>CM019063.1:538656784-538833657 GCA_009667805.1 Leptobrachium leishanense
ACCGTGTAAATGCTGGGGGGTGTAAATGCTGGGGGGTGTAAATGCTGGGGTGTAAATGCTGGACCGTGGAAATGCTGGACCGTGTAAAATGCTGGACCGTGGAAATGCTGGGGGTGGAAATGGCTGGACCGTGGAAATGCTGGACCGTGGAAATGCTAGGACCCGTTGGAAATGCTGGACCGTGGAAATGCTGGACCGTGGAAATGCTGGACCGTGTAAATGCTGGGGGGGTAAATGCTGGACCGTGGAAATGCTGGACCGTGGAAATGCTGGACCGTGGAAATGCTGGACCGTGTAAATGCTGGACCGTGGAAATGCTGGACCGTGTAAATGCTGGACCGTGGAAATGCTGGACCGTGGAAATGCTGGACCGTGGAAATGCTAGACCGTGTAAATGCTGGGGGTGTAAATGCTGGACCGTGTAAATGCTGGGGTTGTCAATGCTGGACCGTGGAATGCTGGGGGGTGGAAATGCTGGGGGGTGGAAATGCTGGACCGTGGAAATGCTGGACCGTGGAAATGCTGGAACCCGTGGAAAATGCTGGACCGTGGAAATGCAGGACCGTGGAAATGCTGGACGCCGTCGGAAATGCTGGACCGTGGAAATGCTGGCCGTGGAAATGCTGGACCGTGGAAATGCTGGACCGTGGAAATGCTGGGGGGTGGAAATGCTGGACCGTGGAAATGCTGGACCGTGGAAATGCTAGACCGTGTAAATGCTGGGGGTGTAAATGCTGGACCGTGTAAATGCTGGGGGTGTCAATGCTGGACCGTGAAATGCTGGGGGTGTAAATGCTGGGGGGTGTTAAATGCTGGACCGTGGAATGCTTGGACCGTGGAAATGCTGGACGTGGAAATGCTGCCGTGTAAATGCTGGACCGTGGAAATGCTGGACCGTGGAAATGCTGGACCGTGGAAATGCTGGACCGTGGAAATGCTGGACCGTGTAAATGCTGGGGGGTGGAAATGCTGGACCGTGGAAATGCTGGACCGTGTAAATGCTGGGGGGTGTAAATGCTGGACCGTGTAAATGCTGGGGGGTGTAAACTGTAAATGTTTTGGAGCGGGGTGAGGGGCTGAAGCTGAAGCTGGGGGGGGTGAGGGGCTGGAGCGGGGGGGGTGAGGAGCTGGGGGGGTGAAGCTGGGGGGGGGGGGTGAGGGGCTGGAGACGGATGAATTCTGGCTGCAGGGAGAATAGGTGACATGCACGGGGGCGGCACATGTGACCCAATTGAGATTTCTCTGGGTTTTAGTATGTGGGGGGCGGGGCTATACAGTTTGGTGTCTCGGCAAAGGACACTAGGGTTCCAACGGGACACACGGGCGGAGCTCTAAACACTCGGGCCAGCAGCACGCATGGAGCTCTAAACACTCGGGCCGGCAGCACGCATGGAGCTCTAAACACTCGGGCCAGCGGCACGCATGGAGCTCTAAACACTCGGGCCAGCGGCACGCATGGAGCTCTAAACACTCGAGCCAGCGGCACGCATGGAGCTCTAAACACTCGGGCCAGCGGCACGCACGGAGCTCTAAACACTCGGGCCACTGACACGCGCGGAGCTCTAAACACTCGGGCCAGCGGCACGCATGGAGCTCTAAACACTCGGGCCGGCAGCACGCGCGGAGCTCTAAACACTCGGGCCAGCAGCACGCGCGGAGCTCTAAACACTCGGGCCAGCGGCACGCGCAGAGCTCTAAATACTTGGGCTAGCGGCACGCACGGAGCTCTAAACACTCGGGCCACTGACACGCGCGGAGCTCTAAACCTCGGGCCAGCGGCACGCGCGGAGCTCTAAACACTCGGGCCAGCGACACGCATGGAGCTCTAAACACTCGGGCCAGCGACACACTGGGCGCTGGAGTCTCATGACATGGTGCACACTCCGTGTTACAGGGGATGTGGTTGACTCCTCCTGGCCTGGCTCCCTGCACACTAACCCGGGATTAACCCCCCCGTACCTGGCAGCCGCCGCCACAACCTGGGCAATTTAATGTGTCTGCGTACCTGATAAAACACACGCCGTGTTGACACGTAAACGGTCACGTGACGCACAAAGGTCTTCGAAGCGCGCGAACTTTGATTGGCTGAGAAGTCATTACCTCAGCAGCTGCTGAATTGCTGCAGCAGTGTTATTGAACGCTTTGGATGCGAATTTCGAAGTAAAATGGCCGACGATTTCTTAATGAAAGATTCAGATTGTTTTTGGTATGACTCGGGTAACAGGCGAGGTATATGAAGAGAATAATGGTCTCCAATTGTCCGTCCTTAACCCCTAAGACCCTGTTTTAGGCACACCTTGAGTTAACTCTCCTTCTGCGCAGGGAGAGAGAAAATCCTTTCAAAAAAAGGACACACGAGGCATGTAATTTTGTCTGGCAATTCTCTCTCTGCCTTCCAACGGTCCTTGACACTTATTTATACCCTGTGTCAAGGCGCTGGCTCTTTATTTCATTAATTAACATTTCAAAACATAACATAGTTCATTGGCTAGTTTCAATACAAGTCTGGTGACACATTTCTAGACAGTCCCGTGGCCTCGGCATGTGATTTCTTGAGATATCAGCATTTCTTCAGGCATCAGCACTTTTCCAGACATCACTTCAAAGAAATTTGTAAACGTCAGCATCTAAAGACATTTGCAAACATCAGTGTCCTTGTTATTCTAAAGACATTTGCAAACATCTTGAGAAGTGAACCTTAGTCCTATAATACTGCTGACTATCAATTTATCTTACTTATTATAATTCATGGGGTGTTATTTAACTACTTATAGGGTCCTTCTTGTAGGTCAGCAGATGGTGGTCTGAGGATTCCTTTTCCTTCAATCCCCTCTTAGAATCATAGTATGATCATACTATTTGATTCTTTCTTTGTTTCATCTATCTACTGTAAGTTAGTATGGTTGGGGGAGCGAGACCCTCAATACCCATGTGGATCAATATAGAACCAGGGGGGGCTGTACCTGCCCACGGAACGGGTAACACATGGCAGTCTCCCCATGCCTTTTATCTTCCTAACCTACCCTTTTTCAGCCAATATCATGTCCAGAGCCATCCGGTTCTGGAACGTCATAATGGATGTGGATTGTAGTTGGTCAGCGAGGCCCTGTAAAGCTTCGCGAGTATAATTAACAAATCTCTGCTGGTTATAATATAAATAGTTAATCCAATCTACATTCTTATTAATAGTAACAAGAGGTGCTAGGAATGACTCAAACCCTGCCTTTACCTGATCCCTTGCTTTAAATTCATCAGGGACCCCTCTTGGTACCCCTATATACATCAATATTGACACACATAACAATTTGTACGGTTATTGTTTAGGGCACTAAATTTTACCCATTCTGCCAAACATTTACATCTGAAAATCCTGTTTCCATTACTATGCTGTCTTCATAGGTGGGATTGGCTATTGATTTGGTGTTAGGTAGGAGAGGAGGAGTCTCACTACCTCTCCATATTTCCTGGGTAGGAATGGGTTCTCTTCCTTCTTATAAATGGCCATATCTTGGAGTTTGAACTTGTATCGAGGAATTTGGTTGTGGCAGTTACGTATATTCCCATTACATAGACACCCGTGTCGGCCTGGGAAGGGTGTTGTATAGTCAGCGTCAATTGTACTGACTGAGCTCCGCTTCTGATTGAGCACCGCCACCCACCTCTCCCAATCAAAGTCATACGATTTAATAGGCTTTGTCCCTCGGAACTGCGTCGTCGTGTGGCGCTATCTGGTTTATATCCCCATCTGTTAACTACGGCATCAGAGATACCATATCCCATATTGCCCGTGTCCCACCCCACTGCGCCCCAATAATCACAATTATGTCCCCAGTACTCATCGGTTACACATATATATACAGTTGCCTTGTACAGTATCATACTGCAGTAATGGTGGACAATAAAGAAACAACAGTGGCCAGACAGTGATGGTTTGGGTTGGGGTTCTTTCTGGTAGGGGGTGTGGACAATAGGGGTTGTGATATATGTTCCGAAGGGGGGGGGTAAACATTTTTCAGTCTTTTTCTTCCCCCACATGCGTCTCCATACTCTTCGAAAAGGATCATTGGTTGTCATCTTCTCTTTGTTGGAAACCAGGGCTATCTACCCTCACATTTCTTGGTCCGGGTCCTCTTCCTGATGGAGGCCAGGCTATTAGCTGCCCCGTTAGTACCCCTTGTTGAGTCCTTTGTTGAATCCGCTTGACTCGAGAGGGTCCCTTGTTGAATCCGCTTGACTCGAGAGGGTCCCTTGTTGAATCCGCTTGACTCGAGAGGGTCCCTTGTTGAATCCGCTTGACTCGAGAGGGTCCCTTGTTGAATCCGCTTGACTCGGCTGTCCTCTGTCAGTATAGCTGTGCGGGTTACGGCCCCACCGTGGTCTCTGGTCCATAGGCGAAATCCTCTGGTCTTTTTCCTTTCTGTAGCCGCTTTACCAGCACCTTGTCTCCTGGATTAAATAGGTGGGTAGATTTGTCTGAAAGAAAGGGGAACTTAAATATAACTTCGTCTCTGGTGTCTCGAGGGTTGAGATCAGCTGCCTAACATATTCATCCCTTATCTGCTCTAAGTCCCCTGTCTCCACTGTTAGCCTACCTGTAGACCATGGTAATGGAAAGGGTCTGCCCATAAGTATCTCGAAGGGGGAGTAGCCTGTGTTCCTATTAACCGCCATTCTGATTTCAGCCAGAATGATGGGGAGTACCAATTTCCATTCTTTAGCTCTTCTGTGGTTGCATATTTTTGTAAGGTACAAAATAATTGGTCCCTATCCATTGTGGGAGGTCGCAAAACCGGCATTACTAGTTTAGCTATGTCCTGTTGTGCTGCTCGTTTAGCTGCTTGGTCAGCCAGATGATTCCCTTTTGCAATAGGATCTGAGGCTCTGGTGTGTGCTCTAAAATGTAACACCGCTATCTGAGAGGGCATAAGAATGCTTGCTAGGAGGCCGTGACCAGGGTCGAATGGGAAATCTTCTTGCCATCTGCGGCCACAAATCCCCTCTTTTCCCATATCGTCCCATGGTCATGGACCACACCATAAACATATTTGGAGTCAGTGTATATCGTGACAGGTCTACCCGCATAGAGCCTGCATGATAAGTGTTGTCATTGGGGCGGGTACAGGAGCCGTCCGTCAAAGACGACATCTGCGTCCGGAACAGGTGTTGACATGAGATCAAGGCGGGGTGCAGTTTCAGACGCAATGGAGAGAGCACAGTCATGTTCGAGTGGGATGGTATCTGAGGGATTCTTAAGACCCAGTAAAGCGTTTAGGATTGGTGCTGGACCAGAGACACTTGAACTGTATGCCATGTGCAGTGCAGGGTTGCTTAGCAGTGTGACTTCATATCCACTAAAGCGCTGTGACATGTGCCGTGTATGTATGCCCTTAAGTAAAAATAAAACATCATGGGTTGTGTGTAGGTGCGTTTCGTACCCTAATGTGTATTGGCTTGCCATACTAACGGCCATTGCACATGCTGCCAGGGCACGCAAACAGGCCGGCATCCCTTGTACCGTTACTGGCAAAATCTTTGAAGAAAAAAATAAATAAATACTACGGGGCCCAACCGGCCCCCCATGTTCTTGCGTCAGTACCCCGGCCTTGGTTGTACAATTGTCCCTTGCAAACAGATGAAATGAAAGTACATAATCAGGGAGGCCAAGCGCGGGGCTTATCATCATTGCATTTCTGAGAACCTTAAAAGCATTTAACATTTCATTAGACCACGTTATCACATTGGATTGACCCAACAGGGTGGCTTGTCTCAGAATGTTATCGTAGTAGGAGCAGTCAGGGATCCACTGTCTGCAATAGTTTATCATGCCTAAGAATGACAGCATGTCCTTCTTAGTTTTCGGGTTGACCAGGCCCGTGACAGACTGGACTCTCTTCTGACTGATGCTCCGTTCCCCCTGTCTGAGAACAAACCCTAAATATTCAACTTGCATTTGACACCACTGCATTTTTTTTTTTTTTTTAAGGGAAACCTTGTGCCCACATTCCTGTAACCAACTAAGAAGTGATTTACCATCCTCCCGGCAGGCCTCCTCTGATGAACTGCATACGAGGAGATCATCCACGTATTGCAGCAGGACAGAACCATGGCTGGGGTGCCAGAATTTCAGAGTGGCCTGCAGTACAATACTGTAGACCACTGGGGCGTCAATGTACCCCTGAGATAACCTTTTCCATGTAAATTGGGTGCCTTCAAATGTGAATGCGAACAGCAATGCCGTTTCCGGATGTACAGGGATGCTAAAAAAAAATGCATTCTTCAGGTCAATTACAGAAAAATGTGTATGTGTCGCTGATATTGATGACAGAAGTGACGTGACATCTGGGACAAGTGGCGCAATTAGAATCAATAGGGAATTAACTGCGCGCAAGTCTTGAACGAACCTGACAGTCCCGTCAGCTTTGTTCACGGGGTTAATTGGGGTGCTGAAGGGGAAGACTACAGGTTCCAGGATACCATCCTGTAGAAACTGGTCAATCATGGGGCGCAATCTGTCCTCTTTCTCTTTTTGACAATGTTTAAAAATTCTATTAATATCTTCTATTTCTATCGCCTTTTTAAGTAACTTATTCCCCACGGTCATAAATGGAAAATGGGTTTTGTTGGAGTTATTCTCATATCTTAAGGCTTATTAATGGCGATCCTTTGTTATATGCGAGTGGCCATAATAACGAAAGGCAGTATATATTCTTCTGCTTTTTTCCTCTTTATTTATTTATTTATTTTTTACTTCCTCTTTTTTTTTTTTTCTCGTCTTTTGATGTGGATGGGGCCGAAGGCTTCAAATCCTCCATTGCCCCCACCACACACCAAGACCTCTGTCTCAGTAAAGGGACGGATATATGGATTGTCTATAAGACGGAGGGGGTCGTGGTTCCCAGCTGGCACGGGGTATTTCTTGTTTATTCCGTGGTATACTCTGTTCTATTTTATGCAGTCTGGCGCTGTCAGAGGACAATGGGGTCCCTCTTCTACATTGTTTCACCATTAATCATTGTCCCCCCTCCCTAATTTCATATACTGCATGTCCCACTGAGGGTCTCCCTGATAATAGGGCCATCGGTGTCGTCGAGACATAATCCTTTCACTATATCCATATAGAATGGGCTGTGGTCTCCCTGTCTGAGGAAAGGATCACAACTCCCACTGCTTCTGTCCATCCCGCCATACTATCTATCCATGGGTTAATTAAATAGCAATCTGTGCCCCCTACTCGTGCTACATAATCTTTACAAAACTCTCCTATTTTCAGTAAGGGATATTCTTTAACCTTGCTACTTTAAATACCCATGGTTAGTTGTACAATTGAATAATCAGGCAGGTAAAATAGAGAAAGAAAGAAAAAAGAGAGACTCTTCACAGTGCTTGAAAAGAAAAACAATTTAAATTCTTACTATATATATATCTATATATATATATCTCTCTATGCCGCATGGATCAACAAAAAATGAGCTAATTTAAGGATAAGTAATAAAAACTTATTTAGTGAATCCTCCCCTAATCTCGAGAATCAAACTTCTAATCTTTTGCTTTTATTTTGTAGTTATATAATTCCTTCATATCATAAACAAAAATTTATAAACCATAATCCAATAGTATATAAAAACTAGCTTCACAATATATATATCTCCAGTTAATAACTGTATATATGACCAACATCATCCACCCCATCAGTCAGCAACTAACACACAAATGGCCAACAAACACCTCTGCTTAATACAACATACACCTCACAGCAAACAATGTCCAACCAGTCAGCTCTTATATATACATATATATATACACAGTACCATCAGTATACAAAGGGGCAAAAGTCTGCCCTACCTTACAGATTTTCCTGCCACCCAATTAACTTATCACTCTAATAATATATACTTTAACAATATATACATATATATATACATATACATAACGACTTTTCCGCCTCACCTTGCGGATTGTTCGTTATTTTAACTTATAACTCTATTATCACAACTGATGGACGTCTGTTTTACCTTACAGATCGTTCAGCAGTGAATCTTAACACTCTAATATTCTTATACTGTAATATTCTTATACTGTAATATTCTTATACTGTAATATTCTTATACTCTAATATTCTTATACTCTATACATTTTATGAGGGTTAACGCAAGGTGTGATCAATTGGACATATAATGTCCCTTCTATTGAGTGTGGTCCCTGACCCACTCCATCTTTAAATAAACGGCCCCTGGCAACGTTTTCTTTTAATTTGTATTAAACGGCCCCTGGCAACGTTTTCTTTTTAATTTGTATTAAACGGCCCCTGGCAACGTTTCCTTTTAATTCTATAATAAACGGCCCCTGGCAACGTTTTTCTTTTAATTTCTATAGGACATGGACAACTAACTTTAGTTCGAGATAAACGCTGTCATTGCCCTCGTCCAGACAAGACAATATACTCACCAGGACGAGGGGTGACCGTTCATGTCGGCAGTGCCTCCAGATTGAAGAGAATAATGGTCTCCAATTGTCCGTCCTTAACCCCTAAGACCCTGTTTTAGGCACACCTTGAGTTAACTCTCCTTCTGCGCAGGGAGAGAGAAAATCCTTTCAAAAAAAGGACACACGAGGCATGTAATTTTGTCTGGCAATTTCTCTCTGCCTTCCAACGGTCCCTTGACACTTATTTATACCCTGTGTCAAGGCGTTGGCTCTTTATTTCATTAATTAACATTTCAAAACATAACATCGTTCATTGGCTAGTTTCAATACAAGTCTGGTGACACATTTCTAGACAGTCCCGTGGCCTCGGCATGTGATTTCTTGAGATATCAGCATTTCTTCAGGCATCAGCACTTTTCCAGACATCACTTCAAAGAAATTTGTAAACGTCAGCATCTAAAGACATTTGCAAACATCAGTGTCCTTGTTATTCTAAAGACATTTGCAAACATCTCGAGAAGTGAACCTTAGTCCTATAATACTGCTGACTATCAATTTATCTTAAAACTATTATAATTCATGGGGTGTCATTTAACTACTTATAGGGTCCTTCTTATAGGTTAGCAGATGGTGGTCTGAGGATTCCTTTTCCTTCAGTATATATATATATATGAGCAGCTTCTGGCCGCGGCTTCACTCGCGTGGATTTTAGGATTTGTTAAAATAGTTTTTTAAGAGAAATTTGAGGTTTTTTTGGAAAATTGTAAAACACGTGTTTTTTTATTATTCAAGAAGATTGTTAGTGCCAGATTTCACACCTGTAACATCTTTGGTTTTTGGAAATATAGGTATCAAGGAAAAAATGCGATTATGAAATTAAAACATTTTTCAATTGCAATTCCTGTGGCGTAGTATATTTGGCTGTGAATGTGGCAAAATGTACGTTGGAAAAACACTTCGTCCCTTTAAGAGGAGAATTATGGAACATATCCATTCTGTAAAACGAATCCAAGAGACTCCCATTTCACGCCATCTAGCACAATGTCATGCTAATAATGCCAATGTCCTGAAATTTTGCGGATTAGAAATCGTAGTACCATCACCAAGAAAGGGCATGAGGGGAACTCTAAATCAAGGGCGGACAACAGAGGGGAGAGATTTTCTCTACGGGGCAACTTGGAACGCAAGCTCCGGCAGAAGGAATGCCGTTGGATCTATAAACTTCACACACTATCTCCATCAGGCTTAAATGAGGGTTTTTCTTACACTCCATTCTCATAGTTCGGTGGAGTGTCCATCGAGGGTTAATACAGCTATCTAATATTTGTGATAAGATCTCAGTATTTACCGGCTGTATCATGTCTAGCCGAATGTGGTCAATTAGGTACGTGCAGTGGGCTGCCCAAATAGAAGGTCAATTGTACAATAATTAAATGTCTCTTCTCTCTATACTCAGGACAAGGCACTTAGCAATTTGAAATCTGTCCAACTATTAAGAACCGTTTTACTATAAAGCCTTATACCATCTAGTTAGTATGTCTTGGTAGTAGCAGTTAATTATATACACCAGCTTCATGTTTCCTATTATTATTTTGAGATTCTTTTGTCCACAATTGGGCTCATTGGATTATTTTGACCTTTATCATGTGGATATACGTGTCATGATACAGCTGTTCAACCATCACAATCCATAGCATTGATTTGACATCATTATAAATTTATTTTAGACTAGATCGAATGTGATTACGTCAGGCGATATCATTGAAGCAGCCTCCTGGGTGTAATTCGGGTTAGGCGATTGTGACTCGGTGGTAGACAAAGGAGACGGAGGCCTTCTTAAGCAGGAAAAGCATTTATTCGGTACCGAGCCTTGAGTCAGGTCTAGCCCAAAAAGACTCAAGTCCCAAGCCAACAGAGAGACAAAGAATTTATACATAGTGAGTAAAAATGCACACCTTATTCCCCTCCCCAAGTTACGTTACCCTCCCACTTCCCATATCAACCTTCATTATACATATTGGACTTTATTCATCATTTTGCAAGTCAGCAAGGTTCATCTCAAAGCACGACCCTTGAGCCCACCGCAGACAATCTAAATTCTCTGTCTAGTCAATAAGGTTGTAAAAAGGAATCATTCTTCAAAACAAATATGGCAAGCTATGGGACTTACGCATTCCTTCTGCTGTCTCGATATATTAAGCAACTTTTATGGCTTAGAGTTGGAGACCTGGGGTGGAGAAGAGATAATTCTTCAGTCAGCAGAAATCAGGTTTATTAGAGGCTACACTTAGCTGTTAGTTAGAGCAGGCAAACTTAGTTGACTCTAGTGAGCACAAAGGGACTGCAGACTTTTAAAACACAAAATGAAGTTGGTAGCATACCTTGAGCGAACACCAAAATGGCGGATTAGCTGTGTTAGTATATTTCTAAATTAAATCCCAAGAGGTGCTATCTCATTCCCTCCTCTTGGCGGAGAGTCTACAGTGACCTCTCCCAGCCAACTAACTAAATCATTAAGGATTTTTAATCAGGGGTTACTCGGCTCATTGGATGGTAATTTAAAGTGTCCCCCAGGGGCCTATCTTGTGGCTTCAGGAATTTACGGCAGATTGGCCACAGACACATGGCTAATTTGTAGGTTAGTGCAGAGATAAGAAAAATTAGTATACCAATGAGGATCAGGGACCCTACCCTGGAAATAGCACTTATGATTGAGCCAAACCATGACCCAAATGTACCCCAGATGGGACACTTTCTCTTGGTGCTTGAGAATTACATCAAAATATTCAGGTACATCATCAGTAGCTGTGCGGAGATAAGTACAACATTCATATTGTATCGTAATTTCACACATTCCATTTAATACAGCCTGAATCTGTTCAATAGCTATTTTCTGATATAACTCTAATTTACGAATTTCTCGGAGCTCCGCATTCAACAGTTGGATGTCAGCAATAGTAATATTCACAATTTCATCCTTTAGTACAACATATTAAGTCTTCTCATCATTTCAATGCCGCATCCTGTGAAGGAAGGAAGGAAACCAAGACCAGGCCATATCACCTTTGGAAAACAGTTCTCGTTTAGCAAAATTTAAGGAATAACATGGTTGTGGTGTCCCTTGGTCCAGGGTATCACCTTTGATCCGCTGGAGGGGGACTACCCAGGCCAGGTAACACCACGTCTTTATATCAGTATTTATCCACATGTGACATAAGTTTCCGCAACAAACCATTACTTGGAGACTATTTCCCAATGCCCCTGGATCAGATACATCTAGTGTTGCATTAAACAAGGATTCTTTACACATTGAACTAGGTGGGGCCTGATTTTTCTTTAGTTTAAAACACCATAAAGGGAAGTAAGCCCAATTATTGATCTGAATGGTGTGGTTTGTTTTTGGCATAATTAAGCTCTTAGTCAGTTTAAGAACACTAGGGACCACTACACCTTTATTCACAGGGAAGTCAGACAAGTTAAGGGGTACCGCTAAGGTGGGAATAACTGATGACCCTTGGTTCAATTTGTTACACACCCAACAGGATTCATATCCTGACTTCTTTGCATACGCATACGTAAATTTAATAAGCAGTTTATCCTCTGGTCTTGTCAATTCTCGTTTCCGGCGATCCTGTGCCGGTAGGACAGTCATGTCAAATTCCGGTGTCAACACAATAGGGGCTGACATCACTCCCTTAGGGAGCTGGATTGGAAAAAATAGTCCAGCAACAATTGTCAGTAAGGTAAAAAATAAAACAATAATCCCAATACATATAAGGATCCTTTGGTACTGTTCAAATGGTCCCTTTTTTTAACCTCTTAAAAATAGTATCTGGAAGCAGAGGCTCATGGGCCTCCTGGGGTACCTCTGGAGCTTACATCGATTGGGAATGCGGTAAACTTAACGGTCTTTCAATAACAACAGGCACAAAGACTGGAGTTAGGAGATCCGGTGGTCAACTAGACTTGGATCTCCCTTATTCCTCTCCGGTCTGTGCAGCTGCTTGGGTACGGTGGAAATGTAGCTTCAGTGGGTCAGATTCACTGGCTATCACTTTCCATGCCTGGTCCGTAACCTCTGCAGCAGGTTTCAATCGTGAGTGGTGTATCCATGGCACCACTTCGGCCACTTTCACTACTTTGTTCTTCATGATGCAACCTTCCCGATCCTTACAGGCGCTAATGGCTGAGCTTCATTGCTACAGCATGTTGTCGGGCTTTCAAGTTAATGCTGACAAATCGGAATTCTTGGATATTTCTCTTCCGACAGAACAAGCACTAAGGGTTCGGACGCTCTTTCCGTATAGGTGGTGTGCCCAAAGGATGAAAGATCTAGGGGTCTGGTTAATGGCTGACCTATCACAGCTATATCAAGCAAACTTTGCAACTATAAATAGGGATTTGGCAGTCGAATAAACATCATAAAAATTAATGTACTTGTCACGCTCATTCAAGGGGTGGCTGGAACCCAATATGCAATTGGTCACAGGAGTCGAATATAGCGCAGTACAAGAGTGGTCAATGGAAGCAAAGGTCGGGGCCGGCAGCAGACTTCGATAACGTGGTGGAGAGCAAAGGGTCAAAACACAGATGAGGGAGGATAGGAAATAAGCACTAGTTTACTGGACTAACAGCACAATACTGAAGCAATGCCAGAGAGCGGTCTCTGGTCTTTTATAGGAGGTGGACATGCCTCCATCTCAGCATCCACCCCTCCTTCCTCTATTGGGTTGGAGGTCGGTAACTCCGCCCTGGGCCATGCTGGGTTTGGGTCTGCCCTGCTCCCGTCCATCAGACCTATCAAAAGGTCATCCAGCCCCTGGGCGCCATCTTGGCCAGACCCCCACGTGCGGCATCCTGCAGGGCAGCAGAAAGCCGCTGGTCGCACCAGGCAGGAGACCACATGTCGCCGGGAGGGTCGGCCACCCAGGATGCGGGGGGGTCGGAGGACCGGAGGCCCCAACGGCGCGGAACAGGAGGACCCCGATGACCTGCCAGCACCGGGGGGAGAGCTGGCAAAGGACGAGGAGGGACACGGCCGGGGGTAAGGCGCGACAGTACTCCTCGTAAATAGTACTTTCTCCAGGGTCTGCCTATACATGTTCCGGGTTCATTTTTCCGATCAGCTCTTGTCCAATTTATTTGGCCCACACAAAGTGCCTGGATTGAGTATAGGACTCTGAGTCTGCCCAAACTGACAGGTGGTTTGGCGTTACCAATATCTGAACTGGTACTACTATGCATCACACTTGACAAGAATACTCGATTGGATGTCTTTTGATGTGGGGGATAGATCTGGAGGAGGCCACTGTGGGTGCCGCACTTTGGACTCCACCATGGTTTACTCGTAGAGAGAGTATGCCACGTCTTTTATTGCACTCCCTGACTTATACCACCAACGGTTTGGCATCGGATCAGGAGTAGATATGCGTTGTCCTTCCCTTTATTGCCATTAAACTTTAACCAGAGTCTCTCTGGAGGAGTGCGACCCTCTCTGCGACGCAAATTCACGAAGAGCGTACGCTTTCAGGCACACCAGGTTTTCTGCGATGGCCAATTCTGAAATTTGTCAGTTGGAGGATTCCACTCTTGCCGGGAGAAATACTGGCTTACTTGGCCCGTTTACGCCCTTTGAAACCTTTTGTGAGTTGGGACTACTGCTGGATCACAGCATCTCTGCGTTCTACAGATTGATTCAAAAGATGGATGACCATGAACTCGGTCACATGGGCAGATGGGAATGGGAATTGCAATTCCTGATAACCTCTGAACAATGGCAGATAACACATCAAGGCTCTCGGGTCTTTGCTTTTTCGGAGACATCGTATAAGCTGGTTTCCTTTTGATATGGGTCTCCGCTCCTCCTTTTGCGTATCTCAACCATCTGAGACCAAGTGTTGGAAAGAATGTTCCCAGGTGGGAACATATCTTCATATTTGGTGGGGATGCCATGTCATTCAATGATTTTGGGGGGTGATTGCTTCTTTGATTTTTATTTTAAACGGATACAACTCTATCGCTTCTACAAGAACATCGTGAACCAGATGATAAAGTATGCTGGCACGGTTACTGTGACGGATCCGTTCTCTTCTGTCTGTCCTGACTCTCCACACACCCCTTCGTTGCGGTCAGCCCGGCTACTGGGAGCGCGGTCCTCAGCGCCTCGAGCAGCTTGACCCGCCTGCTTCTGTTCCTCTGCCCTGGAGCCGTTAGGAATTTCCAGAAGGCAGCTCGGTGCCTTCTGATGCTGAGCATATAGTGTAGCGTCGCTGAAATAAAACACCAGACGCGGCTGTATGCTTTAAAACAGGATTCTCTCTCTCAGTCTGAGAGTTCTCTGAGTTTTAATGAACAAAACGCCACCATTTATGCTGAAGTCCAACAGTCATAATTTGCATAAATGACGCACCTCGTCCTACCAATATACTAATTACATTATGTCAGTTATTTATTATAAACATTCTTTAGCCTTCAGCTCAAACAACATTTGTATAGTCCATTGTTCTACCACATCAGATTAAACACAAACACTATCACCGATCCCTTGAATTAAATATGCAGCTAGATAAGGGGGAAAGCCCTGGTGCATAAATTACACAGCAGTAAAGCTTGTTTACTGGCTATACAGAAACACATTTACCTACAGGAATATAAGTATTTTAAAACCAAAGTTACGCCATTTTACACTAAACTAATTTTAACTAAAACCAAACGATGTAAAATATATTTAAAATCACACGATACAATTGAACATAAAGTCTCTTGGGGTTTGAAGCATGGAGCGTTACATCAGTTCCATGACATATGTCCCCTCTTCCAGAACGGCAGGGCAAGCTTAGATCCCAAACGGATCGCTTGCCACTGATGAGACCTCGCACTGTGTCCCTTTTCTGCGCCATCTTCAAAGTTCCAGGTTGCGGGCACATAAGCAAAGTCTGCGGGGTCTGACGGTCGCTGGAAGGCTGTGGGTCCATAGTCCCTTGATAAGAGGCAAGCCAACCCTCTTGTCCAGTGCTCCCAAGGACTCACCGCAGTAGTATACAATAAGAAGAAGGTAGAGGGTGATCCTACAACGAATTAAAATCACTTAGAGGTGCATACACTTTTTTTTTTTAACCATGTACTTATGACCGCACATATTGCTCCTGATGAAGTCTTTTGACGAAACGCGTCGAGCGTGAGCAGTCTGATCTTATCTTTATTAATAAAATCCTTTGACTGGAGAAACTTTGGTCTTGGCTGATTGTTCCTGAAGTGCACCGGCTGTGGAGGAGATCATACCCCAGGTCCCAGGCATCCATGGAACGGTGATAACGATCTTGTTTTTTGATGTGCGTGAATTGATTCAAATACTATTTGTTCATTTAACATGCACCTCTAAGTGATTTTAATTGGTTGTAGGATCAACCTCTACCTTCTTATTGTATACTACTTACGGGTTACCGGGAGCCGCAGAGGGAAGATCCTATCTTCATTAATAAGTTAAGTGATTCAGTGTGTGTTTTTTTCTTTGCATGCTCACCGCAGTAGTGTCTGCCAGGCAACAGGCCACCACAGTCCACAGACACAAAACGTTTGCTAGCGGCCACACTGGAATTCCCCCCAACATCTTTCTGTCTCCAGGGCACCTCTGCAGACCCAGGACCAAGACACAGTCAGCAGTCCCAGTCCCCAGTCTCTCCTTCGGGTGATGCCCCCCTCCCGAACATTTAGCAGGGGCCCAGCCCACGGCAATCCCCACAATCCAAAAAGGGCGCAACTCCCCCTGGGTGAATAGGTAGAGAAGCTGGAGATCCTTGTTGACTCTGGGTAGGATGAGCCCAAGTAGAAACTGTAGAGATCGAAAATCTTCAAAGAACTTCGTATAAGTAAATAATTAGGGAAGGTATATCAATGAATAGTAAATTTATTAAAATAAAAAAGCCCAACGCGTTTCGTCCTGAGACTTTATCAAGGGTGATTATTTTATCGCCCTTGATAAAGTCTCAGGACGAAACGCGTTGGGCTTTTTTATTTTAATAAATTTACTATTCATTGATATACCTTCCCTAATTATTTACTTATACGAAGTTCTTTGAAGATTTTCGATCTCTACACTTTCTACTTGGGCTCATCCTACCCAGAGTCAACAAGGATCTCCAGCTTCTCTACCTACTCATCTGTGTCCTTTATCTGGAGGAGAGTGGGAATACCTCCATGAGAAGCGGATCCAACTTCTAAAGCTAAGTACCCTGTACCATATTTTCTTATATTCTGCAACTCCCCCTGGGACCAGGAATCCGGCAGTCTCCCCGTGTAGTCACTCACCGATTCTGCTGGTCTTCTAGGCATGTAAGAAGTGGTCCCCTCTCTTGTAGCACCTTGGGTCACAGGGGTGGAGTGCTGGGTGGTCTCCATATTTGTTGGGGACAAAGCACACTCTGATGCCAGCACAGCATCCACCTCCAGCAACACTGGGTACAATTGCTCCTCTATGCAAAATATAACAGGGGCAATGACTTGACTCCCTGTTGGGTGCTGGCAGCTTGTGCCAGGGACAACTCATCTTGGAGCTGTTGGCACTGTGCTCGTGTCCCTTCGAGCTCAGCCTGCAGGTGGCTAACAATGCCCTGGTGCTCCTGCTCCAATACACCTAGTTGGTGTGTCAGATGGCTCACCTCCATCTCGCTTGCCTTAGTTTGAGCGAGGCTCTCCTTCCGAGCTGCGTCTGCTTCTAGTAGCTGGTGTTGGTACAGCTGGAGTTGGTTCTGGAGCAGCTGTATTTCCTCCTCCTGCTCATAGGCCCGTACCTTAAAAGTATCCCGGGAGAGCTGTGTTTGCTCCAACTCCTGCTCACAGCGCTCCAGACGAGTTTTAAATGTGGTAATTTCTGTCTGTAGAGCCGCTCTGGTTCGCCGTTCGTCCTCCAGCTGCTCAATCACTACATGGGAGCTGCGCTCCAGCTCCGCTATCTGCGCCTGAGCATCACTGAGCTCCGTGTGTAGGTCGATGTTACAGTCCTCACAGACCTGCAGCTGGGATGACAATTTTCGTATAGTGACCGACTGTTCTCATACTTCCATGCAGCGACCATTTCTCTCCACCGTGACAGCTCGCAGCTCATCCTGTAGCCGGTGCAATTGCAGGCCAGTCTCTTTCTCGCTCTGGGTTGCAAAGTCTAGTTGCCCTTTCAAGGTCTCTACCTCCCTTCGAAGCGGGTCACAACATTTGCATTCGCTCTCCAGCACCACCTCCATTTCTTTCACCCGTCCACCCCTCCGCTTCTTTTTTGCCTTACTTGAGGGTGGGTTGACGGTCACAGTTGGTGCGGGAGCATATTTTGTTTGGGTCTTGGCAGAAGCTGATGCTTCCAAAATCCCTGGTCTCTGCCAATCCAAGTCTGTAGGCACCCTCTGGGTGTGTGGTGTAGTTGCCAGCCAGTTCTCCTCCTGGCTATGAATGTCCCCTGGCTCCATCCAGCCTGGGACCTTGTATTTACTGTATTCCACATGCAGAGGGTTAAAATCTTCCTGGTCCCGCACAGCTTCCCCTTTCTGCAATAAACAGACCTCATTCCAAACGCTCTGGAACAGGTCCAGGCTAGGGTTTGGACCATATTGCTTGAGTTGTCTTTTTACCTCCTTGAGAGTTTCCATCTCGCTCCTGGTTGCACCAAACTTGTGCCTTTGACCCTTTCTTCAATATTCGTTCCTTCCATGGCTTTCCAGCAGGTCCTTCAGGGTTTCCTGCTTGCAGGCTGTATAGTTGGCCATCTCGGGGTGTATTGGTGTTGGAGAGCCTCTATCCACACCGCTTGCCACCAATGTGACGAACCGTTCTCTTCCGTCTGTCCTGACTCTCCAGACACCCCTTCGTTGCGGTCAGCCCGACTACTGGGAGCTACAGGTTACGCGATAGAGTTCGATACACTGCCTGTACAACCTCATCCACCAACACCAAACAAACCAAACAATGGCTTGTTCAGATCTTCCCACAAACGTTACTTTCTCAGGAAATTACAGAACTCGCTCACAAAATGCCATAGAACTGGCCCCAACACAGACCCCAGTATTCCCACGCAACGTATTTCTAGTACAAAAAAATAAAAATAAAAAAGAGGTGGCAGAGCTCGCCCCGTGATTGATCTGAACAAAATCGGTGTCTTATCACCATTTCAAAATAGAGGGTATCCCCTCATTAAAAGACGTCCTATCCACACATGGACTGGATGATCAAAACAGATTTAAAAAAACATTTAACAATTCCAGCAGCCACAGAGAGGAGGAATTTTCTCCAATTTCCTGGGAACAATCCGCTATGGAGATTCCAGTCCCTTCCTTTTGGCCACTCATCAGCACCATGGGTGTTCACAAAAGTCATGAAACTAGTGGTTTCCTACATCTGGGGCAAAGGGCTATGTCTAATAATATACTTACATGACATTACTTCTAGCCCTGAATGTCCAAACCCTTTGCCTCCATCAGGATTGGGCAGTAACCTTACACACGATTTTGGGATCCCCAATTACCCCAAGTCCCTCCTAACTCCATTACAAATCAATAGAGTTCCTAGGATTCATTGTGAATTCAATAGTCCCACGTTCGATACCTTAAAACTCCACCTTATACGACGGGAAGCATGAAAAATACTGGCTCTACAGACCTTTCCCCTTCATTTGTTAGCCCACCTATAGAGTCTTCTCTCATCACCCATTCAGATAATATTCCCAGGTCCTCTATATTAAAATCGGGCGCTACAGCGTTGCAAAACGTTCTTCCTTGCTTTTCTTCACATCAACGGTTTAGAACTCCTGGCTGGTTCGCTATTCCAAGCTTCACAAATGATTCAATGGTTTCTACTGTCCTCCTTCGAATGGATAACTTCTCAGTGGTGAGATGCATCAATCACCTAGGAGCCCCAGATCTTACCAACTATCAGAAATCGCCAAAACGTTCTGCCTACTGTCTAGCTCACAACCTCACCGTACGAGCACAATTCATTGCAGGGCTGTCCGATGTAGAAGATTGGCATTCCAGATATTTAATAGATCCCCCCAATTGGAGATTAGATTGGGGCCCATTCTCTATAGCTCTCTTAGCGTCCTGGATTTAAACGCTCAACTGCCTAAATTTTTCAGCTGCAGACCAGATCCAGAAGCTACCGGCGCAGACGCTCTGGTTCAACAATGGCCAAATGGCCATCGATATGCCTTTCCTCCAATCAAACGTCCTACAATTACAGGGTTATACAGAGAGGTGAAAAGCAGGAGAATGGCTGGAGAATAGAAAATTCTAGGTCAAAATAGCCGATTTGGAAAGTGAGATAAATGGGAGAATTTTTCTGGTTTGGCTATTTTGACCTAGAGTTTTCCATTCTCCAGCCATACTCCTGATTTTCACCTCTCTCTGAATAACCCTGTTAGTGTCACTTGTTTGGTTCAACTAACTCTAATATCTCCAATATGGAAATCTCAACCGTGGTTCCCTCACCTCCTCGAGCTGAGCATAGATATCCCATGAATTCTCCATCCATCTCCCGCTCTCCTGATAGGACAGACTGTAGAGTGTTCTTCGGAGGCGCAGCCCCCACTCTCTGGAACGCTCTCCCTCGTACTGTCAGACTTTCCCCTAACTTCTCTTCCTTCAAACGCTCCCTTAAAACGTTCCTATTTAGGGAAGCCGACCCCCCAACTCACTGACGCAACCATCAATCACTCTCACCTTACAGTCCTCTCCTCCTGTTTCCAACCCCAACCCTCCTAGATTGTGAGTTCCTACGGGAATAGGGCCTCATCTCCTCCTGTACTGTTTGTCAAATGTTGTTCAATGTATTGTAACCCTGTCTGTACTGTGTTTATTGTACAGCGCTGCGGAATATGCTGGCGCTTTATAAATAAAGAATCTATACTATAAAAGGATAAGCTAAAAACTGTCCGTCGCCAAAACCCTACTGCGCATGCGCGACGGACATTTGAAAGCGGCCGTTAGAACACACAGGTAGCTGCGCGTGCCGGCCGCGTGAAAAAAAAAAAAAAAAAAAACGGCACGAGCCGCGCGCAGCTACCTGTGTGTTCTAACGGCCAGATGCCCCGATCCTCCAGCGGTGACCGTCCTCCGGCTGCCGGCGGGCCTCTAGGCTTAGGCGAGCCCCCGGCTCGGTTTGGGCCTACAGGCCCAGCCGAGCCGGGGACTCGCCTAAGCCTAGAGGCCCGCCGAGCACCCAGCGGCAGCCGGAGGTGGTCACCGCTGGAGGATCGGGGCCGAAGTTCCAAAGCATACTCCCCTAAATCGGCCCTGAGCTCCAGCGGTGACCTCCTCCGGCTGCCGCTGGCTGCTCGGCGGGCCTCTAGGCTTAGGCGAGCCCCCGGCTCGGTTTGGGCCTACAGGCCCAGCCGAGCCGGGGACTCGCCTAAGCCTAGAGGCCCGCCGAGCACCCAGCGGCAGCCGGAGGTGGTCACCGCTGGAGGATCGGGGCCGAAGTTCCCAAACAAACACACCCCAAAATCGGCCCTGAGCTCCAGCGGAGACCTCCTCCGGCTGCCGCTGGCTGCTCGGCGGCCCTCTAGGCTTAGGCGAGCCCCCGGCTCGGTTTGGGCCTACAGGCCCAGCTGAGCCGGGGACTCGCCTAAGCCTAGAGGCCCGCCGAGCAGCCAGCGGCAGCCGGAGAAGGTCACCGCTGGAGGATCGGGGCCGAAGTTCCCAAAAAATACACCCCAAAATCGTCCCTGAGCTCCAGCGGAGACCTCCTCCAGCTGCCGCTGGCTGCTCGGCGGGCCTCTAGGCTTAGGCGAGCCCCCGGCTTGGCTTGGGCCTACAGGCCCAGCCGAGCCGGGGACTCGCCTAAGCGTAGAGGCCGGCCGAGCAGCCTGCTCGGCCGGAGGAGGTCACCGTTGGAGCTCAGGGCCGATGTTGCCTAACACATACTCACCGACATCGGCCTTTAGCTCCTCCAGCGATGGCGGTCCCGCTTGCAGCATCCTCTCTCTCTCCGTTGCTCGCCGGAATGACGTCACGAAAGCCTTTGACCCCGGGGGTCAAAGGCTTTCGTGACGTCATCCTGGCGAGCAACGGAGAGAGGATGCTGCAAGCGGGACCGCCATCGCTGGAGGAGCTAAAGGCCGATGTCGGTGAGTATGTGTGGAACCGGTGGAGGACTCGAGGCCGATGTAGGTGAGTATGTGCTCTACACACACACACACACACACACCCTGCTTGCTCGGCCGGTATCCAAGCTTAGGCGAGCCCCCGGCTTGGCTTGGGCCTAGAGGCCCTGCCGAGCCGGGGACTCGCCTGAGCATGGAGGCCGGTCGAGTTGCATGCTCGGGCGTCCTCCAGGCTCAGGCGAGTCCCCGGCTCGGCTGGGCCTCTAGGCCCACGCCAAGCCAGGGGCTCGCCTAAGCTTGGTCGGCATCCAGGCTCAGGCGAGCCCCCGGCTTGGCTTGGGCCTAGAGGCCCAGCCGAGCCAGGGACTCACCTGAGCCTGGAGGACGGCCGAGCATGCAACTCGACCGGCCTCCATGCTCAGGCGAGTCCCCGGCTCTGCTGGGCCTCTAGGCCCAAGCCGGGGGCTCGCCTAAGCTTGGATACCGGCCGAGTAAGCAGGGTGGGTGTGGAGAGCACATACTCACCTACATTAGCCCTGAGCTCCAGCGGTGACTGTCCTCCGGCTGTCGCAGGCTGCTCGGCCGGCCTCCAGGCTCAGGCGAGCCCCCGGCTTGGCTTGGGCCTACAGGCCCAGCCGAGCCGGGGGCTCGCCTAAGCCTGGAGGCGGCCGAGCAGCCTGCGACAGCCACCGCTGAGGCTCTGGGCCAATGTAGGGGGACACATACTCACCTACATCGGCCCTTAGCTCCTCCAGCGATGGCGGTCCCGCTTCCAGCGTCCTCTCTCGCTCCGTTGTTCGCCGGAATGACGTCACGAAAGCCTTTGACCCCGGGGGTCAAAGGCTTTCGTGACGTCATCCCGGCGACCAACGGAGCGAGAGAGGACGCTTGAAGCGGGACGCGGGACCGCCATCGCTGGAGGGCCGATGTAGGTGAGTATATCCACGAGCGGGGGGCCATATCCACGAGCGGGGGGGCCATATCCACGAGCGGGGGGGGGGCCATATCCCCGTGCTGGGGCGATATCCACGTGCTGGGGCAGTATCCACGTGCTGGGGCGATATCCACGTGCTGGGGCAGTATATCCACGTGCTGGGGCAGTATCCACGTGCTGGGCAATATCCACGAGCTGGGGCAGTATCCACGAGCTGGGGCAGTATCCACGTGCTGGGTCAATATCCACGTGCTGGGGCAATATCCACGTGCTGGGCAGTATCCACGAGCTGGGGCAGTATCCACGTGCTGGGGCAGTATCCACGTGCTGGGGCAGTATCCACGTGCTTGGGCAGTATCCATGAGCTTGGGCAGTATCCACGAGCTGGGGCAGTATCCACGTGCTGGGGCAGTATCCACGTGCTGGGGCAGTATCCACGAGCTGGGGCAATATCCACGTGCTGGGGCAGTATCCACGTGCTGGGGCAATATCCACGTTCTGGGTCAATATCACATGCTGGGGCAATATCCACGTGCTGGGCAGTATCCACGTGCTGGGGCAGTATCCACGAGCTGGGGCAGTATCCACGTGCTGGGTCAATATCCACGTGCTGGGGCAATATCCACGTGCTGGGCAGTATCCACGTGCTGGGGCAGTATCCACGAGCTGGGGCAGTATCCACGTGCTGGGGCAGTATCCACGTGCTGGGCAGTATCCACGTGCTGGGGCAGTATCCACGAGCTGGGGCAATATCCACGTGCTGGGGCAGTATCCACGTGCTGGGGCAGTATCCACGTGCTGGGCAGTATCCACGAGCTGGGGCAATATCCACGTGCTGGGGCAGTATCCACGTGCTGGGGCAATATCCACGTGCTGGGTCAATATCCACATGCTGGGGCAATATCCACGTGCTGGGCAGTATCCACGTGCTGGGGCAGTATCCACGAGCTGGGGCAGTATCCACGTGCTGGGGCAGTATCCACGTGCTGGGGCAATATCCACGTGCTGGGGCAATATCCACGTGCTGGGGCAATATCCACGTGCTGGGCAGTATCCACGTGCTGGGGCAGTATCCACGTGCTGGGGCAATATCCACGAGCTGGGGCAATATCCACGTGCTGGGGCAATATCCACGTGCTGGGGCAGTATCCACGTGCTGGGGCAGTATCCACGTGCTGGGGCAGTATCCATCCACGTGCTGGGGCAGTATCCACGTGCTGGGGCAGTATCAATCCACGTGCTGGGGCAATATCCATGTGCTGGGCAGTATCCACGTGCTGGGGCAGTATCCACGAGCTGGGGCAATATCCACGTGCTGGGGCAGTATCCACGTGCTGGGGCAGTATCCACGTGCTGGGGCAGTATCCACGTGCTGGGGCAATATCCACGTGCTGGGGCAATATCCACGTGCTGGGTCAATATCCACGTGCTGGGGCAATATCCAGGAGCTGGGGCAGTATCCACGAGCTGGGGCAATATCCACGTGCTGGGGCAGTATCCATCCACGTGCTGGGGCAATATCCACGTGCTAGGGCAGTATCCACGAGCTGGGGCAGTATCCACGAGCTGGGGCAATATCCACGTGCTGGGGCAATATCCACGTGCTGGGGCAGTATCCATCCACGTGCTGGGGCAATATCCACGTGCTAGGGCAGTATCCACGAGCTGGGGCAGTATCCACGAGCTGGGGCAATATCCACGTGCTGGGGCAATATCCACGTGCTAGGGCAGTATCCACGAGCTGGGGCAGTATCCACGTGCTGCGGCAATATCCACGTGCTGGGGCAATATCCACGTGCTGGGGCAATATCCACGTGCTGGGGCAGTATCCACGTGCTGGGGCAGTATCCACGTTCTGGGGCAGTATCCACGTGCTGGGGCAGTATCCACGTGCTGGGGCAATATCCACGAGCTGGGGCAATATCCACGTGCTGGGGCAATATCCACGTGCTGGGCAGTATCCACGTGCTGGGGCAATATCCACGAGCTGGGGCAATATCCACGTGCTGGGGCAATATCCACGTGCTGGGGCAATATCCACGTGCTGGGGCAGTATCCACGTGCTGGGGCAATATCCACGAGCTGGGGCAGTATCCACGAGCTGGGGCAGTATACATGAGCAGGGGCAGTATATCCACAATAGACTGCCCTCTGGGCAGGCTTTACAACTAGTAATAATAATAAATAATCAAACCCATCCTTCAGATTGTGGTGTGGAAGGTTTCAGGAAATTTGAACTGTCATTTTTCAGAAACAATTTACTGGTTATTGTCCAACTCGTGGACCACAAGCGCTAGAAAACACTAAGTATTGGGGAATCTGGGTTTCTTGGTGTTTGGGTAAACAGGTTGATCCCTTATAGATAGGTCATGGTTTGAGGAAGGGAAAACATACCTTACCATTAAGGCCGTTCGATCAGCTATCTCAGCATCTCATACTGGTTTTGAGAATATCCCGGCAGGTCAACATCCTCTAATTTGTCACCTTATGAAGGGTATCTGTTTGCAACTACCCCCCCCTCGCTCTCGATGCTCCTCTAGCTGGGATGTGACCGTTATTATAAAAGGTTACTGATAACTGGCTGGTTAACACATCATTGTCCGTCTTTCGGATAAACTGGCCAGGCTCGATGTCCCACCTCCTGTAAGAGAGGATCTGATGTCAGAGCGTTAGACCTATCAAGTCGATCCTTTTACCCCTCAGGGAGTTTCCTTTTCTGTTACTCAGATTGTCTACCTGGTCTTCCCTCAGAGTCCTAACCCCTGTCCAGTCCGCTGCCTCTCGGAATATGAACTGGTTCCGTCATTAGATCACCTTCCGACCAATTGTTTTATCCTTTAGGAAAGCGTTTCATCCAATTTCTTCCACCACTTTGGTGAGATGGATCATGTCAGAGGCTGCTATAGAGACATCTATTTTTGGAGCTCATTACTCTATAGCAGTGTTTCCCGCACCTGTCCTCAGGACCCGCTGACAGGCCAGGTTTGCAGAATATGTGAAGCACAGGTGATATGATTTGCTGTTCAGTGATTGCAGGATTCAGTCTGCATTTCCCCAGGTGATCTGTAAAACCTGGCCTGGTTGGGGGTCCGGAGCGGGAAACACTGCTCTAGAAGCACAGGGGCCTCCCTCACAGTTTTGCCGACTCGAGGATTTAATGAGAAATCCATTAACTGGTCAAATGAGTCGATTTTCAAAGAGGTTTATTTTAAACCGATTTCCCGCGTTTCCCCATTCTTTTAGGTCTTCGCTTTCATCCTGCCTAATACTCGCCTCCATGTCTTGGGTATAAATCCTTAAGTCCCAGATTCCCCTATACACCTTGACAGGGAACCAAAATTATAATAAAGACCCGGAGGTGAGTATTATCCCAGCACGTTATTCCCACCTGAATGGAATACACTAAGCTGTGCTTTTATTGGTGGACTAGGTGTAAAGCCTGCCCAGAGGGCAGTCTATTGATAAGTGTGGTGCGTTGTGCTTGGTTCGGTGCCATTTATTGTGCTGTGTTTGGCTCTGTGCTCGGCTCTGTGCCGTCTATTGTACTGTGCTCGGCTCTGTGGCGTTTATTGTGCTTGGCTCTGTGGTGTTTATTGTGCTCGGCTCTGTGGCGTTTATTGTGCTCGGCTCTGTGGCGTTTATTGTGCTTGGCTCTGTGGCGTTTATTCTGTTTTGCTCGGCTCTGTGCTGGGCTCTGCACATCGGCTCTGTGCTCTGCTCCGTGCCGTATATTGTGCTCTGCTTTTTATTGTGCTCTGCGCCGTTTATTGTGTTGTGCTTGGTTCTGTGCTTGGCGCCGTTTATTGTGCTGTGATTGGCTGTGCCGTTTATTGTGCTGTGCTCTGTGCTGTATATTGTGCTGTGCTCGGCGCTGTGCCGTTTATTGTGCTTGGCTCTGTGGCGTCTATTGTGCTGTGCTTGGCTCTGTGGCGTTTATTGTGCTGTGCTCTGTGGCGTTTATTGTGCTGTGCTCTGTGGCGTTTATTGTGCTCGGCTCTGTGGCGTTTATTGTGCTCTGCTCTGTGGCGTTTATTGTGCTTGGCTCTGTGGCGTTTATTCTGTTGTGCTCGGCTCTGTGCCGTCTATTGTACTGTGCTCGGCTCTGTGGAGTTTATTGTGCTCGGCTCTGTGGCGTTTATTCTGTTTTGCTCGGCTCTGTGCTGGGCTCTGCACATCGGCTCTGTGCTCTGCTCCGTGCCGTATATTGTGCTCTGCTTTTTATTGTGCTCTGCGCCGTTTATTGTGTTGTGCTTGGTTCTGTGCTTGGCGCCGTTTATTGTGCTGTGATTGGCTGTGCCGTTTATTGTGCTGTGCTCTGTGCCGTATATTGTGCTGTGCTCGGCGCTGTGCCGTTTATTGTGCTCGCTCTGTGGCGTTTATTGTGCTGTGCTCGGCTCTGTGTGCGTTTATTGTGCTCGGCTCTGTGGCGTTTATTGTGCTCGGCTCTGTGGCGTTTATTGTGCTCGGCTCTGTGGCGTTTATTGTGCTCGACTCTGTGGCGTTTATTGTGCTCGGCTCTGTGGCGTTTATTGTGCTCGGCGCTGTGCCGTTTATTGTGCTCGGCTCTGTGGCGTTTATTGTGCTTGGCTCTGTGGCGTTTATTGTGCTCGGCTCTGTGGCGTTTATTGTGCTGTGCTCTGTGGCGTTTATTGTGCTCGACTCTGTGGCGTTTATTGTGCTTGGCTCTGTGGCGTTTATTCTGTTGTGCTTGGCTCTGTGGCGTTTATTGTGCTCGGCTCTGTGGCGTTTATTGTGCTCGGCTCTGTGGCGTTTATTGTGCTCGGCTCTGTGGCGTTTATTGTGCTCGGCTCTGTGGCGTTTATTGTGCTTGGCTCTGTGGCGTTTATTCTGTTTTGCTCGGCTCTGTGCTCTGCTCCGTGCCGTATATTGTGCTCTGCTTTTTATTGTGCTCTGCGCCGTTTATTGTGTTGTGCTTTGTGCCGTTTATTGTGCTTTGCTTGGCTCTGTGGCGTTTTTTTGTGCTCGGCTCTGTGGCGTTTATTGTGCTCGGCTCTGTGGCGTTTATTGTGCTCGACTCTGTGGCGTTTATTCTGTTTTGCTCGGCTCTGTGCTGGGCTCTGCACATCGGCTCTGTGCTCTGCTCCGTGCCGTATATTGTGCTCTGCTTTTTATTGTGCTCTGCGCCGTTTATTGTGTTGTGCTTGGTTCTGTGCTCGGCGCCGTTTATTGTGCTGTGCTTTGTGCCGTTTATTGTGCTGTGCTCGGCTCTGTGGCGTTTATTGTGCTCGGCTCTGTGGCGTTTATTGTGCTTGGCTCTGTGGCGTTTATTGTGCTCGGCTCTGTGGCGTTTATTGTGCTCGGCTCTGTGGCGTTTATTGTGCTCGGCTCTGTGGTGTTTATTGTGCTCGGCTCTGTGGCGTTTATTGTGCTCGGCTCTGTGGCGTTTATTCTGTTTTGCTCGGCTCTGTGCTGGGCTCTGCACATCGGCTCTGTGCTCTGCTCCGTGCCGTATATTGTGCTCTGCTTTTTATTGTGCTCTGCGCCGTTTATTGTGTTGTGCTTGGTTCTGTGCTTGGCGCCGTTTATTGTGCTGTGATTGGCTGTGCCGTTTATTGTGCTGTGCTCTGTGCTGTATATTGTGCTGTGCTCGGCGCTGTGCCGTTTATTGTGCTTGGCTCTGTGGCGTCTATTGTGCTGTGCTTGGCTCTGTGGCGTTTATTGTGCTGTGCTCTGTGGCGTTTATTGTGCTGTGCTCTGTGGCGTTTATTGTGCTCGGCTCTGTGGCGTTTATTGTGCTCTGCTCTGTGGCGTTTATTGTGCTTGGCTCTGTGGCGTTTATTCTGTTGTGCTCGGCTCTGTGCCGTCTATTGTACTGTGCTCGGCTCTGTGGAGTTTATTGTGCTCGGCTCTGTGGCGTTTATTCTGTTTTGCTCGGCTCTGTGCTGGGCTCTGCACATCGGCTCTGTGCTCTGCTCCGTGCCGTATATTGTGCTCTGCTTTTTATTGTGCTCTGCGCCGTTTATTGTGTTGTGCTTGGTTCTGTGCTTGGCGCCGTTTATTGTGCTGTGATTGGCTGTGCCGTTTATTGTGCTGTGCTCTGTGCCGTATATTGTGCTGTGCTCGGCGCTGTGCCGTTTATTGTGCTCGGCTCTGTGGCGTCTATTGTGCTGTGCTCGGCTCTGTGGCGTTTATTGTGCTCGGCTCTGTGGCGTTTATTGTGCTCGGCTCTGTGGCGTTTATTGTGCTCGGCTCTGTGGCGTTTATTGTGCTCGACTCTGTGGCGTTTATTGTGCTCGGCTCTGTGGCGTTTATTGTGCTCGGCGCTGTGCCGTTTATTGTGCTCGGCTCTGTGGCGTTTATTGTGCTTGGCTCTGTGGCGTTTATTGTGCTCGGCTCTGTGGCGTTTATTGTGCTGTGCTCTGTGGCGTTTATTGTGCTCGACTCTGTGGCGTTTATTGTGCTTGGCTCTGTGGCGTTTATTCTGTTGTGCTTGGCTCTGTGGCGTTTATTGTGCTCGGCTCTGTGGCGTTTATTGTGCTCGGCTCTGTGGCGTTTATTGTGCTCGGCTCTGTGGCGTTTATTGTGCTCGGCTCTGTGGCGTTTATTGTGCTTGGCTCTGTGGCGTTTATTCTGTTTTGCTCGGCTCTGTGCTCTGCTCCGTGCCGTATATTGTGCTCTGCTTTTTATTGTGCTCTGCGCCGTTTATTGTGTTGTGCTTTGTGCCGTTTATTGTGCTTTGCTTGGCTCTGTGGCGTTTTTTTGTG
The DNA here is from genome assembly GCA_009667805.1 of Leptobrachium leishanense. NCBI lineage: Eukaryota > Metazoa > Chordata > Amphibia > Anura > Megophryidae > Leptobrachium > Leptobrachium leishanense. The sequence continues at coordinate 538,685,949 of CM019063.1, forward strand.
CTCGGCTCTGTGGCGTTTATTGTGCTCGGCTCTGTGGCGTTTATTGTGCTCGACTCTGTGGCGTTTATTCTGTTTTGCTTGGCTCTGTGCTGGGCTCTGCACATCGGCTCTGTGCTCTGCTCCGTGCCGTATATTGTGCTCTGCTTTTTATTGTGCTCTGCGCCGTTTATTGTGTTGTGCTTGGTTCTGTGCTCGGCGCCGTTTATTGTGCTGTGCTTTGTGCCGTTTATTGTGCTGTGCTCGGCTCTGTGGCGTTTATTGTGCTCGGCTCTGTGGCGTTTATTGTGCTTGGCTCTGTGGCGTTTATTGTGCTCGGCTCTGTGGCGTTTATTGTGCTCGGCTCTGTGGCGTTTATTGTGCTCGGCTCTGTGGTGTTTATTGTGCTCGGCTCTGTGGCGTTTATTGTGCTCGGCTCTGTGGCGTTTATTCTGTTTTGCTCGGCTCTGTGCTGGGCTTTGCACATCGACTCTGTGCTCTGCTCCGTGCCGTATATTGTGCTCTGCTTTTTATTGTGCTCTGCGCCGTTTATTGTGTTGTGCTTGGTTCTGTGCTCGGCGCCGTTTATTGTGCTGTGCTTTGTGCCGTTTATTGTGCTGTGCTCGGCTCTGTGGCGTTTTATTGTTGCTTGGCTCTGTGGCGTTTATTGTGCTCGGCTCGTGCCGTCTATTGTGCTGTGCTTGGCTCTGTGGCGTTTATTGTGCTTGGCTCTGTGGCGTTTATTGTGCTCGGCTCTGTGGCGTTTATTGTGCTCGCTCTGTGGCGTTTATTGTGCTCGGCTCTGTGGCGTTTATTGTGCTTGGCTCTGTGGCGTTTATTGTGCTCGGCTCTGTGGCGTTTATTGTGCTGGGCTCTGTGGCGTTTATTGTGCTCGGCTCTGTGGCGTTTATTGTGCTCGGCTCTGTGGCGTTTATTGTGCTCGGCTCTGTGGCGTTTATTGTGCTCGGCTCTGTGGCGTTTATTGTGCTCGGCTCTGTGGCGTTTATTGTGCTTGGCTCTGTGGCGTTTATTGTGCTCGGCTCTGTGGCGTTTATTGTGCTCGGCTCTGTGGCGTTTATTCTGTTTTGCTCGGCTCTGTGCTGGGCTCTGCACATCGGCTCTGTGCTCTGCTCCGTGCCGTATATTGTGCTCTGCTTTTTATTGTGCTCTGCGCCGTTTATTGTGTTGTGCTTGGTTCTGTGCTCGGCGCCGTTTATTGTGCTGTGCTTTGTGCCGTTTATTGTGCTTTGCTTGGCTCTGTGGCGTTTATTGTACTGTGCTCGGCTCTGTGGCGTTTATTGTGCTCGGCTCTGTGGCGTTTATTGTGCTGGCTCTGTGGCGTTTATTGTGCTCGGCTCTGTGGCGTTTATTGTGCTCGGCTCTGTGGCGTTTATTGTGCTCGGCTCTGTGGCGTTTATTGTGCTCGGCTCTGTGGCGTTTATTGTGCTCGGCTCTGTGGCGTTTATTGTGCTTGGCTCTGTGGCGTTTATTGTGCTCGGCTCTGTGGCGTTTATTGTGCTCGGCTCTGTGGCGTTTATTCTGTTTTGCTCGGCTCTGTGCTGGGCTTTGCACATCGACTCTGTGCTCTGCTCCGTGCCGTATATTGTGCTCTGCTTTTTATTGTGCTCTGCGCCGTTTATTGTGTTGTGCTTGGTTCTGTGCTCGGCGCCGTTTATTGTGCTGTGCTTTGTGCCGTTTATTGTGCTTTGCTTGGCTCTGTGGCGTTTATTGTACTGTGCTCGGCTCTGTGGCGTTTATTGTGCTCGGCTCTGTGGCGTTTATTGTGCTCGCTCTGTGGCATTTATTGTGCTCGGCTCTGTGGCGTTTATTCTGTTTTGCTCGGCTCTGTGCTGGGCTTGCACATCGGCTCCGTGCCCTGCTCCGTGCCGTATATTGTGCTCTGCTTTTTATTGTGCTCTGCGCCGTTTATTGTGTTGTGCTTGGTTCTGTGCTCGGCGCCGTTTATTGTGCTGTGCTTTGTGCCGTTTATTGTGCTTTGCTTGGCTCTGTGGCGCTTATTGTACTGTGCTCGGCTCTGTGGCGTTTATTGTGCTCGGCTCTGTGGCGTTTATTGTGCTCGGCTCTGTGGCATTTATTGTGCTCGGCTCTGTGGCGTTTATTCTGTTTTGCTCGGCTCTGTGCTGGGCTCTGCACATCGGCTCCGTGCCCTGCTCCGTGCCGTATATTGTGCTCTGCTTTTTATTGTGCTCTGCGCCGTTTATTGTGTTGTGCTTGGTTCTGTGCTTGGCGCCGTTTATTGTGCTGTGATTGGCTGTGCCGTTTATTGTGCTGTGCTCTGTGCCGTATATTGTGCTGTGCTCGGCGCTGTGCCGTTTATTGTGCTTGGCTCTGTGGCGTTTATTGTGCTGTGCTCTGTGGCGTTTATTGTGCTCGGCTCTGTGGCGTTTATTGTGCTCGGCTCTGTGGCGTTTATTGTGCTCGGCTCTGTGGCGTTTATTCTGTTGTGCTCGGCTCTGTGCCGTCTATTGTACTGTGCTCGGCTCTGTGGAGTTTATTGTGCTCGGCTCTGTGGCGTTTATTCTGTTTTGCTCGGCTCTGTGCTGGGCTCTGCACATCGGCTCTGTGCTCTGCTCCGTGCCGTATATTGTGCTCTGCTTTTTATTGTGCTCTGCGCCGTTTATTGTGTTGTGCTTGGTTATGTGCTTGGCGCCGTTTATTGTGCTGTGATTGGCTCTGTGGCGTTTATTGTGCTCGGCTCTGTGGCGTTTATTGTGCTCGGCTCTGTGGCGTTTATTGTGCTCGGCTCTTTGCCTTTAATGGGTTGTGCTCTGCTCTGTGCCATCTATTGTGCTCTGCTTGGCGCTCTGCTCTGTGCTCTGCACTCGGCGCTGGGCTGTGTTCAGGTACTGGGCTCAGGCGCTGGGCTCTGCGCAGGTACTGGGCTCAGGCGCTCGGCTCTGCGCTCAGGCGCTGGGCTCTGCGCTCAGGCGCTGGGCTCTGCGGGCTCAGGCGCTGGGCTCTGAGCTCAGGCGCTGGGCTCAGGCGCTGGGCTCTGCGCTCAGGCGCTGGGCTCTGGCGCTGGGCTCTGCGCTGGGCTCTGCGCTCAGGCGCTGGGCTCAGGCGCTGGGCTCTGCGCTCAGGCGCTGGGCTCAGGCGCTGGGCTCTGCGCTCAGGCGCTGGGCTCAGGCGCTGGGCTCTGCGCTCAGGCGCTGGGCTCAGGCGCTGGGCTCTGCGCTCAGGCGCTGGGCTCAGGCGCTGGGCTCTGCGCTCAGGCGCTGGGCTCAGGCGCTGGGCTCTGGGCTCAGGCGCTGGGCTCAGGCGCTGGGCTCTGCGCTCAGGCGCTGGGCTCTGCGCTCAGGCGCTGGGCTCAGGCGCTGGGCTCTGCGCTCAGGCGCTGGGCTCAGGCGCTGGGCTCTGCGCTCAGGCACTGGGCTCAGCGCTCAGGCGCTGGGCTCAGCGCTCAGGCGCTGGGCTCAGGCGCTGGGCTCTGCGCTCAGGCGCTGGGCTCAGGCGCTGGGCTCTGCGCTCAGGCGCTGGGCTCTGCGCTCAGGTGCTGGGCTCAGGCGCTGGGCTCAGGCGCTGGGCTCAGGCGCTAGGCTCTGCGCTCAGGCGCTGGGCTCTGCGCTCAGGCGCTGGGCTCAGGCGCTGGGCTCTGCGCTCAGGCGCTGGGCTCTGCGCTCAGGCGCTGGGCTCAGGCGCTGGGCTCTGCGCTCAGGCGCTGGGCTCGGGCGCTGGGCTCTGCGCTCGGGCGCTGGGCTCTGCGCTCAGGCGCTGGGCTCTGCGCTCGGGCGCTGGGCTCTGCGCTCAGGCGCTGGGCTCAGGCGCGTGGCAACCTCCGTAACAGGCTGTTGCGGTTGGATGCGCGCGCGCCACCTGCCGCAGCACGCCCAAAGCGTCCAACGGAGGTTGGATGCGCGCGCAGCAAACCTCCGTAGGACGCTTTGGGCGTGCTGCGACGGGTGGCGCGCGCGCACCCAGCTGCGCGCGCATCCAACCGCCACAGCACCCCGTGGGTTGCGCGCATGCGCAGTCCATATATATATATATATATATATATATACACACACACACACTGTAACCCCATGTGGATATATATACACACACATATATGTTTTTTACAGTGTGTGTGTGTGTATGGCCGGCATCCAGGCTCAGGCGAGCCCCCGGCTCGGCTGGGCCTTTAGGCCCAGGCCAAGCCGGGGGCTCGCCTTAGCCTGGATGCCGGCCAAGCAAGTAGCACGGCCGGCATCCAAGCTTGGCGAGCCCCCGGCTTGGCTGGGCCTAGAGGCCCAGCCGAGCTGTGGACTCGCCTGAGCCTGGAGGACGCCCGAGCAGGCAATTCGGCCGGCCTCCATGCTTAGGTGAGTCCCCGGCTCGGCTGGGCCTCTAAGCCCAGGCCAAGCCGGGGGCTCGCCTAAGCTTGGATACCGGCCGAGCAAGCAGGGTGGGTGTGGAGAGCACATACCTACATCGGCCCTCCAGCGATGGCAGTCCCGCTTCCAGTGTCCTCTCTCTGTTGGTCACCTGTATGACATCACAAAAGCCTTTGACCCAGGGTCAAAGGCTTTCGTGATGTCATACCGAAGCGGGACCGCCATCGCTGGAGGAGCTAAGGGCCGATGTAGGTGAGTATGTGTAGGCAACATCCTCCTACATTGGCCCTGAGCTCCAGCGGTGACCGTCCTCCGGCTGTCGCTGGCTGCTCGGCCGGCCTCTAGGCTTAGGCGAGTCCCCGGCTCGGCTGGGCCTGTAGGCCCGAGCCAAGCTGGGGCTCGCCTGAGCCTGGAGGCCGGCCTAGCAGCCAGCGACAGCCGGAGGAAGTCACCGCTGGAGCTCAGGGCCAATGTAGGGGAGTATGTTTTGGCAACTTCGGCCCTGAGCTCCAGCGGTGACCGTCCTCCGGCTGTCGCAGGCTGCTCGGCCGCCTCCAGGCTCAGGCGAGCCCCCGCTTGGCTTGGGCCTACAGGCCCAGCCGAGCCGGGGGCTCGCCTAAGCCTGGAGGCCGGCCGAGCTGCCTGCGACAGCCACCGCTGGAGCTCCGGCCAATGTAGGGGGATGTTGCCTACACATACTCACCGACATCGGCCCTTAGCTCCTCCAGCGATGGCGGTCCCGCTTCCTCTCTCTCTTCGTTGGTCGCCGGCATGATGTAACGAAAGCCTTTGACCCCGGCATTTTGACCCGGGGTCAAAGGCTTTCGTGACGTCATACCGGCGACCAACGGAGAAGGAGAGGACGCTGGAAGTGGGACCGCCATCGCTGGAGGAGCTAAGGGCCAATGTCGGTGAGTATGTGTGGACCGGTGGAGGACTCGAGGCCGATGTAGGTGAGTATATGCTCTCCACACCCACCCTGCTTGCTCGGCCAGTTACCAAGCTTAGGTGAGCCCCGGCTTGGCTTGGGCCTAGAGGACCTGTCGAGCCGGGGACTTGCCTGAGCATGGAGGCCGGTCGAGTTGCATGCTCGGGCGTCCTCCAGGCTCAAGCGAGTCCCCGGCTCGGCTGGGCCTCTAGGCCAACGCCAAGCCGGGGGCTCGCCTAAGCTTGGATACCGGCCGAGCAAGCAGGGTGGGTGTGGAGAGCACATACTCACCTACATTAGTCCTGAGCTCCAGCGGTGACTGTCCTCCGGCTGTCGCAGGCTGCTCGGCCGGCCTCCAGGCTCAGGCGAGCCCCCGGCTTGGCTTGGGCCTACAGGCCCAGCCGAGCCGGGGGCTCGCCTAAGCCTGGAGGCCGGCCGAGCTGCCTGTGACAGCCACCGTTGGAGCTCCGGGCCAATGTAGGGGGATGTTGCCTACACATACTCACCGACATCGGGCCCTTAGCTCCTCCAGCGATGGCGGTCCCGCTTCCTCTCTCTCTTCGTTGGTCGCCGGCATGATGTAACGAAAGCCTTTGACCCCGGCATTTTGACCCGGGGTCAAAGGCTTTCGTGACATCATACCGGCGACCAACGGAGACAGAGAGGACGCTGGAAGCGGGACCGCCATCGCTGGAGGAGCTAAGGGCCGATGTCGGTGAGTATGTGTAGGCAACATCCTCTTACATTGGCCCGGAGCTCCATCGGTGGCTGTCCTCCGGCTGTCGCTGGCTGCTCGGCCGGCTCTAGGCTTAGGCGAGTCCCCGGCTCGGCTGGGCCTGTAGGCCCGAGCCAAGCCGGGGGCTCGCCTGAGCCTGGAGGCCGGCCTAGCAGCCAGCGACAGCCGGAGGAAGTCACCGCTGGAGCTCAGGGCCGATTTAGGGGAGTATGTTTTGGGAACTTCGGCCCTGAGCTCCAGCGGTGACCGTCCTCTGGCTGTCGCTGGCTGCTCGGCCGGCCTCTACGCTTAGGCGAGTCCCCGGCTCGGCTGGGCCTGTAGGCCCAAGCCAAGCCGGGGGCTCGCCTGAGCCTGGAGGCCGGCCTAGCAGCCTGCTCGGCCGGAGGAGGTCACCGCTGGAGCTCAGGGCGATTTAGGGGAGTATGTTTTGGAACTTCGGCCCGGAGCTCCAGCGGTGACCGTCCTCCGGCTGTCGCTGGCTGCTCGGCCGGCCTCTAGGCTTAGGCGAGTCCCCGGCTCGGCTGGGCCTGTAGGCCCAAACCAAGCCGGGGGCTCGCCTGAGCCTGGATGCCCGCCGAGCAGGCCGCGACAGCCGGAGGACGGTCACCGCTGGAGGATCGGGGCTTGTGGCGTTTAAACAAACTGGTAGCTGCGCGCGGCTCGTGCCGATTTTTTATTTTTTTTTTCGCAGGCGGCCGGCACGCGCAGCTACCTGCTTGTTTTAACGGCCACTTTCAAATGTCCGTCGCGCATGCGCAGACCGCTTTTGGCGACGGACACTTGAAGGCTTACTCTTTTATAGTATAGATGGGATCTCTCATGGAATCTAATGGCTAGATTGACTTTCTGTTTATGTCAGGGCCGCTGGCCCGTTGGCGCCTGCCTCCCCGGGTTCCCGGCGTTTTTGCCCGGGTCCCGGTAAGGCAGTCTGCGCCGGCATCTGGCGGTACCATGCGGACCCAGGTCTTACCTCATGGTTCTCCGGGGTCCCGGGTGGATCAGGGGCTGGCTCATCCACGGGCGGCGTTGCCGCCGCCAAGCAGCGGCCCCCGCCGCAGCGCGAGGCTTCAGGTCTTGTGTAGGCCTCTGACAGGGTGTGCGCACGTGGTCGGGCTCCAACAAAATGGCACCCGGGGCGTGGCGCACATTAATGACATTGCAGGTTCTCAATTGGGACAAAGGAGGATACAGGGTTTAAAAGGCCAGAATGCCATTACAGCCTCGCTCCAGTATTGAGATAGTTCTCCCTCTCCTAGCTCTGAGCTCACAGTATTTGTTCTGTATTGACCCAAGTTTGTGACCACAGTCTCGAATCCCAGCCTGTTCCCCTTTTACTCCGTGCCTTACTACGACGTCCCTAGAGTTGTTCACCATCTCCTGAAGGGCAGTCTGACAGAATACTGGAGCCATGGAACTCTCCGACGTCGCTGGGGCTTTAGACACTATATCCCAACAAGTGTCCGCCCTTTCGTGTTCTATAAGAGACCTCCGGAACGGACATAGACACCTGCAGGACCAGATCCATTCCCTTCAAACCTCATCCGCCACTTCTGTTCCTGATCCTGGTCATGTGCCAGAACCCCGGGTACCATTACCAGAGAGGTATACCGGCCGACGGGATCATTACCAGGCTTTCATTACATCATGTATCCTGCGGTTTTCCTTAAGTCCTCGAACATACTACAACGATTATGTCAAGGTACGAACCACCATATCACTCCTTACTGGAGAAGCACAAACATGTGCACACAATTTATTGCGTACCCAGAACCCCATCCTGGATACTTGGACTTCCTTTCAAACTGCGATGTGTGACATGTTCGATGACCCACTCCGTGCCAGCACCACCGAGTCCACCCTTAGGATGCTACGACCGTGACGACGTCCAGTTGAGACCTATGTCACAGAGTTCCGTCACTATGCCTGTGAGACGGGTTGGAACAATGCTGCCCTGGTTGGGCAATTCCGCCATGGGTTATCCGAGGCTCTCAAGGACGAGGTGGCTCGAGTTGGAACCCCATCTTCTCTGGAGGCCTTAATTCAACTGGCCATCCAGATCGACAGAAAGCTACGTGAACGGGCAAGAGAATGATCTGCAGATTCCTATCCACAACCACGTCCTCATGTGTCTTCTCCTCCACCTAGTGCTCAGTCGACCTTACCCACACCCGAAGAACCCATGCAACTGGGCCTGGTCCAAGGAAGGCTGCCACCGGAGGAATTACACCGACGTAGGGTGAACGGGTTGTGTCTCTACTGTGGTCAACCCAATCACACCGCCCGCCAATGCCCCGAGAAGACCAGAGGAAGGGCAGGTAATACTACTCCCGTACTCCGCTTATTACATGTATCCTCATTCAACATCTGCAGCCCTCTTTTATCTATCAATCTTATCTTGCAGTGGGGAGAGAAGATGTGTTCCCGGCCCGCGCTACTTGACTCGGGGGCTAGCAGCAGTTTTCTGGATCGGTCTGTGGTAGAGGCGTTTGGTGTTCCGTTAAACAATAAAAAATTCCCGTTGCATATCCAGGTGGTTGATGGGTCTTCCTTACCGTCAGGTCCAGTCATTCAAGAAACAATGCCTATATGGGTATCCATAGGTCCTAAACATATAGAGAGTATGGTGTTTGATGTGGTAGCCTCGCCGGTGTTTCCCGTCATATTAGGACTCCCTTGGCTCAGAGTACATGATCCCTCCATTTCCTGGGCTACTGGGAGGTTAACCTTCGCTTCTCCTCATTGTCTGCAGCAATGTCTGAAGTCTGAACAACAATCTCTCTTCACCATCTTGGAGGCCAATATGACCCCAATACAATACAGTGTTACCATCCGCCTATGCCTCTTTTTCAGACGTATTCAATGAAAGAGGAGCAGAGACCTTACCCCCACGAAGGTCATACGACTGCCCGATTGACCTCCTTCCAGGAGCACCTATACCCTATGGCCGGATCTATCCTCTGTCGGAACCTGAATTGGAGGTCTTAAGAGAATATATCCAGGAGAACCTAGAGAAGGGATTTATTCGGCATTCCACGTCACCAGCCGGAGCAGGTATCTTCTTCGTGGCAAAGAAAGATGGAGGCCTTCAGCCATGTGTGGACTATCGAGATCTGAACCATATTACAAACAAGAATAGGTATCCTCTGCCACTTATCCCCGAGTTGATAGAACATCTACGAGGAGCCAACATCTACTCCAAAATCGACCTAAAGGGCGCCTACAATCTTGTCTGGGTTCGCCAGGGAGACGAGTGGAAGACCGCTTTCAGGTCACGCTATGGCCATTATGAATACACGGTGATGCCTTTCGGGCTCTGCAATGCTCCTGCCACTTTTCAGCATTTTTTAAATTATATTTTTCGGGACCTTCTTGATAGCTACATAGTCGTGTACCTCGACGACATCCTGTTTTTTTCTCCTTCTTTGCAGGAACACAGAAAACACATGACCACGGTGTTAAACCGTCTCCGCACCAATAAACAACTGTTTGCTAAGATCGAAAAGAGTGTTTTTGAATCAAGCAGGATCGATTTTCTCGGATTTGAATTATCTCCCGGATGCGTGGCAATGGATAAAAAGAAGGTGGAGGCTACACAGACATGGCCAGTACCGACTGACAAAAGAGCGGTACAACGACTAATAGGGTTTGCTAACTTTTACAGGCGGTTCATCCGCAATTTTTCCTCGATCATCACTCCTCTTACCGTCCTAACAAGAAAGGCACTAGATTCGAGTGGACACCAGCAGCACAAGAGGCTTTTGAGCTACTAAAACAGAGGTTTTGCTCCGCACCTATCCTAACCAGCCCTGATCCATCATTGCCATATGTCTTGGAGGTGGATGCCTCGGAGACGGGGCTTGGAGCAATCCTATCCCAAAGAAAACCTCTCGCTGCAACCCTTCATCCAGTAGCATATTATTCGAAAAAATTAACACCCGCAGAAGCAAATTATGGTATCGAGACAGAATTACTGGCAATAAAAAACGTTCTGGAGGAATGGCGTCACCTTCTGGAGGGTACCCAACACCCCTTCACTGTGCTAACAGATCATAAGAACTTGGAATATCTCCGCACGGCGAAGCGTTTGAACTCCAGGCAAGCTCGATGGTCCTGTTTTTTCTCTCGATTTGATTTCCACGTGACGTATCGACCAGGAACCCAGAACGGCAAGGCGGATGCCCTGTCTCGTCTATCATCTAGAGATCACCAAGAAACGTCAGAAGAAACAATCCTGCAGTCGCAACAGTTCGTAGGGGTGACCACTACATTCATGCAACAGATACGGGCACATGCTGCCTCTCATCCTCAGACCCAAGGGTCACCATCATCCTTAGATCAACAGCGTTTTTTCGTTCCTCAAAAAGGATCGTTTGACCGTTCCACAGACCGTCCATGATCTTCCCAGCAGTGGTCATCCTGGAAAACGAAAGACCAAAGAACTGATCACCCGATACTTCCAGTGGCCTTATCTTTCTCGTGATGTAAAACGATATGTTGCTTCCTGTTTAGTTTGTGCTCGTATGAAAGCTTCTCACACTAAGCCCACAGGTCTTCTACAACCTCTTCCGGTCCCCGAGAGGCCCTGATCTCATGTTACAGTAGATTTTATTGTAGATCTACCACCTTCACAAGGTTTCTCTACCATCATGGTTACGGTAGATCGTTTAACGAAAATGGCCCATTTTATCCCGGTTTACAGGTGCATTCTGTATATAGTCACTGTGTTACATGTTTACAGGTGCATTCTGTATATAGTCACTGTGTTACATGTTACAGGCGCATTCTGTATATAGTCACTGTGTTACATGTTTACAGGCGCATTCTGTATATAGTCACTATGTTACATGTTTACAGGTGCATTCTGTATATAGTCACTGTGTTACATGTTTACAGGAGCATTCTGTATATAGTCACTGTGTTACATGTTTACAGGTGCATTCTGTATATAGTCACTGTGTTACATGTTTACAGGTGCATTCTGTATATAGTCACTGTGTTACATGTTTACAGGAGCATTCTGTATATAGTCACTGTGTTACATGTTTACAGGTGCATTCTGTATATAGTCACTGTGTTACATGTTTACAGGTGCATTCTGTATATAGTCACTGTTACATGTTTACAGGTGCATTCTGTATATAGTCACTGTGTTACATGTTTACAGGTGCATTCTGTATATAGTCACTGTGTTACATGTTTACAGGTGCATTCTGAATATAGTCACTGTGTTACATGTTTACAGGTGCATTCTGTATATAGTCACTGTGTTACATGTTACAGGCACATTCTGTATATAGTCACTATGTTACATGTTTACAGGTGCATTCTGTATATAGTCACTGTGTTACATGTTTACAGGAGCATTCTGTATATAGTCACTGTGTTACATGTTTACAGGTGCATTCTGTATATAGTCACTGTGTTACATGTTTACAGGTGCATTCTGTATATAGTCACTGTGTTACATGTTTACAGGTGCATTCTGTATATATAATGCATTCTGTGCATTCTGTCAGACTTTCCCCTAACTTCTCTTCCTTCAAACGCTCCCTGAAAACATTCCTATTTAGGGAAGCCTACCACCCAACTCACTGACGCAACCATCAATCACTCTCACCTTACAGTCCTCTCCTCCTGTTTCCAACCCCAACCCTCCTAGATTGTGAGTTCCTACGGGAATAGGGCCCTCATCTCCTCCTGTACTGTTTGTCAAATGTTGTTCAATGTATTGTAACCCTGTCTGTACTGTGCTTATTGTACAGCGCTGCGGAATATGCTGACGCTTTATAAATAAATAATAATAATAATAATAAAATATAGTTACTGTGTTACATGTTTACAGGCGCATTCTGTATATAGTCACTATGTTACATGTTTACAGGTGCATTCTGTATATAGTCACTGTGTTACATGTTTACAGGCGCATTCTGTATATAGTCACTATGTTACATGTTTACAGGTGCATTCTGTATATAGTCAGTCACTGTGTTACATGTTTACAGGTGCATTCTGTATATAGTCACTGTTACATGTTTACAGGTGCATTCTGTATATAGTCACTGTGTTACATGTTTACAGGTGCATTCTGTATATAGTCACTGTGTTACATGTTTACAGGTGCATTCTGTATATAGTCACTGTGTTATATGTTTACAGGTGCATTCTGTATATAGTCACTGTGTTACATGTTTACAGGTGCATTCTGTATATAGTCACTGTGTTACATGTTTACAGGTGCATTCTGTATATAGTCACTGTGTTACATGTTTACAGGTGCATTCTGTATATAGTCACTGTGTTACATGTTTACAGGTGCATTCTGTATATAGTCACTGTGTTACATGTTTACAGGCGCATTCTGTATATAGTCACTGTGTTACATGTTTACAGGTGCATTCTGTATATAGTCACTGTGTTACATGTTTACAGGTGCATTCTGTATATAGTCACTGTGTTACATGTTTACAGGTGCATTCTGTATATAGTCACTGTGTTACATGTTTACAGGTGCATTCTGTATATGGTCACTGTGTTACATGTTTACAGGTGCATTCTGTATATAGTCACTGTGTTACATGTTTACAGGTGCATTCCGTATTGAGGTATGTTAATATGGAGCTTTTAAGGGACTTTAGACTGGTTGAAGATTTGATGGCGTCTGGGAGGTTGTTCTATAATTGCGGTGCTCTGTAGGAAAATGAGGATGGAGCCACTGTCTTTTTGTATTGTGGTATTGTAAGTAAGGTGCTGGTCCTGGATCTGAGGTTATAGGATGAGGGAGCTGCTGAGGGAAGCAGTCTATTCAGGTAGGGTGGCAGCTTCCCAGAAAAGCTCTTAAACACCAGGTTGGAAAGGTGAAGGGTGCGTCTAGATTCCAGCGACGGCCAGTTTAGTTCTTTTAACATGTCACAATGGTGGGTCATGTAGTTACATTGTAGCACAAAGCGGCAGAATGAGTTATACAATGTAGTAAGTTTCTGGAGGTGTGTTTGCGGGGCGCTGCATACACTACATCTCCGTATTCAATAGCTGGCATAAGCATTTGTTGTACAATCTGCTTTCTTACCGCGGGGTTCAGGCAGGATTTGTTTCTGTACAGGGCACCTAGTTTGGGGTAAAGTGTCGATGAGAGTTTTTCGATTTGGGGCCAAACGATAGATTAGGGTCCAACCACATACCTAGATATTTGAGAGAAGTGACTGTGGTCAGCATGTCATTTGATTTTGTCCCAACACATAGATGGGGGGTTTGCAATTTGTGTAGTTTAGGTGCGGTTTATTTATTTATTTTTATTTATTTATAAAGGATTTTACCAGGAAGGATACATTGAGATTTCTCTCGTTTTCAAGTATGTCCTGGGTTCAAGAACATTGAAGTGTTACAGTTACAGAAATACAAAGTAATACAATGCAAGAAATTAAAAACAAAACACAAAAATACAGATTAACATATCATGGGAGGGGCTAAAACCTTGGGTTAATTAGGGTGATTTGCAAAGTGGAAGCAGCTGGAAAGTAAGCTACAAATTTCAGACCACCACTGGGTGGGTGGGGAGGAAGGGACAGCAGAGTCCAAACGCAAGCGCTGTGGCAGTGGGTGATATGTACTAGCTTCAGGTCTGTAGGAGAAAGAGGTCATTGAGTTAGGGCATGTGGTCTGTTGAGGGAAAGCATATTTTACGACATGGGGGGGAGGGGCAACCATTTGAGAGCATTTGTTTAAAAAAGCAGAGTATACATTCAACATGAAAAGAAACAAAAAACAAACAGCCAAAATATTAATAGATAGATGCAAGCATAAAATATTAACAGTAGGATTAAAGTTGAGATTGTGGATTAGAATTGCAGATGACATGTTGATCGCTGGTACCTTTTTAAATGCAGAGTCCAAACGCAAGCGCTGTGGCAGTGGGTGATATGGTTCCAAAGAGCATTGCAACAATTTTGTCAGTATTTAAAAAAAGTTTGTTGTGTTTGATCCACTTTTCTACCTCTGTGAATTGTTCTTGCAGCACGGCCTCCAGCTGTGGGAGATCTGGTTTGCTGGTATAGATTACGGTGTCGTCTGCGTACATGTGTACAGTTGAGGCTTTGCAGACGTTGGGCAGATCATTTATGAATATTGTGAATAGCACATATATACCTCTTGGACACTCCTCATTGGTTGTTATGCGGATGGTTGAATAAGGAAGCAAATAGCATAATACTCGCCTCCGTGTCTTTATTAAAAATTTTATTCCACATCAAGGTGTATAGGGGTCAATCTGGGACTTATTAATTGGAATGCGGTCACATAACATTAATAAAGTATCGTGCATCCCTACTTTATACAGAGGTAACACGGCGTTTATACAGAGGAGAGGCTTTATACAGAGGGGAGGCTTTATACAGAGGAGAGGCTTTATACAGAGGGGAGGCTTTATACAGAGGGGAGGCTTTATACAGAGGGGAGGCTTTATACAGAGGTAACATGGCGTTTATACAGAGGGGAGGCTTTATACAGAGGTAACATGGCGTTTATACAGGAGGGGAGGCTTTATACAGAGGTAACATGGCGTTTATACAGAGGTAACATGGCGTTTATACAGAGGGGAGTCTTTATACAGAGGTAACATGGCGTTTATACAGAGGGGAGGCTTTATACAGAGGTAACACGGCGTTTATACAGAGGGGAGGCTTTATACAGAGGTAACATGGCGTTTATACAGAGGGGAGGCTTTATACAGAGGTAACACGGCGTTTATACAGAGGGGAGGCTTTATACAGAGGTAACATGGCGTTTATACAGAGGTAACATGGCGTTTATACAGAGGGGAGGCTTTATACAGAGGGGAGGCTTTATACAGAGGTAACATGGCGTTTATACAGAGGAGAGGCTTTATACAGAGGTAACATGGCGTTTATACAGAGGAGAGGCTTTATACAGAGGTAACACGGCGTTTATACAGAGGGGAGGCTTTGTTCCAGAGAAGGACCAATTGGGAATGAAGGAGGTTTAAGGATTATCCCTGTATTGCACAAGAGTTTCAAAGGAGGGAGTTTCCTTTATTCTATGGGATAGGCTTTGTTCTGTGAGCTGAGGCATGGCTCTTTGTGATTGGGTACAATGGGAAGATAACAATGGAAGGGGGGAAAGGGAGGATACAAGAGGCTGTGCGTGGGACAAATTTTGGTATTGCAACTAATTTTCTTTTACTAAGAACTTCAGAGACAGGGCGGCAGCGAGCTCCATTTTTACCATCACCATCATCGTATGAAAACCAATGACTGGATAAGTATTACTCGCTGTATCAATCTGTTATACTCTATTATCATAAGTCTGCTATATATATATATTCCTAGTTCCATTATTTATTGGAAGGATAGGTGTGGGTTTCCCATTGTATGGATTTGTAGTTTTATTTAGTGGCTGCTTATTTATATTTGTTTCAATTTGCAATACTGTATTCCTTGTTCATTGGGTGTCCAGCTGCGTGATAGTAATTTCTAATGGGTTAGTGGTCTGCGATAACTCTGCCAGAATTCAGTGATTTGTTTGATGTTATTAGGGGCATTAGGATTTCCAGTGATTTTCCTTTGGCTGTCTGTGGACGGCTGTGCCTTATTAGTTTATGTGCTCGGTATAGCGCATGACTGACTGTCCAATTTTAGTATCTTTAAAATCATCCATGTATGCAGCCAAAATCATAATAAGCACCCATATAGACACCGTAAACAAAGCACAGGGCATCACTATACACGCATGTGCCACTCACCATGCACACAGTAGGAACTCACTATACATAGTGAAATGACACGTAGGACCTCGGTATAACACACAAAGTCACGCTAATGATGTAGCTATCATACACCCTGAAATCACGAAATTCCTCTCTATAACACACTGAAATCACTAATGTAGTATAACACTAAGGAAAATTAAAAATAAATAAATAAATAAATTAAAAAAAATAATAATGTGTGTGTGTGTGTGTGTGTGTATGGGTATGTATGTGTATGTATGTGTGTGTGTATATATATATATATATATATATGTGTATGTATATGTATATAATAAACATAAAAGTAAAATAAAAACTTGCTATAACACGCCGTAATCACACAATAGAAACACACTGAAACCTAGCCATAGCACACGGAGATCCCACAAGGACCTAGCCATAGCACACGGAGACAACACAAAGGGAATGTAATCACACATAGGAACTTGATATAACAGACTGAATCACTGGACATTAGTCACTATAACTCTATAGTGTGCCGAATGAGAAAAGCACCATACGTGCATTGCTGAGTAACACCTTTAGTGGATTCTCAAGCAGCTTCACATGCTGGCCTTTTATGTGGGTTATGATTTACCGGGTTATTCAAAGAGCTGTGTGTTTTAAATAATGTTGGAGTAACCCCAAGGGCTAAGCAATAAGTTGGTGAACAAATTAATTTGTATACTGTATTTAAGTTCACTATGCTAATTGTTGCAATTTTAAAGTGACACAGCAGCAATGTACAATCTTTTGTTTTGAGCACTTGCTACAGTTGAGTAAATAATTATTTAGAACGGTAACTTTGTCTTTATTGAGGGAGAGGAGAGACTTATTTCAGGAAAAGAGGAAACATGAGCAGTAACTCACTCTTATTTCACACTTGTACCATCATCATAATAAAGCCTGCGAGTGGATATGTTGATAATATACTATATGCGTGTGTGTGTGTAATCTATTGGGTAAAATACGCGCTAATTTATCCGTTCTAGTGATTTGCATTGTTAGCTAGAATATGCTCGTTGATATTTGCTTCCTTTTGTAATACTTGATCAAACCTTATTAGTTGTATAATCTGTATGATCTTATAAACATAGGTAATCAGTGACCGCATGGCTGGCAGCCATCTTAAACCTCAAAAATTCACATGTGCTTCTACCAAGGAGGAAGTGCTGCAGCAGTAACTGTACAATCTGTTTAAGCTTACATTTGCGCAACTAAATTAATCCAGATTGTTTCTGCCAGATTTATGAATATATAACAATTACTAACCAAATACACATCTAAATGTGTCTGTTATAATTTCTGAAGAGGCTTATTAACTAAACAGTGATTCTGTATGTTAGCAAGGGCTGTGTCATTAGGTTAGTTCGGTTGGTTTAACTTCGGGTCTATAGATTAATATACTAAGCAAGAATCAGTTTCATTGTGGATGGAGGTCATGTTAAAGACTTTCACATGTGCAGCTTGATCCTATTGATAAGGAATTCCAGCCCTGAGGACTCATAAAATGGAGGACAATGCAGCCACTTATGTACAGAACATCTATGCTCTTTCTCAACTCGAAATGGAGACAGCGTTATTTACATTTCGCAAGGGGAAAGAACAATGGATCAGATAACAGTGAGCTGGTGATCTTAGTTGTTGGGGGAGGGGAGGGGCTGATGGAAGCATGTGAAAACAAAAGGAATTCATTACTTACAGGGGGTGTACACTATACAAAGACTGGATCGTAATACAGAGGTTACTCTATATACAGAGGGAAGACAATACTCTACATGATACACAGAGCAAGGGAATGTAAGGAAAATACATACAAATAAACATTGGGACGGCCGTTTCTTTGCAGAGGCAATAAGTAGGGAAGATGTTTCTGTTAGCTACCATTCAATCAGGTGGTGATTTTGGTAAGGGTAGCTGGCGAGGGGACAGAGTTACCTATGCTTGATCTAGAGGCAGCCTTCAGCCCGTACCTCTGTGTCCAGGGGGTTTTCTTTTAATGGGGTGTAAATTCGATGGGTAATTTTACATAGATATCTGTTTACCCATTGGGGTGGGCAATATCCCGTGCTCCCTTTTTAAAGGCTTCCTACTTTTTTGCACTGCTTAGTGAAGGAAGAGCGCAGGGAGGAGACGTATAGTACATTACCTTGGACGATTTCATGGTAACGGGTTCCAAAGGGACTGGAGAATGAGGTAGGATCGGGGGGGGTAACAAATAAATTTAGTTGATCGGGGGGGAATGGCCAGACATTAAGATCAAATGGTCTAGTGTAATTTCAAATGGTGAGCAGGCAAATGGCCCAGGAGTGGATTCAATGGATGGGTGCAAAGCATGGCGTTTCTGGAATTTTTTATTTTCCAATCGTCGGGGCAATACCACTGTGGGGGATAGAATTAAAAAATAAATAAATAAATAAATAAAAAATAAAAAGAAATAAATATATAAAAAAAAAACCCTCCCCCCCTTTTTATTTTTGCATCTGATATTCAAGGTGTGGTGCAAGTGCTGAATAACATGTCTGCATCATCACCGTAGGTTGTAGCATATGTCAGGTATTTGGTGTTGATATGTTTGAAAAGCAATATTAATTTCACGGCAAATCACATACCGGGGGTAAGGAAGGTGGTGGTGGATACATTGTCCAGTTACAGGTGGGATGTGTCCCGACAGTTGGCACAGGGAGGAGGAAAGAATAAAAAAAATAAAAAAAAAAATTTCAGGGTGAAGACTGCCCTCCATTTCTTTGCCAGATGGGGACAGTCCGCCCTTTATAACATTTAAGACCAGCTCCACTGAGCCTTGGCTCTTGTGACATCCCCAAGTGGCATTCTTAAGTGGACGCGCAGAGTTGATTCCTGGAGTTGCGGGACTGGAGGAAGGAACTGCAAGGCCCAATTTTACTCTGGGTAAACGCACGTCTATATCATGCTTTCTCTCACGCTTCTACTCTTTACTTCTACCTTTCTCCTTAAATGGAACTCCTGCCCCTCTACCACCGACCCCTACACTATCTGCATCTCTCCCTCCCTCCTCTCGTCCCACATGATGGCCTCACATGAGCTCCTTTGTTTCCTCAGAACATGGTCTCCCTCTAACTCTCGTGCTGCCAATCACTCCCACTCCCACAAATCCCATTCCCACCTTCTCTTTCTCACCCTCCTGCTGTTACTCTATTCAGGTGACATATCTCCTAACCCTGGCCCCACAACACATCCAATACTTCACTCTCATCCTATCTCCATCGCACATAAATCACCTCCCTGCAAGCCCAGCAACCTCATTCCCATAATCCCTCAGCGCCTGTCCTCTTTCTCCTGCGCCCTCTGGAACGCTCGCTCTGTGTGCAACAAACTCACAGCCGTCCATGACCTCTTCCTTTCAAACTCCTTCAACCTCCTAGCTTTAACTGAAACCTGGCTAACTCCCTCTGACACGGCCTCCGTTGCTGCTCTCTCACATGGAGGTCTACACTTGAGCCATACCCCCAGACCGGGTGAGAGACATGGTGGCGGGGTCGGAATCCTGCTCTCTCCCACCTGCACCTACCAGCATCTCCCTCCACCCCCATCCCTCTCCTTCTCCTCCTTCGAGACACACTGCATCCGCCTGTTCTCTCCTCTGGCTCTCAGGGTGGCAGTCATCTACCGCCCACCGGGACCAACCTCCCAGTTCTTTGACCACTTTGCTACCTGGCTTTCTCACTTCCTGTCTTCTAATCTTCCATGCCTAATTCTCGGGGACTTCAACATTCCCATTGATGATCCTTCCGCCCCTGCTGCCTCCAAACTTCTTTCACTCACATCCTCCCTTGGACTCACACAATCCTCCCTCCTCCCTACCCACCGCGATGGTCACGCTATTGACCTTGTCTTTTCCAACCTCTGCTCCATTTCTGAGTTCAACTGTCGCCCTTTCCCCATCTCTGACCACCACCTTCTCTCTTTCAACCTATCTGGACTTCCTAAACACCCTGCTCCCCACCCCGCACACACACTCGCAGAAATCTACATGCTGTGGACCCCATCAATTCTCCAACCTACTTCACCACCTCCCTCATACCTCATCCTTCACCTGCCCTGATGCTGCCACTAATCACTACAACACTACTCTTATCTCTGCTCTAGACACTCTTGCTCCTCTTCGACTCTGTAAGGCCCCACGCCGCCAGCTTCAGCCCTGGCACACCCTCCAGACTCGCTACCTGCAAAGATGCTCCCGCACTGCAGAGCGTGCCTGGAGGAAATCACGCTCTGAAGCTGATTTTGTTCACTTCAAGTTTATTCTCCGGTCATACACCTCTGCCCTCCACTTGGCCAAACAATCCTTCTTCTCATCTCTTATATCTACGCTGTCCTCCAACCCTAAACGGCTCTGGTCCACCTTCAACACCCTCCTCTACCCACCTGCACCTCCCCCCACAGCTGCCTTCAGCGCTCAAGACCTGGCAGACTACTTCCTCAGTAAAACTCTAAATATCAGAAGCAACATCCCAACACAAGATAGTTATCTGCCACCTCCACTCCCAGAGGTCCCCTCTGCCACCCTCTGTCGCTTCCTCCCAGCCACTGAGGAGGAAGTCAATTCCTTATTGTCCTCCTCACATCTCACCACATGCCCGCTCGACCCCATTCCCTCACATCTAATTCCTCCCCTCTCCTCCTCCCTCACCCCTGCTCTCACACACATCTTCAACCTATCTCTCTCCACTGGCTCCTTTCCATCCGCCTTCAAACACGCGCTAGTTACCCCTTTACTAAAGAAACCATCCCTCGATCCCAACTCTCTCCATCCACCGCCCTGTATCCCTGCTTCCCTTCACATCAAAGCTCTTAGAAAAACTAGTCTTCAACCGCCTCTCCCTCTTCCTGTCCTCCAATTCCCTACTTGACCCCCTGCAATCTGGCTTCCGTCCCCTACACTCAACTGAAACTGCCCTCACCAAAGTCACCAACGACCTCCTAACTGCTAAAAAACACGGCCACTATTCTATTCTCATCCTGCTCGACCTCTCGGCTGCTTTTGACACTGTTGACCACCCCCTCCTTCTACAGACCCTCAACTCTCTGGGTCTCGGTGACACAGCACTCGCTTGGGTCGAATCCTATTTATCCAACAGGTCCTTCTGTGTGTCCTTTGCTGGAAACTCCTCCTCCTCATTGCCTCTATCTGTTGGTGTACCTCAAGGCTCTGTCCTTGGTCCTCTGCTCTTTTCCATCTACACCTCCTCCCTGGGCAAAATCATCAACAGCTTTGGCTTCAATTACCACCTCTACGCTGATGACACTCAGATCTACCTCTCTACCCCTGATCTCTCTCCCCCTGTCCTTTCAAAAGTCAGTGACTGTTTATCTGGCATCTCCTCCTGGATGGCCTCCCACCACCTAAAGATCAACATGTCAAAGACTGAACTCCTACTTATTCCTCCCTCCAATGCCTCCCCACCTCCTGACTTCTCTATCACGGTGGAGGGTATCACCATTTCCCCATCAAACCAAGTTCGCTGTCTTGGAGTTACACTTGACTCTGCTCTTTCCTTCATCCCCCACATCAAGTCTCTTTCCTCCTCCTGCCGATACCAACTGCGTAATATTTCCCGAATTCGGCCATTTCTTACCACTGTCACCACAAAACAACTCATACACGCCCTGGTAATCTCCCGACTCGACTATTGCAATAATCTCTTATCTGGCCTCCCTCTGTCCCGCCTCTCCCCCCTACAATCCATCCTGAACGCCTCCGCCAGGCTAATTCACCTCACCCGCCACTCTGTCTCTGCCGCTCCCCTCTGCGAGTCCCTTCACTGGCTCCCCATCCACTGCAGAATTAAGTTCAAAATCCTTATCCTTACCTACAAAACCCTCACTAACTCAGCTCCCCACTACCTGTCCTCACTAATCACCAAATACACCCCAGCCCACTCCCTAAGGTCAAACAGTGACCTGCGCCTAGCTTCTCCCCGCATCACCTCTTCCCATGATAGACTGCAGGATTTCTCACGCGCAGCCCTCACTCTCTGGAACGCTCTCCCTCGTACTGTCAGACTTTCCCCTAACTTCTCTTCCTTCAAACGCTCCCTGAAAACATTCCTATTTAGGGAAGCCTACCACCCAACTCACTGACACAACCATCAATCACTCTCACCTTACAGTCCTCTCCTCCTGTTTCCAACCCCAACCCTCCTAGATTGTGAGTTCCTACGGGAATAGGGCCCTCATCTCCTCCTGTACTGTTTGTCAAATGTTGTTCAATGTATTGTAACCCTGTCTATACTGTGCTTATTGTACAGCGCTGCGGAATATGCTGGCGCTTTATAAATAAAGAATAATAATAATAATAAAATAATAATGGTAACGGGTTCCAAAGGGACTGGAGAATGAGGTAGGATCGGGGGGGGGGGGTAACAAATAAATTTAGTTGATCGGGGGGGAATGGCCAGACATTAAGATCAAATGGTCTAGTGTAATTTCAAATGGTGAGCAGGCAAATGGCCCAGGAGTGGATTCAATGGATGGGTGCAAAGCATGGCGTTTCTGGAATTTTTTATTTTCCAATCGTCGGGGCAATACCACTGTGGGGGATAGAATTAAAAAATAAATAAATAAAAAATAAAAAGAAATAAATATATAAAAAAAAAAACCCTCCCCCCCCTTTTTATTTTTGCATCTGATATTCAAGGTGTGGTGCAAGTGCTGAATAACATGTCTGCATCATCACCGTAGGTTGTAGCCTATGTCAGGTATTTGGTGTTGATATGTTGTCTGCATCATCACCGCAGGTTGTAGCCTATGTCAGGTATTTGGTGTTGATATGTTTGAAAAGCAATATTAATTTCACGGCAAATCACATACCGGGGGTAAGGAAGGTGGTGGTGGATACATTGTCCAGTTACAGGTGGGATGTGTCCCGACAGTTGGCGCAGGGAGGAGGAAAGAATAAAAAAAATAAAAAATAAAATTTCAGGGTGAAGACTGCCCTCCATTTCTTTGCCAGATGGGGAGCAGTTAGAGGGCATCAATGATTAGGAGAGGAGATTGTTG
Source organism: Leptobrachium leishanense (assembly GCA_009667805.1). NCBI lineage: Eukaryota > Metazoa > Chordata > Amphibia > Anura > Megophryidae > Leptobrachium > Leptobrachium leishanense. The sequence goes on from CM019063.1 coordinate 538,708,724, forward strand.
TTGCAGAAGACATGGGCACCATAGAGCAAGCAGTGAAAGGGTTGGATCGAGTTTTAAAGGGACAGAGGAGGTAGGGCAGGCTGTTGTGTTCAAATACCTACTGAAGTTCGGCGGTAAGTCAATAAAGGACAGCTTGGAACTATTTAGTGGTATTTCATACTTTGCTCGGTTAAAGGAAGAGGAGGACTGGGCTAAACAATTCGTGGTGTGGAAGATCTTGACAGCAGAGTACAAGTAGGAGATGAGATGGAGCTGATAACAATCTTTGTAGGGCAGCATTTGTTTTAGTTTTTCAGCTGCCCTAAGGATTGAGGAAACAATTGCTCAAGGTGCCCATGGTGGGGAAGTATGCCCAGTGGTATGTATGAAGGGATACTTGGAGGCGACTCCTTCAAACGGTCGCATGTTCTGGGGGCACAAGAGTGGTACTAACTTGTCCGGGTATCAATTCAAAATGGTTCCGCAGCAGGCCACAGAGGGGCTTGGTTGAAAGGGGAGTTACATTTGCCCCCATTCTTTCAGGATAGGAGCTGCTGGTACTGAGGCAGAATTGGGTTACCCAAAGGACCGAATTAAAAAGATGGGGAGATGGAAATGGGAAGTGTATAGGAGATATGTGAGGTCATTAAAGAAATGAAGGGAAAATTTATGGGGAACAATTGTTTTGTTTTAATAATAATAATTTGTTTCCTTGTTTTTTTTGGTTTCTTTTCAGTTCGGGTACACTGTGTGTGTGCATTACAGTTAATAGTTTACATTTTGGTTATTTGCAGGACACGCAATGAGAGTGCGGATCCTGGGACACTCCTATGTGCACTGGATGGAGAGTCATGCTGCTGGCACCAAGAGAGGAGCAACCCCGGGGTGCAGCGTAATTGAAGTAGGGATTAGATGGATAGGGAAGCAAGGTAGGGTGTGGGGCAGTTATTGGGAATAGTAAAGACATCCAGGAGAAAGAGGGGTAAGCCAGATATTATGGTACTACATTTAGGGGACAGCTAGAGAAGAGATAGGTATTGTGAGTGGTGAAATAGCGGCCTGGCACGTGGGGATGCAATGGTAGGGGGAGGGTCTGCAGGGTATGGGGTGAGTGTTTTTTCGTACGGCCAAGCTCAGGTGCCTTCCTGGTTTGCAGATCCTCTCGGCCTGCTATTTGCGATATAAAGAGACCCCTGAGCAGACGTGTGGTCATCCTGCTTAGCCACGTGGGGCCGCTATTTTCAGGGCAATATGTGTGGTGCATTGCATTTGCTGATGTTATCTGGCAATGGTTTTGGAGCACCCCGAAATAGGAGCAAGAAGTGAGGAGTTCATTGAAAGCAGTGATAAGGCTGGGAACACACTCTTCATTGAAGGCGCGATAAGGAGCCTTTTGTGGGGTAAGGAAAGGTCACGGGATTTTTATTTGGTGGCAGTAAAAAGAGGGTCCTCGTTTTTGGTGGCGGCGAAATAGGCGGCCTGGCACGTGGAGGGCGATAGTGGGGGGATGGTCTGCAGGGTACGGGGTGAGTGTGGTTCGTACGGCCAAGCTCAAGTGCCTTCCTGGTTTGCAGATCCTCTCGGCCTGCTATCTGCCATAAAAATAAACTGAGCAGATGTGTGGTCAGCCTGCTTAGCCACGTGGGGCGCTATTTCTGGGCAATGCTTGTGGTGCATTGCAGTTGCCAGTGTTATCTGGCTGCCAGTGTTATCTGGTGTAGGAATTTGGCATACAAGGATCGATAATAATAATTCTGCCTTAGAGGCAAAGAATTTGGCCTTAAGTAATAAAAGACGTGACCTTTTCAAAATGCCAATACTTTGTTGTGTTTTCATTTACGGGAAAGGGGGGGGCCTGGGGGGGTTAGTAGGTTTAAGAAGGTAATTTACATGGGAAAAAGTGTAAGAAGAGGATAAGGGTATAATTCTTAGTTCGAGAGAAGGACCAATTGGGAATGAAGGAGGTTTAAGGATTATTCCTGTATTGCACAAGAGTTTCAAAGGAGGAGTTTCCTTTATTCTATGGGATAGGCTTTGTTCTGTGAGCTGAAGCATGGCTCTTTGTGATTGGGTACAATGGGAAGATAAACAATGGAAAGGAGGGGGAAGGGAGGATACAAGAGGCTGTGCGTGGGACAATTTTGGTATTGCAACTAATTTTCTTTTACTCCCACCCAACCCACCCCGTTTTATTTTCTCTTTCAGAGATGCTGGTTCTGTACAACGTCGCAAAGGTCACGCAGCAGAAGCACCACAGATGGGGGCAATGGAGTGGTGATTTCACCACTCATGAAAGACCGTCTGTGGTTTCCCATATGGAAATATGCCGTGTCGCATGAACCTGGTTCGTGGTTTAAATGGCCATGTCTGGGGGATTGTATAAATATCGACATGGTTAGTCTACCTATTGCATCAAGTGATACACCATGTTACATGAAGCCAGCCTGAGGTTTTTCAATGGCCAAGGTTGGGGGATTGTCTTTGATTAAAGCATGGTTAGAGTAATTATTATCGATCAGGCAGTATCCCAGGTTTGGGTAATTTACCATGTGGCAGGAAGCCAGCTGGTGGTTTGGTCGGCCACAGCTGGGGGATTGCGCTTTAAGATGGACATGGTTTAGGTTACGGAGGAGCGGCGAAATAGGCGGCCTGGCACGTGGAGGGCGATAGTGGGGGGATGGTCTGCAGGGTACGGGGTGAGTGTGGTTCGTACGGCCAAGCTCAAGTGCCTTCCTGGTTTGCAGATCCTCTCGGCCTGCTATCTGCCCTAAAAATAAACTGAGCAGATGTGTGGTCAGCCTGCTTAGCCACGTGGGGCGCTATTTCTGGGCAATGCTTGTGGTGCATTGCAGTTGCCAGTGTTATCTGGCTGCCAGTGTTATCTGGTGTAGGAATTTGGCATACGAGGATCGATAATAATAATTCTGCCTTAGAGGCAAAGAATTTGGCCTTAAGTAATAAAAGACGTGACCTTTTCAAAATGCCAATACTTTGTTGTGTTTTCATTTACGGGAAAGGGGGGCTGGGGGGGTTAGTAGGTTTAAGAAGGTAACTTACATGGGAAAAAGTATAAGAAGAGGATAAGGGTATAATTCTTAATACAGAGGTAACATGGCGTTTATACAGAGGGGAGGCTTTATAAAGAGGTAACATGGCGTTTATACAGAGGGGAGGCTTTATACAGAGGTAACATGGCGTTTATACAGAGGGGAGGCTTTATACAGAGGTAACATGGCGTTTATACAGAGGGGAGGCTTTATACAGAGGTAACACAGCATTTATACAGAGGTATCATTGCATAGACGGTGATCGTGAGAGACTAACGGAGAGAAGATGTACCTGACAGCAAGTTCACAAGGGCGCCGCCATCTTAAAAGCTATAAACAACAGAGACTGAAGCTTGTGCGCGAGCAGTGGAGTTCTACTGGTGATCCGCCATGTTTCCGGAAACCAAATACGATCCAGGAAAATGGCGGCTGACCGGAAAAGGCGGAATCTGCATCCGTTTATGGGACAAATCTTTTAAAAGGGAAAGTGGGACCAGCCAATAGGAGATCGATAACTGCCCAAACACCCCATATAGGGCACAATCACATATTGGGTGGGGTATTGGGGCAGCGGGTGCTGGGCGCTTATTAATTACCGGAGCTCAGCGCTTATTAATTACTGGAGCTCAGCGCTTATTAATTACCGGAGCTCAGCGCTTATTAATTACCGGAGCTCAGCGCCTATTAATTACAGGAGCTCAGCGCTTATTAATTACAGGAGCTCAGCGCTTATTAATTACTGGAGCTCAGCGCTTATTAATTACTGGAGCTCAGCGCTTATTAATTACCGGAGCTCAGCGCTTATTAATTGCCGGAGCTCAGCGCCTATTAATTACAGGAGCTCAGCGCTTATTAATTACTGGAGCTCAGCGCTTATTAATTACCGGAGCTCAGCGCCTATTAATTACAGGAGCTCAGCGCTTATTAATTACAGGAGCTCAGCGCTTATTAATTACTGGAGCTCAGCGCTTATTAATTACCGGAGATCAGCGCCTATTAATTACAGGAGCTCAGCGCTTATTAATTACTGGAGCTCAGCGCTTATTAATTACTGGAGCTCAGCGCTTATTAATTACCGGAGCTCAGAGCTTATTAATTACCGGAGCTCAGCGCTTATTAGTTACCGGAGCTCAGCGCTTATTAATTACCGGAGCTCAGCGCTTATTAATTACCGGAGCTCAGCGTTAATTAATTACCGGAGCTCAGCGCTTATTAATTACCGGAGCTCAGCGCTTATTATTTACCGGAGCTCAGCGCTTATTAATTACCGGAGCTCAGCGCTTATTAATTACCGGAGCTCAGCGCTTATTAATTTCTGGAGCTCAGCGCTTATTAATTACCGGAGCTCAGCGCTTATTAATTTCCGGAGCTCAGCGCTTATTAATTACCGGAGCTCAGCGCTTATTAATTACCGGAGCTCAGCGCTAATTAATTACCGGAGCTCAGCGCTTATTAATTACTGGAGCTCAGCGCTAATTAATTACTGGAGCTCACCGCTAATTACTGTAGCTCAGCGCTTATTAATTACCGGAGCTCAGCGCTTATTGGTTACCGGAGCTCAGCGCTTATTAATTACTGGAGCTCAGCGCTTACTAATTACCGGAGCTCAGCGCTTATTAGTTACCGGAGCTCAGCGTTAATTAATTACCGGAGCTCAGCGCTTATTAATTACCGGAGCTCAGCGCTTATTAATTACTGGAGCTCAGCGCTTATTAATTACTGGAGCTCAGCGCTTATTAATTACCGGAGCTCAGCGCTTATTAATTACTGGAGCTCAGCGCTTATTAATTACTGGAGCTCAGCGCTTATTAATTACCGAGGCTCTGCGGTTAATAATTACCGGAGCTCAGCGCTTATTAATTTCCGGAGCTCAGCGCTTATTAATTACCGGAGCTCAGCGCTTATTAATTACCGGAGCTCAGCGCTTATTAATTACTGGAGCTCAGCGCTTATTAATTACTGGAGCTCAGCGCTAATTAATTACTGGAGCTCACCGCTAATTACTGTAGCTCAGCGCTTATTAATTACCGGAGCTCAGCGCTTATTAATTACCGCAGCTCAGCGCTTATTGGTTACCGGAGCTCAGCGCTTATTAATTACCGGAGCTCAGCGCTTATTAATTACCGGAGCTCAGCGCAAATTAATTACCGGAGCTCAGTGCTTATTAATTACTGGAGCTCAGCGCTTATTAATTACCGGAGCTCAGCGCTTATTAATTACTGGAGCTCAGCGCTTATTAATTACTGGAGCTCAGCGCTAATTAATTACTGGAGCTCACCGCTAATTACTGGAGCTCAGCGCTAATTAATTACTGGAGCTCAGTACTAATTACTGGAGCTCAGCGTTAATTAATTACTGTAGCTCAGCGCTAATTACCGGAGCTCAGCGCTTATTAATTACTGGAGCTCAGCGCTAATTAATTACTGGAGCTCACCGCTAATTACTGGAGCTCAGCGCTAATTAATTACTGGAGCTCAGTACTAATTAATTACTGGAGCTCAGCGTTAATTAATTACTGTAGCTCAGCGCTAATTACTGGAGCTCAGTGCTAATTAATTACTTGAGCTCAGCGCTTATTAATTACCGGAGCTCAGCGCTTATTAATTACTGGAGCTCAGCGCTTATTAATTACCCGAGCTCAGCGCTTATTAATTACCGGAGCTCAGCGCTTATTAATTACCGGAGCTCAGCGCTTATTAATTACCGGAGCTCAGCGTTAATTAATTACCGGAGCTCAGCGCTTATTAATTACCGGAGCTCAGCGCTTATTAATACCCGGAGCTCAGCGCTTATTAATTACTGGAGCTCAGCGCTTATTAATTACCGGAGCTCAGCGCTTATTAATTACCGGAGCTCAGCGCTTATTAATTACCGGAGATCAGCGCTTATTAATTACTGGAGCTCAGCGCTAATTAATTACTGGAGCTCAGCGCTTATTAATTACTGGAGCTCAGCGCTTATTAATTACTGGAGCTCACCGCTAATTACTGGAGCTCAGCGCTTATTAATTACCGGAGCTTAGCGCTTATTGGTTACCGGAGCTCAGCGCTTATTAATTACCGGAGCTCAGCGCTTATTAATTACCGGAGCTCAGAGCTTATTAATTACTGGAGCTCAGCGCTTATTAATTACCGGAGCTCAGCGCTATTTAATTACTGGAGCTCACCGCTAATTACTGTAGCTCAGCGCTTATTAATTACTGGAGCTTAGCGCTTATTGGTTACCGGAGCTCAGCGCTTATTAATTACCGGAGCTCAGCGCTTATTAATTACTGGAGCTCAGTGCTTATTAATTACCGTAGCTCAGCGCTTATTAATTACCGGAGCTCAGCGCTTATTAATTACTGGAGCTCAGCGCTTATTAATTACCGGAGCTCAGCGCTTATTAATTACTGGAGCTCAGCGCTTATTAATTACTGGAGCTCAGCGCTAATTAATTACTGGAGCTCAGCGCTAATTACTGGAGCTCAGCGCTAATTAATTACTGGAGCTCAGTACTAATTAATTACTGGAGCTCAGCACCAATTACTGGAGCTCAGCGTTAATTAATTACTGTAGCTCAACGCTAATTACTGGAGCTCAGCTCTAATTAATTACTGGAGCTCAGTGCTAATTAATTACTGTAGCTCAGCGCTAATTAATTACCGGAGCTCAGCGCTAATTAATTACTTGAGCTCAGCGCGTCCTCAGCACACCAGCGGGAATGCTGAGGACGCGCTGAGCGCGTCCTCAGCAGCGAAGTGGTTAAAATTGAGACTAAAGATAATTATCAATTATTTATGTGCACAGATCCCTAATTAGTATTATGAACAAATTAATCAAATGTTTCCTGAAACGACAGTGCTAGTTTATGTTTAAAACATCTGTCCTTTGTTGCAAATACAGGTGAAACTCAAAAAATTAGACTATCGTGCAAAAGTAAATTTATTTCAGTAATGCAACTTAAGGTTATATCCTCAGCCCCCACTGTACTCCCTGGGGGGTCTGGGCAAGATGGGGGACTGCTGGCTGGCTGGGTACCAGCACTTTCTGCTGGCAGATCGGCGTCTGAGGGGGCGGGGTCAGGTGTGGTCACAAGGAGCCGCCGGCTTTAAAACAGGGCTCGAGGAGTTGCCTCGTCGCCCTGTTGTGGAGTTTGTTTCACGCACCGCTACTTCCTGTATTTGATTGTATTTACTGTTGACGACCCTGCTTTGTATGAGATTCCTGCTCCTGTTATTTGACCTGGCTTGGCTTTGACCACTCTCTCTATCGTGTATATTACGCTGTTTGTGTGTTTTAGTGATTTAACCCCATGCTGGCTGCTGGGTTGATCGCTCGCTGTTTGGGTTCTGTCCCATCACATTCAGGGGTATCGTTTGTAACCCCCCCGGGTCCCTTTACCCAGGCTACTACTCATGTTAATGTTTTTGCAAAGACCACGATAACAAACGATTGTTTATTTCTGTTTAATGTTCTTTCTAATCGCATCTCTGTACATATTAGCAATAACAATCTTCTATGCAAGCCAGTACCTTCCGAGAGTCACCAGGTATCTACTAATCTCAAGTATTTACCAGAACGATTGGTTTCTGCATCTCTGACTGCCCTGCACCTTGAATACTTCATGGACTGTCGTTCCACGTATGGTGTTTCTGAGCGTGTCCTAGGCTTTCTGTCGGTCTCGAAACCCTCGGAGCCTAGAGGCAATTCAGCTAGTCCTTGGAGTCCCTTGGCTCTAGAATTACAAACTGTATTTTTTGCTATTTCTGTGTTAATCAAGAAAGTATTGATGCCCTTAAGGATCTCAACTCCTCAGGGCCAATGAATCCGGCAATAATATCTGTACTCGTGTCTAAACTGGACAGTATCATTAATAAGCAAGAAAATCAAGAGCAACGTATGGATCAATTTAGTCAGACCTTGGGCCTACTCATGAAGCAGTTTTCAGAATTTGGCCAGGCGTCACCTCCTTCTCCTGCGATTGACAGGTCTACACAAACAGTCTCTGTTTCCTCTATGACTGCTACTGAGGTATCTCATGTTCACTTAAAGACTCCCACAAGTTTTAATGGGAGTACTGGGTCTTGTAGAGGGTTTGTAACCCAAATAAGTATTATGTTAGAGTTAAACTCTGGCATGTGTTCCACAGATAGAGCCAAGGTGGGATATGTGATCAATCACCTGACTGATAAAGCTCTCCTGTGGGCAACCCCTTTATGGGATCTGGACAGACCAGTGATATACAATTATGCTGAGTTTATGAATAGCTTGAAGCGTACGTTTGACCCCCGCTAGAAGGGCAACAGGGGCAGCCAGAGCTTTATGGTGTATTTCCCAGGGCAACCGCCGAGTTGCTGAATATGCTATAGAGTTTAAAACTTTGTCATCAGAACTTCTCTGGCCGAATGATGTGCTTGTTACGGCGTTTCTTGAAGGAATCTCTGAGACCATTATGCATGATTTAGCGCCTCTATCATTGCCTGAGGATCTGGAAGACCTCATAGATTACTGTATAGCACTAGATGATCAGATGCGTGACAGGAGGTCTGGTCGTAGCATGTCACATAAGCCTGCCCAGGCTGCCTGTTCTACTCCCAGATCGGTTCATGCTGTCTCCTCTCCCAGACCAGTACCCTCTGAACCAGAACCTATGCAATTAGGTCGTTCTGGCATATCTGGGGAGGAGAGACAATTTCGCCTTCGAGAGGTTCTCGGTTTTTACTGTGCAGACAGGAGACATTTTCGTTTGCAATGTCCTAAGTGACCTAACAGAACTAATGTGTCCGGGAAACGAGCAAGCCTAGAGTCCCCTGAGAGACGAGTTCTAGGTACTACGATTGTGTCTCTCATATCATCTGATAAGAAAAGAAAGAAAAAATCTTGTGTGGTAGTGCCTGTAACCATTGGTTGGGAAAAGGTTAAAATTGATATAGAGGCATTACTAGATTCTGGGTCTGCAGGTAACTTTCTGGACTCTGGGTTTGCAGCTATCCACCAAGTACCTCTGGTTGAAAGAGAAGTGCTACTTCTCATAGAGAGTATTGATGGTAGGAAGTTGACAAGACCCCATGTTACGCATCAAACAATTCCTGTTTCTGTTAGCACCGGTGTACAGCATAAAGAAAAAATTCAGTTGCAAATCATTGAATCACCCACTGTACCGATCATACTGGGTTATCCATGGTTAGCCAAACATAACCCTGTGGTGAACTGGGGAAATGGGGAGCTGGAATCTTGGGGATCAAAATGTTGGTCCAGGTGTCTGGGTATGTCCACTACTGTTGGTAGCTTGAATGTCGCTACTGCACCTCCGCTCTTTACCGGAGTACCCAAGTGGTACATAGACTTAAAAGAGGTGTTCGATAAGGGTAAATCCGAGACCTTGCCACCTCACAGACCGTATGACTGTGCCATAGAGATCTTACCAGGCACCATGCCTCCAAGGTATCATGTGTATCCACTGTCTCAGAAAGAAAATGCTATTATGGAAGAATACGTGAAAACCTAGCCAAAGGGTTTATACGTCGTTCTTCCTCTCCTGCAGGAGCAGGGTTTTTCTTTGTGTCTAAAAAGGAGGGGGACTTAAGACCTTTCATTGACTATAGAGGGTTAAACAGAATCACTATACGTAATGCCTATCCCATCCCTTTAATATCCGAGTTGTTCGACGCTTAAGAGATGCCAAAATTTACATGAAATTGGATCTTCGTGGGGCATACAATTTGAGAATCAAGGAGGACCACGAGTGTAAGACTGCCTTTAATACTCGCAGTGGTCATTATGAGTATTTAGTTATGCCTTTCGGTCTATGCAATGCGCCTGCAGTCTTCCAAGACTTTATAAAGGATGTCCTGAGGGACTTTTTGCAAGTCTTCGTAATTGTCTATTTAGATGATATTCTGATTTATTTCCCTGATGTTGAGACACACCATGTCCATGTGAGGACAGTGTTACTAAGGTTGCTGGAGAATAAACTATACTGTAAGTTAGAAAAGTGTCAGTTTGACATAACTTCAGTACATTTCCTGGGTTACATCATCACACCAAATGGGTTTGAGATGGATCCAAAAAAGCTATCTGCCATCAGAGAACGGCCACTACCTCAAGGTCTGAAAGCCATACAAAGATTTCTTGGTTTCACAAACTATTATAGGAGGTTTATCAAAGGGTTCTCTTCTGTGGTGTCTCCCATCATGGCCATGACTAAGAAAGACTCAGAATCAGGTTTGGAATGACCAGGCCAAGCAGGCATTCCAGTCACTTAAAGAAGCGTTTGTCTCAGCACCTATCCGAAGGCATCCAGTACCAGGCCTTCCATTTCACCTTGAGGTTGATGCATCTGAAATAGGGATTGGTGCAGTTCTGCTCTCGAACCCAGGACATACTTGAAAACGAGAGAAATCTCAATGTATCCTTCCTGGTAAAATCCTTTTCAAATAAATAAATAGAAAGTCCTGAGGGACCTGTACATCCTTGTTGGTTTTTCTCTAGAAAAATGACACCTGCTGAGAAAAACTATGACATACGGAACAGAGAATTACTAGCAGTTATAGCGGCCCTCAAGGAATGGCGCTATTTGCTAGAAGGCACTAAAGATCCCGTGATAATAATCGCAGACCATAAGAATCTAGTGTACATGGGAGATGCCAAACGCTTGAATTCCAGGCATGCCACTCACAAATTACAGAGCGTAGTGAATCCCGGCTCTGGGTTGGAGCACCTCACACCAGATATAGGGTGGCGTATCCCTTCTTTATCTTCCGGTTGGCCTCAAATAAGCTACAAGCAGAGAGACGGCGCTTCCATAGCGTAACACAGTAAATAAAAATGGCAGTCAGAATTGGCTTTTCGGTCTAACTCACCAATGATGGAGCCTTGATTTTCTCAGGCTCAGCTTGTAAGCAGATGGTACCACTTGGTTCGGTGTGTACCTCACCTCTCTCGCCCGGATCTTCTTACACTTCCCACTTCTGCGTTTGTATTGAACCAGGAAAAAATAGGGGAAGGAGAGAGGGGGGGTAAAGGAGGGTAAAAAAACCTCTGGTGTTGCTATGAAGGGCCTTCCACAGTCTGGAAGGTCCTCTATGTTACGAGTAAAACTGAGAGTCGGGGTAAAAGTTTCAGAAAAAATTTATTTGCAAAACATGTATAAAATATCATAAATCGGGGGGGCTTGTATCTTATATCTGGTGTGAGGTGCTCCAACCCAGAGCTCACTAGGCTCTGTAATTTGTGAGTGAGATTCTTTTATATACTCACCTGAATTATACGAAAACAGTCTGCACTATTGTTTTTTCTTCTTTTCCCCCCTTTTTCCCCTTTACAAACTATCCACTGAGGAGAAGAGCTGCGAAAGTGGGACTTTCATCTCTACAACATGGCTCATATGCTGTGCAACGACTCGTGACCAGCAGAACCTGGTTTTATTCACACTCTGCACATTTGCACGTGCACTTTACTGTGGTCTAGGACATATCCATTTTTAAGCCTGCCAGAAAACTATTAGTACCATGTGTTCCACTGCACAGTTTGTGTATGCACTTTAATGATAAGTGGATTTTTCAAGCACATGCACTTTATTACTATACACCAGCTTTTTGCATGTTTTAAGGACTTGCTGCTACCAACTGAACTGTGGACTGTGATTTTGCACATTTTTGACTGCCATTTGCACTTTTATTGCCATTTGCACGTCTCTCGGGACCAGATGGTTCTTTGTGACATATATAGATATTTTCGATTTTAGGCTCCAATACGAGTACCTGAAGGGCCTTTTAGGCCAGGGTATATGAGATTCACAGATTTACCACTGCGCCACTAGGGCTGTTTTTGTTTCCTTTATTGTATTTGCACATTTTGTTAAGGTTATTATTATTCTTTATTTATAAAGCGCCAGCATATTCCGCAGCGCTGTACAATAAGCACAGTATAGACAGGGTTACAATACATTGAACAACATTTGACAAACAGTACAGGAGGAGATGAGGCCCTATTCCCGTAGGAACTCACAATCTGGGAGGGTTGGGGTTGGAAACAGGAGGAGAGGACTTGAAGGTGAGAGTGATTGATGGTTGCGTCAGTGAGTTTTATGTGTAACACCTTGTAGGCTGCAACCCCAAATTCTATATCAACTAGCGCCTCCATAGACAAACCCCCCCCCTCTTTTCTATATTGTAGTGTGTGCCTCTCCATTCTTCCTCCATACTCTGGCTCCTTGGTTTCCAAATGAGATGCTAAAGTTGCTCTCCTCAGAAAAGAGGACTTTGGAGCCACTGAGCACCAGACCAGGTGTGTTTTTCTTTAGCCCAGGTAAGACGCTTCTGACGTTGTTTGTTGTTCAGGAGCGGCTTGACAAGAGGAATACGACATTTGAAGCCCATGTCCAGGATGCGTCTGTGTGTGGTGGCTCTTGATGCACTGACTCCAGCCTCAGTCCACTCCTTGTGAAAGTCCCCAACACTTTTGAATGGCCTTTTCCTGACAATCCTCTCCAGGCTGCGGTCATCCCTGCTGCTTGTGCACCTCTTTCTTCCACATAACTTTCTATTAATGTGCTTTGATGCAGCACTTTGGGAACATCCAACTTCTTTTGCAATGACCTTTTGAGGCTTTCCCTCCTTATGGAGGGGTCAGTGATGGTTTTCTGCACAACTGTCAGGTCAGCAGTCTTTCCCATGATTGTGATTCCTACTGAACCAGACTGAGAGACCATTTAAAGGCTCAGGAACCCTTTGCAGGTGCTATGGCTGAATTAGCTGTTTTCATGAGCTGTAACCATAATCCTCACAATTATGACAAAGAAATCACGGCTTGATCGATCTCGCTTTGCATGTAACGAGTCTCCTATATTAGTTTCACCTTTTAAGTTGCATTACTGAAATAAATGAACTTTTTCACCATATTCAAAATTTTTAAGTTTCACCTGTGTATGTTTTTAATAGTTACTAACATACTTTTAACATTCCATTTAAAGAAAATACGTCTGCTCATCCTCCCCCAACATAACTTTTAACATGTGGGAGAAGGCAATCAGCTATCCTCTAATTATTTATTATTATTTTTTTTTTTAAATGTTCCAGCCCCACGAGCAGAAAAAACACCAAGAAAATACTTGAGGTTACATTGATTAATTCAACACATGCAAATCAGTCCATTTAGTATATTATGTTCGAAAAAGCTCATGCAAGTCTTGAAGATATCAAGTAATTGAACGCTGGGCACATCGCACATACTATCACTCAAAACACACACACAGCCAAACACACGTCTGCTGTCCAAAATCACACTCACGCAAACAAGTTCCACGAAGGCACAATACAGCAATAATCCAGGAAAAGATTCTCCATTTATTCCAGACAGCCATGCACATATACACAAGAATCACAAATAGTGTTAAGATTGCAGCCACAAAAAACTGTTTAGGATCTGATCAAGTTGGGGGCAGGCAATCGTCTTCCTAACAACCTCGAACCACATAATTTAAACTAGTCTGTGGCGTATTGAGAATTATCCACAGCTCATGATGGAAATTTAACAATTCAAGTGGATAAAATCCATGAGATCAAAGAAAGAAAAATATAAGAGACAGACCAGCAAGACGAAAATAAGAAAGATCTCAGGCTTATTGAAATTACGCGACTGATCAGACTCAAAAAAGTACATAGAAATATGGCAATGCAACAGAATAAACACAGAACAAAAACTCCTCATCAGAATACATAACACACACATTGAAGCTTCACGTAACAAAACAAAGACAGACATTAAACACAAAACAGACATCTGAAAGGAAACCCGTGTCAGTTGTTACTTAACAAATAAACGCAAATGGACACTGACCAGGGTCGAGAGGTCAGCAATAAATAGTGCCAAAAGCGCACTGAGAGAGAGGGTGTTTTTTTTGGGGTTTTTTTATGCAGGCGTGATTAAAAATTAATGCAAAAATGCGCGATGTATCTACATAAGGTCTATGCAATATTGGAATCCCACTATATCATGTTCTGCTGTCTTTTTTTTTTGTAAGCAAAGTCCATCACAGCAGACAAAAAACACACACAGACATGGAAAATGACAAAAGGCCAGGCATATGTAACCCAAGGGCAAAATCCTCCAGACGAGTAACACAGATTACTCAAGCAACTAAGGACAGGAAACAATTAGACTGCAAAATACAATCCTACAGGCGAGATAATCTCAAACGCTTTAGGAACCAAATAAAGGGAGAGCGTAACCAATGCAACATTTATGCCTTTCCAAAACCCAAGTCCACACACACAACACATCCAGATGAACATCAGCTAAAATCAGATCAAAGAAAGCAAGGTTCACTCCGAACAAGCTACTGTTACATGGCAAATCTGGGTTCTAAAAGCAACCCACTACTCACCAGGAACATCAGATTGTGGAAACTCATTTTCTGACACCAATTTAATGGGTCAATAAAATAACCCTTATCAGGATAGCGAGACAAAGATATTAAGGGATTCCATTGCATTTATAGAACCGATTTAGATACAGCTCGAGCGAGAGAGATAAAAAAAGACACTGAGACAAGTTTCCTTTAGTCAGGCATCTTTCGCTCTGATGGGTTTATCTGCTGCATATTCTTATAAAGTATACACAATGTACATAGATTCTCAGATTACAAGCCAATAGACAGTCTCTACATCACATAAAGTTCAGCCCATACATATATCAAATATAATACATTCTGACAGGACAAAAGAATAAGATTATTTGCAGGCTTTTCTATTTTGCTTGGAAACGAGAACTTACAAAGGAAGTCTGTTTCTCATCAAAATTCTTTGACTTCAAGAGGAAATGGAACTAATTCTAGAATATGTATGCACAGTATTGTAACAAAAAGGGGGGACTTATTAGGGAAGATATATTTGAATAACAGGATGTTTATATATATTCATACAGGAAATTACAAATATCTATCAATTCCTTTCATCTTCGCCAACTGTTTGGACCTGGGGCCACCTAGGTGATTGATCTAACGCACAGCGGACAGGTTGCCCATCTTCGGGAGTATGGAACTTGCTTGGAAATGTTTGATTAAAACCTTGAATAGCAAACAATCCAGCAAGGAGCTCTAAACCATTTATTTGCAGTTCTATCTCTCTAGAATCCCATCTGCCGCCTGTGGAAAGCGAACGGCAGCGCGCGCCCCAGCCAGATCTGCTGGCATCTGACTCTATGACCAATTCTGGGGTTGGATGGATGATGGCTTTGACGTTCCATGACTCTAAATGATTTAGCCACCATTGCATCTCCAATTTCGACTCGTCGTCCAGAGAGATGCAATCTGGGTAAAGCCAACCCCTCCGCAGATATTGTGCCTTCAGACGTTGGAGAGCTTGCTAATACAGCGGTCCTGGAAAGACTGCTTGTATTGCTGCAGAGAGTAGGCCCAGGAGACGAGCTAACCATCTCAGAGGGAACTCTAGTGCAGATAGAAGATGTCGGATTTCCTTGTGAATCAGCCGAATCTTGGCCAAAGGCAGAGAAAGAGACATCTCTATCGAGTTTACGTTGAAACCTAGAAATTCGATGGATTGTGTCGGTGTAAGGACCAATTTTTTTTGTAGTTTATTAGGAAACCCAAATTAGATAACAGATTGATTGTCCAATCTTTGTGTATTATCAAGGAATGTCGATCCTTCGCTAGAAGGAGAATATCGTCTAGATAGATTACCAGACGTACTCCCCTGCTGTGGAGGAACGACACCACTGGTTTCATTAACTTGGTGAAACACCCGGGGTGGACAAAAGGTAGGTGTGACGGGACGGCCGCCACTACGCTATAGCGCAGTACAACAGTTCAAGTGTTTATTTATTTGTGTGTTATTAAAAGTTTGTTAGCCCTTATTTTTATAAGTACCTCAATGTGATTTTCCCTGTTTTATAGATATGCCAGTTAACTAAAGATTTCTGATGTCTGTGTGTTATTCCCTGTATAGTGTAGATCTCTGTATTAGTACCTGCTATTGTGTAAATTCTCTCAGTAAGAGATTCCTTTTGTTTACGTGCTTTCTCTTCCCCCATTCTCCATTGTTTGAAGGTCCTGGGTAGTTAATCTGATTTGTGCAGTTATCTGCTTGATTGTATGTAAATGAGGTTGATGCTTGAGTGTATCTCTGTGTTGTGTAATAAACAGTCAGTTCTATTCTGACCAAGCTTGAAGTCACGACTCATGTTTTGGAGTACCAGGTATCTTCTGCCCGCTGTGCCAAGGAAAGGCTCCAGGTCTACAGCTTCGGCTTATTTCTGGGGGTGCTAGCCAGGCTCTCTACATACACCAGGCCTTGAGCTGCAGCTAAGGTACAAGAGAAAGGTGTGAGAGTCACGAGGAGAAACTGTGTGTCCAGCGAGGAAGCAGCATTTGGCAGATGTGACCCTGTCCGGGTACAGAGATCTGTTACATTGGTGGCAGTGCGTGGGATGCTTCCTACAGTCTAAGGACATCCAAACTATCACCAGGATTCGATATCCAGACGGTGCGGCAGAAGCGAAAGATGGCAGCAGTCACAGGAGCAGCGTACTGGGAGAGGTTGCAAGAGGTACAGGCAAACCATCGTGGACCTATAACAGAGGAGACTCAGCTGAACTGGGCTGATACAGCACGTTGGCTACTCTGGCACGAGGAGCTGGACAGAGAGCAGCGCTGCCAGAACAAGATCCTCCCCTCATCCCAAGCAAGGTACCTGAAGAGGATAGAAGTGCTGTTGAGAGACTGGATGGGAACGAGAAAAGTTTAAGCAATTTCCCTGTTTAAAGAGAAGAGTTGAAAGTTGGGAGGAGTTATAATGGTTCTCCTTTTGTTTCAGGGTATCGCTGGGATTGGGTCTCGGGGGCAGATAACAGAAAGGGGAGGGGCAGGGGTAATAGAAAAGGGCAAGCAGAGGACAGAAGGAATCAGTCTAACCTTTGTCTTTTTTGGACAGCCAACTCCATTTTACCATCACCATCAGCATATGAAAACCAAAGACTGGATAAGTATTACTGGCTGTATCAATCTTTTATATATTCCCTATTATTATAGTCTGCTAAATATATATATATTCCTAGTTCTATTATTACTTGGATAAATAGGGGCAGGTTTTTCCATTGTATTGATTTGTAGGTTTTATTTAGTAGATGCTTTTGATATTCGTTACACTTTGCAATACTGTATTCCCTTGTTAATTTTGTGTAGTATCTGCGTGATAGTAATTATGAATAGGTTAATGGTTCTGGTATAACTCGGCCAGAATTCAGTGATTTGTTGTTTTGTATGTGATTGGTGCATTTGGTTCAGTAATTTTTCCTGAGTCTGTCTGAGGATTCTGTGCCTTATAGTTAAAGTGCTCACTCTAGTAAATGACTGACGGTCAATTTTAAGAATCACGCACATGAATAGTGGGTGTTTTAGCACCAAATAGCACTCCAAAATCAATACATTTTAATAAGCTGCAGTCATTTTTGTACTGAACAGGCCGGAAGCATACAAAGCAATCTGTGATAAAACGGCCGCCCCAATGTTTATTTGCAAGTATTTTGCTTTACAGTTTATTGTCTCTGTATATAGTGTAGAGTGTGTGTGATGTGCTATGCTGTTGTCAAAGTGTGTATCTGTATGTTACAGTTATAAGTTGTTATATTTTGCACTCATTAAACAGTAGGAGAGGCCCCTTGCTCAAGAGCTTGCACTCTAACATTCTGGGTTTCCCTAAGCACACTGTTTAGAGAAGCAAGGGTAAACAATCCCAATGTTAGCTTTTCTATTGTCCAGTGATTGGAGCTTTATCTATTGTATAGTGGCTGGAGCCTGTTGTTATCTGTAATGTATTCTGGAAGGGAGGGGGGTTGTCTCTCCTGGGTGTATGTGAAATAAATAAAGTAACTCCAAGAGCTAAGCAATAAATTGATGAATAAACTCATTTGTATACTGTATTTAAGTTCAATATACTAATTGAGGCAATTTTTGAAGTGACACAGCAGTAATGTCCATCTTTTTTGCGCACTTGCTACAGTGTGAGTAAATAATTATTTCAGAACGCTAACTTTGTCTTTAATGAGGGAGAGGAGAGACTTATCTCCAAAATGGAGGAAACATGAGCAACAACTCCCTCATCTTTCCCACTCGTACCATCATCATAAGAAAGCCTGGGAGTGGATAAGTATTAAGTGTATTAATTCTGTGAATTTGTCACTATTTTGACATTATACTGTATGTGTGCGTGTGTAATCTATTTGGTTAAATACGCGCTAATTTACCCGTTGTAGTGATTTGCATTGTTAGCTATAATATGCTCGTTGATATTTGCTTCACTTTGTAATACTTGATCAAACCTTATTATTTGTATAGTCTGTATGATCTTATAAACATAGGTAATCAGTGACCGCATGGCTGGCAGACATCTTAAACCTCAAAAAGTCACATGGTCTGCTGTCAATGAGGAAGTGCTGCAGCAGCAACTGTATAATCTGTTTAAACTTACATTTGCGCAACTATATTAATCCAGATGGTTTCTGCCAGACTTATGAATATAACCATTACTAACCAAATACACATCTAAATGTGTCTGTTATAATTTCTGAAGAGGCTTATCAACTAAACAGTGATTTTGTATGTTAGCAAATGCGGTTTCACTATTTTGGGTAGGTTGACTTAACTTCGGGCCGATAGATTAATATACTAAGCAAGAAACCGGTTCATTGGTAGACGTGGGTTAAAGATTTGGTAAAGGATTCCAGGGCTGGCGAGCCTTAAGATGGAGGATAATGAGAATGTAGTAAGGGTTTTTTATGGAAGGCTTCAAGATACTGATTAGGGGTGAAGCGAAGGGGGGGGGGTAGGAAAGTAAAGCAGTTGAAATCAGCATATGAACTGCCAGAAATATTGAGAGAAAAGTGGGGGAAGGAGGTGCTGTTAGGTAGAATGGCTGGTCCTTTAGAGAAGTCCCCATTTAGCTTAACCCAGAGGGCATTCGAGGAACGAGGCTGTAAGGTAGGGGTTCCTGTCCACGGGCAGACTGCTCCCCTTTGAAGTCAGTATTCCGCAGAAGTACTGCTTATTGCCCAACTCAAAATGGAGACTACATTGATTTACATTGTGCAAGAGACACACACACAGAGAGGAAAGGTGCAGAGACAATGTAATCACATCCAGCTAGGAACAGATAACATGCATCAGATAACCATGAGCTGGGCGACCTTGGTTGCTGGGGGGGCGAGGGGCTGACAGAGGCATGTGAAGACAAAGGGAATCCATTACTTAGAGGGGGGAGGGTATATTACACATAGACTGGAGCGTAATACAGAGGTTAAGTGGAGGTATGCCCGGTGTTATGTAAGAGGTTATTTGGAGGCGGCTCCTGTAAATGGCCATAGGTTTTGTTTTTTGTTTTTTTTGAGGCATGAGGATGGAACCAATTTTGTCCAGGTTGCAATTCATAGCGGCTGTGGAAAAGGCTGTAACGTTGCTGGGATGGAAAGAAACATAGAAAATGTCGGCAGATAAGAACCTTTTCGGCCCATCTAGTCGCCCAATTACATGGATACTTTACCTGGATTTATCTTTTGTTTAGGATAGTCTTATGCCTATCCCATGCCTGCTTAAATTCAATTACTGTTTTGTCCTCTACCACTTCTACTGGAAGACTGTTCCATGTATCCACCACCCTCTCAGTAAAATAATGCTTCCTGATGTTACTTTTAAACCTTTGCCCCTCTAATCTAAGACTATGTCCTCTTGTTTTGCTATTTTGTTTCCTTTTAAATATACTCCCTTCCTCTACCTTGTGGATACCCTTTACGTATTTAAATGTTTCTATCATATCTCCTCTGTCTCGTCTTTTTTCCAAGCTGTACATGTTAAGATCATTAAGCCTTTCCTGGTAACTTTTCTCCTTCAAGCCGTACACCATTTTAGTAGCCCTTCTCTGAACTCTCTCTAAGATGTCTATATCCTTCTGGAGATACGGTCTCCAGTACTGCACACAGTACTCCAAGTGAGGTCTCACCAGTGCTCCGTACAGTGGCATGAGCACTTCCCTTTTCCTACTGCTAATACAGGCTCTCCCTACACAACCAAGCATTCTGCCAGCATTTCCTGCTGCTCTATTACATTAACGACATAGGGGATATTCTGTTTTTGGGGAAAAAATAAAATTAATAAAAAAGCACAGGAGAATGGCCTCTGGAGTGGATTCAAAGAGGTTGGGTGAAGAATCTGGTTTTGCTGGAACTCTTCCCCATTGTAGCGGCAGTCGAGCTGTGGGGGGAAGAACTAGAGAATAAGAGCATCCTGTTCTGGTCGGATAATCAGGGAGTGGTGCAGGTACTGAATAACATGTCGGCATCATCTCCCCAGGTTATAGCCTATGTCAGGTATCTGGTGTTGATCTGTCTGAAGCGGAATATAAATTTCAGGGCAAAGCATATTCCGGGGGTAAAAAATACGGTTGCAGATGCATTATCTAGATTTAAGTGGGATCTGTTTCGGCGTTTGGCACCCGAGGCAGAGTTACAAGGTGAAGCGTGCCCTTCATTTCTCTGGCAGATCGGGAGCAGTTAAGATTAAACAGCGGTGGGGGAAGGGAATTTGTGTAAAGGGTACCGGTCTAGATGGTACTAAATAATTGACTAAGTTAAAGAGGAGAGGGTTGTGAATATGCAGGGGTATGTATATAACCCTGATTCAAGTTACAGTCGCGATAAAAGTCGGTATGTGTTCGAGCGTTAATATTCTGTTTTTGGGTTTTTTCTTTCAGAGCGGGCAAAGAGAGTATGGATCCTGGGACACTCCTACGTGCACTGGGCGGCTGTTCACGCTGCGGGCACAACGACGGGAGTGAACCTAGGGTTCAGCCTCACTAAGGCAGGCATTAGGTGGATAGGAAGGAGGGGTATGGGGTGGGCGCAGCTTTTAGGGGTAGCACAGGAATCTAGGAGAAGGTGGGGGAAGCCAGATATAATGATAGTGCATTTAGGGGGTAACGACATAGGGGCTATGACGACGATAGATTTGCAGAATAGGGTCCGGGAAACACTTAGGTGGTTCAGGAAGGAATGGCCGGACGTTCAGATAGTGTGGTCTAACGTAATTGCTAGATTAGTGTGGAGGAACTGCAGGGTGCAGGGTGCAGGATATATCGTGAGAAAGAAGATAAACCAGGCAGCGAAAAAGATTATGCTGGAGATGGGAGGGAAGGTTCTGGAGCATCAGAACATAGTGACAAGGCAGGAGGAATTGTTTAGGGATGATGGCGTCCATTTGTCCGAAGCGGGGAACAACCTTTTCGTTGGCAACATCAAAGGGCTGATAAAGACCCTTGTGTAAGGTAAGTGAAAAGGTCACGGTCTTTTATTGGTGGCGGAAAAAGAGGGTCCTCATTTTTGGTGGCGGTGAAATATGCGGCCCTGGCACGTGGAGAGGCGATAGAGGGGGAGGATCTGGGGGTCTGTGTGGTGGTTTGTGCGGCCAAAAACACAGGTAGCCTCCTGGTTTGAAGATCCTCCCGGGCCTGCTATCTGCTATAAAGAGAGCAGCGTGTGGTCGCGCTAGCTTAGCCACGTGGGGCCGGCCGCTATTTCTGGGCAATGCTGGTGGTTCATTGCAGTTGCCAGTGTTATCTGGCTGGATCTATGGTACCAGTGTTATCTGGTGTTACCTAGTCCAAGAAAGCGAGGATCGCTGATAATTCTGCCACAAAGGCAATGGTTTTTTGGCCTTGATTATAAATAAAAGACGTGACCTTTTCAAACCGCCAATACTTTTGTCATGTTGTTTTATTTTTGGGGAGAGCGGGTGGGGGGGGGATGGTTTGGGGGGGGGGTTTGAAGGGAAGTAAAGGTAACTTAAGAGAAAGGTAATGGTGGAGGGGAAATAAGGGTAAATGCTTAGTGCTGTTGAGAGACTGGATGGGAACGAGAAAAGTTTAAGCAATTTCCCTGTTTAAAGAGAAGAGTTGAAAGTTGGGAGGAGTTACAATGGTTCTCCTTTTGTTTCAGGGTATCGCTGGGATTGGGTCTCGGGGGCAGATAACAGAAAGGGGAGGGGCAGGGGTAATAGAAAAGGGCAAGCAGAGGACAGAAGCAATCAGTCTAACCTTTGTCTTTTTCCCACCCTACCCACCCTGTTTTTGTAGGTTACTGCCTGGTTTACCGAGTCGAAAAGGTCACGTCGTCAGAGAGCAGCATGGACCACGGATAGGGGCTAATGAAGTGGTGATTCCGCCAGTCATTCCAAGACCGCCTGTGGGTTCCCATATGGAGTCATACCATGTAGCAGGAAGCCGGTTGGGGGTTTGTGCGGCCAAAGCCGGTGGATTGCTTTAGATATTGGCATGGTTAGTCGAGGTGCAGTCAGGAAATTTCACCATGTTACATGAAGCCAGCTGGTGGCTTGTGCGGCCAATAGCTGGGGGATTGTATCGACAGTTACTTCAGCTGGTGGTTTTTCTACGACCAAAGCCGGAGGATTGTTTTTGAGTAAAGACATGGTTAGTTGAGGTGCAGTCAGATCATGTTACCATGTTACACGGAGCCAGCGGGTGGTTTGTGCGGCCAAAGCTGAGGGGATTACATGGACAGTTACCTCGGGCGGTGAAATATGCGGCCCTGGCACGTGGAGAGGCGATAGAGGGGGAGGATCTGGGGGTCTGTGTGGTGGTTTGTGCGGCCAAAAACACAGGTAGCCTCCTGGTTTGAAGATCCTCCCGGGCCTGCTATCTGCTATAAAGAGAGCAGCGTGTGGTCGCGCTAGCTTAGCCACGTGGGGCCGGCCGCTATTTCTGGGCAATGCTGGTGGTTCATTGCGGTTGCCAGTGTTATCTGGCTGGATCTATGGTACCAGTGTTATCTGGTGTTACCTAGTCCAAGAAAGCGAGGATCGCTGATAATTCTGCCACAAAGGCAATGGTTTTTTGGCCTTGATTATAAATAAAAGACGTGACCTTTTCAAACCGCCAATACTTTTGTCATGTTGTTTTATTTTTGGGGAGAGCGGGTGGGGGGGGGATGGTTTGGGGGGGGGGTTTGAAGGGAAGTAAAGGTAACTTAAGAGAAAGGTAATGGTGGAGGGGAAATAAGGGTAAATGCTTATTGCGTGAGGCGTTGGTGGATAAACAACGCAACCAGAATTGGCCGACTGATCTCGCTTGTCTGGTTTATGAAGAGACACCGCTGGAGGAGGGCTACGAAGCCCTGCGATGGTATGTAGTCCAGATGGGAACTGAGAGCATGGACAATAACAGACCGACAGAAGACTTTGGCTACGGCGGCCCGGGACTGTTATTTGAGAGAATGTTCAGAGACCCAGATTTCGGAGATGACACGGAGTGGAGACGGGAAGCGATTGCAGAGTACAGAGAAAACCTGCTAAACCTCTCCTACGTGTGGTGGATACAAGACGATTTGGAGTCGTTAGCCAGCATGGAGTGGAAGCTGGAGAAATCGTACAAGAGACTGCTAGACCTCAGTCAGCAGGTAAGACAGACTCACCATGAGAAGCTCTGCACAGAGAAGCAGACAGAGGAGCTGACAATAGTACAGAATGCCTCCTCTCTTTGGGCAGCAGAGGATTTTTGCCCTACAGTGGTGGATGGGACTGCGGTCTCCACCGATGTGACCCAGAGGGACATTTGTGCAATGTCGAGGGAGGAATGCCTTGCGACAGTGGGCGAGACTAAAGACCCCACTAGCAGTTTTCTGGGATGCATGGCAGATGGGCCCCAGTGTGCGCCCAGCCAAGGAGAGCTGGGGAAGCTTGAAGGCCTTGATGTGTCTGGGCCAGCTATAGACTCTGGAGTTGTCGAGGAGATTGGAATATTTCCCACAGCATTGTCAGGATGTGAGACAGTTGCCACAGATCCCCAAGTTATGATGTCGCCAGAGCCGGTGAGCGGGGAGGACAGCTTGCTGGAGTTGGTGATTCATGAGGACAAAACGGTTCCCCCAGGTGTAGTGCTGGTGTCAGAGCCTGGTGCAGCCGGGCCCTGCCTGCATTTGGATAGCCTGGATCTCTGGGAAGAAAACAGCCCCACACCGCCAGCATTGTTCTACACAGCCCCAGGTGAGGAGCCAGCAATGAAGTCGAGTGCCAGTGTTCTCTGTAATCAACCACAGGGGGCTGTGGTTTCCTTTCGTGTGCCCCCTGGATACTGGGCAGCCGGCTCAGATCCCCGACCCTTTTCTTCAGAGACATCAACCACCCCCCATGCTCTCCAGCAGCTGACTGCAATACCCGGAGATAGGGCAGATGGCATTTCTCCCGAGTGGCGGGCACACTCTAAGGGAGCTGCTGGGGATGGCTCGGTGAGTAACTTTCTAGTATATGTGTGTGGCCCTGGCGCTGGAGAGATGTCCCCAAGCAGTGCTGCCGGAATGTTGACTCCTGTATGGCCCCTGATGGAATATGGGGAGGGGGTGAATGCATCCATGGTTGTGGACTGGACCGCATGGTCAATGAAAAGAAACAAACTTTTTGGGACTTGGGTTCAGACTAGCACACTCACAGATCCGTTTGGGATCTGGTGCCTGGTTAATCTCCTGCAAATGAGGGAGATATGTGATAGAACACAATGTCGTTGTGTTACTTGGAGGGGGCTGCACGCTAGCCTCCTGCCTACAGACTATGGCCCGTGAAAGAGATTATTGGGGAACTGGTGGACCTTTTAAAGATATTTGGTGGGGTCCGTGGACATCCCCAAGTGGACCCGCAGAGGGTCTCACCGGGTCTGCCAACTGGTAACTTGGGGGAGATCTGTGACGGGACGGCCGCCACTACGCTGTAGCGCAGTACAACAGTTCAAGTGTTTATTTATTTGTGTGTTATTAAAAGTTTGTTAGCCCTTATTTTTATAAGTACCTCAATGTGATTTTCCCTGTTTTATAGATATGCCAGTTAACTAAAGATTTCTGATGTCTGTGTGTTATTCCCTGTATAGTGTAGATCTCTGTATTAGTACCTGCTATTGTGTAAAATCTCTCAGTAAGAGATTCCTTTTGTTTACGTGCTTTCTCTTCCCCCATTCTCCATTGTTTGACGGTCCTGGGTAGTTAATCTGATTTGTGCAGTTATCTGCTTGATTGTATGTAAATGAGGTTTGTGGTTGAGTGTATCTCTGTGTTGTGTAATAAACGGTCAGTTCTATTCTGACCAAGCTTGAAGTCACAGCTAATGATTTGGAGTACCAGGAATCTTCTGCCCGCTGTGCCAAGGAAAGG
This sequence comes from Leptobrachium leishanense, assembly GCA_009667805.1. Taxonomy (NCBI): domain Eukaryota; kingdom Metazoa; phylum Chordata; class Amphibia; order Anura; family Megophryidae; genus Leptobrachium; species Leptobrachium leishanense. The sequence continues at coordinate 538,733,946 of CM019063.1, forward strand.
CTCCAGGTCTACAGCTTCGGCTTATTTCTGGGGGTGCTAGCCAGGCTCTCTACATGCACCGGGCCTTGAGCTGCGGCTAAGATACCAGAGAAAGGTGTGAGAGTCACGAGGAGAAACTGGGTGTCCAGCGAGGAAGCAGCATTTGGCAGATGTGACCCTGTCCGAGCACAGAGATCTGTTACAGTAGGGTCTTGAACCTCCAAAGGGTGCCTTCCTAAACAAACTGAAGGAAGTCCCTGCTTGCGGTGTCTATCGGGATTGTCAGATAAGCGTCTTTTAGGTCTATATTGACCATCCAATCTGGCCGAGAGAAAACTCCTTTTAATGATGTAATGCCTTCCATTTTGAAATGATTGTACACAACGTACTCGTTTAGGTGTTTTACTGGGCAGAATTCTCCGTCTTTCTCTTTTACTAGGAATATATTGCTGAGGAATATCTCCTTGCGGGGTATCACCTCCTCTATTGTATTTTTCTTGAGATTTTTTACTTCTAGTGAAGTAATGGCTTTGTCTTTTTCAGACATAACCAGAACTCCTGAAGGTATAGTTTGAACGGGGTGTGTGGTGAATTCTACTTTGAAACCCCGTACCGTCTGTAGAACACATGGATCTACTGTATTATCTGCCAATGTTGGAAAAAAAAAATATTCTGCCCCCCATCTCTCCTGTGAAAGAATGTTAGTGTGAAATTATACTCACCAGAAGATCCAGATCTCCTTGAGCCTCTGTAACCACATTGCCAGTGAAATCTGGTCCTTTGTGGAAAAAAGGTGGTTTTTTTTGGGTTCTCTTGGTAAGAAGATTTAAAGGAGCCTCTTGAGGAGGAATGAGGGTTGCGGCTGGGAAAAGACCCCTGCTTTTCCCGGCCCTGTCTCAAACCCTATTCGGGAAAGCTTTCCTGATATTAGCCTTCACCTTACTTATGGTCGAGAAGGACCCTGTATATTCGGTCAATTCCTTGAAGATCTCCTTCTCTAAATAACAGACCCTCAGCGCTGGGACCAGGCTCATTATGCACTAAGGTGGCCACTTTAGGGTGGATCCTGAGGAGCATTGAGCGTCTCCTTTTCACTTGATAAAGCTGTGTTATGTTACCAAAAACACAGACTAATCTCTGTACTCGGCCCCTGTGTTCAAACAGGACTGGTTTTCATTAGTGAGGAGAAACCTCAATCGAATCCATTAATTTTACCAATGGACCTACAAATCAAACAATTTATCCTGACACCCCTTAAGGTGCCTCTACTCCCCTTTTTCGGGACCAATTTGACTGGTTAAGGATGTGAATAATTTCGGGATCTAACTCGGGGTTACATTAAGCTTATGTGACAAAGTTGGGCTGGACACTCAGCCCTCAAATTACTTCTGGTTTGTTTATCCATTGACATACGGATATGCTGTTCTATATAACCAGCCACATGCTCTATGTGTGTCCATTCCACTGACCGGGGATGTTTTAATTGCTCTGGCAAACATTGAATTTCTTACAGCATCTACCGGATCAATAAGCGGTTTTTAGAATCAGTGGAATCAGGTGAGGAAACTGAATGTGAGGCCTCAGGAGAGGAGACCGATCGTACTCCGGCTCAGAGGAATTCACCTCAGAATCTGACATTGCTTCCTCTCTAGAATGTTGAGGAGCTGCCGGTATCTTTGCGCCTCTAGCGCGCTTCCTCTTTCTTTGTCAGCCGGAGTTAACTGGCTCCTTTTTTCGTCACAGTGATGGGCTGTGGGAATTCATTCCAAGTACGGGTAGACGTAGGTTTTATGAGGGATATTTTTTGGGAGTTGCTCTTCTCCCTCATTGAAGTCTCAGGGACCTCATTATCCTGTCAGGAATCACTAGATAAAAATCTATCTGAAGTTGGGGAAATTATAAATGAACGTCTGGCTGAGAGATTCTCTAGCACTCTCACCATGGTATGCTCTAGATTTGAGGAAAAAGCCAACAGACGCAATAAAGGCATCTGCCGGATTATTTGTCTGAATAGAAAATGCCCTTATACCTATGCCCAATCAGTAGTTTATACAAAGGATGGTGCAGCACCACACAACATGCATCCACCACTAAGGCACCCCAGATGGCCAATAACAGGATATAGTGGTTTCCCCTATACCAATACACACAGAATATAGAATATATAACCTGAATCGGCGCAGATAATGCTCTCTGGGGTCCTGGGATCTCACATGTACATAGGAGAAACAATAAACAGTAATAGTGCAATACAGTGGGTATTAAAGATATATTAAAATTGTACAAATAATGTCCCACTCACAAGTGAAGAGCCCAAACACTGGCTCTGAGTGGGTCCAGATGTGCGGGTAAATTGCCTTCAGATTTCTCAGGTGACCCCCCCCCCATCTTATTAAGGATATTCTGTCCAAGATCATGCAATCGGAAACAGAAAGAAAAACTCCTTGCACAGATCTGTGAGATTCACAATATAATATGCTGGAGGTTTTGTACTCACATTTTAAGGAGCTCACATAGCTCTTGGATACACGCTCATGGGTTTTTTCAGATTAGGAAACCCAAAAGAAAACCACCAAGGATCCAAAAGATGGCACAACATGAACAGGAATTAAGATAAAAAAAGTAAAAAATTTATTTAAAACATACTCCAGAACGCGTTTCGCCGCATGGAATGGCAGCTTCATCAGCTGGTACAGTGATGTTGGACCTACTGGTCCTTATATAGTGTCCATAAGTATTTAATTGTCCCCATGTGTCCTGTTCGGTGCCTTAATTGATCCTTCCGTTTTTGCTTCAATCGTCTAGCGTAGGGCGTCGCCATTTTGCGCATGAGCGGTCCATTTCCGCGTTCCACTGCATTCCAACCGCCGTTGCTTTACTTACGGTCGGATTTTTTCCGGCTGCAAGTAGAAAAGTGTGAGTCAATCTGACGTGTCTGATGTCCCTGAAGCCTCGGCTTTATCGGCCTTGCTTCACAGCGTATCTCAAATCAAGGGACACACATATTTAAAATACAAAAAAGGTTTTCACTTGGTGGTATTGCAGTGCATCTCGCCGGATCTCCTGCTAACTCAAATTTATGATTACGATTATATAAATTACCCCTGTGCTCCCACTTTAAACTAAAATGAAACCAAAACCTAGTCGTTGAATCGATCGTCCCTACATATATTGTAAACACATATTGTGAACATACTGCTTGTCGAACAAAATCTATTAATATAACCTAGACTATTCAAGTGCATATTGTTATTAAACTCCCCTATTTGTTGGTAAGAATTATGTGGAAATTCTTTGTGAATCTCATAATGTGTAATGATCGAGTATAACTTACTAGTATGTATAATTAAAAATGCCACAATTAATATAGTGAAAATAGTGTTAATTAAATCTAAAAATAAATTATTGTTGTATATGGATGTAATAAAATATAATGTAAATTACAATATGTGCATTTGTGAATTTTTTAATAAAAAATAAAAGATTGGAATATACGATGTGCGTGAGAAAAAAAAATCATTTGTGAAAAATATAAAGGCTACAACTCTTTTAATTTCCTTTTCATCCTTCTTTATATTATTTTTATTACCAAGTGATCCCAATTTTTATTTAGAAAATTTTAATAATAAAAATGGCGAATAACCCATTATTAGCCTTTTGAGATCCTGAGAAATGCACAGCAATACATATCCATTCGCAAGAAATGAACAACCTCAAAGTCGTTATTCAACCCATCAGGTGCCATAGTGCCCATTTCGTAGATGCTTCGCATCTCCTCTTGTCCCAATCTACTGACAATATCCTCGTCCACATCTACTTTATATATTTTCTTAATGGCCATAAACTTCAACCCCATCGGGGAGCCTCCATGCTTTAGTTTGAAATGTGATGAAACAGAATGTTTTTCATATAACTTCCTTATATTTCGCACATGTTCGGAAATTCTTACATTAAGGGCTCTTTTTGTGCGTCCAATATATTGAAGGCCGCAAGAGCATTCCAAAAGGTATATCACGCTCTTTGAGCAACAATTCAAAACTTCCTTCATTTGTATCTTTTGTTCACTCTTTCTATTGGTATATTCTATTCAACAACTTTTCCTGTTACCAGTCGACCTACAGGCCAAACATTGTCCACAGACATAGAAACCATTTTTTAGGTTGAATTTATTTGAATCTCTTTTTTTTATTTTTTGGTTTACTATGCACCAGATTCATCTTCAGATTCTTAACCCCTCTATATACAACTCTGGGTTGTTCCCCCAAAATACTATTTAAATCCTTATCTCTCCGGAGGACATGCCAATGTTTCTTAATTATTTTTTTCATAGCTTTTGCTTTGCTGTTGTAATCGCAAATGAACAGGACTTCCCCTTCTTTTATACTTTTTTGGGTTTGTATTGGAGTAAATTTCCTCGATCTTCCTGTTTAACCCTTTCGCTGCTGAGGCTTTTGCCACCCCTGTGATGAGGTCATTTTTACCGGTTTTGCTCATCTTGTTTAAACGTGTTTTGAAGCTTATTTTAGTATATGACCCAGACATATTATATATCGTTCTTTCCGTCAGACTCGGTAGATTCATAATATGTCATTATTATATGTATACGTTATGTCATGTCTGTATATTATAACAAAAAATGCAATAAAATATGTATTTTCAATAATTTACAATGTGTAAAGTGTTTTTTTTTCACATTTTAACATGCGAGCAATTGCGGTTATATTTTGTATGGGGTGCGCTTGTTAAAAAAATTAGAGATGGTGTCTCGTTACATTTTTTTTTGGGGAAAATTACACTATTTTTAACAAACGCACCGCATACAAAAATCGTTAGTGCAGCATCATTGTTCACATTATAATTGAAATGGGAACAATATTGCTGCATTAACAAACCAAAAAAAATAAAAAAAAGTGTTTATTTTTTTTTTTTTACAACTTTTTTCACTGTAGTGTTTGGTATCGTTGGAACGGCCATGCTCTGGCCGATCCAACCATACCAAAATTTAACCCCTAACTGCCACGGATCGGGAGATAGGGAGTTCCAATGAACTCCCTATCTCCACCGTTGGTGGCAGTTAAGGGTTAACTCTAGGACTGGCGTCATCGTGCTACGCACGATGACGCCAGTCCTCAGGGGGAGTTCCCGGAGGCTTGGCCGACATCCAAGATGTCGGCCAGCTCCGGGAAAGGATCGCGAACCGGCGCTTTTCAGCGCCGATTCGCGATCCAGCTCCCCAGGGGTTAATGCCAGGCATCATTTGGAAGGGCAGGCTGTGCCCTTCCAAATGATGCCTGGGTTAACCCCCGCAGAGTCGCTGATCGGGAGGGAGAGAGGTCCGAAGGACCTCCCCCCTCCCTTTCAGGCGCCTCCTCCGCACATGCGGGGGGGCGCCTGAATTTGGTGTCATCGCGCTGCCGCGATGACACCAAATTCCGGCGGCTGCTGTTCCGGATGCCGGGCTGACATCCAGGATGTCAGTCCGCACCGGAGGGGCCAGCGATCGGCCGGAACCCGGCCGAACGCTGACCCCAATGGGAGGACGCGCTCAGCGCGTCCTCCGCACAGCAGCGGGAATGCTGAGGACGCGCTGAGCGCGTCCTCAGCATCCAAGTGGTTAAGTTGGTCAATAACTGTATCGAACTCTAATGCATTGTACCCCTTCTCTATAAAATTCTCCTTTAGCCGATTTGCCCGTTGTTCGAAAGTATTGAGATCTGAACAATTCCTCCTCAAGCGCGTAAATTGCCCCCTTGGGACCCCCTTAAGCCAGGATGGATTGTGACAATTTGTAGTGCCTCCTTAAAGAAAGTTTTACATTTAATCCTTCACTGATCTATATTTCCAGGTCGAGAAAAGTCACCTTTTCTTTACTCCATTTTCTATCCAGTGTTATACTCCAATCATGGTTGTCAAGGCTGTCCAAAAAAGCAATGAAGTCTTCCTCACCTCCTCTCCAAACAAAAAACACATCATCGATTTATAACGTTTGTAAATTGGGATGTGTTGCGCCCAGCTACGCGAACCGTAGACAATCTGGGATTCCCAGCCTGCCATATATAGGTTCGCGTAGCTGGGTGCAAACTTAGTACCCATTGCCATACCATTCTTCTGTAGGAAAAAGTCATCTCCAAACTTAAAATAGTTATTATTTAGAATGAAATGTATGCTTTCCATAATAAAGTCTACCTGTAAATCAAGTTTTTTGGAATTACTTATTACTTTCTTAACTATTTGCATACCCATAGCATGAGGTATATTACTATATAATGCGTTAACATCGCATGTAACCATTATATATTCTTCCTCCCATTTTATTTTGTTTAATGTTTGTAACATATTAATAGTATCTTTTAAATACGATGGTGTCTCCCTAACGATCGGCTGAAGAAGAATATCCACATATTCAGACAAACAACTTGTAATAGAATGGATTCCTGCTTCTATAGGTCTTCCGGGCGGTTTAATTAAACTGTTGTGGATCTTAGGCAATATATAAAAATGAGGTGTTTTAGTGTGTTCAACCATTAGGTACTGAAATTCATGGTCGGTAAGGATTTCTTTGTCCTTACCACACTGGAGGAGAGCATGAAGGTCCTCTCTAATAGCTGCTATGGGGTTGCCTTTAAGTTTTATACGTCTTTTTATCCCCTAGTATACGCAATGCTTCTTCGTTGTATGCTTCTTTTGACCAGATAACGATCCCCCCCCCCTTGTCTGCGGGTTTTATTATAATAGTCTCATCATTATCTAGATCTTATTGCTTTTTTCTCTTCCTTAGTGAGGTTATGATTTTTCTCCTTAACCACCATTCTGTCTATATCAGTAGACACCAAGTTTTCAGACATTTTAATTACATCAGAGATGACATGACGTGGAGAGAATTTGCACTTTTTCTTTAGATTGGTATGCACAAATTTATCGTGGTCAGTTGTTATATTCTTTTCTATTGGGGATTTTGAAAAGTACTTTTTTAGAATCTATTTTCTTTTAAAACGTTGTAGATCTATTATACATACTAAATGTATCCATCTGTTTCATAGGAGTGAACTTTAAACCCTTATTTAGGACTTCAATCTCTGTGTTGGTCAAAACTCTCTGGCTCAGATTAAAGATACCCTTCATTTCTACCTTTTCTCCCTTTTTTCCCTTAGGGATTCACTTCCCTGCTCTCTTTCCCCTTCTATTTTTTCCCAAGATCTCTTTTTTTACCCCTCTCTTCCTAATCTTATATCCAGGTCCCTGTGTTCCCCTTGTTTTTCTCTCCTGTCTAGGGGGTCCCTCCAAAAAACCTCCTCCTCGGGATTTTCATTAAGAACCCGAAATCTATTAGTCGTAGGGATACTGTGATATTGTCGATTTCATTATCGTCCCTTCCCCCATTGTCTCTAGGTGGGCTAGGGTTGTGATTTTCATAACTTCTTCTTGGGGAAGGGTCCCTTTCCTTTCTTCTTGGGGAAAGGGGTCTATCCACTCTTCGCTCTTCTCTTATCCTTGCTGGGTAATCCCTCCTCCAATAGGGTCTATTTCTCTCCTCCTCATCATGGGTGTTCCTTCTATCGTTATGTTTCAAATTTATTCCTTGGAACCCGTCCTCCATAATTTCTCTCTCTTTCCTGATAGGTTTCTCTTCTATAAGACTGATGCTCTGGTCTGTAGAAATTCCTATATTCTTGCAATCTATAGTCCATCCTATTATCTCTTGGGTAACCTCCATTTTCCCATCTTTCTAAATGAGGTCCTCTGTTATAAAAACCTCTTTCTCTTCTTTCTTTATCCCAAGGGTGCTCACTTCCTCGTTTCTCTTCGTAAAATCTATGTACATTTCCCCTTCTATAATCCTCTACATCCCTTTCATAATATCGTTTCTTAATTACCAATATCTCCTTTTCAATCTTTTCTAATTTCCCTTCCAATTCTCTACTTAGCTCTAAAATATCCTCTTTAGGTTGACTTTGTTCAATTAATTGGGTCAGCTTCTCTATTTCTTCATTAATCTTAGGTAGCCTATCCTTCTTTTTTTGGATCACATATTCCATCATTGCTACAGAAAAGCTTTCCAGCAACCTATTCCATCCCAACATAAAATCGGGGTCATCTTTTTCTGAAGTGGGGTTTTTTGGAACCTTAAACCTCTTGGTGTTATTTTATCCCTTTGATATTTCTCTAAGGTGGCAATTTCCAGTTTGATCTTTATTTCTTTTATTAGATTTTTTTCTAGGTCTAATAGGCCCATGTGTTCCGGGCTATATACCAAACTCTCCCAATATTGATTCTACATTACTGGCAATATTCTTTCTAAAATTTGTGAACGACATATTGAAGGCAGCTATTGCACCAGTAGGGGAATTTTCTATTCAATCAGTAGTTTATACAAAGGATGGTGCAGCGCCACACAACATGCATCTGTTGGTTATGTATGAAAGAGGCACTGGAGTCTTGTGAATCTGCAGTAGAGAACTTTACTTTGTGCATATAGCAATAAAACAACTTATAACAGATTAGTCACTGGATATATATCAGGATGCTTCATCATCACACAGCTAGAAAGGAAGAAGGAAGTAAAGCAGAGACAATAGAGACTTATTTCCTGTGAACATATACCAACGAGTTTAGAACACATTTAACCTGTACTAACAGCGCCACCTGCAGTCCATAGTATAATATATGCTGTTGTATCTCCAACACCCCTTCTCAACAGCATGTGCATAATCATACAACATTCAGCTTCTTTTGAAGAAAACAATAACGTTCCTTTGGCAACGGTTTGGTGAGTGCATCTGCAGTCATCTCTTCTGATGGGCAATACTGAATATCGATAAGTCCTTGCTCTTGTGTGTCCCTGAGCAGATGATATTTTACGTCTATGTGCTTGGTTCTAGGGTTGATCCTTTCTGATTGTGTCAACTTTATACATCCCTGGTTGTCTTCAAAGATGGGTATCGGTTTAGACATATCCAGTCCCATGTCTAATAGAAGTTGACGAATCCAAATTGCTTCTTGACATGCATGTGCTGCTGCTATGTATTCTGCTTCAGTTGAAGAGAGTGCAACAGTCGCTTGTTTTCGACTAGACCAGCTGATGGTTCCTTCTCCGTACTGGAAGATGTAACCAGTAGTAGATTTGCGGTCTGTGATATCTCCGGCCCAGTCAGCATCTACATATCCAATTAAGTTTGCATTGGGTGTTGCTGGCAGTCGCAGTTTCATATGAATTGTTCCTTTTAGATACTGTATCACCCTTTTTACGGCATTCCAATCACGTTGACAGGGTGTTGAAACTTTTCTACAGAGTATACTCAATGCTGCGGCAATGTCTGGTCTTGTCACAGTTGCAATGTATAACAATTTTCCAATTGCTTTGCGGTACTTCTCATTGTTAGGTAACAAGTTTTCCATTCCATTGTCTTTCTGATAAGCTGGTTCCATAGGCGTTTTCACCTCTTTTGCATCTTGCATGTGAAACTCTGCTAGAATATCTGTAATTTTCTGACTTTGGTGAAGAAGATAACTTCCGTCTTCTTCTTTCTCGATTTGGATTCCTAAATAGTGAGCAATGTTCCCAAGCTCTTTAATCTCAAAGTTTTGTTTCAATGTGCTAGTTATTTGATCATAATCCCCTTCTTGTTCAAAACAAATTATGATGTCATCAACATAAATTAGTAGGTAGATCCATTTGTTGTCTTGATTCTTTGAATACAGGCATGGATCAGCGTTACTTCTTGAAAATCCTTCTGTTGTGAGTACTTCGTTCACTTTTTCATTCCACATTCTTGCTGCTTGTTTGAGACCATAGATGCTCTTTTGCAGTTTACACACAAGGTTCTGTCCTGTATTAAACCCTGGTGGCTGCTCCATGTAGAGTTCCTCTTTGATATCTCCATATAGAAAAGCTGTTTTGACATCCAGGTGCTTCACTTGCATTTGTTTTTCAGCTGCAATGCTGAGGAATGTTCTAATGGTTGTGTGCTTTACCACTGGAGCAAATGTTTCATCATAATCTTCTCCATATTTCTGGGAATATCCCTTGGCGACTACTCTTGCCTTGTATCTGTGAATGTTTCCTTCTGCGTCGTACTTCACTTTAAAAATCCATTTACTTCCTATAGTTTTGTGACCGGGAGGGAGCTCTGTGAGAGTCCAGGTTTCATTTTTCTGAAGTGATTTTAGTTCTTCTTCAGCCGCCTTTCTCCACTGATTGGCTTCCCCTTTTGGTAGTTTATCTATGTCTTCCCAAGATGTTGGTTCAAATGTCTCATGTGTCTTAACAGTGTATGACAGCTTGCGCGGTGGGATCCCTTTTGTTGTCCGAGTAGATCTTCTGATTTCTGGTTGTTCTGTCGGTTCTACTGGATTGTGAACAGTTAAGTCATCAATTGTGAGTTCCACTTCTTGGTCTGACTCCTGCACAGTTTCCTTTTGGTCAGCATCTCTTGCTATTTCAATCGGCACCTTTTCTTCGTGTTTTTCGGGAGTCATTATTTCTGATGTTTGGCTTTCATCAAAATAAACACTGCGGCTTACTGTGACCTTGTTGGTCTTTGGATTAAGGATTCTGTATCCCTTACTTTGTTCACTGTAGCCTATTAGAATGCCTTCTATGGCTCTGTTCTCCCACTTGGAGCGTTTTTCACTTGGAATGTAAACGTATGCTTTGCAACCAAACACTCTAATATGACCTATACTAGGTTTTGATCTGTTCCACATTTCATAAGGGGTACTTTCAATAGCTTTAGATGGTAGTCTGTTCTGTAGATATGTTGCAGTCATTATTGCTTCTCCCCAGTACTTGTTGTGTAGGTTGGCATCTGAAAGCATGCATCTGGCCATTTCTACAAGAGTGCGATTTTTTCTTTCAGCTACACCGTTTTGTTCTGGAGTGTACGGTACGGTTGTCTGGTGTATGATACCATGTTTCTTTAGATATGATTCCACTTCTTTACCCATATATTCCCCTCCATTGTCCGTGCGTATTATTCCGGGTTTCCTTTGAAATTTGTTGCTAGTCATCGCTACAAATTCTTGAAGTTTATCAGTTGTCTCACTTTTGTGTTTCATCAGATATGTCGTTGTGTACCTGGAATAGTCATCAATGAAGGTTATTAAATATTTGTTGCCGCTGGGTGTCGGGGTTTTCATTGGTCCACACACGTCACTGTGTATAAGTTCCATGGGTTTAGTGGTTTTTCTTTGACTGGCTTGTGGAAGTGGTGTACGTGTGGCCTTTGCTTTGATGCAACACGTGCACTTCATCAACTTTGGACAAGGTATCATTATCATGTCTTCTGATAATTCTCTCTTAGAAAGTTCCTTTATAGCTTCTGAGTTTCGATGCCCCAATCGTCTGTGCCATAGATGGATGCACTTGTCATGTGGATTATGAGTGACTGTTTTGACTTGAACACGTTCAGTGACGATTTTGTATAGGTGTTCATTCAACCTTCCTTTTGCAACGATTTCTTTTCTGTTTCGAATTGTGCATTCATTACCTCGGAATTGTACTGTAAGTCCATTGTTAGCAAGGTTTTTTACTGATAGGAGGCTTCCTTCTAGACTTGGAACATACAGAACGTTCTTTACAAGGATGCTTCGGTTACCTCCTGATGGTGTGATGCAGTTCAGAAATCCTTGACCTTTACCTTCTGATGTAATACTTTTCCCATTTGCTAGGAAGACTTTGTCTTTTGTATTAAAATTAATTTCTGTGAAGAAGGTCTCATCACTGGTCATGTGACTTGTTGCTCCTGAGTCAATGTACCATCCATGCGGGGTAGTATTCTGAGTTACTTTAAAACTTGCACTCCACGCTGTGTCTTTGCTTTCCTGTGTGGCTGCTTTAGCTCTTTCTTTTGTGAATGTCTCTCTCCTTCGCTGTTCTGCTTTCCAGATTGAACAATTATATTTCAAATGACCTGTCCTTTTGCAGCGAAAACACACTCTGGTCTCTTTGTTTTGTTTTGTGTTTTCATTCACCTTTAGAGCTACTTCTGTTTTGTCATTCTCTTCACCACGTATATTTTCCTTCTTTCTGTTGTATTCATCAATTAATTTCCTTTAGCATATTCCAGTGTTAGTTCTTCCTCTGGTCTGGTTTCTAGAGCGTTTATCAGGGCACTATATGATTCTGGAAGGCTGCATAATAGTAATGCCACTACATGATTGTCTTTTATTTCTTCTCCAATTGCACGTAATTGCTCCACAATTTCCAGCATAGCGTTCACATGTTCACACATTTCCTGGCCTTTTTCCAGCCTCATCTTATACAGTTTACGTAGCAGATATAGTTTACTGTTTAAGTTTGAACGCTCGTGCAGTTTCTGTAGCGCAGTCCACATACCTTTAGCTGTGTTTTCTTTTCTTATATGGATTAGTTGATCATCCTCCACTAACAGGCTTATAACTGCTTTTGCTTGCCTGTTTCTTTTGTCCCATTCTTCTGGGTTGTCAGTGGGTCTGATTGTATCCAGCACCTGCCACAGATCATCTTTGGATAACAGCATTTCCAGCTTAAACTTCCACAGCTGATAATTGGTATTGTTTAGCTTTGCTATTGCATATTTCACATCTGAGCCACTTGCCATCTTTCAGTATATTGGATGCAGCTCCTTTCCTCACACACAGCAGGTATTTGGATGATAGCTGCAGCACTTACTGATTTGTAGTTTCGTTTTCAGTGTCTGGGCCCATAACCTGTTGGTTATGTATGAAAGAGGCACTGGAGTCTTGTGAATCTGCAGTAGAGAACTTTACTTTGTGCATATAGCAATAAAACAACTTATAACAGATTAGTCACTGGATATATATCAGGATGCTTCATCATCACACAGCTAGAAAGGAAGAAGGAAGTAAAGCAGAGACAATAGAGACTTATTTCCTGTGAACATATACCAACGAGTTTAGAACACATTTAACCTGTACTAACAGCGCCACCTGCAGTCCATAGTATAATATATGCTGTTGTATCTCCAACAGCATCCACCACCAAGGAACCCCAGATGGCCAATAACAGGATATAGTGGTTTCCCCTATACCAATACACACAGAATATAGAATATATAACCTGAATCGGCGCAAATAATGCTCTCTGGGGTCCTGGGATCTCACATGTACATAGGAGAAACAATAAACAGTAATAGTGCAATACAGTGGGTATTAAAGATATATTAAAATTGTACAAATAATGTCCCACTCACAAGTGAAGAGCCCAAACACTGGCTCTGAGTGGGTCCAGACGTGTGGGTAAATTGCCTTCCGATTTCTCAGGTGACCCCCACCTTATTAAGGATATTCTGTCCAAGATCATGCAATAGGAAACAGAAAGAAACTGTATTGCACTATTACTTTTTATTGTTTCTCCTATGTACATGTGAGATCCCAGGACCCCAGAGAGCATTATCTGCGCCGATTCAGGTTATATATTCTATAGGTATAAGGGCACCAGGGGTAACAAGCAGGGTCAGGTTAGACATGTTCCCACATTTTAATAATGCTCGTAAAAAAACTTGCTGTTCGCAAAACACCGCTTTCTCTCATCTGAGGTAACTAGCCGCGGTGTACTGCACATGCGCGAGCCACCACGAGCGTTCCTTCAGACACTAATGGCGCGACGCCGCGCCTCTCCCCTCTGATGGAGCTGCAGGGGAGGCGCTGATACACGATAATAACTGCCGGAGAGATAGACTCGTCTCTCCGGAGGAAACACAAGACGAATAATTAAACAAATAAAGTCGTGAAAATATCAGCATAAAAAAAAAAGGGGGAACAAAGTTCCCTCACCAACGAAAACACAATATAACATAAAACATTCCAGTACACAAGATGTGTGTGTTTGTAAAGTGTAGATATTAAATACACAATATGACAATATATGTAAAAGTACACAATACTGTAAGCAATTTTTAATATGAGTTTGCTGCCAATACTTATCTCGGCGAGCAGCAAAGAAAAGCGGAGGAGCCAAGGGTTACCGCGGAGTTTACAGAGTTGTCTGCTTGATGATTGGTCAACGCAGAGCTGGACTGTACCATTACCTGTTACTGTTATATGTTGTTTAAACTGTATTTTTCTCTCTAAATACTTTTGTTGTTGTATTTGAGAGATTTCCTTTGCTGCTATTGGCTTAAGTAAAGAAAAGATAGCATAATACTCGCCTCCGTGTCTTGTGGGATAATTTGGGGTTCCAGTTGCTTTTGATTTCCATCAGCTCTGGACTTAAAAAATGGTTAGCTGCTCTTTATTGTATGACATTAGATTGTATGGGTTTGTTGACACCATTTATTGTTTGTATTTTCTGTTTACTTTCAGGTTAATATTATAATCACTCCCTGAGTTATCAAATACTGTAAAATCTGAATCCCCTGTTTATCCCCTCAATCTGCTATTGTTCTATTGTTTTCAGGGAATTTGAAGACATTGTCCTGTGAGTGATTCCAACTCTGAACCCTATGTATGACCCGATTTGGCCATGCCTTTCCCAGTGTCTCCATCTGGTCCAGGACTTCCACCTGTCCCACAGAGCACTGACCAACTCCCTATTTAAGGGTGTGACTCCCTATAGGCAGTGATCTTTTCTTCATTCACCTCTGTGTGATGGTTCTTGTGCTCCAAACCAGTTTTCCCTGCTGATCCTGCTCCGCTCCTACCAGCTCTACATCGAGGCCTCTGGCCTAACCACAGAACCTGCAATTACATCTGCAGTGAGTACCAGTCCTGTATGCCAGTGGATTACCATAGTTGTTGTGCACCATCCTGTGCGTTACCATTGTGGCACATCGAATGTCATGGACCTGACACGGTGCTCTCCTGTTTGGAGCCAGAAACAGACTTTTGTCTGCTTTATATTGCTCTGTGGATTTATGGATTGTAAACCGTTACCCCCACCCCAGCCCCTTTCCTGTTAATAGCCCACTCCCCATAAAACATTTGGGGTGCATGGGACATGGAGATGTGTTTGGATTTGGGGTGCATGGGATATGGAGATGTTTTTGGATTTGGGGTGCATGGGACATGGAGATGTGTTTGGATTTGGGGTGCATGGGACATGGTGATGTGTTTGGATTTGGGGTGCACGGACTTGGAGAGGTGTTTGGATTTGGGGTGCATGGGACATGGAGAGGTGTTTGGATTTGGGGTGTATGGGACATGGAAATGTGTTTGGATTTGGGGTGCATGGGACATGGTGATGTGTTTGGATTTGGGGTGCATGGACATGGTGATGTGTTTGGATTTGGGGTGCATAGACATGGAGATGTGTTTGGATTTGGGGTGCACGAACATGGTGATGTGTTTGGATTTGGGGTGCATGGACATGGAGATGTGCTTGGATTTTGGGTGCACGGACATGGAGATGTGTTTGGATTTGGGGTGCATGGACATGGTGATGTGTTTGGATTTGGGGTGCATAGACATGGTGATGTGTTTGGATTTGGGGTGCATGGACATGGTGATGTGTTTGGATTTGGGGTGCACGGATTTGGAGAGGTGTTTGGATTTGGGGTGCATGGACATGATGCTGTGTTTGGATTTGGGGTGCACGGACTTGGGAGAGGTGTTTTGGATTTGAGGTACATGGACATGGTGATGTGTTTGGATTTGGGGTGCACGGACATGGTGATGTGTTTGGATTTGGGTTGCATGGACTTGGAGAGGTGTTTGGATTTGGGTTGCATGGAGAGGTGTTTGGATGTGGGGTGCAGGCCTCTCTCCTGTGCAGAATGTTTGGGTAATGTGGGATTATATAAAAATGCTATTCTCTATTGTCTGGTCAATGTGTATCTGTTATCCTGCTGAGGATTAACCTCCCGGCCGACCATTTTCTCAGGCAAACACAGTTAATCTCTGTCTCTGACCAAGGTACCACTGTCCGCTGTCCAGACTTCTCCTTGGTGGGCCCTGTCTGCAGTCTGGGACTGCATTACCCACAAACCTCAGACTCTCCAGTCAAGAACTCTCCCTGGACTTTATATTTCTTTATTCATTCAAGTGCCTGCTGCCAAGGCCTATTTAAGTTTCATTAAACTTCTTCATTGTGTGATTCCTGTCTGGCCTCCCCTCTGTGTCGCCGCCTGCTGGGCTCTCACCTGACCCGCACACGCCACATGACAAGTACAATTTGGCACCTGTGAAAAGTATAAGCTGCAGATGTACTCAGTGCTTGGTTTGCAGCAATTCCTGCCTCAATACGGCAATGTGGCATGGACGCTATCAGCCTGTGGCACTGCTGAGGTGTTATGGAAGACATGGATGCTTCAATAGCGGCCTTCAGCTCTTCTGCATTGTTCGGTCTCATGTCTCTCATCTTTCTCTTGGCATAGATTCTCTATGGGGTTCAGGTCAGGCGAGTTTTCTGGCCAATCAAGCACAGTAATCCCACGCTCATTGAACCAGGTTTTGGTGCTTTTGGCAGTGTGGGCAGGTGCCAAGTCCTGCTGGAAAATGAAGTCAGCATCCCCATAAAGCTCGTCTGTGGAAGGAAGCATGAAGTGTTCCAAAATCTCCTGGTAGACGGCTGCATAGACCCTGGACTTAATGAAGCACAGTGGACCAACACCAGCAGATGACATGGCTCCCCAAATCAACACAGACTGAGGAACCTTCACACTGGTCTTCAAGCATCTTGCAGTGTGTGCCTCTCCATTCTTCCTCCATACTCTGGCTCCTTGGTTTCCAAATGAGATGCAAAAGTTGCTCTCCTCAGAAAAGAGGACTTTGGAGCCACTGAGCACCAGACCAGGTGTGTTTTTTTCTTTAGCCCAGGTAAGACGCTTCTGACGTTGTTTGTTGTTCAGGAGCGGCTTGACCAGAGGAATACAACATTTGAATCCCATGTCCAGGATGCGTCTGTGTGGTGGCTCTTGATGCACTGACTCCAGCCTCAGTCCACTCCTTGTGAAAGTCCCCAACACTTTTGAATGGCCTTTTCCTGGCAATCCTCTCCAGGCTGTGGTCATCCCTGCTGCTTGTGCGCCTTTTCCTTCCACATAACTTTCTATTAATGTGCTTTGATACAGCACTTTGGGAACATCCAACTTCTTTTGCAATGACCTTTTGAGGCTTTACCTCCTTATGGAGGGGGTCAATGATGGTTTTCTGCACAACTGTCAGGTCAGCAGTCTTTCCCATGATTGTGATTCCTACTGAACCAGACTGAGAGACCATTTAAAGGCTCAGGAACCCTTTGCAGGTGTTATGGCTTCATTAGCTGATTAGAGTGGGACACTTTGAGTCTAGAATATATTGCACCGCATCACAATATTCTCCTTTCCTGAGATTGTGGATTTGGGGTTTTCATGAGCTGTAACCATAATCATTACAATTATGACAAATCACCGCTTGATCGATCTCGCTTTGCATCTAATGAGTCTCATATATTACTTTCACCTTTTAAGTTGCATTACTGAAATAAATCAACTTTTGCACCATACTCTAATTTTTCGAGTTTCACCTGTATGTGTGTATTCGGCCAGTCTGATACCCAGCCAGTTGCAACACCATCATCTGCATAAACCCAGTGGACCTAAGTGAAGCCTGAAGTGGACCTAATTGGAGCCAGCCTGGACTTGGCTTCAGCCAGTAGGAAATGTTGAGGTGGGCGGGAAGTTTGAATGTGTCTGTCATAAATACCCTTGTTTCTGTGCCCAATAAACCAGATCTCCTGTTGGAACCTACACACAGCCCGCCCGGTGTCTGAACCTACACACAGCCCGCCCGTTGTCTGAACCTACACACAGCCCGCCCGGTGTCTGAACCTACACACAGCCCGCCCGTTGTCTGAACCTACACACAGCCCGCAGAGTGTCTGAACCTACACACAGCCCGCCTGGTGTCTGAACCTACACACAGCCCGCCCGGTGTTTGTTCAAGGTACTAAGCAGTCAGGTTTGGAAGACACTCAGCGTGCGCCCGAATCCCTTCCAGCAACAGAGCATCACATTGACAGGGGAGATCGAATTGGAGCTGCGGGTCGAAGGATCGAATCGGAGAGAAATTCAGAGACTGGGCTGATCTCAGTGACTGGGTGGCTGGAGAGCCAGTCAGGCGGACAGAGAGGTCCGTTACAGGGAGGTTCCATATAAATATGAGTGCCTTCAGCCTCATAAAGGCCAGTGATATTTCCATCCTAAGCCATATCTCCTCTGGTTCTTGGGTGAATCTAACATCAAGCTTCAGGCTGGTGATTGGGGCATAAATGCTATACCAAGTGAGAGGTCCAGTGTTTGGAAGGGGAGGAAGCTGATTTTTAGCAGACATACCCACGTGGGGTAGAGAGCTCTGTTCTATAGTATGGTTTCCAGATTCCCCTATTTTTGTTGACTGTGAAATAAATGTTGTAGCGCTGTTTTAAATCCTGCCGCTGTAGTTACTTGTTTCTGGCCACCAGGGGGAGATGAACGCAATGTAAACTGATACCGGACACTTTCGGACTACGTTTTCCAGCATGCTTTGGGGCAGGAACAGGAAGTGGGGGGGGGGAGAACTGAGAGACATCCGCAACCTCGTGCAGAGGAGAGCCAGTGCGCGCCAAGGGGTGATTAGAGCAAGATGCACGTGAGACAAGGAGCGATCGTGACCAGGCCGGAGCGCAGGTGCTGCTTTGCGGAGCTGGAGATCGGCCCAAAATCACTTGCCAGAAGTCCTATCGGTGAGAAGTTTTAAAGATACAGAGCTGCAGAAGGACCCTGAGTTAGGAGACCGCGATGATCTAACGGGAGTGCAGGCGGTGAGCTGAGCATCTTGTGGCAGAAACGGACCAGCAAGACAAGCGGATCCGGTGGCACAGAGTCCCAGTCAAGTCGAGCGGAAAGACGTCCTGGGTCGAGCAGAACGCAGAGTATCTGGCGGATGGGTGAGAGGCCTTCCCGGCCACAGTGAAAAATAATAAAGCACGCTGCAGTTTGTCTAAACCTACAGGGCCCCAACGTGACTAGTCGAAGACACATTGAAGCTATTCACTGGCCAGTTGAATCTAGTACCCGGGTACCAACACACGCATAC
The DNA here is from genome assembly GCA_009667805.1 of Leptobrachium leishanense. NCBI lineage: Eukaryota > Metazoa > Chordata > Amphibia > Anura > Megophryidae > Leptobrachium > Leptobrachium leishanense. The sequence continues at coordinate 538,752,915 of CM019063.1, forward strand.
ACGTACACCTTCTTGGGACACAACCTGTACGGGACTCACATTTCAGCAACGAAGGGGTTAAAATTCCTTTTTCTTTTCCGCTGCGCGTTTCTCGCATTACGAACTTCTGTAAATATATATGTATACCGTGCCGCTATATGACAGTTTATTTGAGATCAGTAAACTATATAACTTATAAAATCCACAACAGTGCTGGTGTATATTTATTCCCTAGTGAGGGGAGACTGACACGAGGTTTAAATTCAGCGGCTCCTCCTGGAGTGAGCGCTACACGTGGGGGCTCGTTTCCGGGATCCAGTCTCTGGAAAAACTGCATTTAAAGGGTTAAATATGGATCCAGACACTGCTGCCAAATGGTGTGAGGAGCAAAGTAGTCAGATAGAATTATGTATAGTCATGGATATTCCTGCAGACAATTGGGCCGAAGATCAGATTCGCCGGGCCGTGGCCGAGCTGACACCAGTTCATCGGGGGTTAATCCTGGACATTAAAGCGAACCCAGATACCTCTCACACGTATGTTCTTTTTGAATGGAGAAAGGGTGTTCCAGTGTGTTTTCAGGGCGCGAGCGTGAAGCTGACCGATGAGGTGGAAGTTTATTTTATTTATTTATTTATTTATTTATAAAGGATTTTACCAGGAAGGATACATTGAGATTTCTCTTGTTTTCAAGTATGTCAAGAACATTGAAGTGTTACAGTTACAGAAATACAAAGTAATACAATGCAAGATATTATAAAAACAACACAAATATACAGATTAACAGAAAATAAATATGTAGGAAATATAGTCACTAGGTTACATGTTTACAGGTGCATTCTGTATTAAGGTATGTTAGTAAGGAGCTCTTGAGTGACTTAAGACTGAGGGAAGATTTGATGGTGTCTGGGAGGTTATTCCATAATTGTGGTGCTCTGTAGGAAAATGAGGACCGAGCCGCTGTCTTTTTGTATTGTGGTATTGCAAGTAAGGTGCTGGTCCTGGATCGGAGGTTATAGGATGAGGGAGTTGCTTGGGGAAGCAGTCTATTCAGGTAGGGTGGCAGCTTCCCAGAGATGCTCTTAAACACCAGGCTGGAAAGGTGAAGGGTGCGTTTAGACTCCAGCGATGGCCAGTTTAGCTCTTTTAACATGTCACAATGGTGGGTCATGTAGTTACATTGTAATGCAAAGCGGCAGAAGGAGTTATACAATGTAGTAAGTTTCTGAAGGTGTGTTTGCGGGGCCGCACTGAATTCAACTGATTCAGCCAAGTGTGCCACGTGGCGATCCCGCGAGTGTTCCCTCGCCCAGTCCGCTGGCCACGATCGGGCCTGAATTCATAGTGGCTATTGGAGATTTGCTGGCTAAATGTCAGAAAACAAGCCCTCCGCACACTAACTTTGGTTATCGACGGTTGAGAAATTTTACAGGAAACGTGCCAACTCCGGCGGGAGAAGAAACCTTCGAAGAATGGGTAAAACAGGCGATGCAGGCTCTGGATGAGTGGGACGTCTCCGAAGCGCAGAAGAAGCAAAGAATTACTGAGAGCTTAAAGGGACCTGCGTCAGAGGCTGTAAGAAACCTAAAATTTAGTAAACAAGACTGCACTGCTTTAGATTACCTAAACGTACTACAGGAAGTTTTTGGGCGAACGGAAAAGGCTGCGGAGCTCGTGTACCAGTATGAACATACTTACCAGCGGAAAGGTGAGAAAATGACTGACTACATGAGGCGCCTAGATAAGATTCTGCACCAGATACTTCTTAAGAAAGGGGCCGAACCGGCCGAAATAGATAAGATCCGAATGCAGCAGATCCTGAGGGGCGCTCAACCTCTAGATCCTGTGATGCTACAGCTGAGACCCAGAGAAGGTAACTGAGAATTGAAATATCTGGAACTGATCCAAGCTGTCAGAGAGGAAGAGGCTCTACTCGAAGAAAAATCCCTTAGGAGAGGAGAAAGAGCTTACGCACAACCCGTGAGACATAACGAGTTTTCACAAGCGTAAGATGATTCGCTGGACACCTATGGGTCCGAAGTGGACGAACAGGAGCATCTGGTTGTTTCTAAGTCCACAGAGAGTGCTGCAAGGGAGCAAATTCTTCCTACATACAGTGAAATTCACAAAACTGTTAAGAAAGTGCAAGAAGCTCAAGCTGAATTGCAAAAGGCACACACGGACCTGTGCCGAGTACTTTTGAAGGTGGCAGAGACACAGACCGATATGCAGAAGTTCCTTACTGATATGCGGACAACTGGAGTTGCTGTTGTTTCTGGCCAGGGTCCTTCAACTGAATCACCACAAGCAAGTGCATCTCCATCTTCAAATAAGAGATGTTTCAGTTGTGGAGAAATGGGTCATTTCCGAGCGCAGTGCAAAAGCCGAAAGCCTGAGAAAAACAGGGTAGAAGAGTTTTTAAAAGCCTTGGAAGGGCTGCTATCTACCTCACCAGCGGGAATACGCCAGAGGGCCCAAGTGAAGGAGCAAACTAGGTGCCCAATAGTTAAAGACCGCTCCAGAAATCCAGCCAGGACTGAAAGGGTGAGAAGGCCCAGAGTTTCGTCCACTGCGGAACCAACCAGGACTGAAAGAGTTACTCCCTTAGCATCTGGTCCTACGTCATGGGGAGGCAATGCACACCCAAAACCTACACGGGTCAAGAAGAAGGCCAGAGTACAGCAAACGGGGTCTAAACTTCTTGCTACTACGACAAAGTTTCCTGACCAGCTGATAGGTCCTTCTCCCATCGTTCCAATCCAAGTAGAGGGAGTCTACACCAAAGCTCTGTTGGACTCAGGGGCTCAAGTGACACTGATCTACCGAGACTTCTATGAGAAACACTTGAAACACATACCTCTACAGGAGCTAAAGGAGCTTGAAATCTGGGGTATCGGAACTGAGAAACTTCCCTATGACGGATATCTACAGGTGAAGCTAGAGATCGGATCCGAATCATCGGACAGTCTGGGGGTTGTGATTCGTTGGCCATTTGTGTGTCCTCGACCTTCAGGGGCCAACAGGAGTTCTATGATAGTGGGGACGAATACTGATCTGGTGCGATGTCTCCTGACCCCTATAGTACTGGAAGAAGGTTCTACCAAGGGAGTACACCCGATGTTGCATCCAGTCTATCAGCGAATGGTCGAAGAACAGAAGGCACCTGCCGAAGTGGGGCGTCTGTGGAGATTAGGAGGAACAGAAAAGGTTCTACAATCAGGAGAAGTGGCGAGTTTCCGGGCTTCAGTCAAGTTGAATGGGTCGCAACCAGGTCCCTATGTGGTACTGGAAACTGATTTTAATCATGGGAGTGAAGCCAGAGTCGAAATAATCCCTGAAATAATCTCCACAAAAGCTTTGAAACGAACACGAGAAAGAGTCTCAGTCAGTGTATGTAATGTGTCTGATTCTCCAGTGATCCTGAAAGCACGAATGCCTATCGGGCAAGTAGCGTCCGCTACGCCTCTCTCTCCTACTGATTTAGGAGGGGGAGCGAATAAAGATATTCCAGCTGACAAATTCTATCCCAAGGACACTCCCATCTCGCCTGAATGGAAGAAACGTCTTCAGTCTCAGGTCCTAAAGTGGAGGAACTTGTTCTCAAAGGATGAGTTCGACATTGGCCTAGCTAAGAGTACTGAGCATCGCATTCGACTGCAGGAAGATAAGCCGTTTCGAGAAAGGTCAAGACGAGTTCCACTGGGAGACTTGGATGATCTAAGAGAACAGCTGAATGAGCTGCAAAGAACCAAGGTGATTCAAGAGTCCAGGAGTCCGTACACTTCTCCCATAGTGATGGTTCGGAAGAAGAATGGTTCTGTCCGTCTATGCATAGACTATCGCACGCTAAATCGGAGAACCAACCCCGATCAATATGCCACTCCTCGGATAGAAGATGCCTTGCAGTGTTTGTCTGGAGCAAAATGGTTTAGTGTACTAGACCTGCGAAGTGGATATCACCAGATACCAATGCATCCTGAAGACAAAGAGAAGACTGCGTTCATCTGCCCACTGGGGTTCTTTGAGTTCAACCTAATGCCTCAAGGCCTTACGGGGGCTCCAGCCACGTTCCAACGGTTAATGGAGAAGACAGTCGGAGACCTGAACCTGATCGAACTTCTAGTGTATCTGGATGACATAATCATGTTTGGAAAGACGTTGGAAGAACATGAGCAACGGTTGGAAAAGGTCTTGAAGCTGCTCCATGAAGAGGGGTTGAAACTGTCTCTGGAGAAGTGTCAATTCTGTTTGCCTTCCGTCACGTATCTGGGACACGTTGTTTCAGCAGAAGGCGTTTCGACGGATCCTCGAAAGTTGGAAGCCGTAGCTTCCTGGCCTAGACCCCGAAATGTCACTGAACTTAGATCTTTCTTGGGATTCTGCTCCTTTTACCGAAGGTTTGTAGCAGGGTTTGCCAAGATAGCTCAACCACTGAATAAGCTCCTGCGGAAGGAAGATGTAGAAGAAGGCCACAAGGCCTCTGACCGAAATCCGTCGGCTCCAGGGCCAAGGAAGGCTCGAGAATCTATCCAAGGAGAATGGACTAGTCAATGCGAAGGTGCTTTCGTGAAGCTGAAAGAGAGTCTACCTCGAGCTCCTGTCTTGGCCTACGCTGATCCTCATAAGCTGTCCGAATTGCATGTAGATGCCAGCCGAGAGGGTCTAGGGGGAGTCTTATACCAAGAATATGGTGGATTGTTGAGGCCTGTAGCCTACGTGAGCCGGAGACTTACGCCTTCAGAAAAGAATTATCCTACCCATAAATTGGAGTTCCTCGCTTTGAAGTGGGCGGTGGTCGACAAGTTGAAAGACTATCTGTATGGAGCCGAATTCGTGATAAAGATGGATAACAATCCTCTTACCTATGTCCTTACTACTGCGAAGCTGGATGCAACGGGACATCGGTGGTTTGCCGCTCTGTCAGGGTTTAGGTTCAGCCTGAAGTATCGCCCTGGAGTGAATAATTGAGATGCTGATGCTTTGTCAAGAAGACCCTACGCTACTGAATGGACTCAGTTAACTCCAGATGGGGTGCAAGCTTTATGTCAAGGAGCAGAGCGCCGGGTCAAGGGAGGGATTGAAGCAGAAGCCATAGGAGTCATGGCTGCAGCTGTTCCAGAGTTCTACTGTAACCCTACGCAGCTGAGAGATGAAAGTTTGCCTACTTCTTCGAAACAGGACCTGAGAGCTGTCCAGGCTGGAGACCCTCTGATCGCATTGACCATGAAGGCTCTAAACGCGAACCAATGGGAGATTCTTCTGACAAATTCCCCAGAAGGGGCCAAATTGGTCTACAAGGAGTGGGAACGGTTGAAAATGTTGGATGGGGTGGTCTACCGAAGGGGCCCCTCAAGCGATGCTGGAGAGACCCACCAGTTGTTCCTTCCCACCAAACACAGAGAGGGTGTGCTACGGTCATTACACGATGACCATGGACATTTAGGAGCAGAGAGAACTTTTAAGCTGGTGCGGGACAGATTTTATTGGCCCTGCATGAGGCCTGAAATTGAAAGTTACTGCCACTCATGTCTGAGGTGTATCCAAAGGAAGACTCTGCCAACCCGAACTGCTCCAATGAGCCACCTACAAAGTCAAGGACCCATGGATTTGGTGTGCATTGACTTCCTGTGCTTAGAGCCGGATGCTAGTGGGCAGGGAAATATCTTGGTGGTGACTGATCATTTCACGCGTTATGCCCAAGCTTTTTCCACAAGAGACCAACGTGCTCCTACGGTGGCGAAGGTTTTAATGGAAAAGTTTTTTGTTCACTATGGATTGCCAAGGAGAATACACTCGGATCAGGGTAGAGACTTTGAGAGCAGGCTTGTTGGGCAATTACTGGAACTGCTGGGAATTCAGAAAACCCGAACTACACCATATCACCCTCAAGGTGATGCTCAGCCAGAAAGGTTCAATCGCACTCTGCTAAATATGTTGGGACATGGTCAAACAGAGAGAAGCAGAGCTGGAGTCGTCACATAGCCACGCTAGTACATGCATACAACAGCACGGAGAGTGACGCTACTGGATTCTCACCGTACCGTCTCATGTTCGGAAGGGAAGCTCGACTGCCGGTTGATTTGGCGTTCAGGTTATCTCTGGATCAGACGTCTGTAGCCTCTCATAGGAATTATGTGGATAGACTCCGGAAGAATTTGGCCTCTGCGTTTGAACAAGCCCGTTTGACCTCTGGGAACAGAGGAATAAACGAAACTATGATTTGAAAGTTCGGATACAGGATCTACAACCCGGTGATAGGGTTTTGTTGAAGAACTTGGGTGCTTCTGCCAGGCATAAGTTGGCGGACCGATGGAGTTCTCAGGTCTACATTGTCTGCAAGCAACTGCCGGGTCTGCCGGTTTACCAAATTCGACCTGATGGGAAGGCTGGGCCTCTTAAAAACTGGCACCGAAATCATTTGCTACCTCTGAAGGAAGCTGTAAGGATACCAGTTGGAGACGAAGTTGCTCTGCCGAATCCGCCTCAGCCTGCTCCACGTTTGACTCCCGTTACTCGGTCTAAGCAGACACGAGTTGTTGAGAGCGAAGGGGAAAGTGAAGAAGAAAGTTTTTGTCTGAATTGGGTGCGCTCACCAGAGCCTGAAGAAGTCGTCCCAGTTGCCGAATGGTAGGAAAGCAATCTGAGGCCTGAGGCTCCAAAATTCCAGCTGGACATTCCTGAAACTTCTGAAATTCCTATAGTTCCTGAAAACGCGTCCTATGACTACAGTTCTATGCCTTCATTGGAAGGATCATACTCCGAGGAGATGTCTGTTCCAGTTTTGAATGAAAGACCTGAACCTGTATCTGTAATACTAACGACTGAAGAAGAGCTGATTGAGCCAGAGCCAAAACGTTCTGTCCGACCCCCTCAAAGACTCACCTACGACTCACCAGGACATAGCACTGAAGAGGCTGTTACCACAGTGCAAAGGTTGCCCGAAATGACTGCTATGTTAGCTGAGGTAGCTAGAAGTATAAGTAAACTTGAGGATGTATACCTAACCCATTGTATGTTTGCTGCTGAGCCTATATATATCGACTGATGTAATGTTGAAATGTAATGTAACTGTTACACCTTCTTGGAGAGACCCAAGAGTTCTAGGAGGGGGAGAGTGTAGCGCTGGTTTAAATCCTGCCGCTGTAGTTACTTGTTTCTGACCACCAGGGGGAGACGAACGCAATGTAAACTGATACTGGACACTTTCGGACTACGTTTTCCAGCATGCTTTGGGGCAGGAACAGGAAGTGGGTGGGGAGAACCGAGAGACATCCGCAACCTCATGCAGAGGAGAGTCAGTGCGCGCCAAGGGGTGATTAGAGCAAGACGCACGTGAGACAAGGAGCGATCGTGACCAGGCCGGAGCGCAGGTGCTGCTTTGCGGAGCTGGAGATCGGCCCAAAATCACTTGCCAGAAGTCCTATCGGTGAGAAGTTTTAAAGATACAGAGCTGCAGAAGGACCCCGAGTTAGGAGACCGCGATGATCTAATGGGAGTGCAGGCGGTGAGCTGAGCATCTTGTGGCAGAAACGGACCAGCAAGACAAGCGGATCCGGTGGCACAGAGTCCCAGTCAAGTCGAGCGGAAAGACGTCCTGGGTCGAGCAGAACACAGAGTATCTGGAGGATGGGTGAGAGGCCTTCCCGGCCACAGTGAAAAATAATAAAGCATGCTGCAGTTTGTCTAAACCTACAGGGCCCCAACGTGACTAGTCGAAGACACATTGAAACCATTCACTGGCCAGTTGAATCTAGTACCCAGGTACCAACACACGCATACACGTACACCTTCTTGGGACACAACCTGTACGGGACTCACATTTCAGCAACGAAGGGGTTAAAATTCCTTTTTCTTTTCCGCTGCGCGTTTCTTGCATTACGAACTTCTGTAAATATATATGTATACCGTGCTGCTTTATATATGACAGTTTATTTGAGATCAGTAAACTATATAACTTATACACCAGCACTGTTGTGGATTTTATATTTATTCCCTAGTGCGGGGAGACTGACCCGAGGTTTAAATTCAGCGGCTCCTCCGGGAGTGAGCGCTACAATGTATTGTAATATTCCTTAGTGAATGTCCACACCTCGGTGGGGTTACTGCTCTGAGCCAGCTCCCTCATAGGGCACAGATGTTCAGTATGATTACAGCAGGTTCTTGGCGTCATGAGACACGAGACTCGGTGGGGTTAGAAGCAAGCAGGCATGCTTTATTGGCACACACATTATATATTTTATACAGTTCAGACTGTATATTCACTCCTCAGGAGAACAATAGAATGTGATTCTCTGGGTCAAACCACCCTTGTGGTCACCTATATGGTTTACATTAGGACATAGGGTTGCCAGGGCCCTCCATGGGGAAGCCTCTTAATGGTATCGCTGGACAGCTCACCTTTCTGTACAATAGGTGTCCAAAAGCTCTGGGATTTTTTATATAGTGTCCAATAGCGACTCGGTTAAAGGTTCGCCGGGTCACAGTGACCTTCCAATGTGGTGAAAAGTTATTGGCTGCCTTGGCCAGGTCTCTGGAATTTACCGTCTCTTGGTGGCTTTGATCTGGGGCGTCTCTCTGGCCGTGTGAGCTAGAGGACACACAGGGAATGTGCGCATTGAATTTAGGATTGCTGTGCCTGGCAACAAATGTATCAAAATGAACCTGAACGGTTTCTGTCACTTGGCAATACAGAAGCTATATGAGCATCACCGGGTCGTCACGTTGTTTCCTCCACTTCTGCCCCTCCCCCTCCCACACCGTTCAAGAAGATATTTTATTTTACTTTGTTAAATACTTAACAAGAAACAAAAACCCCTTAATGTAAACGCAGAAACAAATTGCTCATGCACGGGTGATATGCAGCTCCTCAAACAGGTGTGGTGACATGGTCAATCCCCAAAACAACTGTTTTCAGTGACCAACATGAGCATATCTGTGATTAGAATATACTGTGCCGTTAAACCTCTCCATGGTGGATCCTTCACTGGATCCCAAACTGAAATGAATCCTGGGAGGACGATGGGGTTTATTTCTGTAACAGATCTCCGTATCCCAACTAGGTCACATCTGCTAAAACCGCTTCCTTGCTGGACCCCCGTACTCTCCCCAGCAGACTTTCGTGCCTTTCTCTAAGTCCTTAGATGAAGCTTACGGGACACGTAAAGAGCCTGCTAGCATCCCCCATAAATAAGACGACGCTGTAGATCTGGGAGCTTTCTGACCAGCAACCAACACTGACCACCTTTATTGTGTTTCATATATACAGTCCCAGGCTATTGTGGCAACCAATAGAAAATATCACCCTGGCATCTTACAGCAATACATCATAATCCCTCTCCTAGAAAAGGTTGTGCGTTTCCCATGTTGTGATTTTGTGAAGTTTCTTACGTTTGCTTCTCGGAGTGTGAGACATAATCAGACCTGGTACAGACAGTGAGACAAACCTTGCATCAACATTTATAGACAAGATAGAGCACTAACAGTCGTGATGGTAAACACAATTACAGCCTAAACCAGCAGATAATGGGGCAGTGTTTGCCTGACAAGGCAGATCAACAAGACTGCTCAAATATACAGAAGATATTAACACATTCCTACCAGCTTATAGCAACCATATCGCTACACAATATTATTACTCATACATAACACCGATTAAATAAGCACCCTGCAACCTACAGACAAACGGTGACTTCAACACAAGAGATGGAAATAATATAGAACATGAGGCCTCCCTGCACCTCCCAAATACATCTCTAGGCCCATGTACCCTAAGTTCAAAGCAATGCACGTCACAATTTCAATTTGGAGTGAACACAGTGAAGGATCCAGCATGGAGAGGTTTTACCCCCACAGGAGGGAATAGATATTTTAATAAGTCACTACATTGTTATGTTATGGAACTAGTATTCACAATATTTTTAACAGATCAATATATTATTATGATCACAGATATGCTAAGGTTTGTCATTAGAAAGAAATCATTTCATTGTGCTGGGACTTGCGCTCTTAAGTGTGTTTGTTTCTCTTCACTAAACAAAGACTTAGTCATTTTCCGGTTAAAATTGCAACAATCTTCTTTCTGATAACACTGATTTCTATCGATGTTTTTCCTCCTTTAATGTTTCTTTATCATTCACTATACATTAAAGGCAGTGGATTAAATACGTTATTATGGTGGCCATTAACCGTCACTTTCTGTTTTATTTTATCGTGTTTTTGGAAATCTTCTGCTGGTAACCTCGAAGTTTAATTCTAAAACAACATGGAACAAGAGTTAAACAGCTTCGACATTGTCCAGTTCATGCCATCGTTTTCGTTCTGGCCGTGTTCGATGTCAAAGAACGAGAAGATGTTTACGGCATCATTGCTTTATGTATCTAGAGACTGCCTCGGATTGGCCAGTGATTGTGTGATTGGGTAGTGGAGCTCCTGACCACCAAATCTGCTGAAAATCAGTGCGCCAGCAATTGCAAATCCAGTCGCAACCCTAATAAATGAGTCACTGGCAACTGGTTACATACCCAAGCTCTGGAAGACTGCAAGAGTGGTACCTATCCATAAAAGTGGGGACAGTACTTTGGTATCCAACTACCGTCCGATATCGTTGCTCCCTGTAATGTCAAAAGTCTTGGAAAAATGTGTCTACACACAATTACGTGATTATTATCAATATTGGAACTACTTAACCCCGGATCAATCAGGCTTTCGTCCAAATCACTCAACTACAACCGCCCTTTTAAAAGTCTGTAATGATATCCAAGCTGGGATGGAACAAGGAAACCTAACTGGAGCATCTTCCTTGATTTTGCCAAGGCCTTTGACACAGTAGACCATGGCATCTTGTTAGAAAAACTTAAAAACTCTGGCATTGGTGATCGCACGCTAACCTGGTTTCAATCATATGTATCCGACCGATCACAATATGTGTCAATTTCTGGCAGCTCCTCCCTCCCGCTCCCAGTCAGTTGTGGTGTACCCCAAGGCTCAATACTAGGCCCCCTGCTATTCACAATATTCATAAATGATCTGCCCAACGTCTGCAAAGCCTCAACTGTACATATGTACGCAGACGACACTGTGATCTATACCAGCAAACCAAATCTCCCGCAGCTGGAGGCCGTGCTGCAAGAACAATTCACAGAGGTAGAAAAGTGGATCAAACACAACAAACTTTTTTTAAATAATGACAAAACTGTAACGATGCTCTTTGGAACAAAACCTAAACTACACAAATTGCAAAATCCCCATCTATGTGTTGGGACAATATCAAATGGCACGCTGACCACATTCACTTCTCTCAAATATCTAGGTATGTGGTTGGACCCTAATCTATCGTTTGGCCCCACATCGAAAAACTCTCATCTAAACTTTACCCCAAACTAGGTGCCCTGTACAGAAACAAATCCTGCCTGAGTCCCGCGGTAAGAAAGCAGATTGTACCGCAAATGCTTATGCCGGCTATTGATTACGGAGATGTAGTGTATGCAGACGCCCCGCAAACACACCTTCATAAACTTACTACACTGTATAACTCATTCTGCCGCTTTGCGCTACAATGTAACTACATGACCCACCATTGTGACATGTTAAAACAGCTAAACTGGCCATCGCTAGAATCCAGACGCACCCTTCACCTTTCCAGCCTGGTGTTTAAGAGCATCTCTGGGAAGCTGCCACCCTACCTGAATAGACTGCTTCCCCCAGCAGCTCCCTCATCCTATAACCTCCGATCCAGGACCAGCACCTTACTTGCAATACCACAATACAAAAAGACAGTGGCTCGGTCCTCATTTTCCTACAGAGCACCACAATTATGGAATAACCTCCCAGACACCATCAAATCTTCCACCAGTCTTAAGTCACTCAAAATTTCCCTGTTAACATACCTCAATACAGAATGCACCTGTAAACATGTAACCTAGTGACTATATTTCCTACATATTTATTTTCTGTTAATCTGTATATTTGTGTTGTTAATATCTTACATTGTATTACTTTGAAGTGTTACATTTACAGAAATACAAAGTACTTGAACCCAGGACATCCTTGAAAACGAGAGAAATCTCAATGTATCCTTCCTGGTAAAATCCTTTATAAATAAATAAATAAATAAATGTTCCCACCACCAGACATTTGTCAAAGACCGATTTTTACAAAAAATGTCCAGGGGGTGGAAAGGTGGCCTCCTTTGGGATGCAGTAATAAGCCCTTGACACAGATTGGACCAAGTGTATTTTTTTTAATCTGGGTAAGAGTCCCCCATTACTTGTTACACAAAGTATTATATATTCTAAAACAAAGTAATAAATATTATATATCCATTCACATCCTGCCGAGGCTCCACAATGCATTGCACACAGGGACTGGTGGCACAGCCTTTCAGGATGGAACGTGAATTATAGTCCAGCCATCCTCACGTGCCGCCAGGTGTATAATCTTCTTCCACCGCCAGTAGCAGTACCAGGTATCTGCCAGATGGGACCAGGAGAAGATGGCAAAGGTCTGAACATGAGGGAAACAATCAGTAAACTGTGCATTTCTGCAACCTGAAACGAAAAAAATAATCCGTATGACATCATCAGTTAGAACGGGCTGCAGCAAATCAACCCTGGCATACGCGGAGGATCTTCTATTGCCCACAGGCAGAATGAGAACTCCAGAGGATCAGAGTAATATGACCCGGCATTGAGTTATTCTAGGTTTATCTTCATGTAATCACAGTGATATGACCCGGCATTGAGTTATTCTAGGTTTATCTTCATGTAATCACAGCGATATGACCCAGCATTGAGTTATTCTAGGTTTATCTTCATGTAATCACAGCGATATGACCCAGCATTGAGTTATTCTAGGTTTATCTTCATGTAATCACAGTGATATGACCTGGCATTGAGTTATTCTAGGTTTATCTTCATGTAATCACAGTGATATGACCCAGCATTGAGTTATTCTAGGTTTATCTTCATGTAATCACAGTGTTATGACCCAGCATTGAGTTATTCTAGGTTTATCTTCATGTAATCACAGTGTTATGACCCAGCATTGAGTTATTCTAGGTTTATCTTCATGTAATCACAGTGTTATGACCCGGCATTGAGTTATTCTAGGTTTATCTACATGTAATCACAGCGATATGACCCAGCATTGAGTTATTCTAGGTTTATCTTCATGTAATCACAGTGATATGACCCAGCATTGAGTTATTCTAGGTTTATCTACATGTAATCACAGTGATATGACCCAGCATTGAGTTATTCTAGGTTTATCTTTATGTAATCACAGTGATATGACCCGGCATTGAGTTATTCTAGGTTTATCTTCATGTAATCACAGTGATATGACCCGGCATTGAGTTATTCTAGGTTTATCTTCATGTAATCACAGTGATATGACCCGGCATTGAGTTATTCTAGGTTTATCTTCATGTAATCACAGTGTTATGACCCAGCATGGAGTTATTCTAGGTTTATCTTCATGTAATCACAGTGATATGACCCAGCATTGAGTTATTCTAGGTTTATCTTCATGTAATCACAGTGTTATGACCCAGCATTGAGTTATTCTAGGTTTATCTTCATGTAATCACAGTGTTATGACCCGGCATTGAGTTATTCTAGGTTTATCTTCATGTAATCACAGTGATATGACCCAGCATTGAGTTATTCTAGGTTTATCTTCATGTAATCACAGTGATATGACCCAGCATTGAGTTATTCTAGGTTTATCTTTATGTAATCACAGTGATATGACCCAGCATTGAGTTATTCTAGGTTTATCTTTATGTAATCACAGTGATATGACCCAGCATTGAGTTATTCTAGGTTTATCTTCATGTAATCACAGCGATATGACCCAGCATTGAGTTATTCTAGGTTTATCTTCATGTAATCACAGTGTTATGACCCAGCATTGAGTTATTCTAGGTTTATCTTCATGTAATCACAGTGATATAACCCGGCATTGAGTTATTCTAGGTTTATCTTCATGTAATCACAGTGATATGACCCAGCATTGAGTTATTCTAGGTTTATCTTCATGTAATCACAGTGTTATGACCCAGCATTGAGTTATTCTAGGTTTATCTTCATGTAATCACAGTGTTATGACCCAGCATTGAGTTATTCTAGGTTTATCTTCATGTAATCACAGTGATATGACCCAGCATTGAGTTATTCTAGGTTTATCTTCATGTAATCACAGTGTTATGACCCAGCATTGAGTTATTCTAGGTTTATCTTCATGTAATCACAGTGTTATTACCCAGCATTGAGTTATTCTAGGTTTATCTTTATGTAATCACAGTGTTATGACCCGGCATTGAGTTATTCTAGGTTTATCTTCATGTAATCACAGTGATATGACCCAGCATTGAGTTATTCTAGGTTTATCTTCATGTAATCACAGTGATATGACCCGGCATGGAGTTATTCTAGGTTTATCTTCATGAAATCACAGTGATATGACCCGGCATTGAGTTATTCTAGGTTTATCTTCATGTAATCACAGTGTTATGACCCAGCATGGAGTTATTCTAGGTTTATCTTCATGTAATCACAGTGATATGACCCAGCATTGAGTTATTCTAGGTTTATCTTCATGTAATCACAGTGATATGACCCAGCATTGAGTTATTCTAGGTTTATCTTCATGTAATCACAGTGATATGACCCGGCATTGAGTTATTCTAGGTTTATCTTCATGTAATCACAGTGTTATGACCCGGCATGGAGTTATTCTAGGTTTATCTTCATGTAATCACAGTGATATGACCCGGCATTGAGTTATTCTAGGTTTATCTTCATGTAATCACAGCGATATGACCCAGCATTGAGTTATTCTAGGTTTATCTTTATGTAATCACAGTGATATGACCCGGCATTGAGTTATTCTAGGTTTATCTTCATGTAATCACAGCGTTATGACCCAGCATTGAGTTATTCTAGGTTTATCTTCATGTAATCACAGTGATATGACCCGGCATTGAGTTATTCTAGGTTTATCTTCATGTAATCACAGTGATATGACCCGGCATGGAGTTATTCTAGGTTTATCTTCATGTAATCACAGTGATATGACCCAGCATTGAGTTATTCTAGGTTTATCTTCATGTAATCACAGTGTTATGACCCGGCATGGAGTTATTCTAGGTTTATCTTCATGTAATCACAGTGATATGACCCAGCATTGAGTTATTCTAGGTTTATTTTCATGTAATCAAAGTGTTATGACCCAGCATTGAGTTATTCTAGGTTTATCTTCATGTAATCACAGTGATATGACCCAGCATTGAGTTATTCTAGGTTTATCTTCATGTAATCACAGTGTTATGACCCGGCATTGAGTTATTCTAGGTTTATCTTCATGTAATCACAGTGTTATGACCCAGCATTGAGTTATTCTAGGTTTATCTTCATGTAATCACAGTGATATGACCCGGCATTGAGTTATTCTAGGTTTATCTTTATGTAGTCACAGCGATATGACCCGGCATGGAGTTATTCTAGGTTTATCTTCATGTAATCACAGTGATATGACCCGGCATTGAGTTATTCTAGGTTTATCTTCATGTAATCACAGTGATATGACCCAGCATTGAGTTATTCTAGGTTTATCTTCATGTAATCACAGTGTTATGACCCGGCATGGAGTTATTCTAGGTTTATCTTTATGTAATCACAGTGATATGACCCAGCATTGAGTTATTCTAGGTTTATCTTCATGTAATCACAGTGTTATGACCTGGCATTGAGTTATTCTAGGTTTATCTTCATGTAATCACAGCGATATGACCCAGCATTGAGTTATTCTAGGTTTATCTTCATGTAATCACAGTGATATGACCCAGCATTGAGTTATTCTAGGTTTATCTTCATGTAATCACAGCGATATGACCCAGCATTGAGTTATTCTAGGTTTATCTTCATGTAATCACAGTGATATGACCCAGCATTGAGTTATTCTAGGTTTATCTTCATGTAATCACAGTGATATGACCCAGCATTGAGTTATTCTAGGTTTATCTTCATGTAATCACAGTGTTATGACCTGGCATGGAGTTATTCTAGGTTTATCTTCATGTAATCAGAGTAATATGACCCGGCATTGAGTTATTCTAGGTTTATCTTCATGTAATCACAGCGATATGACCCAGCATTGAGTTATTCTAGGTTTATCTTTATGTAATCACAGTGATATGACCCAGCATTGAGTTATTCTAGGTTTATCTTCATGTAATCACAGTGATATGACCCGGCATTGAGTTATTCTAGGTTTATCTTTATGTAATCACAGTGATATGACCCAGCATTGAGTTATTCTAGGTTTATCTTCATGTAATCACAGCGATATGACCCGGCATTGAGTTATTCTAGGTTTATCTTCATGTAATCACAGTGATATGACCCAGCATTGAGTTATTCTAGGTTTATCTTTATGTAATCACAGTGATATGACCCAGCATTGAGTTATTCTAGGTTTATCTTCATGTAATCACAGCGATATGACCCGGCATTGAGTTATTCTAGGTTTATCTTTATGTAATCACAGTGATATGACCCAGCATTGAGTTATTCTAGGTTTATCTTTATGTAATCACAGCGATATGACCTGGCATGGAGTTATTCTAGATTTATCTTCATGTAATCACAGCGATATGACCCGGCATTGAGTTATTCTAGGTTTATCTTCATGTAATCACAGTGTTATGACCCGGCATTGAGTTATTCTAGGTTTATCTTTATGTAATCACAGTGATATGACCCAGCATTGTGTTATTCTAGGTTTATCTTCATGTAATCACAGTGATATGACCCAGCATTGAGTTATTCTAGGTTTATCTTTATGTAATCACAGTGATATGACCCAGCATTGTGTTATTCTAGGTTTATCTTCATGTAATCACAGTGATATGACCCAGCATTGAGTTATTCTAGGTTTATCTTCATGTAATCACAGCGATATGACCCGGCATTGAGTTATTCTAGGTTTATCTTCATGTAATCACAGTGATATGACCCAGCATTGAGTTATTCTAGGTTTATCTTCATGTAATCACAGTGTTATGACCCAGCATTGAGTTATTCTAGGTTTATCTTCATGTAATCACAGCGATATGACCCAGCATTGAGTTATTCTAGGATTATCTTCCTGTAATCACAGTGTTATGACCTAGCATGGAGTTATTCTAGGTTTATCTTCATGTAATCACAGTGATATGACCCAGCATTGAGTTATTCTAGGTTTATCTTCATGTAATCACAGTGTTATGACCCAGCATTGAGTTATTCTAGGTTTATCTTTATGTAATCACAGTGATATGACCCAGCATTGTGTTATTCTAGGTTTATCTTCATGTAATCACAGTGATATGACCCGGCATTGAGTTATTCTAGGTTTATCTTTATGTAATCACAGTGTTATGACCCAGCATTGAGTTATTCTAGGTTTATCTTCATGTAATCACAGCGATATGACCCGGCATTGAGTTATTCTAGGTTTATCTTCATGTAATCACAGTGTTATGACCTAGCATGGAGTTATTCTAGGTTTATCTTCATGTAATCACAGTGATATGACCCAGCATTGAGTTATTCTAGGTTTATCTTCATGTAATCACAGTGATATGACCCGGCATTGAGTTATTCTAGGTTTATCTTCATGTAATCACAGTGTTATGACCCGGCATTGAGTTATTCTAGGTTTATCTTCATGTAATCACAGTGATATGACCCGGCATTGAGTTATTCTAGGTTTATCTTCATGTAATCACAGTGATATGACCCAGCATTGAGTTATTCTAGGTTTATCTTCATGTAATCACAGTGTTATGACCTAGCATGGAGTTATTCTAGGTTTATCTTCATGTAATCACAGTGATATGACCCAGCATTGAGTTATTCTAGGTTTATCTTCATGTAATCACAGTGATATGACCCGGCATTGAGTTATTCTAGGTTTATCTTCATGTAATCACAGTGATATGACCCGGCATTGAGTTATTCTAGGTTTATCTTCATGTAATCACAGTGATATGACCCAGCATTGAGTTATTCTAGGTTTATCTTCATGTAATCACAGTGATATGACCCGGCATTGAGTTATTCTAGGTTTATCTTCATGTAATCACAGTGATATGACCCAGCATTGAGTTATTCTAGGTTTATCTTCATGTAATCACAGCGATATGACCCGGCATTGAGTTATTCTAGGTTTATCTTCATGTAATCACAGCGATATGACCCAGCATTGAGTTATTCTAGGTTTATCTTCATGTAATCACAGTGATATGACCCGGCATTGAGTTATTCTAGGTTTATCTTCATGTAATCACAGTGATATGACCCGGCATGGAGTTATTCTAGGTTTATCTTCATGTAATCACAGTGATATGACCCGGCATTGAGTTATTCTAGGTTTATCTTCATGTAATCACAGCGATATGACCCGGCATGGAGTTATTCTAGGTTTATCTTCATGTAATCACAGTGTTATGACCCAGCATTGAGTTATTCTAGGTTTATCTTCATGTAATCACAGTGATATGACCCGGCATTGAGTTATTCTAGGTTTATCTTCATGTAATCACAGTGATATGACCCGGCATTGAGTTATTCTAGGTTTATCTTCATGTAATCACAGTGATATGACCCAGCATTGAGTTATTCTAGGTTTATCTTCATGTAATCACAGTGATATGACCCAGCATTGAGTTATTCTAGGTTTATCTTCATGTAATCACAGCAATATGACCGCAGCAACTCTGTTATTTTTATGTCTAGCAGACCTGCATCTTTTTTTTTAATATTATATAAAAAAATCGTATTTTAGGTAAAGATTGCAAATAAAGGATGGCATAATGTCGTCTTCCACTTTTATTTTAGATTGAGGACACTCACCTTATGCCATAGTCTTGCGAGATCACTTACCTCGTCGATTACAATTGTCAGTACAGGGTAACCTTAACATAGGAGAGGGCTGGGGGATATAAAATATCAGGGCCACCAGAATCCAAGGTCACAACCTCCCAAAAGGATCGTTAAGTCCAAGTCCTACGTGACTTTTTTCAAAGGTTGCATACATGCTCCACCAGAGGGTTTTGCTGGAAGGAGCTGAAGAGGGGGCACCAGGGTGCCACCATGCACCTCACTTTTGTTGTGGAATGCTATAACCTCTCTTTTGTTGTACCCATCATTAAGTTCAGCGACGGGAGCGACATTAGCAGATATACCCAATTGGGGTACAGAGATCCGCTACAAGTCTATAACACAAAGTGTTACTCTGCCTGGCACATGGCTTACAGGAGTCCACGGACCCCCGGCATGCTTCATAGGCTCAGAGTCATGCCGTCTATCCAAGCACTGGTTGGAGTCTCTGCTGAACTCGGTGATAAGGACACTTTCTGTTTGTCATAATCTAATGCCACCATTTACTAATAAAATGATAAATTTTATATCAAGGCAGGAGGCTTCATATTTTGCATTCTCTTTTCTTTACTAAACAACAGCAGCAAAGGAAAGTTTACATAGCAACAGCAGTAACCAATAACAAGTGAGTAGTCCATCTTAGCCACGCCCTCTTTTCTTTGCTGCTGGCGACCAGGTGAGACGTTTCCTAAACAGCTCCTGGTTGCCAGGCTTAATTTATCATATTATATACTTTCCCTTTTATGTAGAGCTATTTATTATTATTATAATTGTACTAGATGTGTATATTTATGATATTGCTTTAAATTTTTCCACAGGTTTTTCCTCCCTGCTGTGCGGGCACTCTCCCGCCTGCAGGGTGCGCGCTGCGTATGTTCTGGTCCCCCGGCGGACCGAGGGCCGTTTTGCTAGGGCCCTTGGTGGTCGAGTGACCTGCGGCAGCGAGTTCCCCAAATTTTGGGCTTTATTTTATGCTCTTTTTACCCGTTCGCTTTGCGGCCGCGAAACTGTTCTGCGCATGCGCGGCTAATTCCCTCAGGGTTAGGCGTCCTATTGCGCCTGCGCACGCTGGCGGCCATCTTAGGCTCCAACGGCTTTTACCGCCGTTCAGAGCCTTGCACCTTCGCAGAGCACAGCCTGACAGGTGGCAGCACGCTGTCAACATACAAACGCTCCCCTTAAACGGCCTCCGCTTCACTGCTGGACCCTCCGCTATCTCGGGTGAGCCCCGATAACTTGGCTTTGCATTTAAATATATTTTGGCGGCACTTTCTTCAAAACATCTGCCCCAAAACGCCTCGGGTGAGCCCTGATAAACATATACAAAGCGCAAAGCGCATATACATATATAATTTTGCAACGGGTGAGCCCCGTTTTTTTCCAATATTTATGGATCCTCCTCCAATGAATCCAGCTCATCAGGAAGAGCTTAAATCATGGCTCCTTACAGCCATCACTGAGGCCTTGCCCATGGCCCTCGCGGCACTACCACCGCTTCCCCAGCCGGATCCCCCGGTGCTTTCCAGGGCCCAGTCCCCGGCCCCTTCCATAGACTCTCTGTCTGACCAATCGGACACTGCGGCCCCGTCACGAAAAAGACCCTGGAAGGGTCAGTCTGAAACAGCGGGGAAAGGTAAGGGTCCCGCGAAAAAATCTACCCGCCTGTCCAACCATCGTAATGAGGATGCCTCTTACGACCTTGAGGATTACCGGGCTGATTACCCGGAAGAGGAGAGAGCAGAGTCCGCCGGTGACCCGCCGGCTACTCCTAGCTCGACGGGTGAGCCCCGTCCAGGTGCATTGGCAGTCATACCCCTTTCAGCTGCGTCAGCTCCTCGCTCCCTGGTGTCTTCGGACACTCTGGCCCCAATTTTGGACGCTAGGGGCGTTCCGTTCTTCGACCCACGCACCACTACACACCCCAGGTCTCCGGCCTGGATTCCCCCAGATCACATCGCAGAATTCCTGCGTTTCTGGTTACGTTGCCCTTTGGAAAAGGCCGACAGAGCACGCTTGCGGGCGGAATGCCCTCGCCCGACACTACCTGACAAGGTATCCCTTACCCCAGAGTTTGATGAGGACTTTGTCACCTTCATGGGGAAGGCTGGCAAGGATCCTCGGCGGGGTCTAGAACAGGGTCTCCGCGGCGCCCAGGACAAACTGCTGGACGTCTCGGGCCCCCTTTCACTAATATTTGTCATGGCGGACGAAGCCTTAAATAACAACTCCCCGCTCGATCCGGCCCTGGTCCGTGAATGGGCACAGCGCGCCCTTGCCTTTTGGGGAATGCCAATGTGGGCATTTCTTCCGAACGCCGCAAAGCGGCACTTTTTCGCTTCGACGCTAAGCTCACCTCCATGTCAACCAAGGAGTTGGGTCCTGCAGCGAAGGGGCTGCTGTTCGGGGACCCCTTCCTAAAAGAACTCAACCGCAAGGTTAACGTATACACAAATTTGCAGAAAGTGCAATCTAACATGAAGCGAGTCTTCCACCCGGCAACTCGTTTTTCCTCCAGGGCTGGCGCACCAAGAGGTCGGGTCGCCGGCCGATACCACACCTCGTATCGACCTCGCCTTCCCTCATACCAAGGCACGGACGTGCAGTATCGTCCAAGCCCGATCCTGGCACGGGGAGTTCCCGTCGGTCGAGGCTTCGGCAGACCCAGACGCCGCTATTCCGCGGGTAAGTACCCATGCGCTTCCGCTCCCACACATACCGGTCGCGGGTCGATTACGCTTTTTTCTTCCCAAATGGCGCGAGCTCACTTCCGATTCATGGGTACTGCGAACCGTTTCCGGTTTTTTAATAGACTTCTCCCAGGTTCCCGTCCAGTCTGTTTCCCCCCCTCCGGCCCGTTACTCCTCTCAGGAATCGGCATTAATCGACAAGGAACTTCGCTCCCTACAGTCGAAGGGAGCCATCCTCCCTACGCGGGAACCCACGTGCTTCACCAGCAACATATTCCTGGTCCACAAAAAGTCCGGGGACCTCCGGCCGGTAATAAACTTAAAGGCCCTCAATGCTTTCGTGTCCTATCGCCACTTCAAAATGGAGGGCATACACCTCCTCAGAGACCTCCTTCGGGACGGCGACTGGTTCACGAGACTAGATCTCACAGACGCTTACCTCACGGTCCCGGTCCATCCCGCCCATCGGCAGTATCTACAGTTCCGCTGGCATCGCAACCTCTGGCATTTCACCTGTCTGCCGTTCGGCCTCAGCTCCGCACCTTGGTGTTTCACAAAACTCCTCAAACCGGTCATGGCTTCCATCCGAGCCCAAGGCATCAGGACGATTATATACCTAGACGACATACTAGTATTGGCTCAGACCCCAGTTCAATCCTCGCGTCACACCACCATGGTGGTGGCACTTTTGCAAGACCTGGGTTTCCTCATCAACAGAGAGAAATCAGAACTACGGCCAACTCAGACCATCACCTTCTTAGGCTTCGACATCGACTCTACGTCTTGTCAACTCCGCCTTCCCCCGCAGAAACTTCGGGCCATCAAGAAGACTCTACGGGGAGTCCTGTCGTCAGACACCGTCTGTCTTCGAGACCTGGCAAGAGTTGTGGGCCTCCTCTCTTCCTCCATTCAGGCCATTTTCCCCGGCCCGCTTCATTATCGCGCAATGCAGCGCTTGAAGACCACGTACCTCCGCATTCACCCCTCCTACGACCAACTGGTCCCCATCACCCCAGAGGTTCGAGTGGAACTCCTATGGTGGCTGCGCCACATGGAAGCATGGAATGGGCGTGCCATCTTCGGCTCCCTACCGGACTTTGTGCTGGAATCGGATGCCAGCCAATCGGGTTGGGGAGCGACCTGCGGAACCGCATCTACGGAGGGGCATGGACCCCCCAGGAACGGCAGCTCCATATCAACTGCCTGGAGCTCATAGCTGGCTCCTTTGCCGTTCGCAGCTTTACCCAGGACCTCAGGGACTGCTCCCTCCTTCTCCGCATGGACAACATTTCCGCGGTCCAATACGTGAACCGGCTGGGAGGCTCCCGATCCAAGATCCTCTCGGACCTCACACTCTCCCTCTTCAATTACTGCCTGGACCGGAATATCTCACTCACGGCGGAATACCTACCCGGTTCCTCCAACTATGTGGCAGATTGGTTCTCAAGATATTGGAGAGACTCCAGCGACTGGAAACTGGACGTTCCTACGTTCCAACATCTATCCATCATGAGGGGACCCTTTCACCTCGATTTATTCGCTTCGCGCCTGAACCATCAGACGAAGGACTACTTCAGCTGGTTGCCGGACCCCCAGGCGACGGCGGTGGATGCTTTTCTCCAGCCGTGGCCCCCGTCGGGTGCTTACGCTTTTCCACCGTTCCCGATGATTACGCGTACGATCCAGGAAGTCCGCAGACGGAGGATCCAACTTCTCCTGATCACGCCCCTGTGGCATGCTCAACCTTGGTTCCCGTTGACGTTGGAACTCTCTTGCCTTCATCCACTTCAACTACCGACCTTCCATTCAGTCCTGACGGACCCCCAAGGCGGACCACATCCGTTGGTCTTGGACGGCAAACTTACCCTGGTGGCTTGGACGATTTCCGGGGACCCAGCATGCTGCCAGGCCTATCGGAGGCAGCTCGCACCTTATTATGGGAATCCTGGGCTCCTGGCACGCGACGGAGCTACAATTACGCATGGAGAACCTGGAGTAGTTGGTGTGTGCGACACGAGGCTGATCCCGCTTCTGCCCCTCTATCCCTAATCCTTAATTTTTTGGCTAGATTTCCTGCGTAGTTGGCCTGATAACGATGCGCTTTCCCTCCGTCAGCTTTCGGCGAAACTAACAGTCCTGTTATGTCTAGTGTCCTTTCGCCGCGTCTCCGATGTTAGGGCCTTCGATGCGCACGCGGTGGCCTTCTCCCCTGAAGGT
The DNA here is from genome assembly GCA_009667805.1 of Leptobrachium leishanense. NCBI lineage: Eukaryota > Metazoa > Chordata > Amphibia > Anura > Megophryidae > Leptobrachium > Leptobrachium leishanense. The sequence continues at coordinate 538,776,718 of CM019063.1, forward strand.
GTCGTCTTCACTCTTACCAGACGTACTAAAACTCTGTCTCCTGAGGTCTTTTACCCTTACTTTCCTTCCGATCCTTTTTTATGTGTTGCTCGTTGTGTAACTACTTACCTCTCCCGTCTGCGCCCTTTGCGCTCCCCTCCTACGGGTCAGTTGTTGGTCTCATATGTCACCCCTTACAAGCCTGTATCTTCTCCTACCCTCTCTAGATGGGTTCGCTGGCTGCTTTCCCTTGCAGGCGTTGCTCCTCATTTCGGCGCGCACTCCGTACGGGGCGCTGCGGCTTCCTCTGTTGCGGACGCTGGGGGTTCCCTATCCGACATTCTAGCGGCGGCTGATTGGTCCAGGGCGGCTACGTTTCGTACTTTCTATTTTCGCCCCCGTTCCCATGCTTCTGGGGCTCTAGTGCAGCTTTAAAACTGCAAAATATGAAGCCTCCTGCCTTGATATAAAATTGTGGATTATTCCAGCCTTGGTGTTAGAATAATCTTAATTTTAATAAAGACAGGAGGCGAATATTTTTCCCGCCCACCCATGCCCTTGTTGCTTCGTTTTGTACTGGATTACTGTTCTGATATAAAAAAAATAAAAATAAAATAAATAAATAAATATATATGGATTGTCTCCACCTCAATGTTTTGTACATTATTCGTTTAACCATTTTCCTTCCCTTAGTAGGCTTTGCTTCTGTGCATGTTTAGTTAGCCTAGTCTAGGGCTATTATCTCATTTTACTGTCACTGTTAATCTTCGATTGATTTGGGCGAGTCAGTTAGGTGACTGTTGATTGGCAAGCTTCCATCACATGGTACTTTCACGTATCCTCTGTTCTCTCCTTGGCTTGAGTTCCTTCTACGGTCCCGTTGGACCTTCATCCCTGCGGACGTCTGTGGGTCTCCGGTCCTCCCAATGATCCATCTTATCGTTTCGTCTCGGCTTCCTGTTCTTCCTTCATTCCCGGATTCTTCCTGCTTCTGGGTTTGCTGGCTTTCCACGTCACGGCTCTCCTGATCGTCCCGCATACAAGAAAAGAGGGCGTGGCTAAGATGGACTACTCACTTGTTATTGGTTACTGCTGTTGCTATGTAAACTTTCCTTTGCTGCTGTTGTTTAGTAAAGAAAAGAGAATGCAAAATATTCGCCTCCTGTCTTTATTAAAATTAAGATTATTCTAACACCAAGGCTGGAATAATCCACAATTGTGCTTCGGGAGAAATAAAGTCGCTCTGGTGATGGGGAGTTAGAAAGGGGCAGAAGCCAGGGGTGATGGTGCTGTGTGAATGGGGTAATTGCTGATGGTCCCTATTTCTTAAGTCTACTTCAGTTCTCAGGCAGAGGTGCAGGACCAGGGCCTAGGTCACGTGTAACCGGGTTAGCATTTAATGTTTTGCGTCACAATACGAACATCAGCGTATGGAAACAGAGCCGGATTATCACTTACTAAAACCATCGTGGCCAGAAAAGAGAAAAAACATTGGAGAGGACATCACTGATTCCTCCCCTACCAGGTCCACCTGTGTCTTCCTTTTCAGGCCGCGAATGTCCTTTTCCCTTAGTGACCAGGGCAGGCTTTCTGGTAGGGCCGCCGTCTATTAATCATGCAAATTAAAAGATGCTGTTAGTATCTGTGAACAAATCAACAGCTCGGAAGAAAGGAGGAATGTTAGTATGGATTAGAATGGTAAACAAACATAAGCATGGACAATACTCACACGCGTCGCACATAGTCACACATTTATACTGCACACACATCTGTATGGCCATCCAATATGACTCCCGTAAGATGCCACCTCTGACAACAGCAACAGATCCATCTCTGTACCACTTTGTCAGTGCAGTAACCTGGTTCAGAAGAGGACATGTTGTGCAGTTCAGGAACCAAGCTGTGATGGTGCTTGCTATTTTACTGCAACCTGGTCCAGAAGAGGGCATGTCATGCACATGAAGACCCAAGCTTGAAGACCCAAGCTGTGATGGTGCTTGCTAATTTACTGGAACCTGGCCCAGAAGAGGACATGTCATGCACATGAAGACCCAAGCTTTGATGGTGCTTGCTAATTTACTGTAACCTGGCCCAGAAGAGGACATGTCATTCACATGAAGACTCAAGCTGTGATGGTGCTTGCGAATTTACTGTAACCTGGTCTAGAAGAGGACATCTCATGCACATGAAGACCCAAGCTGTGATGGTGCTTGCTAATTTACTGTATCCTGGTCCAGAAGAGGACATCTCATGCACATGAAGACCCAAGCTGTGATGGTGCTTGCTAATTTACTCTATCCTGGTCCAGAAGAGGGCATGTCATGCACATGAAGACCCAAGCTGTGATGGTGCTTGCTAATTTACTGTATCCTGGTCCAGAAGAGGACATGTCATGCACATGAAGACCCAAGCTGTGATGGTGCTTGCTAATTTACTCTATCCTGGTCCAGAAGAGGGCATGTCATGCACATGAAGACCCAAGCTGTGATGGTGCTTGCTAATTTACTGTATCCTGGTCCAGAAGAGGGCATGTCATGCACATGAAGACCCAAGCTGTGATGGTGCTTGCTAATTTACTCTATCCTGGTCCAGAAGAGGACATGTCATGCACATGAAGACCCAAGCTGTGATGGTGCTTGCTAATTTACTCTATCCTGGCCCAGAAGAGGGCATGTCATGCACATGAAGACCCAAGCTGTGATGGTGCTTGCTAATTTACTGTATCCTGGTCCAGAAGAGGACATGTCATGCACATGAAGACCCAAGCTGTGATGGTGCATTGTAATTTACTGTATCCTGGTCCAGAAGAGGACATGTCATGCACATGAAGACCCAAGCTGTGATGGTGCTTGCTAATTTACTCTATCCTGGCCCAGAAGAGGGCATGTCATGCACATGAAGACCCAAGTTGTGATGGTGCTTGCTAATTTACTGTATCCTGGTCCAGAAGAGGACATGTCATGCACATGAAGACCCAAACTTTGATGGTGCTTGCTAATTTACTCTATCCTGGTCCAGAAGAGGACATGTCATTCACATGAAGACCCAAGCTGTGATGGTGCTTGCTAATTTACTGTATCCTGGCCCAGAAGAGGGCATGTCATGCACATGAAGACCCAAGCTGTGATGGTGCTTGCTAATTTACTGTATCCTGGTCCAGAAGAGGACATGTCATGCACATGAACACCCAAGCTGTGATGGTGCTTGCTAATTTACTGTATCCTGGCCCAGAAGAGGACATGTCATGCACATGAAGACCCAAGCTGTGATGGTGCTTGCTAATTTACTGTATCCTGGTCCAGAAGAGGACATGTCATGCCCCTGAAGAACCATGCTGTAATTTCACCAGCCATCTTCTCTCACTCCTGTACCTGTAGAGAGTGAAGCGTCTTTTCCATGACTTACCCGGCTCATCCTTTCAGATCATTGTCTCTGCATCCAGGGTCTGCTTCTACTTATTGAATTGTCCACTTTGTGGCAGGTACAGACTGTAAACCCCTGATTTGTACCTGGAGGGTTTGCACGGTTTCTTGGAGCTGAGTTTGCGTGATGGTTTGGAGACAGTCCACCACTCGTTCTGCTCTGCAAAATGTGACTGTTTCTGATGGAGTGGAGCCACTAGCGTAAGCTTAAAGGATTGTTGGGTGCATGGATATGGGCAGCCGGGAGAAGTCTGGAGGCCATAATGTGCTCTTGGGGTGTGATATTTGTAGAGATGTCCTCTGAAAACAGATTTTCCAAAGAAGGTTTGGTCTGGACATTTAGGAAGAAGTAAAAATGAAATAGTGAGTCAGTTAAGATATAAACCAGCAGATTTAATCAACAACGTGAGGGAGAGAAAAGGTGAAGCCATGTGATAACCATGTGTCCCCAGAGCTCTGCATTAATACACTGCAGCACGGAGACGCAGAGAAATACGTCATGTGACTAGAGGACCCAACAAATAAGCAAGAGATAATGACACCGAATGAGAATAAAGTGTCGATAATAATCACTTTATTATAATCATTTAGTATCATTAAGTGCTAATAATGATACGGTATGATTATAATAACGTGATAATGATACTAAATGATGATTATAATCATGTTATTATAATCATACCGTATCATTATTAGCACTTTATAATCATAATCATATGGTATCGTTATCACGTTATTATAATCATACAGTATCATTATTAGCACTTTATAATCACAATCATTTAGTATCGTTATCACGTTATTATAATCATACCGTATCATTATTAGCACTTTATAATCATCATTTAGTATCATTATCACATTATTATAATCATACAGTATCATTATAAGCACTTTTTAATCACAATCATACGGTTTCATTATCATCACTTTATTATTCTCATAAGGTATCATTATTAGCACTTTATTATAATGATCATTAAGTGATTATAATTCCCATACGGTATTAATAAGTGATGATAATGATACCATGAGAATAATTTTAAAGTTATTATTACCACTTTATTATTTTCGTTTAGTATCAACATAATTATTATTCTCATAAAGTATCGTTATCACTTAATGAAACTGATAAAGTCATAATGATACAGTATGAGAATAGTTGATAATGATGATAGTAAATAATTAATTCTCATACAGTATCATTATCTCCTCTTTCTTATCAGTCAGTATCATTAAGTAATAATGAAACTGAAATATAATAAAGTGCTAATAATGATAATGTAAGAGAATAATAAGTGCTAATGATACTGTAATTGAATAAGTGATATTGATATTGCATGACAATAATAGTAAAGTGATAATAATGTGTTAATGATACTGCATGAAAACAATAATCTTATAATAATGATATTAAATGAGAATAATAAAGTGCTAATAATGATACTGTATGAGAATAATTGTAAAGTGAAACTGATTGAGAATAATGATAAAGTGCTAATAATAATAGAGTGTTAGCAATAATGATAACAGAGTGATAACAATAATAATACTGAAGATAATAAGAGTAAGAATAATGATACAGATTGAGCATTATTAGACCTGCACACAGGCAAAGCTTTGCTCCATATTATGTAATTAGAGGTGTGCGTTCATGTGGTACATAGGAAGAGTTATATTTGAGGTAGTTATGATGGCTTGAGCCGAGCATTCTGCTGCTCAGATAGTTGTGGTAAGCATCATTTACCGAAGCAGTATTGGTCCTATACAGGACGTTCTGAAAGCTGGAATAATCAAGACAACTCTAGGGGCTGGCCAAAAGGTTCACCACTCACCGTCGGCAACTTGCCAATCTTACCATGGGCATTTCTACATGTTCATGGCCAATGGGTTACCAGCCGCAAAACTGGCAATGCTAAATGCTCATGGCCAATGGGTTACCAGCCGCAAAACTGAAAAAGCTAAATGCTCATGGCCAATGGGTTACCAGCCGCAAAACTGAAAAAGCTAAATGCTCATGGCCAATGGGTTACCAGCCACAAAACTGGCAATGCTAAATGCTCATGGCCAATGGGTTACCAGCAGCAAAACTGGCAATGCTAAATGCTCATGGCCAATGGGTTACCAGCCGCAAAACTGGCAATGCTAAATGCTCATGGCCAATGGGTTACCAGCCGCAAAACTGGCAATGCTAAATGCTCATGGCCAATGGGTTACCAGCCGCAAAACTGGCAATGCTAAATGCTCATGGCCAATGGGTTACCAGCCGCAAAACTGGCAATGCTAAATGCTCATGGCCAATGGGTTACCAGCCGCAAAACTGGCAATGCTAAATGCTCATGGCCAATGGGTTACCAGCCGCAAAACTGGCAATGCTAAATGCTCATGGCCAATGGGTTACCAGCCGCAAAACTGGCAATGCTAAATGCTCATGGCCAATGGGTTACCAGCCGCAAAACTGGCAATGCTAAATGCTCATGGCCAATGGGTTACAAACTGTGAAACTGGCAAAGCTAAATGTTGACGACCAGCTGGTTACCACCTTTTGCAACAGCCGAAAGGTAAATGTTTGCTGCTGGTAATTTACAAATCTTAAAACTGGTCATTCTAAATGTTCAGTTGAAACTGGCAACGCGTTAGGAGGTCTGAAATGCTACGACAGCTCAGGATCAGCATGTGGCAAATCTAGGTAATGTCTAGGAGTAGAAATATCACATGATAGTACTGGTGGTATGACCTCAAAATAAAGGGCTTTAAAGGTGGATGTGCAGAGGAGCCCTGAGACACCACAGCTGAAAACTTGGCAAGTCTGTGATTTTCAGTGAGTATGAGTGAGCACCTACCTGAGGATTTGGACAGGATGTTCCACTTCTGTGATTGTGCAGAGATGTTTGTTTTCCGATCTGAAACTGAATTGGTGGACTGCTGGCTCTTTGCTTTGCCGGCCTTCGGTTTGTGGTTGGGGCGTGGTACTGGAGCTGGTGCATCTTTCTGCTTCTGTTCTCTCAGGGTCTTAACAGGAACAGGAGTTGGTTTTGGTTTGGTGGGAGATGCAGTAGCATGGTGTGATGGCAGGCTGTGTTGGCTGCTGGGGATTGCCTTGGGTTGTGTGGTTGTGCTGGTAGCTGTTGACACGGGGGATAAAGTGGTTTTTGCTCCATTTGCACTGATCTGGGGGGGCATATTAGCTGTTGCTGTCCCTGTCCATAAATCCTTTTCTGTGTTTGTCTCTTGTCTGTCTGTTTGGGAATCCGTAGGCATTTGGTTTTGAAGAGATGAAGGTTGATGTGTCGGGGAGGGGGTGGTGTTGGCTTTTCCATTTTTGGTCACGATCAGAGGAGAAGCGGTAAAATCTGTGACCGGCGACTGAAAGGAGCGTGGTGTGTTTGTGATGAATTGTGTGCTGGATCTTTCTGTGAGCAGCTGGTTGTCATTATTTATGGATGGAGAAGTTCTGGAATCAGCCGCATTTTGAGTGAGACCAGCATCTTGATTTTTACGGGATGTGCTATCATTTTCCGGTAGCTGTGTTGGGTTTATTTCTTCTGTTACATGGGCCAGACTGGTATCTTCTGTAGCCAGAACAAGTATGTCCACCATCTTAGTGGTCACATCTGGAACATCATCTCTTGATGCTAGAGTTAAACTCGGGCCAAAGCTCCTCACTGGCTCAGGCGATTCCATCTCGGTTGGGTCTGTAGTCATCCCAGCGACCCACACACTGGGTTTGATGGACACATCGGATTGAGACTCTGTCTCAATGATATCTGGAGATGGACTGGTGTCTTCCAGCTCTTTATCTTTCTCTGAGCACAGATAAAAATGCCCTCCATTAAATCCGAGGAACATTAGGTATAATAATTAGGATTTCAGATGAAGCATATGTTACAGGTAGAAGAGGATGACTGTTAAAATGATTCTGGGACATGCCCGGTGACACGTACCGCAGGGAGCTCTGGAACATGCCCGGTGACACGTACCGCAGGGAGCTCTGGAACATGCCCGGTGACACGTACCGCAGGGAACTCTGGAACAGGCCCGGTGACACGTACCGCAGGGAGCTCTGGAACATGCCCGGTGACACGTACCGCAGGGAGCTCTGGAACATGCCCGGTGAAATGTACCGCAGGGAGCTCTGGAACATGCCCGGTGACACGTACCGCAGGGAGCTCTGGAACATGCCCGGTGAAATGTACCGCAGGGAGCTCTGGAACATGCCCGGTGACACGTACCGCAGGGAGCTCTGGAACATGCCCGGTGACACGTACCGCAGGGAGCTCTGGAACATGCCCGGTGACACGTACCGCAGGGAGCTCTGGAACATGCCCGGTGACACGTACCGCAGGGAGCTCTGGAACATGCCCGGTGACACGTACCGCAGGGAGCTCTGGGACATGCCCGGTGACACATACCGCAGGGAGCTCTGGAACATGCCCGGTGACACGTACCGCAGGGAGCTCTGGAACATGCACGGTGAAATGTACTGCAGGGAGCTCTGGAACATGCCCGGTGACACGTACCGCAGGGAGCTCTGGAACATGCCCGGTGACACGTACCGCAGGGAGCTCTGAAACATGCCCGGTGACACATACCGCAGGGAGCTCTGGAACATGCCCGGTGACACGTACCGCAGGGAGCTCTGGAACATGCCCGGTGACACGTACCGCAGGGAGCTCTGGAACATGCTGGTGACATGTACTGCAGGGAGCTCTGGAACATGCCCTTGACATGTACCACAGGGAGCTCTGGAACATGCCCAGTGACACGTACCACAGGGAGCTCTGGAACATGCATGGTGACACATATTGCAGGGAGCTCTGGAACATACACTGACATGCACTACAGAGAGCTCGAAGACATGCAGGGAGCTCTGGAACGCACAGTGACACATATTGCAGGGAGCTCTGGAACATGCATGGTGACACATATTGCAGGGAGCTCTGGAATGTACACAGTGACATGCACTACAGGGAGCTCGAAGACATGCAGGGAGCTCTGGAACATGCAGGGTGACACATTGCAGGGAGCTCTGGAACATGCACAGTGACACATATTGCAGGGAGCTCTGGAACATGCACGGTGACACATTGCAGGGAGCTCTGGAACATGCATGGTGACACATTGCAGGGAGCTCTGGGATAAATACAGTCTTGTGTTGACAGACTGCTGGACATGCATTGTGAATATGTGCAGTGACACAGAGTGACAGAGACACACTGAGTGATCAGACACACACACTGAAGAGAGTCATACATAGAAAGCCAAAAGATGTGGGAAATAATGCACAACAAATAATAAACATAAAACAAATCATGTCTATAAATCACTCAAACTGACAAGATATCATTGTTAAACACAGGTATACATCAATACAATAAACCAGTAAGACGGCGGCGTGGCGTCGTACTGCTGGGTGCGCGCGGCGTACTACTGGGTGCGCGCGCATCCAACCGCCATGCCCCCCCTGAGAAAATAATGCCGGCGGCCGCGTATTGTCCTTCGAGCAGCCGCCACCATAAACTCTGTTGCAAGATCATGGCTGGCTGGTGGATAAAGCCCACCCACGCGAGCGAGCAGCAGAGGTTTTGCTGGCGGCCGCTCGAAGGAGGAAAAGCACGCGGCCGCCGCAATGTGAGCTGGGGCAATATATCCAGATGAGCTGGGGCAATATATCCATGTGTGAGCTGGGGCAATATATCCGTGTGAGCTGGGGCAATATATCCAGGTGAGCTGGGGCAATATATCCATGTGTGAGCTGGGGCAATATATCCATGTGTGAGCTGGGGCAATATATCCATGTGTGAGCTGGGGCAATATATCCAGGTGAGCTGGGGCAATATATCCATGTGTGAGCTGGGGCAATATATCCATGTGTGAGCTGGGGCAATATATCCAGGTGAGCTGGGGCAATATATGCAGGTGAGCTGGGGCAATATATCCATGTGTGAGCTGGGGCAATATATGCAGGTGAGCTGGGACAATATATGCAGGTGAGCTGGGGCAATATATCCAGGTGAGCTGGGGCAATATATCAGGTGAGCTGAGGCAATATATCCAGGTGAGCTGGGGCAATATATCCATGTGTGAGCTGGGGCAATATATATCCATGTGTGAGCTGGGGCAATATATCCATGTGTGAGCTGTGGCAATATATCCATGTGTGAGCTGGGGCAATATATCCAGGTGAGCTGGGGCAATATATCCATGTGTGAGCTGGGGCAATATATCCATGTGTGAGCTGGGGCAATATATCCAGGTGAGCTGGGGCAATATATCCATGTGTGAGCTGGGGCAATATATCCATGTGTGAGCTGGGGCAATATATCCAGGTGAGCTGGGGCAATATATCCAGGTTAGCTGGGGCAATATATGCAGGTGAGCTGGGGCAATATATCCATGTGTGAGCTGGGGCAATATATGCAGGTGAGCTGGGACAATATATGCAGGTGAGCTGGGGCAATATATCCAGGTGAGCTGGGGCAATATATCAGGTGAGCTGAGGCAATATATCCAGGTGAGCTGGGGCAATATATCCATGTGTGAGCTGGGGCAATATATATCCATGTGTGAGCTGGGGCAATATATCCATGTGTGAGCTGGGGCAATATATGCAGGTGAGCTGGGGCAATATATGCAGGTGAGCTGGGGCAATATATCCAGGTGAGCTGGGACAATATATGCAGGTGAGCTGGGGCAATATATCCATGTGTGAGCTGGGGCAATATATCCATGTGTGAGCTGGGGCAATATATCCAGGTGAGCTGGGGCAATATATCCAGGTGAGCTGGGGCAATATATGCAGGTGAGCTGGGGCAATATATCCATGTGTGAGCTGGGGCAATATATGCAGGTGAGCTGGGGCAATATATCCAGGTGAGCTGGGGCAATATATCCAGGTGAGCTGGGACAATATATGCAGGTGAGCTGGGGCAATATATCCATGTGTGAGCTGGGGCAATATATGCAGGTGAGCTGGGGCGATATATCCATGTGTGAGCTGGGGCAATATATCCAGGTGAGCTGGGGCAATCTATCCAGGTGAACTGGGGCAAAAAATCCATGCGTGAGCTGGGGCAATATATCCATATGTGAGCTGACCTGGGGCAATATATTCACATGAGCTGGCCTGGGGAAATATATCCATGTGAGCTGGGGCAATATATTCATGTGTGAGCTGGGGGCAATATATCCATGTGAGCTGGGGGCAATATATCCATGCGAGCTGGGGGCAAATATATCCATGTGAGCTGGGGGCAAATATATCCATGTGAGCTGGGGCAAATATATCCATGTGAGCTGGGGCAAATATATCCATGTGAGCTGGGGCAAAATATCCATGTGAGCTGGGGGCAATATATCCATGTGAGCTGGGGCAAATATACCCATGTGAGCTGGGGCAATATATCCATGTGAGCTGGGGCAAATATATCCATGTGAGCTGGGGCAAATATATCCATATGTGAGCTGGGGCAAATATATCCATATGTGAGCTGGGAGGGGGGTACCCTGGGCCCATGGTATGGAAAGGGTTTGCAGGGCTGTGCAGATAGGGTGCCACATGTGTTCTGGCACCATTGGAAAGGGTGCACTGGACAGCCCACACCTGGGTAACCCTACACTGCATAGCTTCAAGGGGTATGTGCTGGGAGGGGGGTACCCTGGGCCCCTCATATGGAAAGGGTTTGCAGGGCTCATGAGCCACATGAGAACAGACCCTGAGCAATGTTCTGGGAAGAGTGAGTGTACCAAGCACAGCTTGCGATTAGGCGCATCTCTGCCTGTCCTGCGAACCCAACACCAGCTATTAGCCAAAACTGGTAGAATGGCCCCCACGAAACCTGTGTTTGAATCCGCCCCTGGCACGAGGGACCACAAAAATCCATTGGAGAGGCGCGCTCAAAGTGCCTCTCCAACAGATCGTTTTTTTTCCCTCCACGCGGATCACCCCTGCCCTGAGTCTCCCCCGGCAGCTGGTGCAGGGGACGCTCTGGACGCCGCATGCCGGAACCAGCGCGGCGAAGACCTGGGGACTTGATTACGGCTCTGGAACAAGGTAAGTATTGGCCTCCATGCAACTGGGCACCCCACCACCTTGAGCCTGTCCCCATGAGCTTACAATCTAAGGGGTCCCATGAGCTTACAATCTAAAGGGTCCCATGAGCTTACAATCTACAGGGTCCCATGAGCTTACAATGTATCCCATGAGCTTACAATCTAAAGTGTCCCATGAGCTTACAATCTAAAGGGTCCCATGAGTTTACAATCTAAGGGGGTCCCATGAGTTTACAATCTAAGGGGTCCCATGAGCTTACAATCTAAGGGGTCCCATGAGCTTGCAATCTAAGGGGTCCAATGAGCTAACAATCTAAGGGGTCCTGACCCCATGAGCTTACAATCTAAGGGGTCCCATGAGCTTACAATCTAAGGGGTCCCATGAGCTTACAATCTAAGGGGTCCTGACCCCATGAGTTTACAATCTAAGGGGACCTGGCCCCATGAGCTTACAATCTAAGGGGGTCCTGTTCCCGTGAGTATATAATCTAAGGGGTCCTGTTCCCGTGAGCTTACAATCTAAGAGGGGTCCTGTTCCCGTGAGCTTGCGATCTAAGAGGGAAGAGGAACCTGCTCTAATATATAAATGCCTTTGTAATGCGCTGTCAGCAGCACGCGCACCCATCACAGCTGCTCACTTGGCCCTCCTGTTGTGGATGGCGCCAGACGCGTTACAAACACATTTATATATGGAGATACTCTTATATATGACATTGGAAAAACAAATATGTAGACAAGAATTCTGAGCTGGCGACAACAACACTAGACTGAGCTCCGGGTCAGGCTTAACAACTAGTATAAAATAATGCAATAAGCCGTTACAATCAGTGAAATAAAGGGTGACTATCCTAACGGTAATATCTGGCGTGTGAGATGGACACATCCTCACATCTAACACACAGCTGCCACCATCACCCTGTATAGTACAGATATATAGTGTCAGTGAGTACAGGGATAAGATGCAGGGTGTTATACAAGCTGTAAATCCCTGTATAGTACAGATATATGGTGTCAGTACAGGGATAAGATGCAGGGTGTTATAGAAGCTGTAAATCCCTGTATAGTACAGATATATGGTGTCAGTACAGGGATAAGATACAGGGTGTTATAGAAGCTGTAAATCCCTGTATAGTACAGATATATGGTGTCAGTACAGGGATAAGATGCAGGGGGTTATAGAAGCTGTAAATCCCTGTATAGTACAGATATATGGTGTCAGTACAGGGATAAGATGCAGGGGGTTATATAAGCTGTAAATCCCTTTATAGTACAGATATATGGTGTCAGTACAGTACAGGGATAAGATGCAGGGTGTTATAGAAGCTGTAAATCCCTGTATAATACAGATATATGGTGTCAGTACAGGGATAAGATGCAGGGTGTTATAGAAGCTGTAAATCCCTGTATAGTACCGATATATGGTGTCGGTCAGTACAGGGATAAGATGCAGGGTGTTATAGAAGCTGTAAATCCCCGTATAGTACAGATATATGGTGTCAGTACAGGGATAAGATACAGGGTATTATAGAAGCTGTAAATCCCTGTATAGTACAGATATATGGTGTCAGTACAGGGATAAGATACAGGGTATTATAGAAGCTGTAAATCCCTGTATAGTACAGATATGGTGTCAGTCAGTACAGGGATAAGATACAGGGTGTTATAGAAGCTGTAAATCCCTGTATAGTACCGATATATGGTGTCAGTACAGGGATAAGATGCAGGATGTTATAGAAGCTGTAAATCCCTGTATAGTACTGATATATGGTGTCAGTACAGGGATAAGATGCAGGGTGTTATAGAAGCTGTAAATCCCTGTATAGTACAGATATATGGTGTCAGTCAGTACAGGGATAAGATGCAGGGTGTTATAGAAGCTGTAAATCCCTGTATAGTACAGATATATAGTGTCAGTACAGGGATAAGATGCAGGGTGTTATAGAAGCTGTAAATCCCTGTATAGTACTGATATATGGTGTCAGTACAGGGATAAGATGCAGGGTGTTATAGAAGCTGTAAATCCCTGTATAGTACAGATATATAGTGTCAGTGAGTACAGGGATAAGATGCAGGGTGTTATAGAAGCTGTAAATCCCTGTATAGTACTGATATATGGTGTCAGTACAGGGATAAGATGCAGGGTGTTATAGAAGCTGTAAATCCCTGTATAGTACTGATATATGGTGTCAGTACAGGGATAAGATGCAGGATGTTATAGAAGCTGTAAATCCCTGTATAGTACCGATATATGGTGTCAGTACAGGGATAAGATGCAGGGTGTTATAGAAGCTGTAAATCCCTTTATAGTACAGATATATGGTGTCAGTACAGGGATAAGATGCAGGGTGTTATAGAAGGTGTAAATCCCTGTATAGTACAGATATATGGTGTCAGTACAGGGATAAGATGCAGGGTGTTATAGAAGGTGTAAATCCCTGTATAGTACAGATATATGGTGTCAGTACAGGGATACGATGCAGGGTGTTATAGAAGCTGTAAATCCCTGTATAGTACCTATACAGTCAGGTCCATAAATATTGGGACATGGACACAATTGTAACATCTTTGGCTCTATACACCACCACAATGGAGTTGGAATGAAACAAACACAATGTGCTTTAACTGCAGACTGTCAGCTTTAATTTGAGGGTATGTACATCCAACTCAGGTGAACGGTGTAGGACTTGCAGCAGTTTGCAGATGTGCCCCCACTTGTTAAGGGACCAATGGTAATGGGACAGAATAATAATCATAAATCAGACTTTCCCTTCTTAATACTCGGTTACAAATCCTTTGCAGTCAATCAGAGCCTGGAGTCTGGAATGCATAGACATCACCAGACGCTGGGTTTCATCCCTGGTGATGCTCTGCCAGGCCTCTACTGCAACTGTCTTCAGTTCCTGCTTGTTCTTGGGGCATTTTCCCTTCAGTTTTGTCTTCAGCAAGTGAAATGCAGCTCAATGGGATTCAGGTCAGGTGATTGACTTGGCCATTGCATAACATTCCACTTCTGTCCCTTCAAAAACTCTTTGCTTGCTTTTGCAGTATGCTTTGGGTCATTGTCCATCTGCACTGTGAAGCGCCGTCCAATGAGTTCTGCAGCATTTGGCTGAATGTGAGCAGATAATATTGCCCAAAACACTTCAGAATTCATCCTGCTGCTTTTGTCAGCGTCACATCATCAATAAATACAAGAGAACCAGTTCCATTGGCAGCCATACATGCCCACGCCATGACACTACCACCACCATGCTTCCCTGATGAGGTGGTATGCTTAGGATCATGAGCAGTTCCTTTCCTTCTCCATACTCTTCTCTTCCCATCACTCTGGTACAAGTTGATCTTGGTCTCATCTGTCCATAGGATCTTGTTCCAGAACTGTGAAGGCTTTGTTAGGTGTTGTTTGGCAAACTCTAATCTGGCCTTCCTGTTTTTGAGGCTCACCAATGGTTTACATCTTGTGGTGAACCCTCTGTATTCACTCTGGTGAAGTCTTCTCTTGATTGTTGACTTTGACACACATACACCTACCTCCTGGAGAGTGTTCTTGATCTGGCCAACTGTTGTGAAGGGTGTTTCTTCACCAGGGAAAGAATTCTTCGGTCATCCACTACAGTTGTTTTCCGTGGTCTCCTGGGTCTTTTGGTGTTGCTGAACTCACCAGTGTGTTCCTTCTTTTTCAGAATGTTCCAAACAGTTGTTTTGGCCACGCCTAATGTTCTTGCTATCTCTCTGATGGGTTTGTTTTGTTTCTTCAGCCTAATGATGGCTTGCTTCACTGATAGTGACAGCTCTTTGGATCTCATCTTGAGAGTTGAGAGCAACAGATTCCAAATGCAAATAGCAGACTTGAAATGAACTCTGGGCCTTTTATCTGCACATTGTAATTGGGGTAATGAGAGAATATCACACACCTGGCCATGGAACAGCTGAGAAGCCAATTGTCCCATTACTTTTGGTCCCTTAACAAGTGGGAGGCACATCTGCAAACTGCTGTAAGTCCTACACTGTTCACCTGAGTTGGATGTATATACCCTCAAATTAAAGCTTACAGTCTGCAGTTAAAGCACATTGTGTTTGTTTCATTCCAACTCCATTGTGGTGGTGTATAGAGCCAAAGATGTTAGAATTGTGTCCATGTCCCAATATTTCTGGACCTGACTGTATATGGTGTCAGTCAGTACAGGGATAAAATGCAGGGTATTATAGAAGGTGTAAATCCCTGTATAGTACAGATATATTGTGTCAGTCAGTACAGGGATTAGATGCAGGGTGTTATAGAAGGTGTAAATCCCTGTATAGTGCAGATATATGGTGTCAGTACAGTACAGGGATAAGATGCAGGGTATTATAGAAGGTGTAAATCCCTGTATAGTACAGATATATTGTGTCAGTCAGTACAGGGATTAGATGCAGGGTGTTATAGAAGGTGTAAATCCCTGTATAGTGCAGATATATGGTGTCAGTACAGTACAGGGATAAGATGCAGGGTGTTATAGAAGGTGTAAATCCCTGTATAGTACAGATATATGGTGTCAGTCAGTACAGGGATTAGATGCAGGGTGTTATAGAAGGTGTAAATCCCTGTATAGTGCAGATATATGGTGTCAGTACAGTACAGGGATAAGATGCAGGGTGTTATAGAAGGTGTAAATCCCTGTATAGTACAGATATATGGTGTCAGTCAGTACAGGGATTAGATGCAGGGTGTTATAGAAGGTGTAAATCTAAATTCCATACTGTATATGTATAGTGCAGATATATGGTGTCAGTACAGTACAGGGATAAGATGCAGGGTGTTATAGAAGGTGTAAATCCCTGTATAGTACAGATATATGGTGTCAGTACAGGGATAAGATGCAGGGTGTTATAGAATCTGTAAATCCCTGTATAATACAGATATATGGTGTCAGTACAGGGATAAGATGCAGGGTGTTATAGAAGGTGTAAATCCCTGTATAATACAGATATATGGTGTCAGTACAGTACAGGGATAAGATGCAGGGTGTTATAGAAGGTGTAAATCCCTGTATAATACAGATATATGGTGTCAGTACAGTACAGGGATTAGATGCAGGGTGTTATAGAAGTGATGTATATATCCTTTGATTTTTTGAGACATGCAATGAATATCAGTTCATAAATTTGAGAGATTTTCTCTCGGCTTTTCAAGCTTCCTGTGTGTGACATGAGTGCAGTTTGATTTTCAGGTGTTTTGTTCCGATGCGCCTGATTTGTGTTTCGGATAAATCATGAAATTGCCCACAATGCGGCCCAATAACAACTTGTGCAAAAGCACACGTCCAGCTGCGTTTGTTACTGTGTTGTTGCTTAATGTGTGCGGCCAGGCGTGTGATGGTTTCTATACATACCACATAGTGAGCCATTGCAGACACTCTGTGCAGGACAATTAGCACAAGAACTCCCCTCTTTATAGAGTTTCATTCCAATGTAATTACCTCTGCAGGAAAAAATAAATATATATCAAATATCACATTGTAGAAAAACATAAACATCTTTAACTTTTGTGTGAAAACATAATGAGGTGGAAAGTAAAAGAGGATGGAGTGACAGGAGGAGATGCAGAGAGGATGGAGTGACAGGAGGAGATGCAGAGAGGATGGAGTGACAGGAGGAGATGGAGAGGATAGAGTGACAGGAGGAGATGCGGGGAGGATGGAGTGACAGGAGGAGATGCGGGGAGGATGGAGTGACAGGAGGAGATGGAGAGGATAGAGTGACAGGAGGAGATGCGAGGAGGATGGAGTGACAGGAGGAGATGCGGAGAGGATGGAGTGACAGGAGGAGATGCGGAGAGGATGGAGTGACAGGAGGAGATGCGGGGGGAGGATGGAGTGACAGGAGGAGATGCGGAGAGGATGGAGTGACAGGAGGAGATGCGGGGAGGATGGAGTGACAGGAGGAGATGCGGAGAGGATGGAGTGACAGGAGGAGATGCGGGGAGGATGGAGTGACAGGAAGAGATGCGGAGAGGATGGAGTGACAGGAGGAGATGCGGAGAGGATGGAGTGACAGGAGGAGATGCGAAGAGGATGGAGTGACAGGAGGAGATGCGGAGAGGATGGAGTGACAGGAGGAGATGCGGAGAGGATGGAGTGACAGGAGGAGATGCGGAGAGGATGGAGTGACAGGAGGAGATGCGGAGAGGATGGAGTGACAGGAGGAGATGCGGAGAGGATGGGGTGACAGGAGGAGATGCGGAGAGGATGGAGTGACAGGAGGAGATGCGGAGAGGATGGAGTGACAGGAGGAGATGCGGGGAGGATGGAGTGACAGGAGGAGATGCGGAGAGGATGGAGTGACAGGAGGAGATGGAGAGGATGGAGTGACAGGAGGAGATGCGGAGAGGATGGAGTGACAGGAGGAGATGGAGAGGATGGAGTGACAGGAGGAGATGCGGAGAGGATTGAGTGACAGGAGGAGATGCGGAGAGGATGGAGTGACAGGAGGAGATGGAGAGGATGGAGTGACAGGAGGAGATGCGGAGAGGATGGAGTGACAGGAGGAGATGCGGAGAGGATGGGGTGACAGGAGGAGATGCGGAGAGGATGGAGTGACAGGAGGAGATGCGGAGAGGATGGAGTGACAGGATCAGATGCGGAGAGGATTGAGTGACAGGAGGAGATGCGGAGAGGATGGAGTGACAGGAGGAGATGCGGAGAGGATGGAGTGACAGGAGGAGATGCGGAGAGGATGGGGTGACAGGAGGAGATGCGGGGAGGATGGAGTGACAGGAGGAGATGCGGAGAGGATGGAGTGACAGGAGGAGATGCGGAGAGGATGGAGTGACAGGAGGAGATGCGGAGAGGATGGAGTGACAGGAGGAGATGCGGGGAGGATGGAGTGACAGGAGGAGATGCGGAGAGGATGGAGTGACAGGAGGAGATGCGGGGAGGATGGAGTGACAGGAGGAGATGCGGGGAGGATGGAGTGACAGGAGGAGATGCGGAGAGGATGGAGTGACAGGAGGAGATGCGGGGAGGATGGAGTGACAGGAGAGATGCGGAGAGGATGGAGTGACAGGAGGAGATGCGGAGAGGATGGAGTGACAGGAGGAGATGCGGAGAGGATGGGGTGACAGGAGGAGATGCGGAGAGGATGGAGTGACAGGAGAGATGCGGAGAGGATGAGTGACAGGAGGAGATGGAGAGGATGGAGTGACAGGAGGAGATGCGGAGAGGATGGAGTGACAGGAGGAGATGGAGAGGATGGAGTGACAGGAGGAGATGCGGAGAGGATGGAGTGACAGGAGGAGATGCGGAGAGGATGGAGTGACAGGAGGAGATGCGG
Organism: Leptobrachium leishanense; assembly: GCA_009667805.1. Taxonomy (NCBI): domain Eukaryota; kingdom Metazoa; phylum Chordata; class Amphibia; order Anura; family Megophryidae; genus Leptobrachium; species Leptobrachium leishanense. The sequence goes on from CM019063.1 coordinate 538,795,482, forward strand.
GGAGGATGGAGTGACAGGAGGAGATGGAGAGGATGGAGTGACAGGAGGAGATGCGGAGAGGATGGAGTGACAGGAGGAGAATGCGGAGAGGATGGAGTGACAGGATCAGATGCGGAGAGGATTGAGTGACAGGAGGAGATGCGGAGAGGATTGAGTGACAGGAGGAGAGATGCGGAGAGGATGGAGTGACAGGAGGAGATGCGGAGAGGATGGGGTGACAGGAGGAGATGCGGAGAGGATGGGGTGACAGGAGGAGATGTGGAGATGACGGCGATACGGAGAAGACGGCGTGACCGGAGGTGATAGGTTAGTGGCTCGTGCCAAATTCCCATTTCATTGCTCACAGTTACTGGCTGAGCGTGGATGTGAACAATTAGATGCCCTTTGCACAATGGAAGACGTTCGGCCACTGGCTGCGAGAACTTGAACTGAAATGGCCCCTCGTATGTGGACAAGAAAAGGTAAAAGAATAACTTACGGTGGTTCATAGTTACAGACCAAAAAATGCACCTTTGGCACATCATATCCTTTAATTTTCTCACAAAAATGGTGTCCACAGCCGACTTTCTCTGTATCTGCCCACACCATCTGGTGAATAACAGGTAGAAAATATTATGTGAAATGTCACTGTGCATGGCTGTGGTGAATTTATACCCCCGAATAGCGTGCTATGGCACCCTGTGTGGGATCACAATGCTGACCTATATGTATATCTCCCATCTTGAATTCTCTAAACCTCTCCTCATTGGCCTTAAACACTCCCAAGTCTTAAGGCATTGACTCGGAGGCGAGTATTTGCTTCTCTTTCTTGATATTTAATCACAGCAGCAAGAGAGAAAATGAAGAAGTGAAAAAAGACTAACTTCCCCTTAACCCCTCCCCCAGTCCATAATCCTCTGCGGTCCATGTCTATATATGGGCTTGAACCTGGAAATGCGTCCTCTTTCTTGCTGCTGCAGCAGTAGAGATAAGTAGTCTGCATTCCTCCTTATTTTCTGTGATTGTGTTATTTTATTTATTGCTAGCGCTGGCTGTTCGGTCGTCCCGACTTTAACCTAGGGGCGACCGCCAGCCTTTCTGATTTTATTTTCATTGCGCTTTGTTCTTTGTTATTAAATTACGAGTTACGTTTTCGCAAGCTTTGCTCCCGCGCGCTGTGTTGCCGGCGCGTACCTCAGCTCGCACCAGCCCTTCAACGTATCTTTCCAGACTGTGCTGTTGCCACGCCCCTCGCGCCACCCCTTTTACCTCAGACGCAGCCATGAGTAAATGCCGCACGAAGTCCAAGCATCGCTCTCCCTTAGCATATGACTCTGATTCAGGGGAGGGCTCAGTAATGACTGACGAGTTTCAGGAAGCCAGTGACTCCTTGCAGGACGTAGCGCCTCACCTGGAGGGTACCCCACCCCCTGACCCCTCTTTGGGATCTTTAATGCAGGCTTCTATTACCACAGCTGTACAATCAGCGGACTCCAGCCCATCAGTCGACCTCCACCGGTCCCTAGAAGTCATTATGGCGGTGTCACGGTTCCCGGATCCCACCACGCAGTACTTAACCCCCAACACTCCACAAAACCCAGAAGCTACCAACAGTGTAGCTGTGAAAGATCCCTATCTGTCTGGTCCTTAGAATTGGCCAGGTAAACTAGCTAGACAGAAAAGGGTTAACAATACGGAGAGGAGTCAGCAGAGCCAGAATCAGGAATACAGAGTTCAGAATGGTCAAATGGAATAGCCGGGTCGGTATCAGAGCAGTAGCGTAGTACAAGCAAATAGTCTAGGGCAACAGAAGGCAGAATGGTCAGAACACAAGCAGAGGTCAGTAACAGGTTAAATCAATATAGCAGTCAGGTACAAGGAGCTCAGGTATGGATAACCACGATCTGGCCACTTCTGAAACTATACTGAGGGTTTTTAAAGACCTTCACCAGACCACGCCCCCCACTCAAGCCACAACTCATGCAATCACCTCCCTGCCTGTCTCCATTTAAACCGGGCAGTGGTCAGCGAGCAGCATCAGACTTGCTGTCCTCAAGCACACAGGTAGGGCTGGAAGCCCCCAACGTTACAGGCGGCAGTTAAGGCTCTTCCCTCAACACCTGCTCCTTCTAATCCCACCTCAGATGTTAACCAGGCAGAGCCTTCATCTTCCCATTACATGGGACAAAAGGCAGTTTGCAAAACTAAACACATTGATAGACATACCACTGCCTGTATATGATGCCAAGTCCCAGTGGCGTAACTAGAAAGTAACCTGAGGGCCCGGTGCAAGAATCCATGAAGGGCACCCCCCCAAAAAAGATATATTTTAACTTTTTTTTTTCGCTGCAAAATAAAAAAAGATAGTATTGCCCCCAGCTCACATGGATATATATTGCCCTCCAGCTCACATGGATATATATTGTCCCCAGCTCACATGGCTATTTATTGCCCCAGCGCACATGGATATATATTGCCCTCCAGCTCACATGGATATATATTGTCCCCAGCTCACATGGCTATTTATTGCCCCAGCGCACATGGATATATATTGCCCCCAGCGCACATGGGTATATATTGCCCCCACCTCACATGGGTATATATTGCCCTCAGCTGTCATGGATATATATTGCCCCCAGCTGTCATGGATATATATTGCCCCCAGCTGTCATGGATATATATTGCCCCAGCTGTCATGGGTATATATTACCCTCGGCTCTCATGGGTATATATGGCCCCCCAGCTCTCATGGGTATATATATGGCCCCCAGCTCTCATGGGCATATATATGGCCCCCAGCTCTCATGGGGTATATATGGCCCCCGCTCTCATGGGGTATATATGGCCCCCAGCTCTCATGGGTATATATGGCCGCCAGCTCTCATGGGTATATATGGCCGCCAGATCGCATGGGTATTTATATGGCCCCCCCAGCTCTCATGGGTATATATATATGGTCCCCAGCTCGCATGGGTATATATTGCCCCCAGCTCACATGGGGTATATATTGCCCCCAGCTATCATGGGTATATATATGGCTCCCAGCTCTCATGGGTATATATATGACCACCCAGCTCTCATGGGTATATATTGCCCCCAGCTCTCACCTGGCTCTGCCGACGTCTTCTCCCGAGAAAGCGAGTGGCCACTGGAAGCATGTATCTTGGCCGCTCACCAGGAACCACCTGACCAGCACAGAGGTCTCGCGAGACAATCTTGTGCGTTGGTCAGGTGGTTCCCATCCCACGCCAGCGGCAGTGGCGTAGCGTGGGGGGGCTGGGGGGGCCGTGGCCCCGGGCGCAGTTTTGTTAGGGGCGCATTTGCGTCCCTAAAACTGGCCCGGGGTTGAGGGGACCCAGATGCCGGGCAGCGCCGGAGTGCCTGCCCGGTCCTGAAGAGTCCGTCCTGTTAAAGGGAAGCGGCTGCGTGCAGGTGCAGCCGGTCACGTGGTCCGGCTAATCAGGTGGTACTGAGTCTCTGTACCACCTGACTGGCCGGACCGTGTGACCTGCACACGCACGCCACGCAGCCGCATCCCCTTCAACAGGACGGACTCTTCAGGACCGGGCAGGCACTCCGGCGCTGCCCGGCATCTGGGTCCCCTCAACCCCTGCCGGAGCTGGAGCAATATCCAGGTGAGAGCTGGGCAAATCCATGTGTAAGCTGGGCAAATCCATGAGCTGGGGGCAAATCCATGAGCTGGGCAAATCCATGAGCTGGGGCAAATCCATGACCTGGGGGCAAATCCATGAGCTGGGCAAATCCATGAGCTAGGCAAATCTCTGAGCTGGGGGCAAATCCATGAGCTGGGGGCAAATCCATGAGCTGGGCAAATCCATGACCTGGGCAAATCCATGAGCTGGGGCAAATCCATGAGCTGGGCAAATCCATGACCTGGGCAAATCTATGAGCGGGGCAAATCCATGAGCTGGGGGCAAATCCATGAGCTGGGGGCAAATCCATGAGCTGGGCAAATCCATGAGCTGGGGGCAAATCCATGAGCTGGGCAAATCCATGAGCTGGGCAAATCCATGACCTGGGCAAATCCATGAGCTGGGGGCAAATCCATGAGCTGGGCAAATCCATGAGCTGGGCAAATCCATGAGCTGGGGGCAAATCCATGAGCTGGGCAAATCCATGACCTGGGCAAATCCATGAGCTGGGGGCAAATCCATGAGCTGGGCAAATCCATGAGCTGGGGGCAAATCCATGAGCTGGGCAAATCCATGAGCTGGGGGCAAATCCATGAGCTGGGCAAATCCATGTGTGAGCTGGGGGCAAATCCATGTGTGAGCTGGGGCAAATCCATGTGTGAGCTGGGGCAAATCCATGTGTGAGCTGGGGCAAATCCATGAGCTGGGGCAAATCCATGAGCTGGGCAAATCCATGTGTGAGCTGGGGCAAATCCATGTGTGAGCTGGGGCAAATCCATGAGCTGGGGGCAAATCCATGTGTGAGCTGGGGGCAAATCCATGTGTGAGCTGGGGCAAATCCATGAGCTGGGGCAAATCCATGAGCTGGGCAAATCCATGAGCGGGGGCAAATCCATGAGCTGGGGCAAATCCATGTGAGAGCTGGGGCAATATCGATAACGTGTCCACAGGTGGGGGCGCACAATTCTTGGCTGGCCCCGGGCGCTGAAAACCCACGCTACGCCACTGGCCAGAGGCCAAGCTGCAGGTCAGCGGCCGCTCGCAGGGAGAGGGAAGGCTGGCAGCGCTGCTCCCAGATTCCGGTGCTGATTGCCGGAATCTGGCAGCGGCGCTGGGCCCCCCCTCCAGTGGCGGAATGCCTGGGCCCAGTCGCAAGTGCAACCGCTGTGACCCTGGTACTTCCACCACTGCCGAGTCCCCATCTCGGAAAAGAGCCCAAAATCGCAGGGCGCATATGGCGATTGTCCCAAAAAGACATAAATCTGATTTTGACACGGCTCCCATAGAGGAGACCACCGGGAAAGAATTGGTGTTGGCCACTCCCCGTGGCGATGATGAATATGATCTCCCAGATGAGGATGAGGTGGCGCTGTATGCGTCTGAAAATGATCAATTTAACTGGGAAGAAGGAAGAAGGAACCCCTTTTTATGAATAGGGCAATGTAATTTATGATCCCCAAGGGGACCCCCTTTATTATTCCAGAGGATCTCTCCCACCCTCAATCCACCGCATGGTATCCCCTACCACATGTCAAATAATGGGTAGACGCTAATATGAGACGGCCTTTGGACAAGGCTACTAGACAAAACATGCAGGCCGAAAGCCCACGTCCTTCCACCATGGGCAAAACACGTGTTACCCTGGAGGTCGACCCATCCATAATTTAATTCATTACCAATCGGGGGTGGTCTCCAAAAACTGGCCTGGACCATGCCTTCCGTACATGCGAAGATAAATTGTTAGATATGGCAGGTCCCTTGGCCAGACTTTTTAACATTGCGGAAGAGGCTAAGCTTTCTAATTCCACCCTATCGCCTACCCTGGTCCGCGATTGGGTTCAAAGGGCGCTGTCATTTTTGGTAATGCTAACACCGCTTTGGCCGCTGAACGGCGCAAATCAATTCTCTTAAAGGTTGATAACCAACTGATGGCCATTGCGGACACCGACTTAGGCAGCGCAGCTCAAGGGTTTTTATTTGGGGAAGCCTATGTTAAAAGTATGGGGACGTACACCAACACCTTCAATTCCTTGGAGTAAATATCTTCCTCATTAAAGCGTGTATTTAGAGGCAGGGTTTTTGGAAGGGCCGGTAGATATAGGGGGCGCCCTACCGGCTGTCAAGGGACCAACACTAGGTCTTTTCCCAGCCACGCTGCACAGCAGCCCACAGAATACCAAACCTCTGGTTCCTTTTTCCCCTCACGCACCCGTTCTTGGCGCGCTCAAGGTTTCCGAGGCTCCAGGACCTCATTCCGCAGCAGATGACCCTCAGGTGAGACCTCAGTTGATACATATAGCAAAAAAAAGAGATGATCGAGTCAGCGCTTCCTTCAAAAGGTTTTCTCTTCTCTTCTGTGTACATTATTTTGTGTCTTAATCAGACACTGGATGCTCCAATCAATCGGCAGAATTAGATGGGAATGCCGAATTTCCCCTGGATACGTAGTCTTGTGATCCCAAAAAAGTGCTGCACGCCAATTATAGATTTAAAAGGCAAAATTTATTTAAAATAAATAAAACAGGCACATGGGTAAAGCACCTAAACGCGTTTCGCGAGCGGCTTCGCTTCCTCAGCAGCGGCCTCGCTTCCTCAGCAGGTGGGATTACTATTGTGCACAAGACTACATATATACTGCCAGAAAGACATTTAGAATAGAAAATAAAAGGTGTTTTCAATTCAGCTTAACGAGAAAAATCATTGTTACGTATATGATTGTTACGTATATGATTGTTACGTATATCATTGTTACGTATATGATTGTTACGTATATCATTGTTACGTATATCATTGTTACGTGTATCATTGTTACGTGTATCATTGTTACGTATATCATTGTTACGTATATCATTGTTACATATATCATTGTTACGTATATGATTGTTACGTATATCATTGTTACGTATATCATTGTTACGTATATCATTGTTACGTATATCATTGTTACGTATATCATTGTTACATATATCATTGTTACGTATATCATTGTTACGTATATCATTGTTACATATATCATTGTTACGTATATCATTGTTACGTATATCATTGTTACGTATATCATTGTTACGTATATCATTGTTACGTATATCATTGTTACGTATATCATTGTTACTTATATCATTGTTACGTATATCATTGTTACGTATATCATTGTTACGTATATCATTGTTACTTATATCATTGTTACGTATATCATTGTTACGTATATCATTGTTACGTATATCATTGTTACGTATATCATTGTTACGTATATCATTGTTACGTATATCATTGTTACGTATATCATTGTTACTTATATCATTGTTACGTATATCATTGTTACGTATATCATTGTTACGTATATCATTGTTACGTATATCATTGTTACGTGTATCATTGTTACGTATATCATTGTTACGTATATCATTGTTACGTATATCATTGTTACGTATATCATTTTTACGTATATCATTGTTACGTATATCATTGTTACGTATATCATTGTTACGTATATCATTGTTACTTATATCATTGTTACGTATATCATTGTTACATATATCATTGTTACGTATATCATTGTTACGTATATCATTGTTACGTGTATCATTGTTACGTGGATCATTGTTACGTATATCATTGTTACGTGTATCATTGTTACGTATATCATTGTTACATATATCATTGTTACGTATATCATTGTTACGTGTATCATTGTTACGTATATCATTGTTACGTATATCATTGTTACGTATATCATTGTTACTTATATCATTGTTACTTATATCATTGTTACGTATATCATTGTTACGTATATCATTGTTACTTATATCATTGTTACTTATATCATTGTTACGTATATCATTGTTACGTATATCATTGTTACGTATATCATTGTTACGTATATCATTGTTATAGTAGTTTCTATGGTCCTTAGAGCACTAAGAACACTTTAATACGCTGACAAAGCTTTTCTATGGTAGCACAATACTTCGTGGTATATTTAACACCAAATCACGGCACAGCCATTTAAATCCTTCCCTGCAACACATACAACCCAAAAGCTATACATATTGTATACTATTTATTTTACTTTTTTATTTCTATGGTTTTCTCCTTTTTCTTCCCCTTTCTCTAAAAACTCGGTGGATCACAGATCAAATTCACCAGAATCTCTACTCCTTTTCGATTAACACCCTGAATTCCTGCTTGTCTATTCATTAGAATTTTATTTGGAGCAAGTATCGAGGTGTGTTTTGTAATAACTATCCTCTCAATATGTTTGCCATTGCAATGTTTAAAATACAGGTGATTTTTTGCGCTGTGAAGTAATCGTTTTTTGAACACAACTAGTCTCCCTGTTAACAATGATATATGTAACAATGATATATGTAACAATGATATACGTAACAATGATATACGTAACAATGATATACGTAACAATGATATACGTAACAATGATATAAGTAACAATGATATACGTAACAATGATATACGTAACAATGATATACGTAACCATGATATACGTAACAATGATATACGTAACAATGATATACGTAACAATGATATAAGTAACATTGATATATGTAACAATGATATAAGTAACAATGATATATGTAACAATGATATATGTAACAATGATATACGTAACAATGATATACGTAACAATGATATACGTAACAATGATATACGTAACAATGATATACGTAACAATGATATACGTAACAATGATATAAGTAACAATGATATATGTAACAATGATATATGTAACAATGATATATGTAACAATGATATACGTAACAATGATATACGTAACAATGATATACGTAACAATGATATACGTAACAATGATATACGTAACAATGATATAAGTAACATTGATATATGTAACAATGATATATGTAACAATGATATACGTAACAATGATATACGTAACAATGATATAAGTAACAATGATATATGTAACAATGATATACGTAACAATGATATACGTAACAATGATATATGTTACGTATATCATTGTTACGTATATCATTGTTACGTATATCATTGTTACGTATATCATTGTTACATATATCATTGTTACATATATCATTGTTACGTATATCATTGTTACATATATCATTGTTACGTATATCATTGTTACGTATATCATTGTTACTTATATCATTGTTACATATATCATTGTTACGTATATCATTGTTACGTATATCATTGTTACTTATATCATTGTTACATATATCATTGTTACGTATATCATTGTTACGTATATCATTGTTACGTATATCATTGTTACTTATATCATTGTTACGTATATCATTGTTACGTATATCATTGTTACGTATATCATTGTAACAATGATATACGTAACAATGATAGAAGTAACAATGATATACGTAACAATGATATACGTAACAATGATATACGTAACAATGATATAAGTAACAATGATATACGTAACAATGATATACGTAACAATGATATAAGTAACAATGATATACGTAACAATGATATACGTAACAATGATATAAGTAACAATGATATATATAGTTACATAGTTACATAGTTACATAGTTATATAGGCTGAAAAAAGACATGCGTCCATCGGGTTCAGCCTCTCCCACATAACCTACTGCTTTTGATCCAAAAGAAGGCAAAAAACCCAGTCTGAAATGCTCGCCAATATGCAACATACTGGGAAAAAATTCCTTCTTGACCCCAGAATGGCGTCAGATTTCTCCTTGGATCAAGAAGCTTTTACCCACATATTAAATATTATAACCCTTAATATTCTGTGTCTGCAGGAAGTCATCCAGTCATTTTTTAAAAGTCTGTACAGACTCTGACCCAACCACCTCAACAGGCAGAGAATTCCACAGCTTTATTGTTCTCACCGTAAAATAACCCTTCCTATGCTTTAGGCTAAATTTTCTTTCTTCCAGTCTAAATGGATGACCCCTTGTCCTGTGTATAGTCCTGTTAATGAATAGGTTATCAGACAATGGTTGATAATGGCCCCGTATATATTTATATAAGGTTATCAGATCCCCTCTAAGGCGCCGTTTCTCTAAACTAAACAGGTTTAAGCTTGTTAGTCTTTCCTCATAACTTAACCCTTCCATCCCCCTTATTAATTTAGTTGCCCGTCTCTGCACTTTTTCTAGCGATATAATATCTTTTTTTTAAGACAGGTGCCCAAAATCACACGGCATATTCAAGGTGCGGCCTGACCATTGATTTATACAGAGGCAAAATTATGTTTTCATCCCGTGAATGAACTCCCCTTTTAATGCATGCCAATACTTTGCTTGCCTTGGCAGCTGCTGTTTGACATTGCACATTGTTACTTAGTTTGAAGTCTATGATTATTCCCAAATCCTTCTCCTGCTTGGATTTCCCTAACTCCGTACCATTTAGGGTATAAATTACTTGTGTGTTCTTCACTCCAAAGTGCATAACTTTGCATTTATCTAGATTCAATTTCATCTGCCATTTAAGTGCCCAGTCCCCCAATCTATCTAAATCCCTCTGCAGCGAAGTAACATCCTGCTCACATTGTATCACCTGCACATACTGTAACATCCTGCTCACATTGTATTACTTTTCCTAGTTTTGTGTCATCTGCAAACACTGATACATGACTTTCAATGCCTATCTCAAGATCATTTATAAATAAATTGAATAGTATTGGTCCTATAACAGACCCCTGAGGGACACCGCTTACCACTGGTGTCCATCTTGAAAATGTACCATTTATGACCACTCTCTGTACCCTATCTTTTAGCCAGTTTTCTATCCAAGAACAAGTATTTTCATCTAGACCAATTTTTCTTAATTTAAATAGTAACCTTTTGTGTGGAACTGTGTCGAAAGCTTTGGCAAAATCTAAGTAAATCACATCCACTGCGACCCCCTGATCTATACTGACACTATCACACTGTGACCCCCTGATCTATACTGACACTATCACACTGCGACCCCCTGATCTATACTGACACTATCACACTGCGACCCCCTGATCTATACTTCTACTTACTTCCTCATAGAACGTAATTAGGTTAGTCTGACATGATCTGTGTTTCATGAAACCATGCTGATTTTTGCCAATTACATTATACCTCCCAATAAATTCCTGAATATTATCCCTTAGTAACCCCACAAATACTTTCCCAGCCACAGATGTTAAGCTCACAGGTCTATAATTCCCAGGCACAAATTTTAAACCTTTCTTAAATATAGGGACCACGTCAGCTTTTCTCCAATCCTCTGGTACTATTCCTGAAAGGAAAGAATCTTGAAAGATTAAGAACAGAGGTTTACATATTTCAACACATAGCTCCCTCAGTACTCGCGGGTGAATTCCATCTGGCCCTGGGGCTTTATTAACATTCACATTGTTTAATTTGTGTAAAACCTTGTCCTGAGTCAACCAGTCACTTTGTATTAGTAAGTTTTTATTAATGAATTTCATGTCTCCTGTTATAGGTTTCTCTTTGATAAATACTGAAGAAAAATAATCATTTAAAATTTCTGCCTTATCCTGATCTTCAGTTAATAATAACCCTGACTCAGATTTTAGTGAACCTACATTTTCACTCTTGGGTTTTTTAGAATTTATGTACCTAAAGAATCTTTTAGGGTTGGTCTTGCTCTCTTTGGCTATTTCTTTTTCATTTTCTAGTTTAGCCCATCTAATCGCATTTTTACATGCTTTATTGGCTGCCCTATATGCTTTATAGGATGCCTCAGATTTATCAAATTTAAAAGCTTTAAATGCCTTCTTTTTATTTTTCATTTCCTTAGTTACCTTCCTACTAAGCCACATTGGTTTCAGTCGGTTTCTTTTATATTTATTAACCAGTGGAATATATTGTGACGTGTACTTTTCTAGTGTTAGTTTAAAGATATTCCACTTATCCTCAGTGTTTTTCCCGTGAAAGAGTTTCTGCCAGTCAATTCCTTTATTTTAATAAAGTTGGCCTTTTTAAAATTATATATTTTAGCTGCCCCTTATGAATGTGTTTTTTTGAGTTTATTTCAAAAGTCACCATATTATGGTCACTGTTTCCCAACTGTTCCTTTACATTAATATTTGAGAAAAGATCCACATTATTTGTTATAACCAGGTCCAGACAGTTATCCTCTCTAGTTGGTGTTTCTACCAGTTGTGACATGAAGGTATCATTTAAAATGTTCAGGAACCGGATTCCCTTTGCTGAATTACTAGTCCCACTATCCCAATTAATGTCCGGGTAATTAAAATCTCCAATAATTAAAGTGCTACCATGATCTGCAGCCTTCCTAATTTGCTCTAACAGTTGTTCTTCCTCATCATTATCTATATTAGGTGGTTTATAGCATATGCCAACCAATAATTGACTTCCCTGTTTATTCCCCAACGAAATATTTACCCATAAGGATTCCACATTTCCCTCATCGCTTTCCAGTTGTGTAATATTAGGCTTTAAATCCTGATTTACATATAAACACACTCCACCCCCTTTCTTATGTTTCCTATCCTTTCTAAACAATGTATAACAGTTTAAGTTTACAGCCCAGTCATGCGTTTCGTCCCACCACGTTTCTGTTATTCCTATAATGTCGTATTGCTTAGTGTATGCTATTACCTCTAGTTCCCCCATCTTGTTATTGAGGCTCCTTGCATTAGCAAGCATACATTTAATGTTGTCTCTACCCACACATGCTGAATGCGACTTTACATTACATGCCTCCACTGTTCTGACATTACCCATCCCCCCGGCTCCATCCCCCTTAGTCCGAGCTGAAACCCTTCCGCTATCTACTCTGTCTCCATTTTGTAAGATACTGTATCCCTCCCCCCTTCCACTAGTTTAAAGTCTCCTCCAACCTTTTAACCATCCTCTCCCCTAGCACAGCAGACCCTCTTCCATTCAGGTGTAATCCATCACGACTATACAGATTGTACCCCAGTGCAAAATGAGCCCAGTGCTCTAAAAACCCAAAGCCCTCCTTCCTGCACCAAGCTTTAAGCCACGCATTGACCTCCCTAATCTCCCGCTGCCTTTCCACTGTAGCACGTGGCACAGGTAGGATCTCAGAAAATACTACCTTGGAGGACCTCTTCTTCAGTTTACTTCCTAATTCCCTGAAATCATTCTTCAGGTCCTTCCATCTTCCTCTTACTTTGTCATTGGTACCAATATAGACCATGACAGCTGGGTCATCTCCAGCCCCTCCCAATAATCTATCAACTCTGTCAACCACATGCCTAACACGGGCACCCGGCAGACAGCAAATTGTCCGGTTAAGGCGATCAGCGCGACAGATTACCCTGTCTACTCTCTTAATAATAGAGTCCCCTACCACCACAACCTGTCTAGGCTTACTTGCCCTCTTTATCCCTCCCTTACTTGGTGGGCTGATCCCCCGGCTGTTAGAGGGAGCAGCCTCCTCCAGTACTGCTACACCTGAGCTGATGCACCCAACATCTTCGCTCAAAGGGGCAAATCTGTTGGTGTGCGCAAGATCAGGACTAGCCAACCTTTTCCTCTTCCCTCCCCCCCTGCTACCACGTGTCACTGACACCCAGCTACCAACCTGTTCCCCAGTTAACTCCACTCCTCACACACCCCTAGATTCCTCAACTATACTTTGCTCCGTGAGAAGCAGGCTCCTTTCAAGATTGTCAATCTGCCTCAGCGTTACGATTTGCCCTTCCAGATCTCCAATATGAGCTTCCAGAAGAGCTACATGTTCACACTTGCTACAGAGATATGGACCCTGGAAGGATTCCTCCAGACATGCAGACATGCAGCAGGATGTGCACTGGGTCAAACCTTCAAGCTTGCTAACACTCATACCCACAACAAGATAACAAATATATAAACAACAATTGATACCTGTTATTTAAACTCCTGTTTTTAACTCCACTTGAAAATAGCCCACTTAAAAGTAGACCACCTCAAGCCCCTGTGAGCAAGCTCAGTGAGCTGCCATTGAGATTATGTAGCCATACAAGTGAAATCACCTGACAGGCTACACGCCCCCAACTAACAAGTCACCAGCCACCCAGGGAAAAAAAACAACCAAAAAGCACAACAGAAAAAAAAAAAAAAACCAGCAGAAAACAAAACCAAAAAGAGAAATTAAATTGACAAATAAACCAGAGGTTTCTCTCCCTCTAAAGATACAAACCAGACCAGTACAGGTAGAATTCCTGTTTTTAACTCCACTTGAAAATAGCCCACTTAAAAGTAGACCACCTCAAGCCCCTGTGAGCCGTAACAATGATATAAGTAACAATGATATACGTAACAATGATATAAGTAACAATGATATAAGTAACAATGATATAAGTAACAATGATATAAGTAACAATGATATACGTAACAATGATATACGTAACAATGATATAAGTAACAATGATATACGTAACAATGATATAAGTAACAATGATATACGTAACAATGATACACGTAACAATGATATACGTAACAATGATATATGTAACAATGATATACGTAACAATGATATACGTAACAATGATATATGTAACAATGATATACGTAACAATGATATACGTAACAATGATATATGTAACAATGATATATGTAACAATGATACACGTAACAATGATATACGTAACAATGATATATGTAACAATGATATACGTAACAATGATATACGTAACAATGATATACGTAACAATGATATACGTAACATTGATATATGTAACAATGATATACGTAACAATGATATACGTAACAATGATATATGTAACAATGATACACGTAACAATGATATACGTAACAATGATATATGTAACAATGATATACGTAACAATGATATACGTAACAATGATATATGTAACAATGATATACGTAACAATGATATACGTAACAATGATATACGTAACAATGATATACGTAACAATGATATATGTAACAATGATATACGTAACAATGATATACGTAACAATGATATATGTGACAATGATACACGTAACAATGATATAAGTAACAATGATATACGTAACAATGATATACGTAACAATGATATACGTAACAATGATATATGTAACAATGATATACGTAACAATGATATACGTAACAATGATATACGTAACAATGATATATGTAACAATGATATACGTAACAATGATATACGTAACAATGATATACGTAACAATGATATACGTAACAATGATATACGTAACAATGATATAAGTAACAATGATATACGTAACAATGATATACGTAACAATGATATACGTAACAATGATATACGTAACAATGATATAAGTAACAATGATATACGTAACAATGATATACGTAACAATGATATACGTAACAATGATATATGTAACAATGATATACGTAACAATGATATACGTAACAATGATATACGTAAAAATGATATAAGTAACAATGATATACGTAACAATGATATATACGTAACAATGATATACGTAACAATGATATAAGTAACTATTTATTTATTTATTTATTTATTTATAAAGGATTTTATTTATAAAGGATTTTACCAGGAAGGATACATTGAGATTTCTCTCGTTTTCAAGTATGTCCTGGGTTCAAGAACATTGAAGTGTTACATTTACAGAAATACAAAGTAATACAATGTAAGATATTAACAACACAAATATACAGATTAACAGAAAATAAATATGTAGGAAATATAGTCACTAGGTTACATGTTTACAGGTGCATTCTGTATTGAGGTATGTTAATAGGGAAATTTTGAGTGACTTAAGACTGGTGGAAGATTTGATGGTGTCTGGGAGGTTATTCCATAATTGTGGTGCTCTGTAGGAAAATGAGGATCGAGCCACTGTCTTTTTGTATTGTGGTATTGCAAGTAAGGTGCTGGTCCTGGATCGGAGGTTATAGGATGAGGGAGCTGCTGGGGGAAGCAGTCTATTCAGGTAGGGTGGCAGCTTCCCAGAGATGCTCTTAAACACCAGGCTGGAAAGGTGAAGGGTGCGTCTGGATTCTAGCGATGGCCAGTTTAGCTCTTTTAACATGTCACAATGGTGGGTCATGTAGTTACATTGTAGCGCAAAGCGGCAGAATGAGTTATACAGTGTAGTAAGTTTATGAAGGTGTGTTTGCGGGGCAGCTGCATACACTACATCTCCGTAATCAATAGCCGGCATAAGCATTTGCTGTACAATCTGCTTTCTTACCGCGGGACTCAGGCAGGATTTGTTTCTGTACAGGGCACCTAGTTTGGGGTAAAGTTTAGATGATATACGTAACAATGATACACGTAACAATGATATATGTAACAATGATATACGTAACAATGATATAAGTAACAATGATATACGTAACAATGATATACGTAACAATGATATAAGTAACAATGATATACGTAACAATGATATACGTAACAATGATATAAGTAACAATGATATACGTAACAATGATATACGTAACAATGATATACGTAACAATGATATACGTAACAAGCTTGCTAACACTCATACCCACAACAAGATAACAAATATATAAACAACAATTGATACCTGTTATTTAAACTCCTGTTTTTAACTCCACTTGAAAATAGCCCACTTAAAAGTAGACCACCTCAAGCCCCTGTGAGCAAGCTCAGTGAGCTGCCATTTAGATTATGTAGCCATACAAGTGAAACCCCATGACAGGCTACACCCCCCCAACTAACAAGTCACCAGCCACCCAGGGAAAAAAAAAACAACCAAAAAGCACAACAGAAAAAAACAAAAAAAAAAAGCAGAAAACAAAACCAAAAAGAGAAATTAAATTGACAAATAAACCAGAGGTTTCTCTCCCTCTAAAGATACAAACCAGACCAGTACAGGTAGAATTCCTGTTTTTAACTCCACTTGAAAATAGCCCACTTAAAAGTAGACCACCTCAAGCCCCTGTGAGCCGTAACAATGATATAAGTAACAATGATATACGTAACAATGATATACGTAACAATGATATACGTAACAATGATATATGTAACAATGATATACGTAACAATGATATACGTAACAATGATATACGTAACAATGATATACGTAACAATGATATAAGTAACAATGATATACGTAACAATGATATAAGTAACAATGATATAAGTAACAATGATATAAGTAACAATGATATACGTAACAATGATATAAGTAACAATGATATACGTAACAATGATATATGTAACAATGATACACGTAACAATGATATACGTAACAATGATATAAGTAACAATGATATACGTAACAATGATATACGTAACAATGATATAAGTAACAATGATATACGTAACAATGATATACGTAACAATGATATACGTAACAATGATATACGTAACAATGATACACGTAACAATGATATACGTAACAATGATATACGTAACAATGATATACGTAACAATGATATACTTTTTTTTTTTTTCGGAAAAAAGGCAGAGGCAGCTGATGGATCGGATCTGCTTGGGAGCACAACTCCGATCCATTGATCTGCGCATGTGCTATGAATTTGTGTAGGTAAAGTACATAAACAGTAATTGAATTTAAGCAGACATGGGATAGGCATAAGGCTATCCTAAACAAAAGATAAATCCAGGTCAAGTATCCATGTAATTGGGCAGACTAGATGGGCCGAAAGGTTCTTATCTGACGACATTATCTATGTTTTTATGTTTCTATGTTTCTATGTAACAATGATATATGTAACAATGATATACGTAACAATGATATAAGTAACAATGATATACGTAACAATGATATAAGTAACAATGATATACGTAACAATGATATAAGTAACAATGATATACGTAACAATGATATACGTAACAATGATATAAGTAACAATGATATAAGTAACAATGATATAAGTAACAACGATATACGTAACAACGATATACGTAACAATGATATACGTAACAATGATATACGTAACAATGATACACGTAACAATGATATACGTAACAATGATATAGGTAACAATGATATACGTAACAATGATATAAGTAACAATGATATACGTAACAATGATATACGTAACAACGATACACGTAACAATGATATACGTAACAATGATATAAGTAACAATGATATAAGTAACAATGATATACGTAACAATGATATACGTAACAATGATATACGTAACAATGATATACGTAACAATGATATAAGTAACAATGATATACGTAACAATGATATACGTAACAATGATATACGTAACAATGATATAAGTAACAATGATATACGTAACAATGATATACGTAACAATGATATACGTAACAATGATATACGTAACAATGATATACGTAACAATAATATACGTAACAATGATATACGTAACAATGATATACGTAACAATGATATACGTAACAATGATATACGTAACAATGATATACGTAACAATGATATATGTAACAATGATATACGTAACAATGATATACGTAACAATGATATACGTAACAATGATATGCGTAACAATGATATATGTAACAATCATATACGTAACAATCATATACGTAACAATGATATACGTAACAATGATATATGTAACAATGATGTTTCTCGTTAAGCTGAATTGAAAACACCTTTTATTTTCTATTCTAAATGTCTTTCTGGCAGTATATATGTAGTCTTGTGCACAATAGTAATCCCACCTGCTGAGGAAGCGAGGCCGCTGCTGAGGAAGCGAGGCCGCTCGCGAAACGCGTTTAGGTGCTTTACCCATGTGCCTGTTTTATTTATTTGAAATAAATTTTGCCTTTTAAATCTATAATTGGCGTGCAGCACTTTTTTGGGATCACAAGACTACGTATCCAGGGGAAATTCGGCATTCCCATCTAATTCTGCCGATTGATTGGAGCATCCAGTGTCTGATTAAGACACAAAATAATGTACACAGAAGAGAAGAGAAAACCTTTTGAAGGAAGCGCTGACTCGATCATCTCTTTTTTTTTGCTATATTTATTATCCTTTGGTGGGTTTGGATATACCACCTATTGAAACGAGACAGCTGCTGATTCATATCAAGAACTGAACTTATTTTATTCTCATACTAAACTGTTTGAATCTATATACGAATAGTATTTTGTGCAACAGCTCGCATCCATCCCCTCTAGGTGGCGCCATTGATACAGGTTTCTTTTTCCACTCAGTTGATACATCCCTCTCCAAGGGTTCAGGTCAAGGGTCGAATACGATTGTTTCTACAAAGATGGCGAGCCCCTACATCAAATCAATGGATCTTGGATACGGTGCAAGGGTTCGCAATTTCCTTTGTATCGACCCCGATACAAGCCTTTGTTCCACCACCACTACAGTTCCCTCAGGAACAAGAGGTTCTGATAGACAAGGAAATACAAGATCTATTAGACAAAGGGGCCATACAACCAGCTCCTACTGGGTCGACGGGTTTCGTCAGCAATTTGTTTCTGGTCTCAAAGAAATGAGGGGGTTTACGACCAGTAATCAATTTGAAAGACCTAAATTATACGTGCAATACAACCATTTCAAAATGGAAGGTATGCATTCTCTCAGAGACATTCTGCGTCAAGGGGATTGGACGGCGAAAATCGACTTGAAGGACGCCTATTTTACGGTACCAATCCACGAGACAGATTATCTTCATTTCTGATGGCAGAGTAAGATGTGGAGGTTCACTTGACTCCCTTTCGGTCTATCCTCAGTTCCGTGGGTTTTCACGAAATTACTGAAGCCAGTGATAACGTCCCTTCGGGAACGCAGAGTCCGCCTAGTAATATACCTGGACGATATCCTATTGATGACAGATGCCGGATCTACCCTTCTGTCCCACTTGCGGTGGATGGTAGAGATTCTACAAGAGCTCGGATTCCTCATCAATATGGAAAAGTCTCTAACGATACCTTCACAAAAGTTGGAGTTCCTTGGTCTAGTGGTGGACTCCACCTCAATGACGCTTCACCTCCCACCTCAAAAGATGGTTTCAATCCCAAAGGAAGTATGGACTATTCTCCAGAAAGATCATATCACACTTCATTGCCTGGCACGGTTGATCGGGCTGCTCACAGCCACTCGTCTGGCGGTACCTCCGGCTCCATTACACTCCGGCCCATTTTCTCCGCAAGGGATTCCAATACTCCTCCCCAGTGACTCTCACCGACGAAGCCCGCTTGGATCTGATGTGGTGGATCAAGAACCTTCAAGAAACCTTTGGTTCCGCCGACCCCAAACAATAATCATAGAGTCGGATGCTTGTCGCACCGGTTGGGGAGCCTGATATGGTCTCCTGGAGACGGGAGGTCGTTGGTCCACATCAGAGACAACGCTACACATAAATTGACTGGAGTTATTGGCGGGTTTGTTCGCGATACAATGCTTCACAAAAGATCAAAGCAATTGTGCCGTCCTCCCAGTGGCGTAGCGTGGGTTGTCAGCGCCCGGGGCAAGGCAAGAATTGTGCGCCCCCAACCTGTGGACATGTTAACACACCCTGATTCCCTTCCACCAGTAGAGTATTGACCCCCCTTACCCCACAAGCACATGTATTGTATATTACCAAAAAACTGATATAATAAAAAAATGAAACACACATGCCCCCCCATGCTATGGCACTGCTACCAGTCACCCTGTCCCAGTATACCCTAGCATAGTTCCACTCTCACACTATACCCAGTCACTCTCTCCCAGTACCCCCAGTCACTCTCTCCCAGTACCCACAGTCACCCTCTCCCACTACCCCAGTCACTCTCTCCCAGTACCCCTCATTCACTCTCTCCCTGTACCCCCAGTCACTCTCTCCCAGTACCCCTCACTCTCTCCCAGTACCCCCAATTACTCTCTCTCTCCAAGTACCCCAGTCACTCTCTCCCAGTACCCCCAGTCACTTTCCCAGTACCCCCAATACCCCTCATTCACTCTCTCCCAGTACCCCAGTCGCTCTCTCCCAGTACCCCTCACTCTCTCCCAGTACCCCCAGTCACTCTCAGTGCCCCCACTTTCTCCCAGTAACCCCACTTTATCCCAGTACCCCCAGTCATTCTCTCTCCCAGTACCCCCAGTCACTTTCCCAGTACCCCCAATTACTCTCTCTCTCCAAGTACCCCAGTCACTCTTTCTCCAAGTACCCCCACTTTCTCCCAGTACCCACCAGTCACTCTCTCTTTGTCCAAGTACCCCTAGTCACTCTCTCCCAGTATCCCCAGTCATTCTTTGTCCAAGTACCCCTAGTCACTCTCTCCATGTACCCCCTCGCTGTGAGTTGGTCACGCTGCTCTGGTGTCGCGTACCTGCATGGAATTGCTGGTGGCCTGGGGGGGGGAGCTGTCCAGGGTTCTTAGTGGGGAACAGATTTTAAATGTGCTGCAGGGCAGGCGCCTCCCTCCTTCCTTCCTGTTCAGCGGCTGCAGGGCTGCCTGCAGTGCAGGGCTGGCACAGGGCTTCAAGGGGGGCTGACAAGTGTGGTACAAGGTATTCCGTCAAATAATGCTGCGCTGCTTCACATGACTCATGTCAGCATTAAGGAGGAGTCAGGACAAGACCAGAATTTTCTGTCCTGGTCCTCCCTTCCGGACGCTGAGTGCTCCAGCACCGCAAAACTGGAGGCTGCCCGTGCAAGGGCCTCTCACGGACACCAGTGCTGATCCCTGCTGGAAAATATTAGTGGTTCAAATTTCTTTTGAAATTTTGCGCCCCCTAAGAAAATTGCGCCCGGGGCGACCGCCCCCGAGGCCCTTCCCACGCTATGCCACTACGTCCTCCTCAAATTGGACAATCTATCGGCAGTTCGGAGTATCAACTGCCTAGGGAGCCCTAGATCGGAACTTCTTTCGATGATGGCGAGGAAGTTTTGGTCCCATTGTTTCACCAACAACCTGACTGTACTGGGCCAATTCATCCCAGGCATGACGAATCTCGTGCCAGATTGGAATTCCAGGCACACAGAGGACTCCGGAGACTGGAAATTCCACTCCTCGATGTTCACAGCGCTTGCCACTCTTTGGGGGCCCTTAGACATAGACCTGTTTGCCTCCAGACACACTCAAGGGCCACGTTTCTTCAGCTGGCGTCCGTATCCAGAGGCATTAGCGACGGACGCGTTCCTACACAATTAAATCGGACCACGTCATTACGCGTTTCCTCCATACTCCATGATAGCGAGAACATTGTCTCTCATTCGTGTTCAACCAGTCACAGTAGTATTGATAACACCCCTTTGGAGGGGTCAACTATGGTTCCCATCCCTGTTGGAGTTGTCAGTAGATTTCCCTCGTCTTCTTCCGATCCGCTCAGATCTGTTACGGAGTCCAGAGGAACAACCTCACCCGTTGTTTCATCAGGGTCATTGCCGCCTGGTGGCATGGTTGGTCTCGGGGGACTTGGATCTCTCCCTGGCATTTCGGAATGGACTCGTTCCTTACTCCTGGAGGCCTGGGCTCCAGGGACACGTTCCTCATATAATTCAGCATGGCGAAATTGGCTTAGCTGGGGTGTGGAAAGACAGCTGGATCCCTTTTCAGCCCGTGTGAGCTACTTGTTGGATTTCCTTACGGAATTGTTTCATGACGGTCGGGCATATCGTACGATCAATGCCGTTAGAACGGCTGTCTCTGCTTCACATGTGGGTTTTCACAGTGTTCCTATAGGTCGTCATCCGCTGTAGTGTCGCTTGTTACGGGCCATTCGCCTATCTTGTCCCCCAGTTCCTCGTTATACCTCTACATGGGACGTTTCTGTTATCCTCCGTTTTTTGTCTAGTTGGCCATCTAATGAGACCCTCTCCATTCGACAATTGTCAGTGCAATTGTTGAAGTTGTTTTGCCTTTTTTCTTGCAAACGAGTGAGCGGTGTGCGCTCTTTAGATATTCCATTGCATTGCTTCGGCCCAGACAGGGTTACGTTTGATATTGCTCGACGCACAAAAACTTCCATCACCTCTGTATTTTATCCATATTTGACAGATCACCCACTGTAACGGTAGCTGTATCGCTTACCCAGGAGTAGCGAAGTTGGGATCCTTGAGAACAGAAGTATCGGCTTGAATAATACAAAAGGTTTATAACTTACAGACTGTAACAAGGAGGCACAAGGGTTAACTGAATTGCCTCTAGGCTCTGAAGGTTTCAAGACCAACAGGTTACCTAGGACACACTCAGAAACAGTAAACGTGGAATGACAGTCCATGAAGTATACAAGGTGCAGGGCAGTCAGATACAGAAATAACATAAAATCAGAAATAAACAATAGTATGTAATCGTGGTCTTAGCAAAACCATAAACCTAAGTAGGAACCTGGATAAAGGGACCCCGAAGGATTGCAAACAATATCCCTAAACATGAGGGGTTAAAACCCAAAACTGTGAGTGATTAACCCAGCAAATAGCAGGGGGTTAAATCACTAAAACAAATCATACAACGTAAAAACACAATAGAAAGAGAGTAGTCTAAGCCAAGCCGGGTCAATAACAGGAGAAGGGATCGCATACAAAGCAGGGTCGTTAACGGTAAAGTCAAATCTATTATTAGGAAGTAGCGGTGCGTGAAATGAACTCCACAACAGGGCAATGAGGCCATTCCTAGAGCCCTGTTTTAAAGCCTGTGGCTCCTGGTAACCACACCAGACCCCGCCCCCTCAGATGTCGATCTGCCAGCAGTAAGTGCTGGCACCCGACCAGCCAGCGACCC
This sequence comes from Leptobrachium leishanense, assembly GCA_009667805.1. Classification (NCBI taxonomy): domain Eukaryota; kingdom Metazoa; phylum Chordata; class Amphibia; order Anura; family Megophryidae; genus Leptobrachium; species Leptobrachium leishanense. The sequence goes on from CM019063.1 coordinate 538,818,737, forward strand.
CCCCCTTCTTTCCCAGACCCCCCAGGGGGCGCAGCGGGGGCTGAGGATGTAACAGAACCCCCCCATCTACGGTCGGGCCCAGAACGACCACCAGGCGCTGAAGGATGGGCCTCATGAAACAGGCGAACCAGACGAGGCGCATGGATATCACAGGCATCTTGCCAAGAACGATCCTCAGGACCATAACAACCCTCCCAGTCCACCAGGTACTGTAAGACACCCCCGACCAGACGGGACCGCAGGATGGCACGGACCTCGTACTCCTCCTCACCCTGAGACTTGATAGGCGGAGGGGAACAGCAATTCTGGTGCACTTATTACAGGTAAGAGGCTTCAGGAGGCCGACATGAAATACGTTATGTATACGTAGAGAAGGAGGCAAAGCCAACGCATAAGAGACAGGATTAATATGTTTTAACACTTTAGAAGGCCCGATAAACCTGGGAGCCATCTTCATGGATGGCACCAACAATTTGATGTTTCTGGTAGACAGCCATACCTTGTCCCCAACCGTATGTACCAGTGCAGGACCTCTGTGCCTGTCTGCTTTTATTTTTTGTCTATCGATATTGGCCTTCATAATCTCTTTTACTTTCTCCCATGTCCCTTTCATGTCATTCAGACGTTCGTCCAAGGCTGGCAAAGCAGTCGCTTGGAAATCAGAAGGGAGCATGGGAGGGTCAGAACCATAGACTGTATGGAAAGGTGAGTGGCCTGTGGTTTCACTTACTGAGTTGTTTAACGCAACCTTAGCCCAGGGTAACAGGTCTGCCCACTCATTTTGTCTTTCAGACACGAAGCAACGCAAGTACTGCTCAACACTTTGGTTGGCTCTCTCTGCGGCCCCATTAGTTTGTGGGTGATAAGCAGAGGAGAAGCTCAACTCAATACCTAGGTTCTCGCAAAATCCTCGCCAGAAACGAGACACGAACTGAGTTCCTCTGTCGGATACTATTCCCAGAGGAACCCCATGAAGTCGCACAATATTTTGTATGAATACTGCTACCAGCTCACTGGCTGAAGGAAGCTTTACCAGTGGTATAAAGTGTACCATCTTAGAGAACCTATCTACCACCGTAAAGATTACAGTATGGCCTTTGGAAGGTGGTAAATCTGTGATAAAGTCCATCGAGAGGTGGGAACAAGGTCTCTCTGGCACTGGTAAAGGTTGCAGGAGACCAACAGGTCTACAGCACATGTCACATGTGGCTATGTAGTCCTTAATATCCCTTCACATACCACCCCAGCAGAATTGTTTCTCGATCGTGGCCACTGTTTTATTTATTCCCATATGCCCATAGGGCTTGGAATCATGATAAATCATCATCATCTGTGTTCTCTCCTCCTCAGGTACAAACATTTTCCCAGGAGGTTTTTCAAGAGGAGCAACACCCTGACCAGCCTGGATTCTATCCAGCAAAGGAGAAGACACTGTCAAGACCGTGGTACCCAAGATCCTCTCGTGAGGAATGATTGGACTGTGGTCAAAAGTGTGCTGTTCATATGACTCGAACTGTCTAGATAAAGCGTCAGCTTTTGTGTTTTTAGAAACAGGACGATAAGTTAACAAAAAGTTGAAACTTGACAAGAACAGTGACCACCTGGCATGCCTGGAATTCAAGCGTTTGGCATCTCACATGTACACTAGATTCTTATGGTCTGTGATAATCATCACGGGATCTTTAGTGCCTTCTAGCAAATAGCGCCATTCTTTGAGGGCCGCTATAACTGCTAGTAATGCTCTGTTTCCTATGTCATAGTTTTTCTCAGCAGGTGTCATCTTTCTAGAGAAAAACCAACAAGGATGTACAGGTCCCTCAGGACTTTCTCTTTGAGACAGAATTGCACCAATCCCTATTTCAGATGCATCAACCTCAAGGTGAAATGGAAGGCCTGGTACTGGATGCCTTCGGATAGGTGCGGAGACAAACGCATCTTTAAGTGACTGGAATGCCTGCTTGGCCTGGTCACTCCAGACCTGACTCTGAGCACCTTTCTTAGTCATGGCCGTGATGGGAGACACCACAGAAGAGAACCCTTTGATAAACCTCCTATAATAGTTTGTGAAACCAAGAAATCTTTGTATGGCTTTCAGACCTTGAGGTAGTGGCCATTCTCTGATGGCAGATAGCTTATTTGGATCCATCTCAAACCCATTTGGTGTGATGATGTAACCCAGGAAATGTACTGAAGTTATGTCAAACTGACACTTTTCTAACTTACAGTATAGTTTATTCTCCAGCAACCTTAGTAACACTGTCCTCACATGGACATGGTGTGTTTCAACATCAGGGAAATAAATCAGAATATCATCTAAATAGACGATTACGAAGACTTGCAAAAAGTCCCTCAGGACATCATTTATAAAGTCTTGGAAACCTGCAGGCACATTGCATAGACCGAAAGGCATAACTAAATACTCATAATGACCACTGCGAGTGTAAAGGCAGTCTTCCACTCATGGTCCTCCTTGATTCTCACCAAATTGTACGCACCACGAAGATCCAACTTCGTGTATGTTTTGGCATCTCTTAAGCGGTCGAACAACTCGGATATTAAAGGGATGGGATAGGCATTACATATAGTGATTCTGTTTAACCCTCTATAGTCAATGCAAGGTCTTAAATCCCCCTCCTTTTTAGACACAAAGAAAAACCCGCTCCCGCAGGAGAGGAAGATCGACGTATGAACCCTTTAGCTAGGTTTTCACGTATTCTTCCATAATAGCATTTTCTTTCTGAGACAGTGGATACACATGACCCCTTGGAGGCATGGTGCCTGGTAATAGGTCTATGGCACAATCATATGGCCTGTGAGGTGGCAAGATCTCGGATTTACCCTTATCGAACACCTCCTTTAAGTCTTTGTACCACTCGGGTACTACAGTAGAGAGTGGAGGAGCAGTGGCTGCATTCAAGCTACCAACTGTAGCAGTCATGCCCAGACACCTGGACCAGCATTTTGATCCCCACGATTCCAACTCCCCTTTTCCCCAGTTCACCACTGGGTTGTGTTTAGCCAACCATGGATAGCCCAATATGATAGGCACGGTAGGAGACTCAATGATTTGTATCTGTATTTTTTCTTTATGGTGAACACCAGTTCTAAAAGATACAGGAACAGTTTGATGCGTGACATGAGGTCTTGTCAACCTTCTGCCGTCAATACTCTCAATGAGAAGTGGTACCTCTCTCTCAACCAGAGGCACCCAGTGAATGGCAGCAAACCCAGAGTCTAGAAAATTTCCTGCAGACCCAGAATCCAGTAATGCCTCTATGCCAAATTTGACCTTTTCCCAACCAATGGTTACAGTTACTACCACACGAGATTTTTTCTTTTTCTTATTAGATACAAGAGACACGACAGTGGTACCTAGAACTAGTCTTTCAGGGGATACCATGCTCGCTTCTGACACATTAGACCTCTTAGGTCTCTTGGGGCATTGTGAACAAAAATGTCGTTTGTCTGCACAGTAGAAACAGAGACCTTCTCTAGGGCGAAATTGTCTCTCCTCCTCAGATAAGCTAGAACGACCTAGTTGCATAGGCTCTGGTTCAGCAGGCATGGGTCTGGGAGGAAATATAGCATGAACAGACCTGGGAATAGAACATGTACCGTGAGGTTGTTTATGTGACATGTTACGACCAGACCTTCTGTCTCGTATCTGATCATCAAGAGCAATACAATAGTCAATCAGATTTTCCAGTTCTTCGGGCAAAGACAAAGGTGCTAATTCATTCATAACTTTCTCGGACAGGCCTTCGAGAAACGCCGTAACAAGCACTTCATTTTCCCACTGTAATTCTGCTGCTATTGTCTTGAATTCTATGGCATAGTCAGCAACACGGCGGTTGCCCTGGGAAATACGTCACAAGGCTCTAGCTGCCCCTGTAGCCCTTCGAGCAGGATCAAATGTACGTCTCAAGTCATTCATAAAAGCAGCATAATTATAAATCACTGGTTTCTTTAATTCCCATAAAGGGGTTGCCCACAGTAGAGCTTTCTCAGTCAGGTGGTTAATCACATAACCCACCTTAGCTCTATCTGTAGGACACATACCTGGATTTAACTCAAACATGATATCAATTTGGGTTATGATGAACCCGCTGCATAAACCAGAATTTCCACTGAAACACGTAGGGGTCTTTAAACTCACATGAGATACAAACAGCAGGGGGTTAAATCACTAAAACAAATCATACAACGTAAAAAACACAATAGAAAGAGAGTAGTCTAAAGCCAAGCCGGGTCATTAACAGGAGAAAGGATCGCGTACAAAGCAGGGTCGTTAACGGTAAAGTCCAATATATTATTAGGCATTAGCGGTGCGTGAAATAACTCCACAACAGGGCAATGAGGCCATTCCTAGAGCCCTGTTTTAAAGCCTGTGGTTCCTGGTAACCACACCTGACCCCGCCCCCTCAGATGCCGATCTGCCAGCAGTAAGTGCTGGCACCCGACCAGCCAGTGACCCCCCCTTCTTGCACAGACCCCCCAGGGGGCGCAGCGGGGGCTGAGGACATAACACCCACTTATTTGTCCATTACAGTGTTTGCAGGAATATGAATCTCGTATGAGTCAGTTTTGCCCTAGTGGGATATCCCCTCTGTTTTTGTCTCTTAAAGCTCCTCATAATCCGGTATCATCAGCATCCCTGGCACATTGGATGCGTTGGCTTATTTTGGAAGCGGGTACTGATGTCTCATGTTTCGGTGCTCACTCGGTGTCAGGGTTGCACATAGCGAAGGTAGTGTTGGAACCAATATGCAAGACGTACCTTGTCAAGAAGCGGTGGGAGAGCTGAGTGATATCTGCAGGTGTTGCAGGTGCACCGCAGGCAGCGTAATCGGTATTCCAGGCAGAGGTCGAAGGAGTAAAGCAGGCAGCGTAATCGGTATTCCAGGCAGAGGTCGAAGGAGTAAAGCAGGCAGCGTAATCGGTATTCCAGACAGAGGTCGAAGGAGTAAAGCAGGCAGCGTAATCGGTATTCCAGGCAGAGGTCGAAGGAGTAAGGCAGGCAGCGTAATCGGTATTCCAGGCAAAAGGTCAGGATAACGGTCAATGGTAACAAAGATACTCTTGCAACAGACTAGAATAAACTAGTACCGAACTCTTGGACAAGCGACTCTTTATGGGGAACCTCCGGGGCAGTCTCTGATGACGTGTGCGCCGCCGTCAGCTGTTCTAAGCACTCCGGCGTCTCGCGCTCGCTGTTAGCCCGGAAAGGCGCGCACATGCGCGGTCCACTCCGCATCCTGGCCACGAGGGAGGAGGAATGATGAACGCCACGAGCGCCGTGATGCCCGCCAACGCCCGGGACTGGAGCACCGTCCAGGGGTTGCGGTAGGAAACCCTGACAGAGCCCCCCAACAAGGCGACCCCTCCGGGGGCGCGTCGGATGAGCCGCGTGAAAAGCTTCAACAAGATCAGGAGCGTGGACATCAGCGGCAGAAACCCAGGAGTCCTCCTCAGGACCATAGCCAGTCCAGTGAACTAGATATTCTAGGCGACGACGTCGAAAACGAGAATCCAATATCTCTTGTACTTCATACTCATCCTCGGACACAGCCACCACAGGACCTGGACGAGAAGGGGTGCGACCAGGGAACGGATCCGGATTCGACGGATGAAGGAGAGACACATGGAACACCGGGTGGACTTTGTACTCAACGGGCAGGCGTAGTCTTACTGCTGAGGACGACACAACTCTGTCAATCGGAAAGGGACCCAAAAAGCGAGGCCCCAATTTACGTGAAGGGCAATTTAGCGTCACATGCTTGGAGGACAGCCATACTAAATCACCTATTTTGTATAGGGGAGCAGGGACCCGGTGGCGATCCGCGTAACGTTTGTATGAACGTTGAGCGGACAGAAGAGCAGCTCTCACTTGTTTGAAGCCGTCGTGTATAGAAGCCATACGTTGATCCAAGGAAGGAATATGGCTAACTAAAGGCGAACCAGGAAACATTACCGGATGCTGACCGTAGTTGGCGAAGAACGGAGAACATTTGATTGAACGATGGATCTGATTGTTGTATGCGAATTCAGCAAGGGGTAAAAGATCCGCCCAGTCGTCCTGGAGATGAGAGGTGAAACAGCGTAGATACTGTTCCAGGGTACCATTGGTTCGTTCAGTCTGACCGTTGGTCTGAGGATGATAGGCCGTTGATAGACTCTGCTGCATATGGAGTGTTTTACAAAAAGACTTCCAAAAAAGGGAAGTAAATTGAGACCCTCTATCGGATATAATGGTAGAGGGCAACCCATGTAAACGGAATATTTCTTTTATAAATATAGTCGCGGTTTGGGCTGCTGTAGGTATCCCCGTATGGGGTAAAAAATGAGCCATCTTGGAAAATCTGTCAATCACTACCATTACAGTGTTATACCCGGCGGAGAGGGGTAACTCAACTATGAAGTCCATAGATATATCCTCCCATGGAATACGAGGAACGGGCAATGGTTGGAGCAAACCTTGTGGACGTTGATGAGAGACTTTGGCTCTGATGCATACTGGGCAATTCGTTACATATGATATGGTATCCGTCCGCAGACTGGGCCACCAGAAAAAACGATGTATCAAATCCAGTGTCTTGTGTTTACCCCCGTGACCTCCTAGGGGGGAGTCATGACAATATTGTAGTACAGAGAGCACTGCGGTGGGCGGTACGAATACTTTCTGGTGATGAAACAAAAAACCGTCCTGTGCGGTCAGTGCCATTGAAGGAGCCATTTGGTCGAGGGGAGGCGAGTCTTTCTTTATGACCTCCCATAGCGTTAACTTGATCGTGGCAAAACAGGTTCTGGGTAATATGAAGTCGTTATTGATTACTTGTATGTTGTCGTTAGCTCTTGATAAGGCATCGGCCTTCCCGTTTTTGTTACCAGGTCGATAGGTGATGTGCATGTCGAACCTGCTAAAAAAAAGAGCCCATCTTGCCTGCCTTGGTTTTAATCTGCGTGCTTGCTGTAGGTACTCCAAATTCCTATGATCGGTGAGGATGGATACAGGATGGCGAGCGCCTTCAAGTAGATGACGCCATTCTTCCAGAGACAGTTTGATTGCCAGCAATTCTTTTTCTCCAACGTCATAATTCTGTTCTGCTGCGGAAAGGGTTTTAGAAAAAAAAGATACGGGATGCATTATTTCTGTTTCTTTCTGTCTTTGCGATAACACTGCTCCAACAGCGAAGGCCGAGGCATCTACCTCTAGAGTATATGGTTGAGAGGGATCTGGAATCGAGAGGACAGGTGCTGAAGTGATAGTTCTTTTTAACAAATTGAAGGCATCTTGAGCCGCTGTAGACCAAGAAAAACGAGTATGGATACTAGTTAGGTCAGTCAAGGGTTTAACTATCTTGGAGAAGTTTTTTACGAATTTCCTATAAAAATTGCAAAAACCCAAAAAACACTGGACCCCTTTTCTGTTAGCAGGAACTGGCCAATCGGTAACTGCCTCTATCTTGGCGGGATCCATCTGTATATGCCCGGGGGTGATAATGAATCCAAGAAAATCAATACGTTGTGTATCAAATAAACATTTTTCCAACTTGACATATACTTTGTGTTTCAATAAACGTAACAGTACCGTTCTCACATGTGTCTTATGTATTTCGGCGGTATCAGAATAAATCAATATATCGTCTAAGTATATGATTACATAACAATCCAGTATGTCCTGGAAGATATCGTTAAGAAATCTCTGAAACGTGGCAGGAGCATTGCAGAGACCATACGGCATTACTAGATACTCGAAGTGTCCGTACCTGGACCTAAAGGCTGTCTTCCATTCGTCTCCGTCTCGTATTCTCAATAAATTGTACGCACCACGTAAATCAAGTTTCGTAAAAATAGATGAAGTTCTTAATCGGTCCATGAGTTCTGATATTAAAGGCAGAGGATATTTGTTTTTGATTGTGATATTATTTAAGGCACGATAGTCCACACAAGGGCGGAGCCCTCCGTCCTTCTTTCCTACGAAGAATATGGGAGCTCCTGCTGGAGACGTTGAGGGACGTATAAAACCTTTCTTTAAGTTTTCCGAAATATATTCTTTGAGGGTCTCTAATTCTGGTTCGGACAATGGGTATATTCTTCCGTGAGGAATGGGAGCACCGGGTAAAAGATCTATCGGACAATCATAAGCTCTAGAAGGTGGTAGGTCGTCTGCTCCTTTCTTTTCGAACACACTATGTAAGTCCTGATAAGCTTTAGGTATGTCTGCACACATGGCTGCAGTATGTGTCTGTAGTTGAAGGCCTTCGGAGGTTGGAGAGCAATCCATCTGATTGAAGGTAACGGTACTCCTAGTCCAATCAATAGTAGGATTGTGTTTTCTCAGCCAATTAAGACCAAGAACGGCTGGAAATACTGGGGAGGGCACGATATCGAAGAGGAGTGTGTCTTGAAATTGCTCTCCTATGGTGACTAGTAGGGGTATAGTCTCTTTGGTCACGGGACCGGATTGGGGAGTGCTCCCGTCCAACAACTGGATGGGATAAGGCTGTTTTTTCGGCGAAGTAGGGATTCCAAGGGTCTGTATTACCTCAGTATCCAGGAAACAGCTGCTGGCCCCGGAATCAATCATGGCGTTGATCGTGGTTGTATGGTCGTCCCACTGTAATGACAAGGGAACTATGAGGTGGGTGGACATGGGAGTACAGACGCCTTTGATGGATGCAAAAGCAGGAAGGGCCAGAGGCTTACCGATTCGGGCGTTGGGTTTTTCGCGGCATTCCCGTACTTGATGCCCTGCACGGCCACAATACATACAGAGGCCCAAAGAGCGCCTTCTGGATCTCTCTGCTTCCGTCAAAGGCCCTCTAGCTGCTCCGACTTGCATCGGTTCGTCGCCGCTGTCAGCTGGCTGTGACGGCATGTAAGGAGGTGGAATGGTCGGTTTTCTTGTTGGTGTGGCTGGGTGGGTGCTAGCGCGTTCAGCGCGCCTTTCTCTTATTCTTCGGTCTATATCAATGCATAAGGACATAGTTTTGTCCAATGATGAAGGGAGCCCGGTTCTCGCGAGCTCGTCTTTTAGTGCTTCGGACAGTCCTTTCCTGAATTGGGCTATAAGAGCTGGTTCATTCCATTCTGACTCAAGGGCCAAGTGTTTGAAATCTGTGATATATTCTTCCACGTCATTTCTCCCTTGTTTCAGGTTGTCAAGAGCCAGAGCCGCGTTTGTTGTCCGGTGAGGGTCGTCATACATTTCCTCCATGGCTTCATAGAAAGTGCTCCAACTGTTTAACACGGGATTGTGGGTTCGTAACAGATGATGAGCCCATCGTTGAGGCCGCCCGACCAGTAACGATATCACGGATCTGACTCGTGCGAAGTCAGTATTGTAGGTCCGTCTTTGGAGGGAGAACATTATCTGACAAGACGTTATAAAGCAACGGAATTGTTTTCTATCACCGTCGAACTTCTCGGGTGGTGATACGTAGGGTTCTGGACCTGTAGCGGCGTTATCCAGCGGGGGTGTTGGAGGCTCGACCATAGACCGTGGGGTACCGCTGCTTGTCAGTCCTTGTTCCAGACGCTCTTGATGTACCTGCATCGCTGTTTGATTAGCTTCCAAGGCCTGTACGGATTGAGTCAGTATATGGAGCTGTTGAGCGATGGCGGCTAAAGTCTCTGGTACACTTGCTGGTTCCATGATGGACTAGTTTATTATGTCAGGGTTGCACATAGCGAAGGTAGTGTTGGAACCAATATGCAAGACGTACCTTGTCAAGAAGCGGTGGGAGAGCTGAGTGATATCTGCAGGTGTTGCAGGTGCACCGCAGGCAGCGTAATCGGTATTCCAGGCAGAGGTCGAAGGAGTAAAGCAGGCAGCGTAATCGGTATTCCAGGCAGAGGTCGAAGGAGTAAAGCAGGCAGCGTAATCGGTATTCCAGACAGAGGTCGAAGGAGTAAAGCAGGCAGCGTAATCGGTATTCCAGGCAGAGGTCGAAGGAGTAAGGCAGGCAGCGTAATCGGTATTCCAGGCAAAAGGTCAGGATAACGGTCAATGGTAACAAAGATACTCTTGCAACAGACTAGAATAAACTAGTACCGAACTCTTGGACAAGCGACTCTTTATGGGGAACCTCCGGGGCAGTCTCTGATGACGTGTGCGCCGCCGTCAGCTGTTCTAAGCACTCCGGCGTCTCGCGCTCGCTGTTAGCCCGGAAAGGCGCGCACATGCGCGGTCCACTCCGCATCCTGGCCACGAGGGAGGAGGAATGATGAACGCCACGAGCGCCGTGATGCCCGCCAACGCCCGGGACTGGAGCACCGTCCAGGGGTTGCGGTAGGAAACCCTGACACTCGGGTAGGAGTGCTATGGTTTCGTCCGCTTTCTCCTTGGGATGTCGTTTAGAGGATTTTATGCGGGCCGCAGATTGGTCTCAAGAATCCACGTTACGTACCTTTTATTTAAAACCTTTATCACATTGGTCTACCCCGATTCTGGACGAACTTTGAACTAGCAAATATGAGCCTCCGAGTCAATGACTTAAAATTACTAAATTTTCCTATTTCCATGACGGAAAGTTAGAATTTTAATAATGACTCGGAGGCGAGTATTTCCCTCCTCACCCTCCCATATGTTATACATAGTCTATTCTTGTTGTATATATATTGTTAAATAAAGCATTGCAATAAACACTATGTACTGTTTTTATTTCACATATTGTAATGGATATTGTTATTCTGGTTTTATAAACAAATAGTTTCATCAATTAATGTTCTCGTGTATTCTGTTCCGAATCTGGCCTTTGATAGCCAGTAGTGGCACTCTTTCTAATCCCTGGTCCGTGTTTTACGGCTGGTCCTCTACATCCTTCATTTTCTCTTGTTTGTTATATGTTCTTCTATGCCGGATCCTTCTTCGTTCCTGTTGGATTTACTGTTAATTCCGGTTCCATACCCTTTTTTGTAGCCAGAAAGAGGACGCATTTCCCGGTTCAAGCCCATATATAGACATGGACCGCAGGGGATTATGGACTGGAGGTAGGGGCTAAGGGGAAGTTATGTTAGTCTTTTCGCTTGTTCATTTTTTCTCTTGCTGTTGTGATTAAATATCAAGAAAGAAGCAAATACTCGCCTCCGAGTCATTATTAAAATTAAATTATTAGAATTCGAACTTTCCATCATGGAAATAGGAAAATTTAGAAATTATCCCTCTGTAGCCTGTAATGAACACCTCACATCCTGCACCTCACACCTCATCCCTCTACATTCTGTAATGAACGCCTCTGGTAGACTCATTCAGTAATTGAATATAAACAAGCATGGGATAGGCATAAGGCTATCCTAAACAAAAGATAAATCCAGGTAAAGTATCCATGTAATTGGGCGACTAGATGGGCCGAAAGGTTCTTATCTGCTGACATTTTTCTATGTTTCTACCTCACATCCTGCACCCTTCTACAGTCTATGAGGAGGTTACCTGTGTATAATGGCTGCACATCTTTCCATCCTCACATTCTAAAGAGGTGAAGTTGTAGAACTTGTGCTCCTGGTACCAGTCACCCAGGCCCAGTTCTAGGTCCAGTCCGGTTCCTGTCATAAGAAACAAGTTCTCCCCCCGTAAGCCTCGGTTTTCATTGTGTTCCCAGATGCACTTGGCAGCGTAAGATTTAGCCAGATCCTCCAGGGACTTACTCCATCTCTACAACAAAGTACAGGGTGTATAGATTATTGGGGTTCATTCTATTGTGTATAAGCTTCTAGGTCACAGGGTGTGTATATTATATATAAAGCTGGTGCTCAATGATTTTCTATTGGAGAATAATTTAACACCCCGTTAAACCTCTCCCCTCCCCATTGAATCCTATCCTCATCCCGCAGTGGAAAGGGTATCTCGATCCCCTGGAGCAAAGACTGGGGACAAATAGTTCTCAGTCTCCCTCCCCGATCACTCCATGATGCTGATCGATCTGGCAAGAGTGAGGTCGCGGCCCGGAAGCCTCCATGGTGGTGCAGAAGCTCTACTGCAGGTATGAGGGAGGTTAGTGCTGCATTCCGGGCAAGGTGCTGAGATGGCTGTGATGTGCGCCAGTTTGGTTTCGAAGTACATGGACCTAGAAATGTATTTGAGAGGTATGAGCCTGATGTTTTATATTGTTTTCCTGCTGTTTCCTTTGTTAAAGTCCCCCTGTATCTACAATTTTAGATGCAGGGTGTTTGAGTTTTCTGAGCCCTATTCCCTTATGTTCGTGTTTATATTAATATTCCCTTATGTATTAATTGTGGAGTCTCCTGTGGTATATACTGTATTTGCTGTGTTGTTCTTTTCCTTTGATTTTGGATTCCTTTGTCTGGCGATGCTTGCATCACCCTCCCCCGTGAACACAATTGTAACCAGATTCCTACTCCCTGTGCTACTCCCTAAGCCATTGTTCCAATGCTGGGCATGGTGTGTCTGTGTGTATGTGTGTGTGTCTGTGTGTGTGTGTCTGTGTGTGTGTGTCTGTGTGCATGTGTCTCTGTGTGCGTGTGTCTCTGTGTGTGTGTGTGTCTGTGTGTGATGAAAGCATTGATAGATATTTTTAATTTCCTGTATAAATATATATGTATTGTGATTCAAATACGTACTGTAGTTAATATGTATTGGACTGTGGTTCCCCCCCTTTCTCCCTAACTTTATTGACACGTGATCCTGTTAGGAATGTTGGAAAACTGCGCAAAAGTTGTAAGACAGAAAAAACCCCATCTCTGAACCATATATGGTAATAATAAGTGTTTATTTTATTTATTTATTTATAAAGGATTTTACCAGGAAGGATACATTGAGATTTCTCTCGTTTTCAAGTATGTCCTGGTTTCTTTGTTAGCTGTGCAGGCCAAACTCTGACATGGAAATATATCTGTACACTGATTGGCTATATGTTGTTTGAAATCTAATAAATTGGTCTGTCTAACAAAGAATAAGTCAGACATGACATGAAAGCTGTACATTGTGTGTAGCTGATTTTAATGTCTCCGCTATAGCGTAAGCGCGCGTCTTTCTTCATTTTCTTACTTGAGAAGGAACTTGCAAAGGTTTATGGAATTCCTGTTATGGTAATTATAAATAGGAAAACTGATTTGATTTGTTTATTGTAATTTTTTAACATGTGTGTCTGTGTCTGTGCGTGTGTGTGTGGTTTTCAACCTACAAGGATCTCCTGTGCTTTGCGGGAGCAGACTGCATGTGGACAGGGATCACCACGTTGCAATGGCGTTTCCATGTTTAGCTTCAGGAATGGGATAGAGCCCTGTGTCTTTTTGTTTCTGTGGCATATTATCATGTCCCTGGCATGGGCCCTCTGCCACCGTGTCTCTGGCATGGGGCCCTCTCCCACCCTTTCCTGGCACGGGGCCCTCTTCCAACCATTGCTGGCACGGGGCCCTCTTCCAACCATTGCTGGCACGGGGCCCTCTCCCAACCATTGATGGCACGGGGCCCTCTCCCAACCATTGATGGCACGGGCCCTCTCCCAACCACTGATGGCACGGGGCCCTCTCCCACCGCATCTCTGGATGATATAGTATAATGTCATGTTTGACGCTTACCAGCGCCATCATGTCTGAGGCTGAAGGGTCCACCTGCGAGCGATAAACATTGTGTTTCTCCACAATAAATTTCTTCTGTTCCTCATTTAATGCAAAGACCACGTGGAGCACAATCCAGATCCAGAGGGGCGGCTTCATGGCACCTGCAACAAAACGAGCCTGAATGTGGGCCAGGATGTGTCACTCCATGCAGACAGAGGCACGCGCAGACAGAAGTGAGCGGAGACAGAAGTGAGCGGAGACAGAAGCACAGACAAGGTGCAGAGACAGAAGTGCAGGCTTGTGTGCCAGCACCCTGGAACTTTGCATGTGGCACAGCAAAGGGACACATTGAGAGGTCTCGTCAGTGGCAAGCGATCCGTTTGTGATCTAAGCTTGCCATGCTGATCTGGAAGGGGGGTGATATGTGACGGTCGTCACTTTGAACTTGGGGTGTGTCATGGAGCTGATGTAACGCTCCATGCTTCAAACCCCAAGAGACTTTATGTTCATTTATATCGTGTGATTTTAGATATATTTTACATTGTTTGTTTTTAGTTTAAATTAGTTTAGTGTAAATGGCGTAACTTTAGTTTTAAAAATACTTATATTCCTGTAGGTAAATGTGTTTTTATGTATACAGTAAACAAGCTTTACTGCTGTGTAATTTATGCACCAGGGCTTTTCCCCTTATCTGGCTGCATGTTTAATTCAAGGGATCTGTGATAGTATTTTCTTTAATCTGATGTGTTAGAACAATGGATTATACAAAGGCTGTGTGAGCTGAAGGCTAAAAAATGTAAAGAATTTTTATTGTAAATAACTGACATAATGTAATTAGTATATTGGTAGGACGAGGTGCGTCATTTATGCAAATTATGACTGTTGGACTTCAGCATAAATGGTGGCGTTTTGTTCATTAAAAGTCAGAGAACTCTCAAGCTCAGAGAGAGAGAGAATCCTGTTTTAAAGCATACAGCCGCGCCTGGTGTCTTTATTACAAACTACGCAACACGATATACTCAATATCAGAAGGCACCAAGCGACCTTCTGGAAATTCCTAATGGCTCCAGGGCAGAGGAACAGAAGCAGGCGGATCAAGCTGCTCGAGGCGCTGAGGACAGCGCTCCCAGTAGCCGGGCTGACCGCAACGAAGGGGTGTCTGGAGAGTCAGGACAGACGGAAGAGAACGGTTCCATCACAGGGTGCATGCCTGATTTGCTTTATTTTCTTGCCCTCTCGTGTGCAGAATGGTTGTGAAACCTGAGTTGTGCATGAATAATACCTCAAAAACCTAAACCGCCACACTGCATCGAAGAGTACTGGGACGACTTTGAAACCCTGCGTCATTAAACTTTACACCTCACAAGGTCAGGTGAGGCATCATTGGACAGGACAGAGTC
>CM019063.1:538833757-539266347 GCA_009667805.1 Leptobrachium leishanense
AGAGACACCCTTGAGAGCGAGTGAGACACACACAGAGAGTGAGACACACACAGAGAGAGAGACACCCTGAGAGCGAGTGAGACACACACAGAGAGTGAGACACACACAGAGAGAGAGACACCCTGAGAGCGAGTGAGACACACACAGAGAGAGAGACACCCTGAGAGCGAGTGAGACACACAGAGAGAGAGAGACACCCTGAGAGCGAGGGAGGCACACACACAGAGAGCGACACGCACCGAGAGAGCGACACGCACCGAGAGAGCGACACACACACACACAGAGAGACACCCTGAGAGCGAGCGAGACACACACACATCGAGAGAGAGACACACACCGAGAGAGAGACACACATCGAGAGAGAGACACACACCGAGAGAGAGACACACACTGAGAGAGAGACACACACCGAGAGACACACACCGAGAGAGACACACACACACACAGAGAGACACCCTGAGAGCGAGAGAGATACACACTGAGAGAGAGACACACACCGAGAGAGAGACACACATCGAGAGAGAGACACACACAGAGAGAGAGACACACACTGAGAGAGAGACACACACCGAGAGAGACACACACACACACAGAGAGACACCCTGAGAGCGAGAGAGACACACACTGAGAGACACACGAGAGAAGACACACAGAGAGAGACACACACCGAGAGAGACACACACACACACAGAGAGACACCCTGAGAGCGAGAGAGACACACACTGAGAGACACACACTGAGAGAGAGACACACACCGAGAGAGAGACACACATCGAGAGAGAGACACACACCGAGAGAGAGACACACACCGAGAGAGAGACACACACTGAGAGAGAGACACACACCGAGAGAGACACACACGAGAGAGACACACACACACAGAGAGACACCCTGAGAGCGAGAGAGACACACACTGAGAGACACACACTGAGAGACACACACTGAGAGAGAGACACACACCGAGAGAGAGAGACACACACACACACACACACAGAGACACACACACACACAGAGCGAGACACACACAGAGAGAGACACCCTGAGAGCGAGCGAGACACACAGAGCCAGACACACACCGAGTGAGCGAGATACCCCTAGAATTTGACACACACAGAACGAGACACACACGCAGAGCGGCAATAAGACACACAGAGGAAGCGTGACACACACAGAGAGGGAGAGACCAAAAGAGACCAAAAGAGACCAAAAGAGACATTCACACACCCTATAGACATATCCACCCTCTGAAAGAGACATCATCAGCTGAGGCAGAGACAGACAGACCGCAGGTACCCTGAGACAGACTGAGGTTACTGAGGCATGTGAGAGACTCCGGGACACTTCCTGCTCCTGATGGGATTATTGGACGGGAAGATCTGATCATGTCTGAGACCAAATCTGGGGGCGCCATGTCTGGCGGAGATAAAGCCATCAAAGAGGGGCAGCTCCACGTCAAGCAGAACAGGATCGGCAAAGTGAGTCTGCAGCATGATGACTGCTGTGTACCCCACCACACTGTACCCCCTCCCCACACTGCCTGCATTCCCACAGTTGGTACCCCCACACTGCCTGCACCTCCACACTGAACCCCCACACTTCCTGCACCTCCACACTGCCTGCACCCCTACACTGCACCCCGACACTGAACCCTCACTGCCTGCACCTCCACACTGCCTGCACCTCCACACTGCCTGCACCCCCACACTGAACCCCACACTGAACCCCACACTGCCTGCACCTCCACACTGCCTGCACCTCCACACTGCCTGAACCCCCACACTGCCTGCACCTCCACACTGACTGCACCTCCACACTGCCTGCACCCCCACACTGAACCCCACACTGAACCTCCACACTGCCTGCACCTCCACACTGCCTGTACCCTACACTGTCTTCACCCTCACATCCCCCCTATTTGAGAGATCTATATCCCCCGTATCCCAGAGATCCGCCTCCCCCGTATCCCAGAGATCCGCCTCTCCCCATATCCCCAGAGATCCGCCTCTCCCCGTATCCCAGAGATCCGCCTCTCCCCGTATCCCAGAGATCCGCCTCTCCCCGTATCCCAGAGATCCGCCTCTCCCCGTATCCCAGAGATCTGCCTCTCCCCGTATCCCAGAGATCTGCCTCTCCCCGTATCCCAGAGATCCGCCTCTCCCCGTATCCCAGAGATCCACCTCTCCCCGTATCCCAGAGATCCGCCTCTCCCCTTATCCCAGAGATCCGCCTCTCCCCGTATCCCAGAGATCCGCCTCTCCCCGTATCCCAGAGATCCACCTCTCCCCGTATCCCAGAGATCCGCCTCTCCCCTTATCCAGAGATCCGCCTCTCCCCGTATCCCAGAGATCCGTCTCCCCGTATCCCAGAGATCTGCCTCTCCCCGTATCCCAGAGGTCCGCCCTCTCCTTTATCCCAGAGATCCGCCTCTCCCCGTATCCCAGAGATCCGCCTCTTCCCCGTATCCCAGAGATCCACCTCTCCCCGTATCCCAGAGATCCGCCTCTCCCCTTATCCCAGAGATCCGCCTCTCCCCGTATCCCAGAGATCCGCCTCTCCCCGTATCCCAGAGATCTGCCTCTTTCCCCCCATATCCTAGAGATCTGCCTCCCCCGTATCCCAGAGATCCGCCTCTCCCCGTATCCCAGAGATCTGCCTCTCCCCGTATCCCAGAGATCCGCCTCTCCCCGTATCCCAGAGATCTGCCTCTTTCCCCCCGTATCCTAGAGATCCGCCTCTCCCCGTATCCCAGAGATCTGCCTCTCCCCGTATCCCAGAGATCTGCCTCTTTCCCCCCGTATCCTAGAGATCCGCCTCTCCCCGTATCCCAGAGATCTGCCTCTTTCCCCCCGTATCCTAGAGATCCGCCTCTCCCCGTATCCCAGAGATCTGCCTCTTTCCCCCCGTATCCTAGAGATCTGCCTCCCCCGTTTCCCAGAGATCCGCCTCCCCTGTATCCCAGAGATCCGCCTCTCCCCGTATCCCAGAGATCCGCCTCTCCCCGTATCCCAGAGATCCGCCTCTCCCCGTATCCCAGAGATCCGCCTCTCCCCGTATCCCAGAGATCCGCCTCTCCCCGTATCCCAGAGATCCGCCTCTCCCCGTATCCCAGAGATCCGCCTGTCCCTGTATCCCAGAGATCCGCCTCTCTCCGTATCCCAGAGATCCGCCTCCCCCCGTATCCCAGAGATCCGCCTCTCCCCGTATCCCAGAGATCCGCCTCTCCCCGTATCCCAGAGATCCGCCTGTCCCCGTATCCCAGAGACCCGCCTGTCCCCGTATCCCAGAGATCCGCCTCTCCCCGTATCCCAGAGATCCGCCTCCCCCCGTATCCCAAGATCAGCCTCCCCCCGTATCCCAGAGATCCGCTTCTCCCCGTATCCCAGAGATCCGCCTCTCCCCTATCCCAGAGATCCGCCTCTCCCCGTATCCCAGAGATCCGCCTCTCCCCGTATCCCAGAGATCCGCCTCTCCCCGTATCCCAGAGATCCGCCTCTCCCCGTATCCCAGAGATCCGCCTGTCCCTGTATCCCAGAGATCCGCCTCTCTCCGTATCCCAGAGATCCGCCTCCCCCCGTATCCCAGAGATCCGCCTCTCCCCGTATCCCAGAGATCCGCCTCTCCCCGTATCCCAGAGATCCGCCTGTCCCCGTATCCCAGAGACCCGCCTGTCCCCGTATCCCAGAGATCCGCCTCTCCCCGTATCCCAGAGATCCGCCTCCCCCCGTATCCCAGAGATCAGCCTCCCCCCGTATCCCAGAGATCCGCTTCTCCCCGTATCCCAGAGATCCGCCTCTCCCCTATCCCAGAGATCCGCCTCTCCCCGTATCCCAGAGATCCGCCTCTCCCCGTATCCCAGAGATCCGCCTCTCCCCGTATCCCAGAGATCCGCCTCTCCCCGTATCCCAGAGATCCGCCTCTCCCCGTATCCCAGAGATCTGCCTCTTTCCCCCCATATCCTAGAGATCTGCCTCCCCCGTATCCCAGAGATCCGCCTCTCCCCGTATCCCAGAGATCCGCCTCTCCCCTATCCCAGAGATCCGCCTCTCCCGGTATCCCCAGAGATCCGCTTCTCCTCTATCCCAGAGATCCGCCTCTCCTCTATCCCAGAGATCCACCTCTCCCCGTATCCCAGAGATCCGCCTCTCCCCGTATCCCAGAGATCCGCCTCTCCCCGTATCCCAGAGATCCGCCTCCCCCCGTATCCCAGAGATCCACCTCTCCCCGTATCCCAGAGATCCGCCTGTCCCCGTATCCCAGAGATCCGCCTGTCCCCGTATCCCAGAGATCCGCCTCTCCCCGTATCCCAGAGATCCGCCTCCCCCCGTATCCCAGAGATCCGCCTCCCCCCGTATCCCAGAGATCCGCCTCTCCCCGTATCCCAGAGATCCGCCTCTCCCCTATCCCAGAGATCCGCCTCTCCTCTATCCCAGAGATCCGCCTCTCCCCGTATCCCCAGAGATCCGCCTCTCCCCGTATCCCCAGAGATCCGCCTCTCCCCGTATCTCAGAGATCCTCCTCTCCCCGTATCCCCAGAGATCCTCCTCTCCCCTTATCCCAGAAATCCATGTCCCACCTTACCTTGGTTAGGTGTTGACCAACAAAGGATTCCAGATGGATCCTGCTAAACCCACGACCTTCTGGCCCTCACAAAATGCCTCAAGGTTATATACGGATTTATTGGCTTCACCAATTTCTACCATCGTTTTTATTGAGAACTCCTCTGTCCTAAACCCATAACCCACATGAGTAAGGTGCCACAGCAGGGCTCATACACGGCTTACCGGACCTTCTGACCCACATGAGTAAGGCGCCACAGCAGGGCTCATACACGGCTTACCGGACCTTCTGACCCACATGAGTAAGGCGCCACAGCAGGGCTCATACACGGCTTACCGGACCTTCTGACCCACATGAGTAAGGTGCCACAGCAGGGCTCATACACGGCTTACCGAACCTTCTGACCAACATGAGTAAGGTGCCACAGCAGGGCTCATACACGGCTTACCGGACCTTCTGACCCACATGAGTAAGGCGCCACAGCAGGGCTCATACACGGCTTACCGGACCTTCTGACCAACATGAGTAAGGTGCCACAGCAGGGCTCATACACGGCTTACCGGACCTTCTGACCAACATGAGTAAGGTGCCACAGCAGGGCTCATACACGGCTTACTCATGTTGGTCAGAAGGTCCGGTAAGATGTGTATGAGCCCTGCTGTGGCACCTTACTCATGTTGGTCGGAAGGTCCGGTAAGGTGCCACAGCAGGGCTCATACACGGCTTACTGGACCTTTTGATTCTTGGCCGTTATCAATTTCCTGAAAGAGACACTTGCTTGAGGGATCACAAACACGGCCCTGACATTAACAGATCATCTATGGTGCCGAAGCCAAATGGCTCTCCTCATGACTTACTGGTTGGTCATTAGTTCTTGACCCATTTCAGCTATCAGATACTGAGCTCGTGGGTGCTCTGTCTAGAAAGTTCAAGACTGGACCAAGAGGAGGGTCCTATCGAGAAGATGGTGGCTAATACTGTTCTTGTGGCATTTCCAAATCGTAATTCATGTCGTCAGACGGGTTAGTGGGAAGGTCTTCCTGAGACTCCTACAGATAAACTGAAAGGAAGGAGTTACCTTGTACCATTTCATTAAACCAGTTGGCCACCCAGGAACCAAAAGAACTTCACAATCTGTCACCTTCAGTTATGGTGGCATGACATGTTAGAGCGTGCAACCATGTGTTGTATGACTAAATTCTCAAACCACACACCTACAGGTCTTCTCAATCCCCTGTCCATATTGGCTAGACCATGGTCACCTATAACCATGGCCTATGTGGTTGAGTTAGGACCACTGTCTTATCCTCAAAAGGTGTTAGCTATTGTAGACCAATTTTCTAAGGTGGAACATCTTCTACCTAGGTGACACAGTGGCAGAGGAGGTCTCATGCTTAAAGTGCCATTCCTCGTGGGATCATTGCAGACAGAGGAACCCAATTTGTGTCTAGAATTTGGAGAACGTTCTGTGACCTGATGGACATTTCTTCTATCTTGCGTTGCCGCTCCAATCTAATGGTGCTGCTGAGAAGACCAACAAGTCATTGGAATCATACGTATGATGCTTTCCTTCCCAGAATCCTCATTCCTTGGGTCACGTTTGCGCCCAACATGCGTCCTGTTTCTCTCCACTAGAATCCATGGCATTCCTGATCTTGATGGATCTGTCCGGATATTGCTGAGAACCTGGAATCAGGTACAGGAGAACCGTCAAGAAGCCCAGGCCTTCCAGAAAAGGACCACAAATAGGCAGAGATGTTTATTTTTATTATCATTTATATGGCGCCAACAGTTTCCACAGCGCTTTACAATATCCAAAGGGAAGGAGATAAACGGACACAGGATGAAACATAGAAACATAGAAAAATGTCGGCAGATAAGAACCTTTCGGCCCATCTAGTCGCCCAATTACATGGATACTTTACCTGGATTTATCTTTTGTTTAGGATAGCCTTATGCCTATCCCATGCCTGCTTAAATTCAATTACTGTTTTGGCCTCTACCACTTCTACTGGAAGACTGTTCCATGTATCCACCACCCTCTCAGTAAAATAATGCTTCCTGATGTTACTTTTAAACCTTTGCCCCTCTAATCTAAGACTATGTCCTCTTGTTTTGCTACTTTGTTTCCTTTTAAATATACTCCCTTCCTCTACCTTGTGGATTCCCTTTACGTATTTAAATGTTTCTATCATATCTCCTCTGTCTCGTCTTTTTTCCAAGCTGTACATGTTAAGATCATTAAGCCTTTCCTGGTAACTTTTCTCCTTCAAGCCGTACACCATTTTAGTAGCCCTTCTCTGAACTCTCTCTAAGATGTCTATATCCTTCTGGAGATACGGTCTCCAGTACTGCACACAGTACTCCAAGTGAGGTCTCACCAGTGCTCTGAACAGTGGCATGAGCACTTCCCTTTTCCTACTGCTAATACCTCTCCCTACACAACCAAGCATTCTGCCAGCATTTCCAAGCATTCTGCCAGCATTTCCTGCTGCTCTATTACATTGACTACTTACCCTTAGATCCTCTGAAATAATGACCCCTAAATCCCAACCCTCAGATGTATCAAATATTCTATATTCAGCCCTTGGGTTTTTACGTCCCAGGTGCATTATCTTGCACTTATCCACATTAAAACTCAATTGCCACAGCTCCCACCATTTTTTTAGTTTACCTAAATCATTTGTCATTTGGCTGATCCCTCCAGGAACGTCAACCCTGTTGCAAATCTTTGTGTCATCAGCAAAAAGACATACTTTTCCATTAATACCTTCTGCAATATCACTAATAAAAATATTAAAGAGAATGGGTCCAAGTACTGACCCCTGAGGTACCCCACTGGTAACAAGACCTTGCGCCGAATAAACTCCATTTACCACAATCCTCTGTTGTCTGTCACTCAGCCACTGCCTAATCCATTCAACAATATTGGAATCCAAGCTCAAAGATTGCAATTTATTGATAAGCTTCTATGCGGAACAGTATCAAAAGCCTTACTGAAATCTAAATAAGCAATGTCTACTGCACCACCTGTATCTATTATTTTTGTTACCCAATCAAAAAAATCAATAAGATTAGTTTGGCATGATCTCCCTGAGGTAAACCCATGTTGTTTCTGAACCTGTAATCTATGTGTTTTTAGATGTTCAACAATCCTTTCCTTTAACATGGTTTCCATTAATTTCCCCACTACTGACGTAAGACTAACTGGCCTATAGTTCCCCGATTCCTCCCTACTACCCTTCTTGTAAATGGGCACAACATTTGCTAATTTCCAGTCTTCTGGGACGACTCCCGTTAGCAAGGATTGGTTAAATAAATCTGTTAACAGTTTTGCTATTACACCACTGAGCTCTTTTAATAATTTAGGGTGGATCCCATCAGGCCCCATTGACTTATTTGTCTTTACTTTAGACAGCTGCTGTAGAACCTCCTCCTCTGTAAACTCATATGTAAATGTCTCTTTAGTGTTTCCTCCTAACTGAGGTCCCTTTCCTTCCTTTTCTTCTGCAAAGACTGAACAAAAATATTCATTGAGGCAGTCAGCGAGACTTTTATCCTCTTCTACATACCTTCCTTCCTTTGTTTTTAATCTAACTAATCCTTGTTTTACTTTTCTTTTCTCGTTTATGTATCTAAAAAATGTTTTGTCCCCCTTTTTTACTGACTGAGCTATTTTCTCTTCTGCGTGTGCTTTGGAAGCTCTTATAAATTGCTTTGCCTCTTTCTGCCTAATCTTATAGGTTTGCCTATCTTCTTCACTCTGAGTTTTTTTATAATTATTGAATGCTGTCTTTTTGTTCTTCACTATTTTGGCCACTTCTGGAGAGACCACAGTGGTTTCTTCCCTGTTTTGTTTTTGCTAACAAGCCGAATGCAATTGCCTGTGGCCTTCAATAATGCTTCCTTTAAATAATCCCATTTCTCCTGGACTCCCTTTAAACTCCTCCAGTCTGATAATGACTCCTTTACACAAAATCTCATTTTAGAAAAATCTGTTTTTTTAAAGTCTAAAACTTTTGTTTTTGTGTGGTGCGGCTCCATCCCTGTTCTTATATTAAACCATACTGACTGGTGATCACTAGATCCCAAATTTTCACCTACAACAACGTCTGATACCAAACCTCCATTTGTGAGTATTAAATCCAATATGGCCTCTTTACGGGTCGGCTCCTCAACTACTTGTGTTAGAGATAATCCCAGTAGGGAGCTTAGAATATTTGTACTCCTGGTGCACCCAGCTGTTTTGGTTTTCCAGTTCACATCAGGAAGATTAAAGTCCCCCATGATAATAACTTCCCCCTTCATTGCCATTTTGGCTATTTCCTCAACCAGCAGATTATCTAGCTCTTCTGCTTGTCCAGGGGGTCTATAGATCACACCTACACGAGCTACTGTATGATTGCCAAATGTTAGTGTAACCCAAACTGACTCTATGTTCACCTCGCTCACTTTTATTTGGTTCGTTTTTATGTTATTTTTCACATACAGGGCCACTCCTCCTCCTTTCCTACCTTCTCTGTCTTTTCTATATAAAGAGTACCCCGGTATTGTTATGTCCCAGTTATTTTTCTCACTGAACCATGTCTCAGTAACCGCCACTAAATCTACTTTTTCAGCTGCCATCATTGCCTCCAGTTCATTGATTTTATTGACTAAACTGCGAGCATTTATAGACACGACTCTGAGCTTGTCATTTTTTACCCCGCATGTTGCTTGCACCCTCCGATTTAGTTTTGGGGGACAATCGGGCAGATTGTTTTTTACCCTTTTGTCCCCCCCTCCTAGTTTAAATATTCCTTTGTGAAACCTTTGAACTTCTCACTGAGAACATATGTTCCCCTATGAGTAAGATGCAAACCATCTTTTTTATACAGTTCCTTTCTGCTCCAATTATAGCTATCATGGGACACAAAGCCAAATCCTTGCTCCCGACACCATTCCCGAAGCCACAAATTAAATTCCCTATTGCGCATCTGCCTATCCTGAATGTTATGCACAGGCAAAACTTCAGAGAATGACACAGTGGACGCAATCTGCTGTATTTCACCTCCAAGAACACAAAAATCTTCCTAAATCTCAGAAACCTCATTGCTAGCCAAGTCATTTGTCCCTAGATGGACTAGAATGTCCACTTCCCCTTGCTGCTTTGCCTGTTTGACAATATTGAGAATACGTCTCTTGTCTCTACGAGCAGTAGCCCCAGGAAGACCTCTCACCAAACCACTACTCTCCAGCTCAACACCTCTTATGATAGAATCACCCAGCAACAATTGCCTTCTATCATGTCCCTCCTTTTCCTTTTTGTTCTTGGTTGCAGTCCTGCATACCTTAGGCATAGGGGATGGTGGTTCCTCAACTATGGTGTCTGAGCCTACTTCCGTCTCACCACTACACTCTGAAAGTGCCTCAAAAGAATTAAGAAGAGCCACAAGAAACGAGGTGTAGAAGGCCCTGCTCATAGGAGCTTACAGCCTGATTCCTCTTATGTTGGTCACTCCGTGGCTACATGACACATCTCAAGGTCTCATCTGTGAAACCCTGATATATAGGTCCATTCAAGGTGCAACATCACATAAATGAGGTGACCTATACCTTGGAGCTACCCTGCCCTCATTGCATTCCAAACATGTTCCTCACTTCACTCCTCCTTAACCCTTTCTTCACAATCGTTACATTACAGCTGGTCCTGGTTGAGGGTGTGGAGGAGTGTGGAGGCCGCCATTAATTCCCGCTATTGACAGGGCATCTTCCAGTACCTCCTGCACTGGAAAGGTTCTGGTCCTGAGGATAGATCTTTGGTGTCCAGTGAGGATGTTCATGCTCCCTGATTGATCCACTTGTTTCACTGCTCTCACCATGAATCTCAGGGCCCGGGACTTCTCCTGGAGGAATCTCATGCTCCTAGTGCCTGACTTGTGGTTGCTGAGATCCTGGTTCCTCATCTTATTCCTAGTACCAGTCCTGGGTTTGCTGATGTTCTTGTGTTGTTTTCCATCATGTGTGTTTAAACCTTCGGGCAGGCCGTGTGTGAGGGTGTGAGCCGGGTATTGGCCGCTGTAGGAGGACGGCAGGGCAGGCCGTGTGTGAGGGTGCGAGCCGGTTAATGGCCGCTGTATGAGGACGGCAGGGCAGAGCTGTGTGTGAGGGTGCGAGCCGGGTAATGGCCGCTGTATGAGGACGGCAGGGCAAGCCGTGTGTGAGGGTGCGAGCCGGGTAATGGCCTCTGTATGATGACGGCAGGGCAGGCCGTGTGTGAGGGTGCGAGCCGGGTAATGGCCGCTGTATGAGGACGGCAGGGCAGGCCGTGTGTGAGGGTGCGAGCCGGGTAATGGCCTCTGTATGAGGACGGCATGGCAGGCCGTGTGTGAGGGTGCGAGCCGGGTAATGGCCGCTGTATGAGGACGGCAGGGCAGGCCGTGTGTGAGGGTGCGAGCTGGGTAATGGCCGCTGTATGAGGACGGCAGGGGATGCCGTGTGTGAGGGTGCGAGCCGGGTAATGGCCGCTGTATGAGGACGGCAGGGCAGGCCGTGTGTGAGGGTGCGAGCCGGGTAATGGCCGCTGTATGAGGACGGCAGGGGATGCCGTGTGTGAGGGTGCGAGCCGGGTAATGGCCGCTGTATGAGGACGGCAGGGGATGCCGTGTGTGAGGGTGCGAGCCGGGTAATGGCCGCTGTATGAGGACGGCAGGGCAGGCCGTGTGTGAGGGTGCGAGCCGGGTAATGGCCGCTGTATGAGGACGGCAGGGCAGGCCGTGTGTGAGGGTGCGAGCCGGGTAATGGCCGCTGTATGAGGAATTGTCTCTCGCCGTTGGGTTGGAATTGTCTCTCGCCATGTTGGAATTGTCTCTCGCCGCCGTGTTGGAATTGTCTCTCGCCGCCGTGTTGGAATTGTCTCTCGCCGTGTTGGAATTGTCTCTTGCCGCCGTGTTGGAATTGTCTCTCGCCGCCGTGTTGGAATTGTCTCTCGCCGCCGTGTTGGAATTGTCTCTCGCCGCCGTGTTGGAATTGTCTCTCGTCCTCGCCGCCGTTTTGGAATTGTCTCTCGCGCCGTTTTGGAATTGTCTCTCGCCGCCGGTTGGAATTGTCTATCGCCGTCGGGTTGGAATTGTCTATCGCCGTCGGGTTGGAATTGTCTCTCGCCGCCATGTTGGAATTGTCTCTCGCTGCCGTGTTGGAATTGTCTCTCGCCGCCATGTTGGAATTGTCTCTCGCTGCCGGGTTGGAATTGTCTCTCGCCGCCGGGTTGGAATTGTCTCTCGCCGCCGGGTTGGAATTGTCTCTCGCCGCCGGGTTGGAATTGTCTCGCTGCCTGGTTGGAATTGTCTCTCGCCGCCGGGTTGGAATTGTCTCTCGCTGCCGTGTTGGAATTGTCTCTCGCCGCCGGGTTGGAATTGTCTCTCGCCGCCGGGTTGGAATTGTCTCTCTCCGCCGGGTTGGAATTGTCTCTTGCCGCCGTTTTGGAATTGTCTTGCCGCCGTTTTGGAATTGTCTCTCGCCGGGTTGGAATTGTCTCTCGCCGGGTTGGAATTGTCTATCGCCGTCGGGTTGGAATTGTCTATCGCCGTCGGGTTGGAATTGTCTCTCGCCGTCGGGTTGGAATTGTCTCTCGCCGCCGGGTTGGAATTGTCTCTCGCCGCCATGTTGGAATTGTCTCTCGCTGCCGTGTTGGAATTGTCTCTTGCCGTCGGGTTGGAATTGTCTCTCGCCGCCGGGTTGGAATTGTCTCTCGCCGCCGGGTTGGAATTGTCTCTCGCCGCCGGGTTGGAATTGTCTCGCTGCCGTGTTGGAATTGTCTCGCTGCCTGGTTGGAATTGTCTCTCGCCGCCGGGTTGGAATTGTCTCGCTGCCGTGTTGGAATTGTCTCGCTGCCTGGTTGGAATTGTCTCTCGCCGCCGGGTTGGAATTGTCTCTCGCCGCCGGGTTGGAATTGTCTCTCGCCGCCGGGTTGGAATTGTCTCTCGCCGCCGGGTTGGAATTGTCTCTCGCCGCCGGGTTGGAATTGTCTCTCGCCGCCGGGTTGGAATTGTCTCTCGCCGCCGGGTTGGAGGTGTCTCTCGCCGCCGGGTTGGAGGTGTCTCTGGGTGACAGAGCTTCTGTAATGAGATCTTCCTCTTTCAGGAGGAAGTCAATAAAAGAGGAAGAGCTGCTCCTGCCCAAAGGTTAATCTGCCGCTTGACATTGAGATTTATTGTGTGGTTGAGGCCGGGAGGTCACACCGTGTGTCGCAGCTTTTCTCATGTGTTACCGCTAGATAAAGAGGGTCACCCTAAAAACACAGCTTTAACCCCCCGAAACGTGGCTTTGTTTTGTTTCCTTGGCCCCGCAGAGAAAGTGCAGATTTCCCGGAGGGGTATTGTGTGGGTGAGGGTAACATCATGCCCCGTCCGAGTGATCAGCACCTGCATCTTCTCATGAAGGCCCTGCTTTGCATCACAGAATACAATGGGTTTCATACCATGAAATTAAAGTGATGCCGGCTCCCCGGCTCCTCGTAGAAGGACATGTCCATCCTTACGTCCCGATCTGTCATGCGCTCCATGTTTCATTTTGCACCCGATGTTCTTCCATGCTCTCTGTATTAAACAGGTGTTTCCCATTCTCTCTCTATTGGAAGACGCAGCTCCTGTCCTGCTGGCCGTGCTCTGCAAAGTACAAATCGTGCCGTATATGGCTCCTATTCCTCTATGCCACCCCGTGCCTGTAACGTGACCTGCCCCCGGGCCTGGGCCTACAGGTTTGCGTCATTCTATGGCCACTCGCTCACGTATCTCCACCTCTTCAATGGACATTCATTCTGACACAGGTCACTCGCCTTCTAGTCCTGGGTCTTTGCATCTTTCTTCACGAGACCTCGTGACACACGTGATTTCATCTGTGTCTTTCCTGACTGTTTCGCACCAGTATTCAGGACCATCACATGGACCATCTGGACCACATTTTACAGACTATTCTGTCAAGATCTGCTTGTCCACAGCGGAGAAGTCCCATCCTGAACCAACTCCTCCTGCCAGTGACCAGAGTGGTGCCCATGGACACCTGCTTGTGTGTGTCCTGGAGAACCCACGGCTTCTCGGAGTTTTGTGAAGCAGGTGGTGGCAATTCTGTCTGTTTCTCCTGAGAAAGTCGAGATGGTTCTCACAAGGAATCTGCTGACCAGTAAAGCCCAGTTACAGATGGTGCCTTTATGGCAATGTAATAACACTATAACCGATTCACCAGGACGTTTTGCCAGATGTTTGACCCACCATATAGTGTTAAGGTCTCTGACGCATGTTCAACAGGTTTCTGGTTCTGTAGCACTGATTTCCACCCTATTGTCTCATAGCTGACGTGGACCAGCCATGCCTCCGTGAAATTGAGAGGTGGCAGGTAGGGACCTTCCAGAGGAGCTAGAAGACCTTGTAAGCTATTTGTCCCATACTGACATCAGGTTTCGGGTGAGATGGTAAAGCATGAGCTTCGGTCTCTTCCTAAACTGGCTCCTCTAACCCTCCTCTTTCTCCACCTTGTCCATCGTGCATTTGGGCTCCATGAGACTTTCAGAGGAAGAGGCGAAATGACTCCGACGCGCTCTGCCTCTGCCTCCGCTGTGGGGCTAAGGGTCACCACAAACCAGTATGTCTGGTATGTCCAAACAATCAATGCAACTTTGACGTTGTGCTCCGAGCTCAACATACGCCGCCGTGTCTTAACGCCGATTCCAGACAAAGCCAAATCCACGGAAATGCAGCAAAGAAAAAGGGAACCAGCCCCCCCCCATTACTAAAGATCAGATAAACCAGCGACATCAATGGTCTTTATAAAGTTTAACCCACATATATATCTGTGTCTTTCCTCTCCCTATTCTGAGGGGTCTGCGTGTTGGGTCACCAGGCAACCCTACAAAACCCTCACTAACTCAGCGCCCCACTACCTGTCCTCACTAATCACCAAATACACCCCAGCCCGCTCCCTAAGGTCAAACAGTGACCTGCGCCTAGCTTCTCCCCGCATCACCTCTTCCCATGATACACTGCAGGATTTCTCACGCGCAGCCCCCACTCTCTGGAACGCTCTCCCTCGTACTGTCAGACTTTCCCCTAACTTCTCTTCCTTCAAACGCTCCCTTAAAACATTCCTATTTAGTGAAGCCGACCCCCCAACTCACTGACGCAACCATCAATCACTCTCACCTTACAGTCCTCTCCTCCTGTTTCCAACCCCAACCCTCCTAGATTGTGAGTTCCTACGGGAATAGGGCCCTCATCTCCTCCTGTACTGTTTGTCAAATGTTGTTCAATGTATTGTAACCCTGTCTATACTGTGCCTATTGTACAGCGCTGTGGAATATGCTGGCGCTTTATAAATAAAGAATAATAATCTGTGATATGACAGCAGGGACCTGGACCCCACAGACCTGAGCCAGTAGCTTGCTGCCTCTTCCTCCAGGATGAATAAAATCCCTTCCCCCGGAGTCTTCCCCATTCAAACCTCATTTCCAGAAAACGACCATTTCTTACCGCTGACACCACAAAGCAACTCATCCGCGCCCTCGTAATCGCCTGACTTGACTACTGTAATAATCTTCAAGCTGGTCTCCCTCTCTCCCACCTCTCCCCCCTCCAATCCATCCTGAACGCCTCCGCCAGACTCCTTCACCTCACCCGCCGCTCTGTCTCTGCCGCTCCTCTCTGCGAGTCCCTTCACCCGCTCCCCATCCACCTCACCCGCTGCTCTGTCTCTGCCGCTCCTCTCTGCGAGTCCCTTCACCCCATCCACCTCACCCGCCGCTCTGTCTCTGCCGCTCCCCTCTGCGAGTCCCTTCACCCGCTCCCCATCCACCTCACCCGCTGCTCTGTCTCTGCCGCTCCCCTCTGCGAGTCCCTTCACTGGCTCCCCATCCACCTCACCCGCCGCTCTGTCTCTGCCGCTCCTCTCTGCGAGTCCCTTCACCTGCTCCCCATCCACCTCACCCGCCGCTCTGTCTCTGCCGCTCCCCTCTGCGAGTCCCTTCACTGGCTCCCCATCCACCTCACCCGCTGCTCTGTCTCTGCCGCTCCTCTCTGCGAGTCCCTTCACCCCATCCACCTCACCCGCCGCTCTGTCTCTGCCGCTCCCCTCTGCGAGTCCCTTCACCCGCTCCCCATCCACCTCACCCGCTGCTCTGTCTCTGCCGCTCCCCTCTGCGAGTCCCTTCACTGGCTCCCCATCCACCTCACCCGCCGCTCTGTCTCTGCCGCTCCTCTCTGCGAGTCCCTTCACCTGCTCCCCATCCACCTCACCCGCCGCTCTGTCTCTGCCGCTCCCCTCTGCGAGTCCCTTCACTGGCTCCCCATCCACCTCACCCGCCGCTCTGTCTCTGCCGCTCCCCTCTGCGAGTCCCTTCACCTGCTCCCCATCCACCTCACCCGCCGCTCTGTCTCTGCCGCTCCCCTCTGCGAGTCCCTTCACTGGCTCCCCATCCACCTCACCCGCCGCTCTGTCTCTGCCGCTCCCCTCTGCGAGTCCCTTCACTGGCTCCCCATCCACCTCACCCGCCGCTCTGTCTCTGCCGCTCCCCTCTGCGAGTCCCTTCACTGGCTCCCATCCACCTCACCCGCCGCTCTGTCTCTGCCGCTCCCCTCTGCGAGTCCCTTCACCGCTCCCCATCCACCTCACCCGCCGCTCTGTCTCTGCCGCTCCTCTCTGCGAGTCCCTTCACCCGCTCCCCATCCACCTCACCCGCCGCTCTGTCTCTGCCGCTCCCCTCTGCGAGTCCCTTCACCCGCTCCCCATCCACCTCACCCGCCGCTCTGTCTCTGCCGCTCCTCTCTGCGAGTCCCTTCACCCGCTCCCCATCCACCTCACCCGCCGCTCTGTCTCTGCCGCTCCTCTCTGCGAGTCCCTTCACCCGCTCCCCATCCACCTCACCCGCCGCTCTGTCTCTGCCGCTCCCCTCTGCGAGTCCCTTCACTGGCTCCCCCCCCATCCCCACCTCACCCCCTCTGTCTCTGCCGCGCTCCTCTCTGCGAGTCCCTTCACCCGCCCCCATCCACCTCACCCGCCGCTCTGTCTTTGCCGCTCCCCTCTGCGAGTCCCTTCACTGGCTCCCATCCACCTCACCCGCCGCTCTGTCTCTGCCGCTCCTCTCTGCGAGTCCCTTCACTGGCTCCCATCCACCTCACCCGCCGCTCTGTCTCTGCCGCTCCTCTCTGCGAGTCCCTTCACCTGCTCCCCATCCACCTCACCCGCCGCTCTGTCTCTGCCGCTCCCCTCTGCGAGTCCCTTCACCCGCTCCCCATCCACCTCACCTGCTGCTCTGTCTCTGCCGCTCCCCTCTGCGAGTCCCTTCACCCGCTCCCCATCCACCTCACCCGCCGCTCTGTCTCTGCCGCTCCTCTCTGCGAGTCCCTTCACCCGCTCCCCATCCACCTCACCCGCCGCTCTGTCTCTGCCGCTCCTCTCTGCGAGTCCCTTCACCCGCTCCCCATCCACCTCACCCGCCGCTCTGTCTCTGCCGCTCCCCTCTGCGAGTCCCTTCACTGGCTCCCCATCCACCTCACCCGCCGCTCTGTCTCTGCCGCTCCTCTCTGCGAGTCCCTTCACCCGCTCCCCATCCACCTCACCCGCCGCTCTGTCTTTGCCGCTCCCCTCTGCGAGTCCCTTCACTGGCTCCCCATCCACCTCACCCGCCGCTCTGTCTCTGCCGCTCCTCTCTGCGAGTCCCTTCACCCGCTCCCCATCCACCTCACCCGCCGCTCTGTCTTTGCCGCTCCTCTCTGCGAGTCCCTTCACTGGCTCCCCATCCACCTCACCCGCCGCTCTGTCTCTGCCGCTCCTCTCTGCGAGTCCCTTCACCCGCTCCCCATCCACCTCACCCGCCGCTCTGTCTTTGCCGCTCCTCTCTGCGAGTCCCTTCACCCACTCCCCATCCACCTCACCCGCCGCTCTGTCTCTGCCGCTCCCCTCTGCGAGTCCCTTCACTGGCTCCCCATCCACCTCACCCGCCGCTCTGTCTCTGCCGCTCCTCTCTGCGAGTCCCTTCACCCGCTCCCCATCCACCTCACCCGCCGCTCTGTCTTTGCCGCTCCCCTCTGCGAGTCCCTTCACTGGCTCCCCATCCACCTCACCCGCCGCTCTGTCTCTGCCACTCCTCTCTGCGAGTCCCTTCACCCACTCCCCATCCACCTCACCCGCCGCTCTGTCTCTGCCGCTCCCCTCTGCGAGTCCCTTCACTGGCTCCCCATCCACCTCACCCGCCGCTCTGTCTCTGCCGCTCCCCTCTGCGAGTCCCTTCACTGGCTCCCCATCCACCTCACCCGCCGCTCTGTCTCTGCCGCTCCTCTCTGCGAGTCCCTTCACTGGCTCCCCATCCACCTCACCCGCCGCTCTGTCTCTGCCGCTCCCCTCTGCGAGTCCCTTCACTGGCTCCCCATCCACCTCACCCGCCGCTCTGTCTCTGCCACTCCTCTCTGCGAGTCCCTTCACCCACTCCCCATCCACCTCACCCACCGCTCTGTCTCTGCCGCTCCCCTCTGTGAGTCCCTTCACTGGCTCCCCATCCACCTCACCCACCGCTCTGTCTCTGCCGCTCCCCTCTGCGAGTCCCTTCACTGGCTCCCCATCCACCTCACCCGCCGCTCTGTCTCTGCCACTCCTCTCTGCGAGTCCCTTCACCCACTCCCCATCCACCTCACCCACCGCTCTGTCTCTGCCGCTCCCCTCTGCGAGTCCCTTCACCCACTCCCCATTCACCTCACCCGCCGCTCTGTCTCTGCCGCTCCCCTCTGCAAGTCCCTTCACCCGCTCCCCATCCACCTGACCCGCTGCTCTGTCGCCTGTTCAGTTCCTCAGCAGCTGCTGATTTGCTACATTGCCGCCGCCTCACTGAACTCTTTGGCTGTGAGTAAGAAGTTGCTAATTTAGCACTTGCAGCGGCTGAGGAACTGAACAGGCCTCTGGTCTATAACCAGCTCACCTGTTTTCACGCTGCTAACTCTCTTCTTGACCCACACCAGTCATCTGGTTTTCACTCCCAGCGTCCAGAGACGGCTCTGACCAGGGTGACGAATGATTCAGCTGCCGCTAAAACTAAGTCCCTTCTCCCTCCTTATTCTTTTTGAACTTTCCGCTACATTTGTCACCTTGGCTTCAGTGACTCCGCTCTCTCCTGGTTCTCTTCCTATATCTCTTCGCTCCTTCAGTGTCTCCTTCCCTGGTGCCTCTTCACCCCCAGTTCCTCTCTCAGTTGTGGTGCCTCAAGCCTCTATTCTGGGTCTCCTACTCTTCTGAATCTAAACCACCTCTCTGGGCCACCTCATCTCTTCCTATGGATTCCAATAGCACCTCTATGCTGACAACACCCAAAACTACCTTTCCTCTCTCCTCCCGTCCTGGACCGTGTTACTACCGACCTATCAGCTGTCTCCAACTGGATGACTTCCCATTTCCTAAAGCTCGACCTCTCTAAAACTGAACTTCTCATCTTCCTTCCCTCTTTAACCTCCATTCCTGCACCCATTTCTCTTCAGGTGAATGAGCCACCATTACCTCTACCTCTCAGGCTCGTTGCCTCAGGGTCCTCTCAGACTCCGATCTCTCCTTTACTCCTCACATTCAGTCATTAACCAAATCCTGCTACATCCACCTAAACACATTGCGCGCGTCTGCCCCTTTCTTAATCCAGACTCCACTAAAATGCTCATCCAAGCTCCTATTATCTCCCACCTTGACTACTGTAACCTCCTCCTCTCTAAGAGATCCCAGATTATACACCAAGACGCCGAGGCTTCATATTATGCTAATCTCTTCTTTATTGTATTTTCTTTGTTGCTGATGGTTCAGTAAAGTTTTTGAAATTGATTGAAAGAATTTTTATTTTGTATGTACAGTTGATAATTAATGTAACCAATCACAGTAGAACAATCATGTTTAGGGGCCAATCGACAGCCAACTCCGGGTATATAACCACAAACTGCGTCCCATTTATCCTTGTTATCTCTCCCGCTTCCGTCAGCTGAGTATACTTTTCTGATAAACGTGTATATTATGTGGGTTTATAATATCGTTTTTCAGATTTCAGCAATTTCTGTCGTTTTTAATCATTATTGGCGCAATTTATCCCCAGTTTTATTAACCCTTTCTCGCCCGTCTCGCGTCCTCGGTACTCTGTGGCGGTGTTGCAGCCTTGTGGCCTCATTGCTCGGGATTGAGGCACTTCCTGGCTTTGTTCTCTGAGGGGCGTCTTCATTTGCCTCTGCAGCGGCGGCCATTTTGTATAAGTGGGTTTGGCGCGGCCGCACAGTTTCAGTCGGCGGGCGCGGCTTGTGCCATTTGCATAGGTAGGAGCGCGCCATTTTGCAGCGCCTGTGGCGGCGTTTTCCTCACGCATGCGCATTTCCCTTCAGACCACATTTGTTGTAAAGCTAAATAGTTACCTTTTTAACTGATTTTAACATTATTATTGTCGAACATAGGAACCCTGTGGTCTCCATGGAAACAAACCAAAACCTCCTCCATATCTGCAGAGGTTATATCCGCTACGACATTAATCTCCTTAAATGTTAAGAACACACCTTTTAGCGGTGCTAGCGGCCGAAACGCTAATACTGTGAGAAACCCAGACGCTGCTCTCCCCGCCGTTACCTCAGGAATTGGTCGGCCCATGAGGGTGGGGGAAACCATTACTCCAAAAGAGGGAGTTCACTGTCTCCCTAAAAAAACAGCAATAGAAGGAACTCCTGATAAAACCTCGGCGTCTAAGAAATGACCACACAAGTGGCAAATCATGCAAAAGACGGCCTACCCGCAAGGTCAGAAAATGCGGTTGGAAACGGGCCTGACCTGCTGAATGCAGCTCTGAGGATTGTAGTTTGGAGGCTGAGGAAAGTGATGAGGTTTTTAGCACAAGCGGCACGGAATGAACGCCGCTGGAACATCTGACTCCGTTTCCTCGCGCTCGGCTGTACGGAATATACACCCCAATAGATGCTCTGGAAGGAGGTGTTTTATACCAGAGCTACTGAAGCCTCCTCGCTCCTCCTCCTCCTCCTCCTCCTCCTCCTCCTCCGAATGGGCTCCATTAGAGCTGGTCACTAAATATACTGAGGGTCGCATCCTCCATCCCTTAGACAAAACGACACGTAACAAAGTGAGGGCTGGATGCCTCTGACGCTGCCTCTGCACCAGCGGTAAATGACCACATTGTGGAATTCCACCGAAAGATGGGTTGGACTCCCAAGAAAGGCACTGACACAATTCTTGAGGTGTGTCAACACAAGCTTTTGGGTCCACTGACAAAACGATTTAATGCCATCGAGCATTCCCTGCTAGAGAACACCAAACCCGACCTCTTTGAATATCGAGGATGGTGTGTGTTTTACGTAACGTTTATTCTGCCATCTCTACAGAACCCAGATCTTCCATAGTAATCAAGGTGAAGCCAAAATTGGTGTCTTATGGACATTAAGGAACCTGGTCTGATTGCCAATGGTTTCCTGTTTGGCTGCAGATTTTATAAAACCAATGAGCTCATACGCCAACTCCTCTGTGACCATAACAAAGGTCCAATCATCAATGAACGTGCTATTTCCTAACCAGGTTATTGACTGGGCCAAGAAACGTAGAGGCTGGTTTTTTTTTCCCGGCTGCAATTCCCAATTTCACTGCCGGGGCTTCACTCACTCCTCTCCGTCAAGGCAACATGACAAAATGCCCACAGGGGAGTTTCCTCCTGCAGAGGTCCAGACCAGGATGAATCAGACATTTCAGTGAATCTCGCCGATCGGCTTATTCGGGCGAGTTTGGTAACCAAGCAACTTTCTTTCAATGCTACAATAGGGGGCAGAGTCTGTCTTTTTTTCCAATATTGGCATCAGATCCGTGGGTACTAAACACAATTCTAGGTTACGACATAGAGATCAATACCCTACTGACTCAAAAACACTTGCCCCAACCTTTGTTTATGGCCCCGTATCACCATCAATTGATAAATCAAGAAATTCTGAACCGGTTCCAGAAAAATGCAATGGAGAAAGTGGTCCCTCCCAGATCTGGGGTTTTGTAAGCAATGTCTTAGTACAAAAGAAAAGCGGCAAATTTCGCCCAGTAATGAACCTCAAAAATTGAAGCCGACACGTTGGCTGTCACCATTTCAATATTTCAAAATGGAGGGAATTCCAGCATTAAAAGATCATTTATGTCTGAGCGACTGGATGGTCAAGATCGATCTCAAAGACGCCTACTTGACAAGTCCAATTGCATGTCCCAGCAGAGATTACCGTCAATTTCTCTGTGAGGGACAACTTCGGAGATTCAAATCCCTTCCCTTCAGCCTCTCCTCGGCTCCTCGATGCTTCACCAAGATCACGAAACTGGTGCTCTCGTTTTGAGAACTAAGGAGGCCGTTTGATTGTGTATCTAGACAATATACTTCTAAATGGCTCCGAATAGTTCCTCAATTCTTCTTCACTGCGATTGGACCATCAATGAACCTGGGTTTCATGATCAACCAAATGTAGTCCAGTCTGGAACCTACCAGGAATGTGAAGTTTCTGGGATTTGTAGTGGACTCCATTCAGACGTCCCTCAGTCTCCCAGCTCAGAAAGTCCTTGGAATTTGAATGGAAGTAAGGAAGTGGTCTGCACGGCCGACGTTCCCTCAGAGCTTTAGCTGGCCTGTTGGGAATGCGATCGGCATTGATTCAGGCCATTTTTCACAGGCCCTGTCTTTATCGGGCTCTTCAACAGCTCAAGGCATCTTGCCTTCACCAAGGTCTACTTTATTCGGAGCAGATCTCCTTAGACAGGGATTCTTAAATACAACTACAATGGTGGAGAGATCACGTCGATACATGGGACGGCCGTTCCTTTTATCTTCCACAACTAGAAATAGTACGAATCCATCAATTCTGGTTGGGCCGCGTGATTAGGTCCTATAGCCACAGGAGGCAGATGGGCTTCTGGGTAGACCTCCTTACATACAAATGTACTTGAACTCCTAGCTGGTTGGTTTGTTCTGCCCTTTTAGAAAGCTCTGTATAGCAATCCGCTCCATGTTACGCCGCTCCGTGTTTTTCCGCTCCGTGTTTTTCCGCTCGTTGTTTTTCCGCTCCGTGTTTTTCCGCTCCGTGTTTTTCCGCTCCGTGTTTTTCCACATGGTCAATGTTATCTGCAGCAAGTCATATAAATCACGGGGGGGGGGGTTCCCAGATCGAACAACAATCATAAGTATACACCCTGTTTTGGGGGTTTTGCTTCTCCAACAATTAGGGATGCACCGATACCATTTTTTTAAGACCGAGTACAAGTACTGATACTTTTATTTAATGTGTATCAGTGACTGTGACGCTATGTCATGTGACGCTATGTCCTGTGACGCTATGTCCTGTGACGCTATGTCATGTGACGCTATGTCCTGTGACGCTATGTCATGTGACGCTATGTCCTGTGACGCTATGTCATGTGACGCTATGTCATGTGACGCTATGTCATGTGACGCTATGTCCTGTGACGCTATGTCATGTGACGCTATGTCATGTGACGCTATGTCCTGTGACGCTATGTCCTGTGACGCTATGTCATGTGACGCTATGTCATGTGACGCTATGTCCTGTGACGCTATGTCATGTGACGCTATGTCATGTGACGCTATGTCCTGTGACGCTATGTCCTGTGACGCTATGTCATGTGACGCTATGTCATGTGACGCTATGTCCTGTGACGCTATGTCATGTGACGCTATGTCATGTGACGCTATGTCCTGTGACGCTATGTCATGTGACTCTTTCCAATAAATAATTTTGCAGAAAGTCCGTTCAGTTTATGTTAATATTGAAATGTATGGCCAGACGCCCCATTTACCTCCTGCACACCCTGACCACACACACAGACGCCCCATTTACCCACTGCACACCCTGACCACACACACAGACGCCCCATTTACCCCCTGCACTGCCTGCACACACACACACAGACGCCCCATTTACCCCCTGCACACCCTGACCACACACACAGACGCCCCATTTACCCCCTGCACTGCCTGCACACACACAGACGCCCCATTTACCCCCTGCACACCCTGACCACACACAGACGCCCCATTTACCCACTGCACACCCTGCACACACACAGACGCCCATTTACCCCTGCACTGCCTGCACACACCCTGACCACACAGACACCCCATTTTACCCCCTGCACACCCTGACCACACACAGACGCCCCATTTACCCCCTGCACTGCCTGCACACACACAGACGCCCCATTTACCCCTGCACACCCTGACCACACACAGACGCCCATTTACCCCCTGCACTG
Organism: Leptobrachium leishanense; assembly: GCA_009667805.1. NCBI lineage: Eukaryota > Metazoa > Chordata > Amphibia > Anura > Megophryidae > Leptobrachium > Leptobrachium leishanense. The sequence goes on from CM019063.1 coordinate 538,857,593, forward strand.
CCTGCACACACAGACGCCCCCCCATTTACCCCCTCACACCCTGAACCACACACAGACGCCCATTTACCCCCTGCACACACCCTGCACACCACACAGACGCCCATTTACCCCTGCACTGCCTGCACACACCCTGACCACACAGGACACCCCATTTTACCGCCCCCTGCACACCCTGACCACACACAGGACGCCCCATTTACCCCCTGCACTGCCTGCACCACACACAGACGCCCCATTTACCCCCTGCACACCTGCTGACCACACCACAGACACCCCATTTACCCCCTGCACTGCCTGCACACACACAGACGCCCCATTTACCCCCTGCACACCCTGACCACACACACAGACGCCCCATTTACCCCCTGCACACACCTGCACACACAAGACGCCCATTTACCCCTGCACTGCCTGCACACACCCTGAACCACACAGACACCCCATTTTACCCCCTGCACACCCTGACCACACACAGACGCCCCATTTACCCCTGCACTGCCTGCACACACACAGACGCGTGCCCTAATTTCCCTGCACACCCTGACCACACACAGACGCCCCATTTACCCCCTGCACACACCCTGCACACACACAGACGCCCATTTACCCCTGCACTGCCTGCACACACCCTGACCACACACACACAGACGCCCAATTTACCCCCTGCCTGCACACACCCTGACCACACAGACACCCTATTTTACCCCTGCACACACCCTGACCACACACACAGACGCCCCATTTACCCCCTGCACTGCCTGCACACACCCTGACCACACACACAGACGCCCCATTTACTCCGTCTTCTCCATTTGATTTCCATTCTCCGGTTCTAAATGTTCAAACCGTTCGCATCCAAGAAAAGAGGCCAAATGTGATGCAGTTTGTGGTTATATACCCACTGTTGGCTGTTGATTGATTGGCCCCAAGCAGGAATGTCCTAATGTGATTGGTTACATTTTCAACTGTATACACAAAAAAATTCTTTCAATTTCAAAAACTTTATTGTAGATTTCTTTGCTGCTGATGGTTCAGTAAATAAGAGTTTGGCATAATACTCGCCTCCGTGTCTTTGTGTCTACGGATTCTCCCTCTGCAGTCTGTAATAAACGCCTGTGCTAGACTCATCCACCTCACCTCCCGCACCTCTCACGCCTCACGGTCGCACCTCTCACACCTCACCTCCCGCACCTCTCACGCCTCACGGTCGCACCTCTCACACCTCACCTCCCGCACCTCTTACGCCTCACCCCCCACCCCTCTCACACCTCACCTCCGCCCCTCTCACCCTCACCTCCTGCCCCTCTCACACCTCACCTCCCGTCCCCTTACACCTCACCTCCCCACCTCTCACACCTCACCTCCCGCAAGTCTCCCACCTCACCTCCCGCACCTCTCACACCTCACCTCCCGTCCCCTTACACCTCACCGCCCCACCTCTCACACCTCACCTCCCGCAAGTTTCACACCTCACCTCCGCAAGTCTCACATCTCACCTCCCGCACCTCTCACACCTCACCTCCTGCACCTCACCCTCTCACACCTCACCTCCCGCCCCTCTCACACCTCACCTCCTGCACCTCACCCTCTCACACCTCACCTCCGCCCCTCTCACACCTCACCTCCCGTCCGCCCCTTACACCTCACCCCCCACCTCTCACACCTCACCTCCCGCAAGTTTCACACCTCACCTCCCGCAAGTCTCACACCTCACCTCCCGCACCTCTCACACCTCACCTCCTGCACCTCACCCTCTCACACCGTCACCTCCCTCGCCCCTCTCACACCTCACCTCCCGTCCCCTTTACAACCTCACCGCCCCACCTCTCACACCTCACCTCCCGCAAGTATTTCACCAACCTCACCTCCCGCAAGTCTCACACCTCACTCCCGCACCTCTCACACCTCACCGCCCGCACCTCTTGCACCTCACCCTCTCACACCTCACCTCACGCATCTCTCACACCTCACCTCACGCACCTCTCACACCTCACCTCCCGCCCCTCTCACACCTCACCTCCCGTAGCTCACCTCACCCCCCACCTCACCTCCCACCCCTCTCACACCTCGCCTCCCGCCCCTCTCACACCTCACCTCCCGTCCCCTTACACCTCACTTCCCGCTCCTCTTACACCTCAGCCTCCCACCTCTCACACCTCACCTCCCGCCCCTCTCACACCTCACCTCCCGTAGCTCACCTCACCCCCCACCTCACCTCCCACCCCTCTCGCACCTCACCTCCCGCACCTCTCACACTCACCTCCTGCACCTTACACCTCACCCTCTCACACCTCACCTCCGCCCCTCTCACACCTCACCTCTCACACCTAACCTCCCGCCCCTCTCACACCTCACACCTAACCTCCGCACCTCTCACACCTCACCTCCCGCCCCTCTCACACCTCACCTCCCGTAGCTCACACCTCACCCCCCACCTCACCTCCGCACCTCTCGCACCTCACTCCCGTAGCTCACACCTCACGCCCCACCCCTCTCACACCTCGCCTCCCCCCTCTCACACCTCACTTCCCGCCCTCTCACACCTCACCTCCCGTCCCTTACACCTCACCTCCCCACCTCTCACACCTCACCTCCCGCAAGTCTCACACCTCACCTCCCGCACCTCTCACACCTCACCTCCTGCACCTCACCCTCTCACACCTCACCTCCCGCCCCTCTCACACCTCACCTCCCGTCCCCTTACACCTCACCGCCCCACCTCTCACACCTCACCTCCCGCAAGTTTCACACCTCACCTCCCGCAAGTCTCACACCTCACCTCCCGCACCTCTCACACCTCACCTCCCGCACCTCTTGCACCTCACCCTCTCACACCTCACCTCACGCATCTCTCACACCTCACCTCACGCACCTCTCACACCTCACCTCCCGCCCCTCTCACACCTCACCTCCCGTAGCTCACCTCACCCCCCCCTCGCCTCCCACCCCTCTCACACCTCGCCTCCCGCCCCTCTCACACCTCACCTCCCGTCCCCTTACACCTCAGCCTCCCACCTCTCACACCTCACCTCCCATCCCCTTACACCTCACCTCCTGCCCCTCTCGCACCTCACCTCCCGCACCTCTCACACCTCACCTCCTGCACCTTACACCTCACCCTCTCACACCTCACCTCCCGCCCCTCTCACACCTAACCTCCCGCACCTCTCACACCTCACCTCCCGCCCCTCTCACACCTCACCTCCCGCACCTCTCGCACCTCACCTCCCGTAGCTCACACCTCACGCACCACCCCTCTCACACCTCGCCTCCCGCCCCTCTCACACCTCACCTCCCGTCCCCTTACACCTCACCTCCCGCTCCTCTTACACCTCAGCCTCCCACCTCTCACACCTCACCTCCCACCCCTCTCACACCTCACCCCTTTGTCAATCTCTACACTGGCTCCGGTTTCACAGTCAGTAAAGGAGGAAGGACACTTATCCCAGCGAGCCGCTTCCTCAGTTCCTCAGTGGGAATAATGAGAATCTGGAGGGAAAGATGGGGAACTGATGCTAAATGGAGTAGTCGTCTCTCGGCCTGGCGAGGAAAGCGTGTCACTAATGGCTGTATACTTTGTATGAGGGTTTGTGGAAGCCCTCTAGTTGCAGTAATTGCTCGTGAATAAATGGGTTCTCTCTCTCGGCAGAAATGGAAGCGCTGTTACGTTCTCCTGTACCCCGACTCTCCGTTTGGTGTGGCACGACTGGAGTTTTACGACTGGAAGGATGGGACGGTGGCTGGAGAGAAGTTCCTCAGTCGCCGCGCTGCGGACCGTAAGATTGTGCGTTTGGCTGAGTGCGTTTGTGTGGCACGGGCTCCATCAGAAAGCGGTCACAAAGAAAACATGATGGCGTTCACCCTGGAGACCAGCGACAAGACCATGCTCTTATCGACGGAGTCCACGTTGGTTAATGAGTGGATCCAGAAGCTGTGTGAAATCGCTTTCCCGGTGAGTAGATGTCCGTATGGATTCAGAGGTGACTCAGCTTCCAGGGCCTCAGGCAAAACATGCCCAAAACATGCCCCGTCAGGAAGGCTCGCCCAGCTTGCGGATAGATAGGCGGGTATGAAGTAAGAGCGCAGCTGTGCCCACTATTCGAGTTTGTACGGAAAGTTGGTTTGTGTGCGTTTATGTGACCGTTGTTGTGTTTGTTTTTCCGCTGCATTCGGAAGGCGCATTATCTGGGCTGCCAGACGGGTCTGGGTCTAAACAAACCTGGAGCGGTTCTGTGACGGAGAAGTCCTGTACAAAGAACTGGTTGAAGTTTCATCCTCAAACCTTGGCAAGACCCGGCATATTGTGGTTACACCAGTCTCTCGTGGGTTGGAGGTTTATGCCAGGCTTTTCAATGTGGAAGGAAAAAATACCAGGTGCTCTCATAAGGGTGTCGACTCATACCAGCTGCTCTCGTGGAGGTGTAGACTCATACCATGTGCTCTCGTGGAGGTGTAGACTCATACCATGTGCTCTCTTGGAGGTGTAGACTCATACCATGTGCTCTCGTGGAGGTGTAGACTCATACCATGTGCTCTCGTGGAGGTGTAGACTCATACCATGTGCTCTCGTGGAGGTGTAGACTCATACCATGTGCTCTCGTGGAGGTGTAGACTCATACCATGTGCTCTCTTGGAGGTGTAGACTCATACCAGCTGCTCTCGTGGAGGTGTAGACTCATACCATGTGCTCTCTTGGAGGTGTAGACTCATACCAGCTGCTCTAGTGGAGGTGTAGACTCATACCATGTGCTCTCTTGGAGGTGTAGACTCATACCAGCTGCTCTCGTGGAGGTGTAGACTCATACCATGTGCTCTCGTGGAGGTGTAGACTCATACCATGTGCTCTCGTGGAGGTGTAGACTCATACCATGTGCTCTCTTGGAGGTGTAGACTCATACCAGCTGCTCTCGTGGAGGTGTAGACTCATACCATGTGCTCTCGTGGAGGTGTAGACTCATACCATGTGCTCTCGTGGAGGTGTAGACTCATACCATGTGCTCTCGTGGAGGTGTAGACTCATACCATGTGCTCTCGTGGAGGTGTAGACTCATACCATGTGCTCTCGTGGAGGTGTAGACTCATACCATGTGCTCTCGTGGAGGTGTAGACTCATACCATGTGCTCTCGTGGAGGTGTAGACTCATACCAGGTGCTCTCGTGGAGGTGTAGACTCATACCATGTGCTCTTGTGGAGGTGTAGACTCATACCAGGTGCTCTCGTGGAGGTGTAGACTCATACCATGTGCTCTCGTGGAGGTGTAGACTCATACCATGTGCTCTCGTGGAGGTGTAGACTCATACCAGGTTCTCTCCTGAAGGTGTAGACTCATAGTGGTTGTCAGGGGTGGCACCTGGCGTAAGCCTTGGTGGGACCCAGTTCAGGGGGGTCTGAGCCTTTTGCGCAGGGATTCACTGGTGGTACCTTTGCGTAGGCTGGCATTTTGATATCCAAGGCGAAGGTACTTAGAGGAATATTCCTGAGGATGGTCGAAGGGGCGATCCAAAGTCAATGGGCTGGTGGAGTGCGGAGGTCGGTGGGCAAGCAGAGGGTCTGGCACATGTGAGATCAATATAATATCAGGGAGCACAGGAAACACGTCGGGATACTGCAGGGATAGACTGTCAATGTGAAGTCAGATTACATTGTGGGAAATTAACCTTTATTTCCAGCAGGGGTGTGTTTGTGTTTCTCTGTGGTTAACTGTTTGTGTGCTGGTTTGACTGAGGACAGCACTTTTCAGGTACCTGCCACATGCAGGTAAGGTTCTTGGATACATACAAGCACAGATCCCTGACAGTGGTGTGGACTCATAGCGGGCTCTCTCCTGGTGGTGTAGACTCATAGCGGGCTCTTTCATGGTGGTGTGGACTCATAGCGGGCTCTCTCATGGTGGTGTAGACTCGTAGCGGGCTCTCTCATGGTGGTGTAGACTCGTAGCGGGCTCTCTAATGGTGGTGTAGACTCGTAGCGCTCTCTCTCGTGGTGGTGTGGACTCAGCGGGCTCTCTCATGGTGGTGTGGACTCATAGCGGGCTCTTTTTATGGTGGTGTGGACTCATAGCGGGCTCTTTCATGGTGGTGTAGACTCATAGCGGGCTCTGTCATGGTGGTGTAGACTCATAGCGGGCTCTCTCATGGTGGTGTAGACTCATACCGGGCTCTCTCATGGGGGTGTAGATTCATGGCTCTCTCATGGTGGCGTGGTCTCATAGCGGGCTCTGTCATGGTGGTGTGTACTCCTAGCGGGCTCTCTCATGGTGGTGTAGACTCATAGCGGGATCTTTCATGGTTCATGGTAGTGTAGACTGATAGCGGCCTCTCTCATGGTGGTGTGGACTCATAGCGGGCTCTGTCATGGTGGTGTGGACTGATAGCGGGCTCTCTCATGGTAGTGTAGACTCATAGCGGGCTCTCTCATGGTGGTGTGGACTCCTAGCGGGCTCTCTCATGGTAGTGTAGACTCATAGCGGGCTCTGTCATGGTGGTGTAGACTCATAGCGGGCTCTGTCATGGTGGTGTGGACTCATAGCGGGCTCTTTTTATGGTGGTGTGGACTCATAGCGGGCTCTTTCATGGTGGTGTAGACTCATAGCGGGCTCTGTCATGGTGGTGTGGACTCATAGCGGGCTCTGTCATGGTGGTGTAGACTCATAGCGGGCTCTGTCATGGTGGTGTAGACTCATAGCGGGCTCTGTCATGGTGTGTGGACTCATAGCGGGCTCTTTCATGGTGGTGTAGACTCATAGCGGGCTCTCATGGTGGTGTGGACTCATAGCGGGCTCTGTCATGGTGGTGTAGACTCATAGCGGGCTCTGTCATGGTGGCGTAGACTCATAGTGGGCTCTGTCATGGTGGCGTAGACTGATAGCGGCCTCTCTCATGGTGGTGTGGACTCATAGCGGGCTCTGTCATGGTGGTGTGGACTCATAGCGGGCTCTGTCATGGTGGTGTAGACTCATAACAGGCTCTGTCATGGTGGTGTAGACTCATAGCGGGCTCTCTCATGGTAGTGTAGACTCATAGCGGGCTCTCTCATGGTGGTGTAGACTCATAGCGGGCTCTGTCATGGTGGTGTGGACTCATAGCGGGCTCTGTCATGGTGGTGTGTACTCATAGCGGGCTCTGTCATGGTGGTGTGGACTGATAGCGGGCTCTTTTTATGGTGGTGTGGACTCATAGCGGGCTCTTTCATGGTGGTGTAGACTCATAGCGGGCTCTTTTTATGGTGGTGTGGACTCATAGCGGGCTCTTTTTATGGTGGTGTGGACTCATAGCGGGCTCTTTCATGGTGGTGTAGACTCATAGCGGGCTCTGTCATGGTGGTGTAGACTCATAGCGGGCTCTCTCATGGTGGTGTAGACTCATACCGGGCTCTCTCATGGGGGTGTAGATTCATGGCTCTCTCATGGTGGCGTGGTCTCATAGCGGGCTCTGTCATGGTGGTGTGTACTCCTAGCGGGCTCTCTCATGGTGGTGTAGACTCATAGCGGGATCTTTCATGGTAGTGTAGACTGATAGCGGCCTCTCTCATGGTGGTGTGGACTCATAGCGGGCTCTGTCATGGTGGTGTGGACTGATAGCGGGCTCTCTCATGGTAGTGTAGACTCATAGCGGGCTCTCTCATGGTGGTGTGGACTCCTAGCGGGCTCTGTCATGGTGGTGTAGACTCATAGCGGGATCTGTCATAGTGGTGTGAACTCATAGCGGGCTCTGTCATGGTGGTGTGGACTGATAGCGGGCTCTCTCATGGTAGTGTAGACTCATAGCGGGCTCTGTCATGGTGGTGTAGACTCATAGCGGGCTCTGTCATGGTGGTGTGGACTCATAGCGGGCTCTTTTTATGGTGGTGTGGACTCATAGCGGGCTCTTTCATGGTGGTGTAGACTCATAGCGGGCTCTGTCATGGTGGTGTGGACTCATAGCGGGCTCTTTCATGGTGGTGTAGACTCATAGCGGGCTCTCATGGTGGTGTGGACTCATAGCGGGCTCTGTCATGGTGGTGTAGACTCATAGCGGGCTCTGTCATGGTGGTGTGGACTCATAGCGGGCTCTGTCATGGTGGTGTAGACTCATAGCGGGCTCTGTCATGGTGGTGTAGACTCATAGCGGGCTCTGTCATGGTGGTGTGGACTCATAGCGGGCTCTTTCATGGTGGTGTAGACTCATAGCGGGCTCTCATGGTGGTGTGGACTCATAGCGGGCTCTGTCATGGTGGTGTAGACTCATAGCGGGCTCTGTCATGGTGGCGTAGACTCATAGTGGGCTCTGTCATGGTGGCGTAGACTGATAGCGGCCTCTCTCATGGTGGTGTGGACTCATAGCGGGCTCTGTCATGGTGGTGTGGACTCATAGCGGGCTCTTTTTATGGTGGTGTAGACTCATAGCGGGCTCTGTCATGGTGGTGTGGACTGATAGCGGGCTCTTTTTATGGTGGTGTGGACTCATAGCGGGCTCTGTCATGGTGGTGTGGACTCATAGCGGGCTCTTTTTATGGTGGTGTGGACTCATAGCGGGCTCTTTCATGGTGGTGTAGACTCATAGCGGGCTCTGTCATGGTGGTGTGGACTCATAGCGGGATCTGTCATGGTGGTGTAGACTCATAGCGGGATCTGTCATGGTGGTGTAGACTCATAGCGGGATCTGTCATGATGGTGTGGACTCATAGCGGGCTCTGTCATGGTGGTGTGGACTCATAGCGGGCTCTGTCATGGTGGTGTGGACTCATAGCGGGCTCTGTCATGGTGGTGTAGACTCATAGCGGGCTCTGTCATGGTGGCGTAGACTCATAGCGGGCTCTTTCATGGTGGTGTAGACTCATAGCGGGCTCTGTCATGGTGGTGTAGACTCATAGCGGGATCTGTCATGGTGGTGTAGACTCATAGCGGGATCTGTCATGGTGGTGTAGACTCATAGCGGGATCTGTCATGGTGGTGTAGACTCATAGCGGGATCTGTCATGGTGGTGTGGACTCATAGCGGGCTCTGTCATGGTGGCGTAGACTCATAGCGGGCTCTTTCATGGTGGTGTAGACTCATAGTGGGATCTGTCATGGTGGTGTAGACTCATAGCGGGCTCTGTCATGGTGGTGTGGACTCATAGCGGGCTCTGTCATGGTGGTGTAGACTCATAGCGGGTTCTTTCATGGTGGTGTAGACTCATAGCGGGCTCTCTCATGGTGGTTTAGACTCATCTTGTGGTGTGGTGCGGACTCGTATAAGGGACTCGTGGTGGTGGGCTCACAGCAGGAACTCATACTTTACTCAGAGATGTGGTCTGAGCCTTCTTACACTATATTTTGCTTTGGTAAAGGATTATTTCTGGAAGTGACTTTGTAAGGAGATGTGGATGATTTTTGGGTGATATTTCAGTCCGCCTTCCATCTCTCTCGAGTTGCTCCCTCTTGCTGCTTTATTTTTCCCTCTTCATCCTCCGCTCATGGCTTGCTGTGTCATTCATTCACCTTTATGATCTACAGGTAATCCCTGCATTTTATTCATCATCATTTTATTCTCTCACAGAATAAACTCAATGGCCTAAAATCTGCCCAAGAAAAGAAGCTGAAAGAGTCTGCGGACGTTACGTCACTAGAGATGGCTGTAAATAGCATTTATGTCACGCGGGAGGAAGGTGAGAGCAGCGGCGCCCGGCAATCCTCCACATTCATACTGCGTCAGCCATATCTCAGTATTTAGGCAAACGGATCAATGGAGGGAGTCAAAGATCCGTATTAATGAATGGAGGGAGTCAAAGATCCGTATTAATGAATGGAGGGAGTCAAAGATCCGTATTAATGAATGGAGGGAGTCAAAGATCGGTATTAATGAAAGGAGGGGGTCAGTGATCCGTATTAATGAATAGAGGGAGTCAGATCCGTATTAATGGAGGGAGTCAGATCCGGATTAATCTCCCTGGCGGTCTAAATTTTTTTTTAAAGGAAACGTGTTTTTGTACATAGCCTGTAATAATTAGGAATCACGCACTGAAATCCGTGCAATCAAGAGTCCTTACTGGTAAAATCCTAAATAAAAAATAAATAGTAAATACACTGAGTCCGATAAAGTTTGAAACACGACATAATAATTTATTATCCCAAAAATAATTCTCCAAAATAAATGATATTCAATAAAATACAACAAAAAACACTGAAATCTGTCTGAAAACAAGGGTGAGACGATGTATGGTCTATTTCTTATCCTGTAGTGCCACCTAGTGGCCGTTCATAAACATTACACTGTATTATCCAAATGTAAACTGTAAAAAATATTCCTTTCATGCTGATCCCGCCCCCCCTGCATTAAGCAGCTCACCGCGATCACACTGCGGGGGACAGCGAGGGAGCCAGGAGGAGGTGAGTAAACATCCAGCCGGAGTGTGGCTCGGGGTTACCGTTCGCGGTAGCGAAATTTAACACCGAGTCACACTCGGGAATACCGCCAGGGAGGTTAATGGAGGGAGTCAGATCCGTATTAATGGAGGGAGTCAGATCCGTATTAATGGAGGGAGTCAGATCCGTATTAATGAATGGAGTCAGATCCGTATTAATGAATGGAGGGAGTCAGATCCGTATTAATGAATGGAGGGAGTCAGATCCGTATTAATGAATGGAGTCAGATCCGTATTAATGAATGGAGTCAGATCCGTATTAATGAATGGAGTCAGATCCGTATTAACGAATGGAGTCAGATCCGTATTAACGAATGGAGGGAGTCGCATCCGTATTAATGAATGGAGGGAGTCGCATCCGTATTAATGAATGGAGGGAGTCGGATCCGTATTAATGAATGGAGGGAGTCAGTGATCCGTATTAGTGAATGGAGAGAGTCAAATCCGTATTAATGAATGGAGGGAGCCAGAGATCCGAATTAATGAATGGAGGGAGTCAGATCTATATTAATGAATGGAGGGAGCCAGAGATCCGTATTAATGAATGTAGGCAACGCCGATCCATATTAATGAATGGAGGCAACGCCGATCCATATTAATGAATGGAGGCAACGCCGATCCATATTAATGAATGGAGGCAACTCAGATCCGTATTAAGGAATGGAGCCAGAGATCCGTATTAATGAATGGAGGGAGTCAGATCCGTATGGTCACGGTTCCCGGATCCCACCACGCAGTCCTTAAAGCCCAACACTCCACAGAGCCCAAAAGCTACCAACAGGGTAGCCGTGGAAGAATCCGTAACTGTCTGGTCCTTAGACAGAAAGGGTTAATCAAAGACAATGTCGTAATACAAAACCAGGTCAGCAACACGGGGGTAGTCAGACGAGCCAGAATCAGGACTACAGAGTATAGAATAGTTGAAGGGAATAGCCGGGTCGATATCAGTGCAGGAGCGTAGTACAAGGAAATAGTCTAGGGCAACGGAAGGCAGAATAGTCAGAAAACAAGCAGAGGTCAATAACAGGTTAAATCACGAGAGAATTCAGGTACAAGGAGCTCAGGTATGGATAACCACGAGCTGGCACTGCTTAGAAGGAACTGTTGGTTTTTAAAAGACCTTCACCAGACTGCGCCCCCCTCTCAAGCCGCTCCTCATGCAGCCACCTCCCTGCCTGTTTCAATTTAAACCGGGCGTTGGTGAGCGAGCAGCAGCAGACATGCTGCCGTCAAGCACACCAGAAAGGCTGGAAGCCCCCAACGTTACACGTATTAATGAATTGAGGAAATCGGATCCGTATTAATGAATGAAGGGAGTCATATCTGTATAAATGAATGGTGGGAGTTGGATCCATATTAATGAATTGAGTCAGAGATCCGTATTAATGAATGGAGGGAGTCTGATCCGTATAAATGAATGGAGGGAGTCTGAGCCTTAGTAATGAATGGAGTCAGATCCATATAACTGAATGAAGGGAATCAGGAGATCTGTATTAATGAATGGAGGGAGTCAAAGATCCATATTAATGAATGGAGGGAGTCAGATCCATATTAATGAATGGAGGGAGTCAGAGATCCGTTTTAATGAATGAATGGAGGGAGTCAGATCCGTATAAATGAATGGTGGGAGTCGGATCCATAATAATGAATATCTCTGACTCCCTACATTCATTTATACAGATCCGACTCTCTCCATTCATTAATACAGATCTCCGACTCCCTCCATTCATTAATGAATGTAGGGAGTCGGATCCATATTAATGAATGTAGGGAGTCGGATCCATATTAATGAATGTAGGGAGTCGGATCCATATTAATGAATGTAGGGAGTCGGATCCATATTAATGAATGGAGGGAGTCGGATCCATATTAATGAATGGAGGGAGTCGGATTAGTTTTAAATGAATGGAGGGGGTCAAAGATCCATATTATTGAATGGAGGGAGTCGGATCCGTATTAATGAATGGAGGGAGTCAGTGATCTGTATTAATGAATGGAGGGAGTCAGTGATCCGTATTAATGAATGGAGGGAGTCAGATCCATATTAATGGAGGGAGTCAGATCCGTATTAATAAATGGAGGGAGCCAGAGATCTGTATTAATGAATGGAGGGAGTCTGAGATCCGTATTAATGAATGGAGGGAGTCCGATCCATATTAATGAAGGGAGGGAGTCAGATCCGTATTAATGAATGGGAGTCAGATCCGTATTAATGAATGGAGGGAGTCAGATCCATATTAATGAATGGAGGGAGTCAGATCCGTATTCATGAATGGAGGGAGTCAGATCCGTATTCATGAATGGAGGGAGTCAGATCCGTATTATTTAATGGAGGGAGTCAGATCCTTATTAATGAATGGAGGGAATCAGTGATCCGTATTGATGAAGAGGGAGTCAGATCCATATTATTGAATGGGAGTCAGACCTGTATTATTGAATGGAGGGAGTCGGATCCGTATTAATGAATGAATGGAGGGAGTCAGATCCGTATAAATGAATGGAGTCAGTGATCTGTATTAATGAATAGAGGGAGTCAGATCCGTGTTAATGAATGGAGGCAACTCAGATCCATATTAAGGAATTGAGCCAGAGATCCGTATTAATGAATGGAGGGAGTCAGATCCGTATTGTCACGGTTCCCGGATCCCACCACGCAGTCCTTAAAGCCCAACACTCCACAGAGCCCAAAAGCTACCAACAGGGTAGCCGTAGAAGAATCCCTAACTGTCTGGTCCTTAGAATTGGCCAGGTATACTAGCTAGACGAAAAGAGTTCATCAAAGACAATGTCGTAATACAAAACCAGGTCAGCAACACGGGGGTGGTCAGACGAGCCAGAATCAGGAATACAGAGTATAGAATAGTTGAAGGGAATAGCCGGGTCGATATCAGTGCAGGAGCGTAGTACAAGGAAATAGTCTAGGGCAACGGAAGGCAGAATAGTCAGAAAACAAGCAGAGGTCAATAACAGGTTAAATCACGAGAGAATTCAGGTACAAGGAGCTCAGGTATGGATAACCACGATCTGGCACTGCTTAGAAGGAACTGTTGGTTTTTAAAAGACCTTCACCAGACTGCGCCCCCCTCTCAAGCCGCTCCTCATGCAGCCACCTCCCTGCCTGTTTCAATTTAAACCGGACGTTGGTGAGCGAGCAGCAGCAGACATGCTGCCGTCAAGCACACAGGAGAGGCTGGAAGCCCCCAACGTTACACGTATTAATGAATTGAGGAAATCGGATCCGTATTAATGAATGAAGGGAGTCATATCTGTATAAATGAATGGTGGGAGTTGGATCCATATTATTGAATTGAGTCAGAGATCCGTATTAATGAATGGAGGGAGTCTGATCCGTATAAATGAATGGAGGGAGTCAAATCCGTGTTAATGAATGGAGGGAGTCTGAGCCTTAGTAATGAATGGAGTCAGATCCATATAACTGAATGAAGGGAATTAGAGATCTGTATTAATGAATGGAGGGAGTCAGATCTGTATTAATGAATGGAGGGAGTCAGAAATCCGTTTTAATGAATGAATGGAGGGAGTCAGATCTGTATAAATGAATGGTGGGAGTCGGATCCATAATTATGAAGATCTCTGACTCCCTCCATTCATTATTACAGATCTTTGACTCCCTCCATTTATTTATACAGCTCTCTGGCTCACTCCATTCATTAATATGGATCCGACTTCCACCATTCATTTGTACAGATCCGACTCCCTCCATTAATACGGATCTGACTCCATTAATACGGATCCGACTCCCTTTATTCATTAATACAGATCTCTGGCTCCCTCCATTTATTAATACGGATCTGACTCCCTCCATTCATTAATCAGAGATCCATATTAATGAATGGACGGAGTCGGATCCATATTAATGAATGGACGGAGTCGGATCCATATTAATGAATGAAGGGAGTCGGATCCATATTAATGAATGGAGGGAGTCGGATCCATATTAATGAATGGAGGGAGTCGGATCCATATTAATGAATGAAGGGAGTCGGATCCATATTAATGAATGGAGGGAGTCAGATCCATATTAATGGAGGGCGTCAGATCCGTATTAATGAATGGAGGGAGTCAGATACATATTAATGAATGAAGGGAGTCGGATCCATATTAATGAATGGAGGGAGTCGGATCCATATTAATGAATGGAGGGAGTCGGATCCATATTAATGAATGGAGGGAGTCGGATCCATATTAATGAATGAAGGGAGTCGGATCCATATAAATGAATGAAGGGAGTCGGATCCATATTAATGAATGGAGGGAGTCGGATCCATATTAATGAATGGAGGGAGTCGGATCCATATTAATGAATGGAGGGAGTCGGATCCATATTAATGAATGGAGGGAGTCGGATCCATATTAATGAATGGAGGGAATCGGATCCATATTAATGAATGGAGGGAGTCAGATACATATTAATGAATGGAGGGAGTCAGATACATATTAATGAATGGAGGGAGTCAGATCCATATTAATGAATGGAGGGAGTCAGATCCATATTAATGAATGGAGGGAGTCAGATCCGTATTAATGAATGGAGGGAGTCGAATCCATATTAATGAATGGAGGGAGTCGGATCCATATTAATGAATGGAGGGAGTCGGATCCATATTAATGAATGGAGGGAGTCAGATCCATATTAATGGAGGGAGTCAGATCCATATTAATGGAGGGAGTCAGATACATATTAATGGAGGGAGTCAGATCCATATTAATGGAGGGAGTCAGATCCGTATTAATGAATGGAGGGAGTCAGATACATATTAATGAATGGAGGGAGTCAGATCCGTATTAATGGAGGGAGTCAGATCCGTATTAATGAATGAAGGGAGTCGGATCCATATTAATGAATGGAGGGAGTCGGATCCATATTAATGAATGGAGGGAGTCAGATACATATTAATGAATGGAGGGAGTCAGATCCGTATTAATGGAGGGAGTCAGATCTGTATTAATGAATGGAGGGAGTCGGATCCGTATTAATGAATGAAGGGAGTCGAATCCATATTAATGAATGGAGGGAGTCAGATCCATATTAATGGAGGGAGTCAGATCCGTATTAATGAATGAAGGGAGTCGGATCCATATTAATGAATGGAGGGAGTCAGATCCATATTAATGGAGGGAGTCAGATCCGTATTAATGAATGAAGGGAGTCGGATCCATATTAATGAATGGAGGGAGTCGGATCCATATTAATGAATGGAGGGAGTCGGATCCATATTAATGAATGGAGGGAGTCAGATCCGTATTAATGAATGGAGGGAGTCGGATCCGTATTAATGAATGAAGGGATTCGAATCCATATTAATGAATGGAGGGAGTCGAATCCATTTTAATGAATGGAGGGAGTCGGATCCATATTAATGAATGGAGGGAGTCGGATCCATATTAATGAATGGAGGGAGTCAGATACATATTAATGAATGGAGGGAGTCAGATCCGTATTAATGAATGGAGGAAGTCGGATCCATATTAATGAATGAAGGGAGTCAGATCCATATTAATGAATGGATGGAGTCGGATCCATATTAATGAATGGATGGAGTCGGATCCATATTAATGAATGAAGGGAGTCGGATCCATATTAATGAATGGAGGGAGTCGGATCCATATTAATGAATGGAGGGAGTCGGATCCATATTAATGAATGGAGTCAGATCCATATTAATGAATGGAGGGAGTCAGATCCGTATTAATGGAGGGAGTCAGATCCGTATTAATGAATGGAGGGAGTCGGATCCGTATTAATGAATGAAGGGATTCGAATCCATATTAATGAATGGAGGGAGTCGAATCCATTTTAATGAATGGAGGGAGTCGGATCCATATTAATGAATGGAGGGAGTCGGATCCATATTAATGAATGGAGGGAGTCAGATACATATTAATGAATGGAGGGAGTCAGATCCGTATTAATGAATGGAGGAAGTCGGATCCATATTAATGAATGAAGGGAGTCAGATCCATATTAATGAATGGATGGAGTCGGATCCATATTAATGAATGGATGGAGTCGGATCCATATTAATGAATGAAGGGAGTCGGATCCATATTAATGAATGGAGGGAGTCGGATCCATATTAATGAATGGAGGGAGTCGGATCCATATTAATGAATGGAGTCAGATCCATATTAATGAATGGAGGGAGTCGGATCCATATTAATGAATGAAGGGAGTCGGATCTATATTAATGAATGAAGGGAGTCGGATCCATATTAATGAATGGAGGGAGTCGGATCCATATTAATGAATGGAGGGAGCCGGAGATCCGTATTAATGAATAGAGGGAGCCGGATCCATATTAATGAATGGAGGGAGCCAGAGATCTGTATTAATGAATGGAGGGAGCCAGAGATCCGTATTAATGAATAGAGGGAGTCGGATCAGTTTTAATGAATGGAGGGAGTCAGATCCATATTAATGAATGGAGGGAGTCGGATCCATATTAATGAATGGAGGGAGTCAGATCCTTATTAATGAATGGGAGTCAGATCCGTATTCATGAATGGAGGGAGTCAGATCCGTATTATTTAATGGAGGGAGTCAGATCCGTAGTAATGAATGGGAGTCAGATCCGTATTCATGAATGGAGGGAGTCAGATCCGTATTATTTAATGGAGGGAGTCAGATCCGTATTAATGAATGGGAGTCAGACCTGTATTATTGAATGGAGGGAGTCGGATCCGTATTAATGAATGAATGGAGGGAGTCAGATCCGTATAAATGAATGGAGTCAGTGATCTGCATTAATGAATAGAGGGAGTCAGATCCGTGTTAATGAATGGAGGCAACTCAGATCCATATTAAGGAATTGAGCCAGAGATCCGTATTAATGAATGGAGGGAGTCAGATCCGTATTGTCACGGTTCCCGGATCCCACCACGCAGTCCTTAAAGCCCAACACTCCACAGAGCCCAAAAGCTACCAACAGGGTAGCCGTAGAAGAATCCCTAACTGTCTGGTCCTTAGAATTGGCCAGGTATACTAGCTAGACGAAAAGGGTTAATCAAAGACAATGTCGTAATACAAAACCAGGTCAGCAACACGGGGGTAGTCAGACGAGCCAGAATCAGGAATACAGAGTATAGAATAGTTGAAGGGAATAGCCGGGTCGATATCAGTGCAGGAGCGTAGTACAAGGAAATAGTCTAGGGCAACGGAAGGCAGAATAGTCAGAAAACAAGCAGAGGTCAATAACAGGTTAAATCACGAGAGAATTCAGGTACAAGGAGCTCAGGTATGGATAACCACGATCTGGCACTGCTTAGAAGGAACTGTTGGTTTTTAAAAGACCTTCACCAGACTGCGCCCCCCTCTCAAGCCGCTCCTCATGCAGCCACCTCCCTGCCTGTTTCAATTTAAACCGGGCGTTGGTGAGCGAGCAGCATCAGACATGCTGCCGTTAAGCACACAGGAGAGGCTGGAAGCCCCCAACGTTACACGTATTAATGAATTGAGGAAATCGGATCAGTATTAATGAATGAAGGGAGTCATATCTGTATAAATGAATGGTGGGAGTTGGATCCATATTAATGAATTGAGTCAGAGATCCGTATTAATGAATGGAGGGAGTCTGATCCGTATAAATGAATGGAGGGAGTCAAATCCGTGTTAATGAATGGAGGGAGTCTGAGCCTTAGTAATGAATGGAGTCAGATCCATATAACTGAATGAAGGGAATCAGAGATCTGTATTAATGAATGGAGGGAGTCAGATCCATATTAATGAATGGAGGGAGTCAGAAATCCGTTTTAATGAATGAATGGAGGGAGTCAGATCCGTATAAATGAATGGTGGGAGTCGGATCCATAATTATGATGATCTCTGACTCCCTCCATTAATACGGATCCGACTCCCTTTATTCATTAATACAGATCTCTGGCTCCCTCCATTTATTAATACGGATCTGACTCCCTCCATTCATTAATCAGAGATCCATATTAATGAATGGACGGAGTCGGATCCATATTAATGAATGGACGGAGTCGGATCCATATTAATGAATGGACGGAGTCGGATCCATATTAATGAATGGACGGAGTCGGATCCATATTAATGAATGGAGGGAGAACGGATCCATATTAATGAATGGAGGGAATCGGATCCATATTAATGAATGGAGGGAGTCGGATCCATATTAATGAATGAAGGGAGTCAGATCCATATTAATGAATGAAGGGAGTCAGATCCATATTAATGAATGGAGGGAGCCAGAGATCTTTATTAATGAATGGAGGGAGCCAGAGATCCGTATTAATGAATAGAGGGAGTCGGATCAGTTTTAATGAATGGAGGGAGTCAGATCCGTATTTTAATGTATGAAAAGAATAGCCGATATATATATATATACTCTACGCGCCTAAAGGGCTAATCTACTGATGATTTAGATGATATTAATACACAATATATGTATTTATTGAAGCATAAGAGTCCCCATATGCATAATGCATAAAGTTAGTGCATATGTGGAGGTTTGAAGTACCCTGGAGTCCAAAGAATCCTTTGTGTTTTTGTATTATTTCTACTTTTTACAAGTCCAAGCATATAGGTCAAAACGTTCCCAAACGTCCTCCTTGTTATCCCCCAGTAGTTGTGTTAGTAAAACCTTCTGTGTACAGCAGGCTCAGCGGGGCTTCTAAACGTTCTAGAAGATAATCGAACCAGAGAAATACCATTGTGCAGTATACAGCAATAGTCACCCCTATCGCTTCCCCTAGGGGGTACTTACAAACTTCAGAGCCCCTGTCCTGGCTCTCAGGGGGTCCCGCTTGTAGGGTATTACATGGCAACCCTTAGACCTCTTGGAAATCCTCCGTCAGCCCAATCAGGTCGTCAGTGATAAAAGGAAGAAAATTCCTGACCTACAGTATATGCTTGGACTTGTAAAAAGTAGAAATAATACAAAAACACAAAGGATTCTTTGGACTCCAGGGTACTTCAAACCTCCACATATGCACTATGTATTAATATCATCTAAATCATCGGTAGATTAGCCTATATATATATATATATATACACACAGTCATGGCCGAAATTGTCTGCACCCCAGACATTTTTCCAGAAAATCAAGTATTTCTCACAGAAAAGTATTGCAGTAACACATGTTTATTCCCTCTGTGTGTATTGGAACAAAACAAAAAAGGGAGGAAAAAAAGCAAATTGGACATAATGTCACAAAACTCCAAAAATGGGCTGAACAAAATTATTGGCACCTTAACTTATTTTTTCCAAAGGGTGTGCAACCAAATATTAACTGAAATCAGTGGCTTCCTTTAACCATCAATAAGCTTCTTACACCTCTCACCCGGGATTTTGGACCACTCTTCCTTTGCAAACTGCTCCAGGTCTCTCTTATTGGAAGGGCGCCTTTTCCCAACAGCAATTTTAAGATCTCTCCACAGGTGTTCAATGGGATTTAGATCTGGACACATTATTGGCCACTTCAGAACTCTCCAGCGCTTTGTTGTCATCCATTTCTGGGTGCTTTTTGACGTATGTTTGTGGTCATTGTCCTGCTGGAAGACCCAAGATCTCGGACACAAACCCAGCTTTCTGACACTGGGCTCTACAGTGCGACCCAAAATCCTTTGGTAATCCTCAGATTTCATGATGTCTTGCACACATTCAAGGCACCCAGTGCCAGATGCAGCATAACAACCCCATAACATCATTGAACCTCCACCATATTTCACTGTAGGTACTGTGTTCTTTTCTTTGTAGGCCTCATTCCATTTTCGGTAAACAGTATAATGATGTGCTTTACCAAAAAGCTCTATCTTGGTCTCATCTGTCCACAAGACGTTTTCCCAGAAGGATTTTGGCTTACTCAAGTACATTTTGGCAAACTGTAGTCTTGCTTTTTTATATCTCTGTGTCAGCAGTGGGGTCCTCCTGGGTCTCCTGCCATAGCGTTTCATTTCATTTACATGTCGACGGATAGTTCGCGCTGACACTGATGCTCCCTGAGCCTGCAGGACAGCTTGAATTTCTTTGGAACTTGTTTGGGGCTGCTTATCCACCATCCGGACTATCCTGCGTTGCAACCTTTCATCAATTTTTCTCTTCCGTCCACGCCCAGAGAGTTTAGCTACAGTGCCATGGGTTGCAAACTTCTTGATAATGTTGCGCACTGTGGACAAAGGCAAATCTAGATCTCTGGAGATGGACTTGTAACCTTGAGATTGTTGAGATTTTTCAACAATTTTGGTTCTCAAGTCCTCAGACAGTTCTCTTCACCTCTTTCTGTTGTCCATGCTTAGTGTGGCACACACAGACACACAATGCAAAGACTAAGGGAACTTCTCTCCTTTTTATCTGCTTTCAGGTGTGATTTTTATATTGCCCACACCTGTTACTTGCCCCAGGTGAGTTTACAGGAGCATCACATGCTTGAAACACTCTTATTTATCCACAATTTTGAAAGGGTGCCAATAATTTTGTCCAGACCATTTTTGGAGTTTTGTGACATTCTGTCTAATTTGCTTTTTTCCTCCCTTTTTTTTGTTTTGTTCCAATACACACAAAGGGAATAAACATGTGTATAGCAAAACATGTTACTGCAATACTTTTCTGTGAGAAATACTTGATTTTCTGGAAAAATGTCTGGGGTGCCAACAATTTCGGCCATGACTGTATATATATATATATATATATATACACACTCTACGCGCCTAAAGGGCTATTCTTTTCTTACATTATTTTCTGTGTTTTTTGGTATCAAACATACCTTTCGGGCAGCTTGGAGTAATATCCAACCACGGTCCATAGCGCCCTTCGCCCCTTCATTCTCTTCATCAATTTATAGATCCATAATAATGAATGGAGGGAGTCAGAGATCCGCATTAATGAATGGAGGGAGTCAGATCCATATTATTGAATGGAGGGAGCCAGATCCATATTATTGAATGGAGGGAGTCAGATCCATATTATTGAATGGAGGGAGCCAGAGATCTGTATAAATGAATGGAGGGAGTCAAAGATTCATAATAATGAATGGAGGGAGTCAGATACGTATTAATGAATGGAGGGAGTCAGATCCGTATTAAGAAATGGAGGATGTTAAAGCAGAGATCTGTATTAATGAATGGAGGGAGTCGGATCCGTATTAATGAATGGAGGCAATCAGAGCAGAGATCTTGGGGTTGAGACGGTCCTCTCGATTGAAGATCAATGTTTTATTGTGTGGACTAAGAGGGAGCATGTGGTGTACGTAGCTCTATTTGGGCGGTGCAGGAGATCATCGTGTAGAGGTGGGGTTTGTGTTCAGTGATGTAGATTTTCTAGAAATGTGCATTTTTTTTTTCTTTGTTCCAGTCTGTGAGTTCTGGGTCACCGCACAAAGGACAGAAGCCGCTGAGCGATGCTCTCTAAGAGGATCATATCTCCTGCGAGCAGAAGACGATTCCTTGATACTCAAGGACCCAAACACAAAAGATACTCTGTTCTCCTGGCCGTATAAACTGCTGCGCAGATATGGCAGAGATAAGGTGAGCAATGCCAGGACAAACGGAGCAGTAAGGCGTCCTACACACTCACACATTCACACACAATTACCCCTACATTCATACACACTAACCCACCGCACATATATCAAGTTAAATTATAACATTTTCCTAGACTATGACGGAAAGTTTTGATTTTAATAAGGATTTTAAAAAAAACTTTCTTCCCCACAACTGGGAGCATATCCCACAACAGTCCCACCCTATAGTATCATGTGATATGGTCCCGCCCTGAGGACAGCCCGCCCTATAGTATCATGTGATATGGTCCCGCCCTGAGGACAGTCCGTCCTATAGTATCATGTGATATGGTCCCGCCCTGAGGACAGCCCGCCCTATAGTATCATGTGATATGGTCCCGCCCTGAGGACAGTCCGTCCTATAGTATCATGTGATATGGTCCCGCCCTGAGGACAGCCCGCCCTATAGTATCATGTGATATGGTCCCGCCCTGAGGACAGTCCGTCCTATAGTATCACGTGATATGGTCCCGCCCTGAGGACAGCCCGCCCTATAGTATCATGTGATATGGTCCCGCCCTGAGGACAGCCCGCCCTATAGTATCATGTGATATGGTCCCGCCCTGAGGACAGTCCGTCCTATAGTATCATGTGATATGGTCCCGCCCTGAGGACAGCCCGCCCTATAGTATCATGTGATATGGTCCCGCCCTGAGGACAGTCCGTCCTATAGTATCATGTGATATGGTCCCGCCCTGAGGACAGCCCGCCTATAGTATCATGTGATATGGTCCCGCCCTGAGGACAGTCCGTCCTATAGTATCACGTGATATGGTCCCGCCCTGAGGACAGCCCGCCCTATAGTATCATGTGATATGGTCCCGCCCTGAGGACAGCCCGCCCTATAGTATCATGTGATATGGTCCCGCCCTGAGGACAGTCCCACCCTATAGTATCACGTGATATGGTCCCGCCCTGAGGACAGCCCGCCCTATAGTATCATGTGATATGGTCCCGCCCTGAGGACAGTCCCACCCTATAGTATCACGTGATATGGTCCCGCCCTGAGGACAGCCCGTCCTATAGTATCATGTGATATGGTCCCGCCCTGAGGACAGCCCGCCCTATAGTATCATGTGATATGGTCCCGCCCTGAGGACAGTCCCACCCTATAGTATCACGTGATATGGTCCCGCCCTATAGTATCATGTGATATGGTCCCGCCCTGAGGACAGCCCATCCTATAGTATCATGTTATATGGTCCCGCCCTGAGGACAGCCCGCCCTATAGTATCATGTGATATGGTCCCGCCCTGAGGACAGTCCCACCCTATAGTATCACGTGATATGGTCCTGCCCTGAGGACAGCCCGCCCTATAGTATCATGTGATATGGTCCCGCCCTGAGGACAGCCCACCCTATAGTATCATGTGATATGGCCCCGCCCTGAGGACAGTCCCACCCTATAGTATCACGTGATATGGTCCCGCCCTGAGGACAGCCCGCCCTATAGTATCATGTGATATGGTCCCGCCCTGAGGACAGCCCATCCTCTTTGTTTTGACGAACAGAACAGATAAGGAACCAGGTCCGGAACAATTGGAGGCCGGACCAACAGCAAACAGGAGCATTCAGCCGGAGGACGGCAATCCATTAATAGGCTGAAAGAAACAGAGACACGAGAGAGAATTAGTCACGGAGCCGTAACTGGCTACGAACACCCAGCATGGGGAACAAAGGACAGCGCAAGAGAGCAGTCGCACAAACCTTTATTGAGAAGCAACAAAATGCCAACACAGTGCCGCATGCGCAGAAATAAGACACCAGACCACCGGCGAGGTTTAATACCGACATAGAACAAGATACAAAAGAAGGAATGGGTGGGAACAGGGAGGGACATACTCCCCTCAGAGTCCTTATTAAAATCAAAACATTATGTCATAGACTAGTAAAATTTTATAATTTCAACACAGGACTCGGAGGCTCAAATTTGCCGGTTAACTACCGAAACCGTCCAATGCGGAACATCACGCAAGCAAAATCCGGGGCCGTGGAGTCCCTAGTCCAATCTGTGGAATTCATGATGTCCAGGACAAAAGCTATAGGGGCCGAAAAGGGATCCTGGTGCCGTCCCAGACACCAAGAAGCCCATCCGGACCAGGCGGAACGGTAGGCACTCCTTGTGCCCTGGGCCCAGGAGCGCAGTAGCAGTGATTCAGTTCCTTGCGAAAGGCGCGGAAACCAGCCATGCTTTGAGGTCCAGAATGCCGTCCACCAGGAGGGGATGGGGAGCGTCGTCCGGGTCGAGTAGAAGGTCTGGGCAACGAGGCAGAAGGCGTGGTACATCCGTCGACAGTTCCAGGAGTGATGGGAACCAGGGTTGGCTCGGCCAAAGAGGAGTCACGAGGACAATCGTCGCCAACTGAGTTCTTCTGACCTGAGCTATGACTTTGGAAATCAGGGTGAACGGTGGGAAGGCATAGTGCCGTGCCGTCGACCAGTCCTGTAGGAAGGCGTCCGTCACCCGAGTGTCCAGGTCCGGCCGCCAGCTGTTGAAGTCTGGAAGGTGGGTGTTCAGCCGAGACGCGAAGAGGTCCAAGTGTAGGGGTCCCCATACTGAGGCAAGTCTGGAAAACACAGACAATGGAATCCGCCAGTCCCCAGAATCCGACAGATGACGGGATTTCCAGTCATGTTGGTCAAGCCTGGGATGAATTGGGCTTGGACCCAGATGTTGTGCTGTAGGCAGTAGTCCAAGAGGCGGGACGCCGTGAGGGTGAGGAATTCTGACCTTGGGCCCCCCATGGCATTGATGTATCTGACAGCTGGGAAGTTGTCCATGCGGGGGAGGATGCGGCGATGAGCAGTGTCTCTGGTGAAGCATCGGATTGCAAAGAGGCCTGCAAGCAAATCCAGGGAATTTATGTGAAGCGTGGCTTCCTGGGGGGACCACTGACCCCCCCCTCCCCGTTTCCAAACCTTCACAGTGGGCCCCCCAGCCCAGTCTGCTAGCATCCGAATCCATGGTTACTTCCGGGCGTGGGGCAGAGATCGCCTTGCCGTTCCAGTCCGCCATGTGATGCAGCCACCAATGCAGGTCCCGATGGGACGGTTCCAACAGGATAACCACATCCGGGTAGTCCAGGCCCGCCCGGAGAGAATGGGTCTTCAATTGTTAGAGGGCTTTATAGTGAAGTGGAGCCGGGAATATGGCCAATCACCCGAGCCAGGAATTGTAGCGTAGTGGACGAGCGGCGAAGGAGATGGGCAGTTCTCCTTCCAGAAGGTGGCCATCTTGGAATCTGGAAGGTGCAGGAGAAGGTGCGAGAGTCCACCAACAGACCCAGGAATTCTATCCTGCGTGTGGGGATCAAGAGGGACTTGTCCTCGTTGACCGGGAAGCCTAAATCTTGGAGCAATGCCACCGTCCATTGGAGATGAGTCAACAGGGTGGTCTCTGACTGGGCCGTCAGGAGTACGTAGTCTATGTAGATGATCAAGCGAACCCCCTTCGAGCGGAGGGAGGCAACCACCGGTTTCATCAGCTTTGTGAAGCACCACGGAGCTGATGAAAGACCAAATGGCAGACATGTGAAGCACCAGCGGTTGGCGTCCCAGCAGAACGCAAGAAATCGCGATGAGAGGGATGGACAGGCACCGACAAGTATGCGTCCTTCAGGTCCAATTTGACCATCCAGTCGCCTTGCATTAGTACGTGTTGAAGCGTATGTATGCCCTCCATTTTGAAATGTCGGTATACAACTGACAGATTGATCTCACGCAGGTTGATAACGGGGCGGAGGCCCTCACCCTTTTTGGCTACCAGGAAGAGGTTGCTGCAGAATGCTTGAGGGGATGCAGACGCAGATTCTATCGCGCCCTTGCGGAGGAGATCCTGAATTTCCTCCCGGATCAGAAGCGTGGGAAGTGGAGCGGAGCAGGGGGAGCGCATTGCAAAGGTGTGTCAACAAAATCAATAGTGAACCCTGGGACCGTGGCCAATACCCAGGTGTCGTTGTAAGGAGTTTCCATCGGGGTAGGAAGTGACTCACCCTGACCTCCACTTGGGGAAATAAGTTGAAATGCTCAAGAGCTCGCCCTGAGCCTGGATCCCCAGGTCCGTTTGTGCCATTTTAGATAGTTTCGGGTTCATTTTGAGCAGTATTGTTTTTCTGCGTTCCGTGGCCAAAGCTGAGTTGGCGTTACCCAGGAGGGAGAGAGCCCTCTGTAGCCAGCCACCAATCTCGGTGTGATCAAGGGGGGTATTGGTCAATTTAGCCCCTTCAACAATATCAAAGACCCGTACCGGGGGCCTGCAATATCCAGCACTTTGTCTTGGCAGGTGCGTAAGGCGAAGTCGATACCCCATTTAGGCAACCAACCTTTCTCCGCCATAAAATCTAGGAATTCCACGTCCACTTCGGGGTCAGACAAGTTTTGTCAGAGGTAGTGGGCCCAGGGCATTCAGCTCTTATGTTAGAGCGGGTGGTCTTGTCCATAGGACAGCGCATAAATGCGTCCACCCATTGTTCTACGGGGGGTTGGGGTTGCCAGGCCGTAGAATTTGGGTGTAAGATATCTTTAGGATTGAATAGAGGGTGGCCCATGGGGGTCTTAAATCGTTTCGCCCATCTGTGGTGGGAGCGAATCAAAGGGGTCTACCACGAGGAGGTCAGTATCATCGTAAGGCGTGTGAATCTCAATGGGGTCACCCTCCTCATCCTCCCCACTCTCAGGATCCCCTCGTCCCTGAAACAGCCTTTTTGGGGAGCGGACACTGGTGTTTAGGTGGGCTATCGTGAACCGCTTGGTCGTCCCCGCAGTCAGGGGCTCTCTTGCGGGAGCTATGACTGCTGCTCTGTTCAGGCAGTGATGCAGGGTTGCCAGCCCCTCGGATAGCACCGGTGAGCGTTTGTGCAGGGTCTGCATCATCAATTATATTGAGCTTTTCATTGCCAGTGAGAAAGGGGGATGGGGGCACATGTCCCACAACCTGTTTAGGAGAGTCAGAAATGGGTGGGGGAAGGGCATGGACGGCAGACACCGCTTCCGCCATGGACTGTCTGAAGGAGGCCCCCATGTTAGCCACCGCAGCAGATAATGTGGAAGCGATGGAGGAGCAGAGGGAGGACTCTAAGGCCACAAAGCGGGCCGCTGTCTTACCGCTGGATCTTTTGCGGGCCTGCGAGGAGACTGAGGAGGCTGCCGATGCCCCATCCCCGACCGTGGATGGGTGATGGGAGCTATCCTCGGAGGTAGAACGGGCCTGGCGTGAGTGTGTGTGTGACATCGTGCTCGACTCTAGCA
Organism: Leptobrachium leishanense; assembly: GCA_009667805.1. NCBI lineage: Eukaryota > Metazoa > Chordata > Amphibia > Anura > Megophryidae > Leptobrachium > Leptobrachium leishanense. The sequence continues at coordinate 538,884,763 of CM019063.1, forward strand.
GCGTGATGAATGGGGTTAGAGAAGATGGCACCGGAGCGTGATGTGGGCGGAGCCAGCCGTAACGCGGGAAGGCAGCCGTGAGGGCAGGGAAGCAGCGTGGGAGTACTGGGCGATGGCAGCAATAACAGGGGCCGCAGCGCCAGGGTGAAAACCAGAGGAGTTGAAAGGTAGCAGGGCAAGACTGGAATGCAGAGTTTGTGAAAACGCAGGAGCGAAGGAGCGGACCGGCGCCGGGACAAAATTATCTCCGCGCGGGGAGCCGCACAGGACACCGACCTCCGCGATTTGAGTCGGGATGAGACGGTGCCCAGTACCAAAGAAAACAGAGCAGTAAAACTACATAGAAAAGACAAAGAGACAGAGAGCCATAAATCAATACTTATCTGCCGGGAGGAGCAGCAAAGAAAGAGGACGGGCTGTCTTCAGGGCGGGACCATATCACGTGATACTATAGGGCGGGCTGTCCTCAGGGTGGGACCATATCACATGTTACTATAGGGTGGGCTGTTCTCATGGCGGGACCATATCACGTGATACTATAGGGTGGGCTGTCCTCAGGGCGGGACCATATCACTTGATACTATAGGGCGGGCTGTACTCAGGGCGGGACCATATCACATGATACTATAGGGCGGGCTGTCCTCAGGGCGGGACCATATCACGTGATACTATAGGGTGGGCTGTCCTCAGGGCGGGACCATATCACATGATACTATAGGGTGGGCTGTCCTCAGGGCGGGACCATATCACGTGATACTATAGGACGGGCTGTCCTCAGGGCGGGACCATATCACGTGATACTATAGGGCGGGCTGTCCTCAGGGCGGGACCATATCACGTGATACTATAGGGCGGGCTGTCCTCAGGGCGGGACCATATCACGTGATACTATAGGGTGTGCTGTCCTCAGGGCACGACCATATCACGTGATACGATAGGGCGGGCTGTCCTTAGGGCGGGACCATATCACGTGATACTATAGGGCGGGCTGTCCTCAGGGCGGGACCATATCACGTGATACTATAGGGCGGGCTGTCCTCAGGGCGGGACCATATCACGTGATACTATAGGGCGGGCTGTCCACAGGGCGGGACCATATCACGTGATACTATAGGGCGGGCTGTCCTCAGGGCGGGACCATATCACGTGATACTATAGGATGGGCTGTCCTCAGGGCGGGACCATATCACGTGATACTATAGGGTGGGCTGTCCTCAGGGCGGGACCATATCACATGATACTATAGGGTGGGCTGTCCTCAGGGCGGGACCATATCACGTGATACTATAGGGTGGGCTGTCCTCAGGGCGGGACCATATCACGTGATACTATAGGGTGGGCTGTCCTCAGGGCGGGACCATATCACATGATACTATAGGGTGGGCTGTCCTCAGGGCGGGACCATATCACGTGATACTATAGGGTGGGCTGTCCTCAGGGCGGGACCATATCACGTGATACTATAGGGTGGGCTGGAAATAAATATAATGACCAGAGAACAGACCGGAAGGATCAGTCGCTGTTTATCTGGGAGCGGCAAAACCAATGGCAAGATTGCCTTTAATAGATAACTGCGAGACACTCCCAAATACCAACTAAAAACAACATAGAGATAGGATTAGGAACAGATGGTCAAAAAACTGCAGAAATATAGTATAAATCCCAAAACCATGGGTGTATGTAACAATCAATTGCAAATTCTAGGGACTAAATTCCCAATCCAAAGGACCACATCCAAAAGACCACATCCAAAGGACCACATCCAAAGGACAGGCACATAATGAGTCCAATCACATATGGGCTGCTGTCCCTAGAAATATTCTATAGATTCTGCTCTGACCCTCACCTAGTGCTTACAAAACAAACAGCATTAAAATCAACAAGATTATGCACTCAGCTCAACATATGTTTCGCCGGTGAAGACCGGCTTCATCTGGAGCGAAAATGAGATGGCTTGTAATAGGTATTGATCGCCCTTCTTAAAAAGGTGCAGTCTAATTAGGTTGATGTAATGTAGGGAAAAGTTGCCGCAAACCCGCCGAAAACTCACCGCAAAACGAGGGCGAACGCTCACAGAAACCCGCAAAAACATCTGGATTAACCCCGCCGAAGATGCTGGAGAAACCCGAGCAGCCGCCGATCACAGCGCAGAGCAGCCGCCGGAAAAAGCCGACACCGCAGACGAATGGAGTGAAAAAACAAAAAAAACAGTTTGCTTGAGTGGTTGAAAAGTGAAACACTGTTTGCAAAGAAACTACTGAGCGAAAATGTCTGAAATTTACATAAAATCCAATGAATGATAATAAAAAGGCTGTTATAGAAAAAACAAAAAAAACGATTTAACCACTTCGCTGCGGTGGACACGCTCAGCGCGTCCAACCACAGGTAGCGTTTCATGTGGTGGACGCGCTGAGCGCGTCCTCCCTTTGGGGCCAGCGTTCGGCCGGGTTCCGGCCGATCACTGCCCCCCCCGGTGCGGGCTGACATCCTCAATGTCAGCCCAGCACTCGGAACCGCCGCCGGAGTAATTAGGTGTCATCGCGGGGGCGCGTTGACACCTAATTCAGGCGCCCCCCCCGCATGTGCGGAGGAGGCGCCTGAAAGGGAGGGGGAGGTCCTTCGGACCTCTCTCCCTCCCGATCGGCGGCGTGCAGGGGGTTAACCCAGGCACCGTTTGGAAGGGCACAGCCTGCCCTTCCAAATGGTACCTGGCATTAACCCCATGGGGTCCGGATCACGAATCGGCGCCAAAAAGTGCCGGTTTGTGATCCTTTCCCAGAGCTGGCCGACATCTTGGATGTCGGCCAAGCTTCCGGGAATGCCCCCTGAGGACTGGCGTCATCGTGCATAGCACGATGACGCCAGTCATGGAGTTAACCCTAACTGCCACCAATGGTGGAGATAGGGGGTTCCAATGAACCCCCTATCTCCCGATCCATGGCAGTTAGGGGTTAATGTTTGGTATTGTTGGATCGGCCAGAGCATGGCCGTTCCAACAATACCAAACATGAGTATAAAAAAAGTTTTAAAAAATTAATTAAAATAAATTTTTTTTTTTTTTTTTAACAAGTTTTTTTTTTTTTTGGTTTGTTAATGCAGCAATATTGTTCCCATTTCAATTATAATGTGAACAATGATGCTGCACTAACGATTTTTGTATGCGGTGCGTTTGTTAAAAATCGCGTAATTTTCCCCAAAAAAAATTTAACGAGACCCCATCTCTAATTTTTTTAACAAGCGCACCCCATACAAAATATAACCGCAATTGCTCGCATGTTAAATGTGAAAAAAAACACTTTACACATTGTAAATTATTGAAAATTCATATTTTATTGCATTTTTTGTTATAATATACAGACATGACATCACGTATACATATAATAATGACATATTATGAATCTGCACAGTCTGCCCGAAAGAATGATATATAATATGTCTGGGTCATATACTAAAATAAGCTTCAAAACACGTTTAAACATGATGAGCAAAACCGGTAAAAATGACCTCAGCACAGGGGCGGGAAAAGCCTCAGCAGCGAAAGGGTTAAAGAAAAAAACGAAAGAAAAAGGTTTGAAAAATATCCCAAAAAATGCCTAAAAGGTCCCTAATCTATAAATAAAGAGACTCTTTACTGCAGAATTTTATAATAAACGGTTTATTAGATATTGAATTAAAACGGGAATATTTTTAACATTGAAGCCTATGGGATTCTCCTGAATAAACCTGCCGAATTAAACCACTGAATGGCAGGGCATTAGGGGAACCTTTCACTGCTGGTTTGTGTTCTCTGAATAGCTGAAGCATTGCTTCTCTATGGGGATTCACTGCCCTCGAACAGGCACCGAACAGGCACCGTATGTTCAGGTAATTCGCCAACATTTGCAAATTGCCTGCTCTCTGAATAGCCGAATGGCCAGGAAAGGGAACCGTGCCCTGAATTTCAGCGTTCAGTTACCTTTCGGCAGCCATTCGGATCTCTTTGAATAACCCTTATAGACTCCTCCAATCATTCACATATACCCACCACACACACAAATCCTTCCATTCGTACACACTAACCCACCGCACATACACCCCCGGGATCATTCATATACCCATCTGTGACGGATCGGCCGTCACACTATTTATTTAGTTTAAATTTCATTCTTATTTTGTTATATTTCGTTTATTTATGTAAACAAATTCTCCTGTTAGATTTACTGTAAAATGTTCCCAGTTTTGTATTTATTGGTGTTTTTCCCGGCACTGATCCTGCTAGTAACCATGGAGTACATGCTCGCTACAATGTATCAATTCACTGAAACACCCGGCTGCTAGTTTGTCTGTATATCTCCTGTGCTGATTAATAACTCGTTCCCGTGTCCAGCTTGTATCAGTGCCAACTGTAACAACCAAATATGTTATTAGTGTCCTGCAAAGTGTACCCCGGGCTTGCCTCATATTGTGTAAGGCAGGAGGCTCCCCGGGAGATCGCAAATACCGCTGGCAAGCTGCCAAAACCCTACTCCTGTTCAACCACCTGCCCTGGGAGCCCCCTTTGCCCTCACCATGGCACTTTTTGGACATTAGGTCCCCAGTGAGGGTTGCCTGGTGTGGGGTGAGTTTGAAGAGGAAGCGCCATCGGGAACCCCTCCATCCGACGGTCCCAAAACAGAGCGGCTACAGCTATGGAGCTCTAAGGCGAATACACCTCACCCGCTGCTGGGCTGTTTGTAACCGCTGCCGCACAGTTCCCCGTACCTGGATCAGGGCGCTCTTTTGGCAAGAGTAACCAGGGAACCAAAGCTAGCCAGCAGAACCCAGAAAGTGTTGCTGCTCCAGCAGAATTAACCCCTACAGACCCACAACCCTCAGCAGAGCATCTGGCTACCTCCAGGGGAAGCACCCAGCAGGCTCAAAGGACACAGACAGAATTTCCCTGCCAGACCCCTTGCTGAGAGCAGGGGTGTATCCCAGAAAAAGGGCTATGGCTGGTACCAAAATCCCTATGTTAGCCTATGGTCTAGCAGTCCATGTGAATCAGCCAGGCGTCGCAAAGTCTGGAGGGGCTGGGTAAAGAACAATGGGAACCCGGGTTATTAAGATCTTGTAAATGTATATAAACACTGTGGGCTCTATTAACTTCTTCGCGCAAATGTAAATGTGTGCGCAAAAACGCATTAACGCGAGGGGAAAAACCCTTTGCGCAGAACATCGTATTACAATGTCCACGCAAAAAATGCGCATTAACGTCTACCGCGGGTGAACCTGCGCAAACCCTTTGCGAGCATAATGTACTATACTTAACATTGTGAGCGCAAATGCGTTTGTAATACCATCTGCGTACCAGCGCACAATCTATGCGCAAATTTTAACAGACATCATCTGCGCACAGAATTTTAATGTCTTTGAAAAGCTGGTGGTAACGGGAAATCTGAACGTTCTGGACGAACCCAAATACACCAGCCCAAAAAAAACAATACAGCACAGTATAGTTAAACATTCTACACATACCCAAACAATAAAATACAGCACAGTATAGTTACACATTCTACACATACCCAAACAATAAAATACAGCACAGTATAGTTACACATTCTACACATACCCAAACAATAAAATACAGCACAGTATAGTTACACATTCTACACATACCCAAACAATAAAATACAGCACAGTATAGTTACACATTCTACACATACCCAAACAATAAAATACAGCACAGTATAGTTAAACATTCTACACATACCCAAACAATAAAATACAGCACAGTATAGTTACATTCTACACATACCCAAACAATAAAATACAGCACAGTATAGTTACACATTCTACACATACCCAAACAATAAAATACAGCACAGTATAGTTACACATTCTACACATACCCAAACAATAAAATACAGCACAGTATAGTTAAACATTCTACACATACCCAAACAATAAAATACAGCACAGTATAGTTAAACATTCTACACATACCCAAACAATAAAATACAGCACAGTATAGTTACACATTCTACACATACCCAAACAAAAAATACAGCACAGTATAGTTACACATTCTACACATACCCAAACAATAAAATACAGCACAGTATAGTTACACATTCTACACATACCCAAACAATAAAATACAGCACAGTATAGTTAAACATTCTACACATACCCAACAATAAAAATACAGCACAGTATAGTTAAACATTCTACACATACCCAAACAATAAAATACAGCACAGTATAGTTACATTCTACACATACCCAAACAATAAAATACAGCACAGTATAGTTACACATTCTACACATACCCAAACAATAAAATACAGCACAGTATAGTTACACATTCTACACATACCCAAACAATAAAATACAGCACAGTATAGTTACACATTCTACACATACCCAAACAATAAAATACAGCACAGTATAGTTACACATACCCAAACAATAAAATACAGCACAGTATAGTTACACATTCTACACATACCCAAACAATAAAATACAGCACAGTATAGTTACACATTCTACACATACCCAAACAATAAAATACAGCACAGTATAGTTACACATTCTACACATACCCAAACAATAAAATACAGCACAGTATAGTTAAACATTCTACACATACCCAAACAATAAAATACAGCACAGTATAGTTACATTCTACACATACCCAAACAATAAAATACAGCACAGTATAGTTACACATTCTACACATACCCAAACAATAAAATACAGCACAGTATAGTTACACATTCTACACATACCCAAACAATAAAATACAGCACAGTATAGTTACACATTCTACACATACCCAAACAATAAAATACAGCACAGTATAGTTACACATTCTACACATACCCAAACAATAAAATACAGCACAGTATAGTTACATTCTACACATACCCAAACAATAAAATACAGCACAGTATAGTTACACATTCTACACATACCCAAACAATAAAATACAGCACAGTATAGTTACACATTCTACACATACCCAAACAATAAAATACAGCACAGTATAGTTACACATTCTACACATACCCAAACAATAAAATACAGCACAGTATAGTTAAACATTCTACACATACCCAAACAATAAAATACAGCACAGTATAGTTACACATTCTACACATACCCAAACAATAAATACAGCACAGTATAGTTACACATTCTACACATACCCAAACAATAAAATACAGCACAGTATAGTTACACATTCTACACATACCCAAACAATAAAATACAGCACAGTATAGTTACACATTCTACACATACCCAAACAATAAAATACAGCACAGTAGTTAAACATTCTACACATACCCAAACAATAAAATACAGCACAGTATAGTTACACATTCTACACATACCCAAACAATAAAATACAGCACAGTATAGTTACACATTCTACACATACCCAAACAATAAAATACAGCACAGTATAGTTAACATTCTACACATACCCAAACAATAAAATACAGCACAGTATAGTTACACATTCTACACATACCCAAACAATAAAATACAGCACAGTATAGTTACACATTCTACACATACCCAAACAATAAATACAGCACAGTATAGTTACACATTCTACACATACCCAAACAATAAAATACAGCACAGTATAGTTACATTCTACACATACCCAAACAATAAATACAGCACAGTATAGTTACACATTCTACACATACCCAAACAATAAAATACAGCACAGTATAGTTAAACATTCTACACATACCCAAACAATAAAATACAGCACAGTATAGTTACACATTCTACACATACCCAAACAATAAAATACAGCACAGTATAGTTACACATTCTACACATACCCAAACAATAAAATACAGCACAGTATAGTTACACATTCTACACATACCCAAACAATAAAATACAGCACAGTATAGTTACACATTCTACACATACCCAAACAATAAAATACAGCACAGTATAGTTACACATTCTACACATACCCAAACAATAAAATACAGCACTATATAGTTACACATTCTACACATACCCAAACCATAAAATACAGCACAGTATAGTTACACATTCTACACATACCCAAACAATAAAATACAGCACAGTATAGTTACACATTCTACACATACCCAAACAATAAAATACAGCACAGTATAGTTAAACATTCTACACATACCCAAACAATAAAATACAGCACAGTATAGTTACACATTCTACACATACCCAAACAATAAAATACAGCACAGTATAGTTACACATACCCAAACAATAAAATACAGCACAGTATAGTTACACATTCTACACATACCCAAACAATAAAATACAGCACAGTATAGTTACACATTCTACACATACCCAAACAATAAAATACAGCACAGTATAGTTACACATTCTACACATACCCAAACAATAAAATACAGCACAGTATAGTTACACATTCTACACACATACCCAAACAATAAAAATACAGCACAGTATAGTTACACATTCTACACATACCCAAACAATAAAATACAGCACAGTATAGTTACACATTCTACACATACCAAACAATAAAATACAGCACAGTATAGTTACACATTCTACACATACCCAAACAATAAAATACAGCACAGTATAGTTACACATTCTACACATACCCAAACAATAAAATACAGCACAGTATAGTTACACATTCTACACATACCCAAACAATAAAATACAGCACTATATAGTTACACATTCTACACATACCCAAACAATAAAATACAGCACTATATAGTTACACATTCTACACATACCAAACAATAAAATACAGCACTAGTTACACATTCTACACATACCCAAACCATAAAATACAGCACAGTATAGTTACACATTCTACACATACCCAAACCAATAAAATACAGCACAGTATAGTTCACATTCTACACATACCCAAACAATAAAAAGAGCACAGTATAGTTACACATTCTACACATACCCAAACCATAAAATACAGCGCAGTATAGTTACACATACCCAAACAATAAAATACAGCGCAGTATAGTTACACATTCTACACATACCCAAACCATAAAATACAGCACAGTATAGTTACACATTCTACACATACCCAAACAATAAAATAGAGCACAGTATAGTTACACATTCTACACATACCCAAACCATAAAATACAGCGCAGTATAGTTACACATACCCAAACAATAAAATACAGCGCAGTATAGTTACACATACCCAAACAATAAAATACAGCGCAGTATAGTTACACATTCTACACATACCCAAACCATAAAATACAGCGCAGTATAGTTACACATTCTACACATACCCAAACAATAAAATACAGCACAGTATAGTTACACATTCTACACATACCCAAACAATAAAATAGAGCACAGTATAGTTACACATTCTACACATACCCAAACAATAAAATACAGCACAGTATAGTTACATTCTACACATACCCAAACAATAAAATACAGCGCAGTATAGTTACACATTCTACACATACCCAAACCATAAAATACAGCACTATATAGTTACACATTCTACACATACCCAAACCATAAAATACAGCGCAGTATAGTTACACATACCCAAACAATAAAATACAGCGCAGTATAGTCACATTCTACACATACCCAAACCATAAAATACAGCGCAGTATAGTTACACATTCTACACATACCCAAACAATAAAATACAGCACTGTATAGTTACACATTCTACACATACCCAAACAATAAAATACAGCGCAGTATAGTCACATTCTACACATACCCAAACCATAAAAAAACAGCGCAGTATATAGTTACACATACCCAAACAATAAAATACAGCGCAGTATAGTCACATTCTACACATACCCAAACCATAAAATACAGCGCAGTATAGTTACACATTCTACACATACCCAAACAATAAAATACAGTGCAGTATAGTTACAGCGCAGTATAGTTACACATACCCAAACAATAAAATACAGCGCAGTATAGTTACACATTCTACACATACCCAAACCATAAAATACAGCGCAGTACAGTTACACATTCTACACATACCCAAACAATAAAATAGAGCACCTGCCACACGCACACACACAGATCCTTCAATTCACACACACTGACCTGCCACACATACACAGATCCTTATATTCACACACACTGACCTGCCACACGCACACACAGAGCCTAACATTCACACACACTGACCTGCCACACGCACACACACACAGATCCTTACATTCACACACACTGACCTGCCACACGCACACACACAGATCCTTCAATTCATACACACTGACCTGCCACATGCACACACAGATCCTTCAATTCACACACACTGACCTGCCACATGCACACACACAGATCCTTCAATTCACACACACTGACCTGCCACACGCACACACACAGATCCTTACATTCACACACACTGACCTGTCACACGCACACACAGATCCTTACATTCACACACACTGACCTGCCACACGCACACACACAGATCCTTACATTCACACACACTGACCTGCCACACGCACACACACAGATCCTTACATTCACACACACTGACCTGCCACACGCACACACACAGATCCTTACATTCACACACACTGACCTGCCACACACACACACATATCCTTACATTCACACACACTGACCTGCCACACGCACACACAGATCCTTACATTCACACACTGACCTGCCACACGCACACACATATCCTTACATTCACACACACTGACCTGCCACACGCACACACACACAGGTCCTTACATTCACACACTGACCTGCCACACACACACACATATCCTTACATTCACACACACTGACCTGCCACACACACACACACAGATCCTTACATTCACACACACTGACCTGCCACACGCACACACACAGATCCTTACATTCACACACACTGACCTGCCACACGCACACACACATATCCTTACATTCACACACACTGACCTGCCACACGCACACACACAGATCCTTACATTCACACACACTGACCTGCCACACGCACACACACATATCCTTACATTCACACACACTGACCTGCCACACCACGCACACACACAGATCCTTACATTCACACACACTGACCCTGCACCGCACATACACATATCCTTACATTCACACACACTGACCTGCCACACGCACACACACAGATCCTTACATTCACACACTGACCTGCCACACGCACATACACATATCCTTACATTCACACACACTGACCTGCCACACACACACACACAGATCCTTACATTCACACACACACTGACCTGCCACACGCACGCACACAACACAGATCCTTACATTCACACACACTGACCTGCCACACGCACACACACATATCCTTACATTCACACACACTGACCTGCCACACGCACACACACAGATCCTTACATTCACACACACTGACCTGCCACACGCACACACACATATCCTTACATTCACACACACTGACCTGCCACACGCACACACAGATCCTTACATTCACACAGTTTCCCTCTCTTTAAGACTGAATGAGCTTTTGTACGGTCCTGTTAATGATCCGGTCACCAGGGCTAGAGATGAGATGATTATGGCTTATTCACTTCCGAATTGGCCTTGATTTGCCGTAACGGTGAATTTAACCGTTCGGTACAGTTTGTCTGTTGATTAAGCTGTGCGTTAAATACAGACAAACTGACGGTGAAATACGGTGCAAGTCGCCACAATTCGGAGGCACCAAAATTGTCCCATGGACGACTATTGTATCTTCTACTCCCAGGATGCTGGAATTGTGGTGAAATTGCTTGATTTTCCGGGGGGGGGATTTTAATTGTCCGGGTTAATGGGGTGAATTTACCACCGGATTGATCGAATTCATATCTTTAATATTTATTCCAAAAAAACTTTTTTATATTTTTATGATTTAATACATTTTTCTCCATCTTAATGGATTAGACTTTTTTTGCGCAGTTCAGTGGAATTCGTCGAGATGTCAATTCAACTTTTTGGCAACAATCCCATAACTGCTCCGGTGACTCTAATTTCGACAAATTCGGTGACCGTTTGCTAATTAGTGAATTCATTGTATTTGTTAAAGAAGCCAAAGTGCGGCGACACACACAAAGCACGGCAAAACACACAAAGTGCGAGGCGACAAACACAAAGCACGGCGAAACACACAAAGCGCGGCGAAACACACAAAGTGCGAAGCGACACACACAAAGCACGGCGAAACACATAAAGTGCGCGGCGACACACAGAAAGTGCGGTGACACACACAAAGCGTGGCGACACACAAAGCGCGGCAAAACACACAAAGCGCAGCAAAACACACAAAGCGCAGCAAAACACAAAGTGCGTGGCGACACACAAAGCGCGGCAAAACACAAAGCGCAGCTTAACACAAAGTGCGTGGCGACACACACAAAGTGCGTGGCGACACACACAAAGTGCGGCAAAATACACAAAGCGCGGCGAAACACAAAGTGCAAGGCGCACACACAAAGCGCGGCGAAACACACAAAGCGCGGCAAAACACAAAGAGCGGAGACACACACAAAGCCGGACGAAACACACAAAATGCGAGGTGACACACACAAAGTGCGGCGATACACACAAAGTGCGGCAAAGCACACAAAGCGCAGCAAAACATACAAAGTGCGCGGCGACACACACAATGCGTGGCGACACACACAAAGCGCGGCAAAACACACAGAGTACGCGGCGACACACACAAAGTGTGGAGAAACACAAAGCGCGGTGCCAAAACTGAGCGTCATGTCTGTGCTTTGTAATGAGACGGTGAAATCGCTGGTTATTTTCTACCTGATTAACCCTTTCAATACAGAGCACAGGAAGTGTCATTAACTGCCACCAACACATACCGTAGCTCAGCTGGAAAAGCGCGTTGAGCCGCTATAGAAAGGCGTACGCTGGATCACCATGCGCCTCGATAACGCCTCGCCCAGAATAGGGTGGACATTATAATCCGGGATGGTGAGAGGTGACACATTGAATGACATGGTGTGCGGCCAGGCTTGTAATGAGGGGTTAATGAGGGGTTAATTGGGGGAAGTGACAGCAGAAACCATGAGAGGGAAGCAGTGACGGTTTGAAAGGTTTCATCTGGTCATTTCTTCTCCTCCAGGTGATGTTTTCATTCGAGGCCGGGAGACGCTGCTCGTCTGGTCCAGGAAACTTCTCCTTTGAGACGTCTCAAGGTCATGAGATTTTCCAGAGGGTGGAATCTTGTATCCGAGCCCAGCAAGGCGGCACCGACAACCGACTGAGCTGCCCCACTCTGGACACAGATATCCCAGCGGACATCCCTGCACATGGACCAGAATCTCCCATGACCGAGGCTCAGACAAAGACGTCCCGGAAAGATCCAGAGGAGAAGCCAGTAAAGGGAAGGACTCTTCCAGACCTTCCGGCAGCCAAACCTGCACCGGCGCAGCACCTTCTCGATCCTCCTACCTACGGGCCTAACACGCCGCCGCGCTCTCCTGTCTCTAAATCCGGTAACCCGCTGTCTGGTGGTGAAGCCGACGAACTGGTGGGAGTGTATTCCGAACCCAAGGATTCTGTGAGAGGCGTAAAGCCGGTGTTTGACCCTCTATACTCTGATCCTGTCGACAGTGTCAAAGGTCAAATTCCAAATCGAGAGAAGTGTGGCGCCTCCCCCCTGTACTCGGACCTTTATGAGCGAGTTGGGTATGAGGTGGTTGGTGTTTCTTCACTGAAAGTCCACAGCAATCCCAGCCTTCGTCTGACGTCTGAGGAGCACATTTATGATGAGCCGGAGGGAATGGCGCAGCCGCCTGGGCCTTCCCGGCTCTACTCTGAGGTACGGGTAGAGGGGGGCGCCTGGAAGAAGCAGACGAGCGATGAAAAGGTCCGCTACGAGTACCCGTATAACCCAGTCACTGATGATTACTCCGTACCAAACTTCCAGGGACAGCGTATTCAGCCTCGAGGTAGAAGTGGCCCTAAGCCAGTGCCCGCTCCCAAACCTCAAGGACTAACTCTACCCAAAACAGCAGGGAGGGAGGCGGAGCCTGAGAAGGTGCCCTCACAGTCCCACGTTTCATCCAACGTCTCATCCAATGCCAACAACAATAACAGCAGTCAAATCGAGTCATTGTATAGTCAGGTGCATAAGCCCAGCGCTGCGCCAGCCAAAGGTGCCAGAGCACAACTGCCAACAAAGCTGCCAACTGCCACCAACAGCCCCATGCCTGCCGCTTCACAGGCTCCAGCACTGCCAAACAAACCTCTTCCTTCACCCATACAGCCTCCATCATCAAAGGCCCCGGAGACACCGACCAAGCACCACATTCTTCCTGCCGCTGCACCACCTGCCAAAGTTCTGCCAACTGCCCCTGAGCCAACAACTCGAGAATGCCCACCACCTGGGAATGCTCCATATTCAGACCAGGCGCCCCAGCCCAGCAGGAAGGAGCTATGTGTGGATGATAGCCGCCAGACCTCCATCTATGAGGACATGGGGGTCCTGTGACACTCTGCCACTGTGAAACGTCCCTGTCCATCACTGCCGAACTCTGTTGAAACCGACGAACTACTCCGAACAATAACCTGAGCTGCTAACACAGAGCTCTGTGAGCCACGACAAGAGCACCGGCAGTTCCTGCCCTCACTGTGCTACAAAGACCCCTCTCCATATGACTGTGTGCCCCCTCCACCTCATGCAGCGCTTTGTGAGCCACGACAAGAGCACTGCCAGCTCCTGCCCTCACTGTGCTACAAAGACCCCTCTCCATATGACTGTGTGCCCCCTCCACCTCATGCAGCGCTTTGTGAGCCACGACAAGAGCACCGGCAGCTCCTGCCCTCACTGTGCTACAAACACCCCTCTCCATATGACTGTGTGCCCCCTCCACCTCATGCAGCACTCTCTACAGAACTCCATTTAATGCAGTGCACCCCCTGATGTATGACCCCTCCCTTTTATACAGTGCACCCCCTTTTAGATGCACGACCACCTTCGCTTGATGCACAGCTCTCGGTTTGTTGCAGGACTCCTTATGTTTATAAGGTGTTCCCAGTGTCTAAAGCAGGACCCCCTCCATTTTATACAGGACCCCCTCCGTTTTATACAGGACCCCAACTGTTTGATGCAGAACCCCCTCCGTTTGATACACAGCTCCCTCTATTTGATTATGCTTGATACAGGGCTCCCTCTTTTTGATTGTGCTCGATGCAGGGCTCCCCCACTGTTTATATTCAGATAGAATGCCACTTGTGGGGTGTTGTGTGTCAGGCAGGCGAAGTTATACTGCACACGCTACCTCTGTTCCACGATTGAGCTGTTGGGTCACGTTGGAGGGTCCGGGTGCACGTGGCCTGGTCTCTCGACTCGGCCTGGTCTCGGCCCGGCCTGGTTGCTTGGCCTGGTCTCTCGTCTCGACCTGGTCGCTGTCAGCTCGGCCTGGTCTCTCACTCGGCCTGTTCTCTCGGCTCAGCCTGGTCTCTCGGCTCGGCCTGGTCTCTCGGCTCGGCCTGGTCTCTCGGCTCGGCCTGGTCGCTGTCGGCTCGGCCTGGTCGCTGTCGGCTCGGCTTGGTCTCTCAGGTCGGCCTGGTCGCTGTCGGCTCGGCCTAGTCACTGTCGGCTCGGCCTAGTCACTGTCGGCTCGGCCTAGTCGCTGTTGGCTCGGCCTGGTTGCTGTCGGCTTGGCCTAGTCACTGTCGGCTCGGCCTAGTCGCTCTCGGCTCAGCCTGGTCTCTCAGCTCAGCTTGGCTGCTGTTGGCTCGGCCTGGTCTCTCGGCTCGGCCTGGTCTCTCAGCTCGGCCTGGTCTCTCGGCTCGGCCTGGTCTCTCGGCTCGGCCTGGTCTCTCAGCTCAGCTTGGCTGCTGTTGGCTCGGCCTGGTCTCTCGGCTCGGCCTGGTCTCTCGGCTCGGCCTGGTCTCTGCATAATGTGACATTAAGGGTTCGCTGGGATTCTGTTTGCTTTTGAATAAAGCGTCCATGATGATATAAACGGCTTCTCTCCTCGTCTCCTTTAATTATTGTAATGATTTCTTTCCTGGACGACAGAACGCAGGATGTCTGGGGGGGGGGGGGGGGAAGACATGGGGTGGTAATTAGGACCCAGTGGTGAGCGCGGAGGAGATTCCAGTAGGAGCTGGTGAATCGCTTATGTGGAACAACGTGCTGCATCCAAGACACCACAACCTCCACGGTGTAATGTACACAGGCTTGTGAGTCATACAATCCTAGTCATACGCCCAGGAAAATATTAACGCGGCTAAGCCCGAAGGAGGACCAGGCTGGCAGGTGAGAAGACCTTCAAAAGAATGTCTCCCAGACCGTCAGGGTCCCCCGAGAGACACGAATTTATAAAAAAAAAAAAAAGCTTCCTCGCTCCTTTAAATAAAGACACGACAGTGATCTCCCCCTGTGCTGGCAGAATCGCATGTCTGCCAATGTGTTGTCACATCTGGTGGCCAGCGGTGGGATCCCTACCCTACATAGGACAGCACCGGTGCCAGTGGGCTTCTGACCGCAAGACTGTGCCAACTCTTCAGGAAGTATTGAGAGAAGGGGGGTTTGTGAGGGTCCTGAGGACGAGCGACAGCACTAGTGGCTGCTCTACGGTGGGTGCCCGCTCAGGTCTCACAAGGTTTTAGCTTGTGCCATTACAGGGACGAATGCTCCATATGCAAATCAGCTGCTCTCACCCAATGAGGGCGGCCAGTACTGACTGCCAAGGACTTCATCCCTGCACGAGAGGCACGATATTTGAAGGAATTTTTCGTTTTTATTTTTAACCCTTATTTTATGGAAAACTCACTGTCCCTTTAAAACCGTCTTTTTTAAAACTTTTTGTCCTTGTTTCCTGTCCCCCAGGGCACTACCCGCCAGTATACAGGGTCATCCAGACGTGGACCCCTTGCTTGATGTGCCTAGAGGGGTGTCAGCTATACCCTCCTGACGAGGCCCAATAAGGCCGAAACGATCGTCGGGGGTTGCTGACCTCTCGTGCAGAGATGACGTCCTTGGCAATCAGTACTGGCCACCCTTTTTGGGTGAGAGCAGCTGATTTGCATATGGAGCATTCGTCCCTGTAATGGCACAAGCTAAAACCTTGTGAGACCTGAGCGGACACCGCACCGTAGAGCAGACCATTAGTGCTGTTGCTCGTCCTCAGGACCCTCACCCCCCCTTTTTCTCTTCAGGAAGTATTACCTGCTCGAGGAGGTGATCCAGGCCGGGCGTCAAAACGCAGCATTATTTCAGACCCTGCAGAACATGGGTGGGGGGGGGACCAGTGAACATTGCTCCAATAGCAACCTGACTGAAGGAGCACGACATCCAGATGAGAAGACTCTTGGCCATGTTATGATAGACCTATAGCCTTGGAGGAAAGGTTGGCTTTCCAGGATGACATTTTCCAGGAATTTTGATAGGATCAGGCCAATACATGGCAGAGCTGCCAGTGTACTCGAGGGGAGACAAACTACAGATTGTTTTAACAGTGACTCTGACAGTGTCAGCTCTACAGATCAGAGAGGCTGATTGTGGCCCCCAGCTGCTGCGGAGCCTCACAGGTGTTACGGGAGCCATCTGCTGGGATCTGCAAGGTGATGAGGCCCTCCTTTACCAAAGCATAAAAAAGGCTCTTCTGAAAACTCCACCACATACTGGGCCCAATTCCAAGAATGGTGTAAACCCAACCAGAGCTGTCGTAAACGGGCCAGATCTACTACAGTCTATGGAGGTGCCAAACTTACAACAGCTCTGGTTCAGTTTACACCAGGCTTGGAATAAAGCCCGAAGAAGACAACTCCGAAATTACAGACTGAAGGATTCAGAGATCCACAGCGCGTGGGCCATCACATAAACAGACCCTATCAGCACTGGCTCCTACAAGTGACATCCAGGGCTTTGATGGACTAGCGCAACGGATGTTACTGGAGCAGTTCCTTAGCACTTCCACGAGGACATTGGCTTCCGTCCCCTACACTCAACTGAAACTGCCCTCACCAAAGTCACCAACGACCTCCTAACTGCTAAAAAACACGGCCAATATTCTATTCTCATCCTGCTTGACCTCTCGGCTGCTTTTGACACTGTTGACCTCCCCCTCCTTCTACAGACCCTCAACTCTCTGGGTCTCGGTGACACTGCACTTGCTTGGGTTGACTCCTATTTATCCAACAGGTCCTTCTGTGTGTCCTTTGCTGGTAACTCCTCCTCTTCATTGCCTCTATCTGTTGGTGTACCTCAAGGCTCTGTCCTTGGTCCTCTGCTCTTTTCCATCTACACCTCCTCCCTGGGCAAAATCATCAACAGCTTCGGCTTTAATTACCACCTCTACGCTGATGACACTCAGATCTACCTCTCTACCCCTGATCTCTCTCCCCTGTCCTTTCAAAAGTCAGTGACTGTTTATCTGGCATCTCCTCCTGGATGGCCTCCCACCACCTAAAGATCAACATGTCAAAGACTGAGCTCCTACTTATTCCTCCCTCCAATGCCTCCCCACCTCCTGACTTCTCTATCACGGTGGAGGGTATCACCATCTCCCCATCAAACCAAGTTCGCTGTCTTGGAGTTACACTGGACTCTGCTCTTTCCTTCATCCCCCACATCAGTCTCTTTCCTCCTCCTGCCAATACCAACTGCGTAATATTTCCAGAATTCGGCCATTTCTTACCGCTGTCACCACAAAACAACTCATACACGCCCTGGTAATCTCCCGACTCGACTATTGCAATAATCTCTTATCTGGCCTCCCTCTGTCCCACCTCTCCCCCTACAATCCATCCTGAGCGCCTCCGCCAGGCTAATTCACCTCACCCGCCGCTCTGTCTCTGCCGCTCCCCTCTGCGAGTCCCTTCACTGGCTCCCCATCCACTGCAGAATTAAGTTCAAAATCCTTATCCTTACCTACAAAACCCTCACTAACTCAGCGCCCCACTACCTGTCCTCACTAATCACCAAATACACCCCAGCCCGCTCCCTAAGGTCAAACAGTGACCTGCGCCTAGCTTCTCCCCGCATCACCTCTTCCCATGATACACTGCAGGATTTCTCACGCGCAGCCCCCACTCTCTGGAACGCTCTCCCTCGTACTGTCAGACTTTCCCCTAACTTCTCTTCCTTCAAACGCTCCTTAAAACGTTCCTATTTAGGGAAGCCGACCCCCAACTCACTGACGCAACCATCAATCACTCTCACCTTACAGTCCTCTCCTCCTGTTTCCAACCCCAACCCTCCTAGATTGTGAGTTCCTACGGGAATAGGGCCCTCATCTCCTCCTGTACTGTTTGTCAAATGTTGTTCAATGTATTGTAACCCTGTCTATACTGTGCCTATTGTACAGCGCTGCGGAATATGCTGGCGCTTTATAAATAATGAATAATAATAATAATAAAAAATTGAGGCCTATGAATCAAGAGGAAACCACAGCTAGCAGCCTTGCTTTAATAATTTATTATCTCCTCACACAGAGCAGATGGTACATAGTTACATAGGCTGAAAAAAGACATGCGTCCATCGGGTTCTGCCCCCCCCACATCACCTAAAGCTGTTGATCCAAAAGAAGCAAAAAACCCAGTCTGAAATGCTCGCCAATATGCGACACCCTGGGAAACCTTCCTTCTTGACCCCAGAATGGCGTCAGATTCTCCTTGGATCAAGAAGCTTTTACCCACATATTAAATATTATAACCCTTAATATTCTGTGTCTGCAGGAAGTCATCCAGGCGCTGTTTAAAAGTCTGTACAGACTCTGACCCAACCACCTCAACAGGCAGAGAATTCCACAGCTTTATTGTTCTCACCGTAAAATAACCCTTCCTATGCTTTAGGCTGAGTTTTCTTTCTTCCAGTCTAAATGGATGACCCCTTGTCCTGTGTATAGTCCTGTTAATGAATAGGTTATATATTTATAAAGGAATTTATCAGGAAGGATACATTGAGATTTCTCTCGTTTTCAAGTATGTCCTGGGTTCAAGAACATTGAATTGTTACAGTTACAGAAATACAAAGTAATAAATGCAAGATATTAAAAACAAATATACAGATTAACACGGTAAATAAATATGTAAGTTATATAGTTACTATGTTACATGTTTACAGGTGCATTCTGTACCGAAGTATGTTAGTAAGGAGCTCGAGTGACTTAAGACTGGGGGAAGATTTGATGGCGTCTGGGAGGTTATTCCATAATTGCGGTGCTCTGTAGGAAAATGAGGAGCGAGCCACTTTCTTTTTGTATTGTGGTATTGCAAGTAAGGTGCTGGTCCTGGATCTGAGGTTATAGGATGAGGGAGCTGCTGGGGGAAGCAGTCTATTCAGGTAGGGCGGTAGCTTCCCAGAAAAGCTCTTAAACACCAGGTTGGAAAGGTGAAGGGTGCATCTAGATTCCAGCGACGGCCAGTTTAGCTCTTAACATGTCACAATGGTGTGTCATGTAGTTACATTGTAGCACAAAGCGACAGAATGAGTTATACAATGTAGTAAGTTTCTGGAGGTGTGTTTGCGGGGCGGCTGCATACACTACATCTCCGTATTCAATGGCTGGCATAAGCATTTGTTGTACAATCTGCTTTCTTACCGCGGGGCTCAGGCAGGATTTGTTTCTGTACAGGCACCTAGTTTGGGGTAAAGTTTGGATGAGAGTTCTTCTATGTGGGGGCCAAAGGATAGATTTGGGTCTAACCACATACCTAGATATAAGAGAAGTGACTGTGGTCAGCGTGCCATTTGTTTTTGTCCTGACATGTAGATGGGGATTTTGCAGTTTATGTAGTTTAGGTTTTGTTCCAAAGAGCATTGTTACAGTTTTGTCAGTATTTAGAAAAAGTTTCTTATCTGTGATCCACTTTTCTACCTCCAACACCTTTCACTATAATGTTTATCCCACTATTGCTTCTCTTTTCTTTATCATCCCTTCTCTCTAAAACTACTCTCTCCTTCTATACACCTTTCCAATTGCCCCAGGATGGAAAACCAGTGCCAATACACCACAGCCTGCTCAGTTCTTTTAACCTATCAGATGAGTGCTGGTGGAGAGTGTTAAAGTCCAGCCCTCCCACCCCCACACAAAGATTTAAAACTCTGCAACCACATTATTATCAAAAGAAAACTCTGTCCAAATTCCTATTTATTCTGCTACTTTCCCTGGCAAACAATGTGGAATCTAACCCTGGTCCTATAGGTGACACAACCTTTAGTCTCCCCACTAAAAAAAGGTCTCTCATTTGTGCACTGTAACATCCGCAGTTTACTCCCTAAATTGGATGAGCTTCAGGCTTGGTGTTGCGATTACAAGCCCAAAATCATTGTGCTCACAGAGTCATGGTTAACCCCAAAAGTACCAGACTCTGCCATATCAAATACAGGGGTATTCATGTTTATAAAGAAAGACAGAGCAAAGAGAGGAGGGGAATTGTTATTTATGTTGAGGAGTCCATAAGTTCACCCCCTTACAAACTCCTAGCTCTCCTGTCACCTTGATTTCCTCTCTGGTATAATTGAGATCCCATTCAGTAAATCAATCATTGTTGCTGGGTTCTATCGTCCACCGAGCTCTCCAGTGCACTCCCTCTCTGACATATCTCAAATCCTTAATAACCTACTTGCCCAAAACAAAAAAGTGAACTGCTGGTCCTCGGCGATTTAATACAGATTGGCTAAATCCTAAAAACAATAAACACTGCTCGCTGTTTAAAACTTTGGAGCTAACTCAATTAATCTCCTCCCCACTCGCATTAATATGAAAAGCCCTAACCATACCTTGCTGGACTGGATTCTCTCCTCATCTGCTGATAGAATACAGGAGGCAGGCGTTCTTGCTAATAGCTTTAGTGACCATTGTCTAGTGTACTGCGTGGCGCAAAATTAATCCTGAAATCTCCCCAAAGGTAATAACCACCAGGTCTTTCAAGAAATGTATTCTTGAATCCTCCAAAGTGATCTCAAACAGCTCCCCTGGTACAGGCTAAACCTAATCCCAGACCTAGACTGTGCAGTTGAATACTTTCAGTCTGAGCTCCTGAAAGTCTGGAATTCCCACACCCCGCTGCGTAAAGTGCGAGTAAAAGGGACCCATCTCCCCTGGGTTACAGCTGATCTTACACTAATGTACCAGCTTAGAGATTCACTGTGGTCAAATTTCAAGAGTACTAGTTCCATGAACGATCACTACGAATACCGAAAATGTCGGAATGAATGCACCAAACAAACAAAAATGGCCAAAGCCCATTACTTCAATGAAAATCTAAACAATAACATATCAAACCTCAATAAACCACTTGGCAGCTCAAAAAAGAACCGGCAAATGGCACAGGAGGAGTGGCTACAGAAAAATTAATCTTTATTAGAACGAATATAGACACTCTCAGATGCAAGGAAAAATCAATTAAAAAACATAAATATGACAGCAGACAAAGCAGGGTGTACTGGAATTGACGCCAGTGTATAATGGCTGTGCATAAGAGAGGTGTGGAAAGAGGATTGCAATCAATGTATTAGGCACCATAATAGAATTCCATAATTGCACAAAGGGATTAGCATCAAAAAGCAAACCATAAATCACCTTCACAATCAGCACGCCAACACTGACCCTTAGCTAGTCGAGCTCATGCTCAAGATTTCTGTCCTCACCCTGCAAATGCTGCACACACAACAAATCACGGCTTAAAATCAAGGTTGATACATCAGCTCAACATATGTTTCGCCAACTGGACATTGGCTTCATCTGGAGCAAAAAAATAGTTAACTATTTTAATGGTTATTTTGTTGGATGCGCCACCACTTTGATTGCCAAGCTAGGAAATGACATGCAATCAGAGAGGCCTCATGCAGGTCAGGCCCCCAACTGTGCAAAGTCCCTGTATCAGACAGGAATTCAGTTTTAGACCAGTGCCTGTCAGTGTCGTTACTAAACTTCTCCGTAAGCAAAAAATTAAATACCAGTCTGGACCTGATCAAATACCAGCAATGCTGCTGAAAATCAGTGCGCTGGCAATTGCAAATCCTGTCGCAACCCTAATAAATGAGTCACTGGCGACTGGATACATACCCAAGCTCTGGAAGACTGCAAGAGTGGTACCTATCCATAAAAGTGGTGACAGTACTTTGGTATCCAACTACCGTCCGATATCGTTGCTCCCTGTAATGTCAAAAGTCTTGGAAAAATGCATCTACATACAATTACGTGATTATTATCAATATTGGAACTACTTAACCCCGGATCAATCAGGCTTTCGTCCAAATCACTCAACTACAACCGCCCTTTTAAAAGTCTGCAATGATATCCAAGCTGGGATGGAACAAGGAAACCTAACTGGAGCCATCTTCCTTGATTTTGCCAAGGCCTTTGACACGGTAGACCATGGCATCTTGTTAGAAAAACTTAAAAACTCTGGCATTGGTGATCGCACGCTAACCTGGTTTCAATCATATGTATCCGACCGATCACAATATGTGTCAATTTCTGGCAGCTCCTCCCTCCCGCTCCCAGTCAGTTGGGGTGTACCCCAAGGCTCAATACTAGGCCCCCTGCTATTCACAATATTCATAAATGATCTGCCCAACGTCTGCAAAGCCTCAACTGTACACATGTACACAGATGACACTGTAATCTATTACATGCATTCCGGCATTCACAGTAATCATTCATGGAACCAGTCTTGAAATTTGACCACAGTGAATCCCTAAGATGGTACATTTGTGTAAGAACAGCTGTAACCCAGGGGAGATGAGCCCCTTTTACTCCCACTTTACGCAGTGGGGCATGGGCATTCCAGACTTGCAGGAGCTCGGACTGAAAGAATTCAATTGCACAGTCCAAGTCTGGGATAAGGTTTAGTCTGTACCATGGGAGCTGTTTGAGATCACTTAGGAAGGATTCAAGAATAAATTTATTGAAAGACCTGGTGATTATTACCTTTGGGGGAGATTTTGTGGCTTTTATTTTGCACACACAGTACACTAGACAGTGGTCACTGAAGCTATTAGTGAGAACACCTGCCTTTTGTATTCTATCGGGACATGAAGAGAGAATCCAGTCCAGCAGGGTATGGTTAGGGCTGTTCATATTATGCGAGTGGGGGAGGAGATTAATTGAGTTAGCTGCAAGGCCTTAAACAGTGAGCAGTGTTTATTAGCTTTAGGATTCAGCCAATCAATATTGAAATCGTCGAGGACCAGCAGTTCACTTTTTCGGTTTTGTTCAAGTAAGTTAAGAAGGATTTATTATCTCCCACACAGAGCAGCCCCCATATAATTTATTATCTCCCCACACAGAGCAGACCCCATATAATTTATTATCTCTCACACAGAGCAGCCCCCATATAATTTATTATCTCCCCACACAGAGCAGCCCCCATATAATTTATTATCTCACACACAGAGCAGACCCCATATAATTTATTATCTCCCCACACAAAGCAGCCCCCATATAATTTATTATCTCCCCACACAGAGCAGACCCCATATAATTTATTATCTCCCCACACAAAGCAGACCCCCATATAATTATTTCCCACACAGAGCAGACCCCCATATAATTTATTATCTCCCCACACAAAGCAGACCACCATATAATTTATTATTTCCCACACAAAGCAGACCCCATATAATTTATTATCTCCCACACAGAGCAGACCCCATATAATTTATTATCTCCTCACACAGAGCAGCCCCCATATAATTTATTATCTCCCACACAGAGCAGACCCCATATAATTTATTATCTCCCACACAGAGCAGACCCCATATAATTTATTATCTCCTCACACAGAGCAGCCCCCATATAATTTATTATCTCCCACACAGAGCAGACCCCCATATAATTTATTATCTCCCACACAGAGCAGACCCCATATAATTTATTATCTCCTCACACAAAGCAGACCCCATATAATTTATTATCTCCCACACAGAGCAGACCCCCATATAATTTATTATCTCCCACACAGAGCAGACCCCATATAATTTATTATCTCCTCACACAAAGCAGACCCCATATAATTTATTATCTCCCCACACACAGAGCAGCCCCCCATATAATTTATTATCTCCCACACAGAGCAGACCCCATATAATTTATTATCTCCCCACACACAGAGCAAGCCCCCATATAATTTATTATCTCCCACACAGAGCAGACCCCATATAATTTATTATCTCCCACACAGAGCAGACCCCATATAATTTATTATCTCCTCACACAGAGCAGACCCCATATAATTTATTATCTCCTCACACAGAGCAGACCCCATATAATTTATTATCTCCTCACACAGAGCAGACCCCATATAATTTATTATCTCCTCACACAAAGCAGACCCCATATAATTTATTATCTCCCCACACACAGAGCAGCCCCCCATATAATTTATTATCTCCCACACAGAGCAGACCCCATATAATTTATTATCTCCACACAAGAGCAGACCCCATATAATTTATTATCTCCTCACACAGAGCAGACCCCATATAATTTATATATCCCCACACACAGAGCAGACCCCATATAATTTATTATCTCCCACACAGAGCAGACCCCCATATAATTTATATCTCCCCACACACAGGCAGACCCCATATAATTTATTATCTCCCACACAGAGCAGACCCCATATAATTTATTATCTCCTCACACAGAGCAGAACCCCATATTATAATTTATTATCTCCTCACACAGAGCAGACCCCATATAATTTATTATCCCCACACACAGAGCAGACCCCATATAATTTATTATCTCCCACACAGAGCAGACCCCATATAATTTATTATCTCCCACACAGAGCAGACCCCATATAATTTATTATCTCCCACACAGAGCAGACCCCATATAATTTATTATCTCCCACACAGAGCAGACCCCATATTAATTTATTATCTCCCCACACAGAGCAGACCCCATATAATTTATTATCTCCCCACACACAGAGCAGCCCCCCATATAATTTATTATCTCCCACACAGAGCAGACCCCCATATAATTTATTATCTCCCCACACACAGAGCAGACCCCATATAATTTATTATCTCCCACACAGAGCAGACCCCATATAATTTATTATCTCCCACACAGAGCAGACCCCATATTAATTTATTATCTCCCACACAGAGCAGACCCCATATAATTTATTATCTCCTCACACAGAGCAGACCCCATATAATTTATTCATCCCCACACAGAGAGCAGACCCCATATAATTTATTATCCCCACACACAGAGCAGACCCCATATAATTTATTATCTCACACACAGAGCAGACCCCATATCATTTATTATCTCCCCACACAAAGCAGCCCCCATATAATTTATTATCTCCCCACACAGAGCAGACCCCATATAATTTATTATCTCCTCACACAGAGCAGACCCCATATAATTTATTATCCCCACACACAGAGCAGCCCCCCATATAATTTATTATCTCCCACACAGAGCAGCCCCCATATAATTTATTATCTCCCACACAGAGCAGACCCCATATAATTTATTATCTCACACACAGAGCAGCCCCCATATAATTTATTATCTCCCACACAGAGCAGACCCCATATAATTTATTATCTCACACACAGAGCAGCCCCCATATAATTTATTATCTCCCACACAGAGCAGACCCCATATAATTTATTATCTCCCACACAGAGCAGACCCCCATATAATTTATTATCTCCTCACACAAAGCAGACCCCATATAATTTATTATCCCCCACACAGAGCAGCCCCCATATAATTTATTATCTCCTCACACAAAGCAGACCCCATATAATTTATTATCTCACACACAGAGCAGACCCCATATCATTTATTATCTCCCCACACAAAGCAGACCCCATATAATTTATTATCTCCCACACAGAGCAGACCCCATATAATTTATTATCTCCTCACACAGAGCAGACCCCATATAATTTATTATCTCCCCACACACAGAGCAGACCCCATATAATTTATTATCTCACACACAGAGCAGCCCCCATATAATTTATTATCTCCACACACAGAGCAGACCCCATATAATTTATTATCTCCCCATACAGAGCAGACCCCCATATAATTTATTATCTCCCACACAGAGCAGACCCCATATAATTTATTATCTCCCACACAGAGCAGCCCCCATATAATTTATTATCTCCCCACACACAGAGCAGCCCCCCATATAATTTATTATCTCCCACACAGAGCAGACCCCCATATAATTTATTATCTCCCACACAGAGCAGACCCCATATAATTTATTATCTCCCCACACAGAGCAGCCCCCATATAATTTATTATCTCCCACACAGAGCAGACCCCATATAATTTATTATCTCCCCATACAGAGCAGACCCCCATATAATATGGCCAGTTTTACTTCTAACAGGTGGATATTAGGGATGTGCGTTTCGGATGAGGCCGATTTTCTGAAAAGTTTTAGATCCGAAAATGGCAGATCCGAAAAGTTTTCCGAGCCGAAACGAAATATTTTCGAATGGACTTGAAATGTGTCAAATCGAAATTTATTTTCGCTCTATTCATGATTTCGGTTCCATTTCGGTAATTCTGGACATCGTATATTTAACGATTATCGGTTATATCGCTGATTCTGTAAATTTTGTATTTGTAAATGCGTATTTTTGATCAACTATTTTTCCGTTTTAAAACCTTTTGTTCTGGTTTTTATTTTTAAAGTCAGACCATTTGGGTCAGTTTAGCGTTTTTTAAATCGTTTTGTTCATTTTTTTTTTCCTTGGCTTTCATAACATTTTAATGTGATTAAATAAAGTTGTGAAATGGAAGAACAAACAAAAATTTATTATAAAAAAAATATAATAGTATAAAAAAAGTAAACCATAGCAGTTTCCGTCAAAACGAATAGAGTTAGACACTTTGAAACGAGGAGAACAGAGGTTCCGAAATCTCGAAAAGTCGATACAAACAACGAGCAAAGTGACCCGAAAATACGAAAAATGGTCGATATTCCGAAAAAAAATTTACACGAAAAACGAGTCGAACCGAATCGAAACAGAAATCAGTCGAAACGAGCCGAATCGAAAAGTTTAAACATCCGAACGAGCCGAACCGAACCGAAAAAAAAAAATCGGTGCACAAGCCTAGTGGATATAATTCTTCTCGAAAGTGCAATGTGTGAATGCAGAGTCAGACAGATGGAGGATGATTGTAAAGGTTTGCAATATTTTTCTTTATTCCCAGTAAACTGTATTTGATCCTTTCTCTTGTTGCAGTGTAGTCATACATATTTTACTTTTAAGACCCTGCACCCCCCCCCCCCTTGGCGTCCATCTCCTCAACTTTCTCTGTTGATGATGAATCAGTGATCAGATCCATCACTTGGCTTCCTGCAAACAAAGCGCAATATCATAATGACAGGGATAGTTAATTATTATACTCACCGTACCTGCTTGGTTCAGTCCTGCCAGCTGCTCGCTCCTCCGTCCACCCAACATGGGCGTCTGCAGCATGGGGCAAGGGGGGGCACTTGCCCCCCTGTATTAACAGGCTTAAATTATGATAATTTATTCAATGCAATGCTGCAGTTCCTGGGCTCTTGACTGGGCTGCACCAGCGTCACATCCCCACTCCACCTACAATCCACCACGTGCTCCAAACTCTTTGCATGTTGGGAGAGGCAGGGCTGAGATGCAGCTGCTCCTATGGGCCACAGGCTGGGATGCTGGACTCAAGAAAAAATGTAATAATTGTCAAATAAATACATTTTTATTAAGCTTGATGCCAGTGTCTTTATTAAGGAGCGTCCCCTGATCTGAGGTCTAGTTTATCTGGGGAAGAGGGACACAAAATGATTAGTAGGAATCTGGTGGGGGCCTGTGTCAAGCTCACAGAGCTTGCATGAGGTACAGGCCAGGGCAATATTGGCAGTATACAGGCGCTCTAGGCAGGCTCTTGCCTGAGCAGTGGGGATGAGGACCCAGCTCCAGAGCTTACAATCTAAGGGCAGAGTGGACCCTGCTCCAGAGCTTACAATCTAAGAGGAGAGGGGTGTGATGGAACCGTTCTCTTTCGCCTGTCCTGACTTTCCAGACACCCCCTTGCCAAGATCAGCCCGGCCTCTGAGTTGCTTGGAGCTCAGTGCCTCGAGCAGCCTGATCTGCAACTCCAGATCTGCTTGATCTGAACCTCTGCCTTGGAGCCTCTTTGCATTTCCAGAAGGCCGCTCTGTGCCTTCTGAGGTTGAGTGTAGTGTAGCGTAGTTGAAGGAGACACCAGGCGAGCTGTATGTTCCAAAAGGATTCTCTCTTTATGGAAGATTTCACCGGATATTTATACAAAATACAGCAATGCACATTCAAACTTCCCACCCGTCCCAACAGTTCTGATTGGTGGGTTCCAAGACCACTGCAGGTTTCCTTCAGGTCCTCTTCAGTTATAATTTGCATACCAAATGGTGAACATGTACCTAAAGTCTCTAATTACATGAGGTCCGTTAGATATTTACAATAAACATTCTCTAGACTTTAGCTCACACAACATTTACATAATCTATTGTTCTAACACATCAGATTAAAGACAAACACTATCCCAGACTTCCTGAATCAAACATGCAGCCAGATAAAGGGAAAAGCCCTGTTGCATATGTAGCGATCACTCCCGGAGAAGCCGCTGAATTAAACTCGGGTTAGTCTCACCGCGCAAGGGAATAAATATACACCAGAACTGTTGTGGATTTTATAGATTATATACTTTACTGATCCCAATAAAGTGACACATATAATGTAAATACGGTATATGAACGACAGGATTTCGTAATGCGGGAAAAACACGCGCGGCAAAGAAAAAAGGATTAACCCCCTCAGTTCTGGATTGTAAATCCCGTGAGTGTAATGTCTCAAAAAGGTGTACGTGTATTGATTCGTGTACCCGGGTACCGTATTCAACTGGCCAGTGAATGGAATAAGCAAATCTTCGACTAGTCACGTTGGAGCCATGTAGAATTGAACAATAATGCAGCGTGCTGGGTTATACTCAGACTTGCGGCCTGTAAGGCCTCTCACCCATCCGTTAGACAGCCTGTCCCACTGCCCGATCAAGGATGTCTCTCCGCTTGTCCTCCGGAACTCTGTGTCACCGAATCCGCTCTCTTGCTCGTCCGATCTCCAACACAAGAACTAAGGCCTACCGCCTGCACTCATAGAAACATAGAAAAATGTCGGCAGATATGAACCTTTCAGCCCATCTAGTCTGCCCAATTACATGGATACTTTACCTGGATTTATCTTTTGTTTAGGATAGCCTTATGCCTATCCCATGCCTGCTTAAATTCAATTACTCCCTATGGATCATCGTGGTCTCCTTACAGGGGGTCCAACTGGAACTGAAGTTCTGTGCAAAACTCTCGGCGATAATGGGTATGCCTCCGCAAGTTACTGTCCCAATCTCCAGCGCCCTCGAGGTAGCGTCGGCGCTCTGGCCTGGTCTCGATCCCTGGCAGTCTCACTTGCGTCATCTGTCTTTCGTCACTCCGCTCACACTGGCGCTCCTCTGCACGAGGCTGCTTACGTCCTTCCCCTCTGTTCCACCCACTTCCTGTATCCGCCGCAAAGCCTGATGGATATTGTAGTTCGTTTAGATCCTGCATAGTCCATATGGCTTTTGTCTCCCTCTGGTGGCTAAAACCCAGTAATTGCAGCAACACAGTTTTAAACAGCGCTACACATAAATTACACACTACTCAAGCTTGTTTACTGGCTACACAAAAACACAATTACCTACAGAAATATAAGTATATTTAAAACTAAAGCTACGCCATTTTACACTAAACTAATTTAAACTAAAACCAAACGATGTAAAATGTATTTAAAATCACACGATACAAATGAACATAAAGTCTCTTGGAGTTTGAAGCGTGAAGCACTACGTCAGTTCCTTGACAAGGGGACCCTGCCCCAGAGTTTACAATCTAAGAGGAGAGGAGACCCTGCCCCAGACCTTACAATCTAAGAGGAGAGGGGACCCTGCTCCAGAGCTTACTATCTAAGAGGAGAGGGGACCCTGCCCCAGAGCTTACAATCTAAGAGGAGAGGAGATACTGCCCCAGACCTTACAATCTAAGAGGAGAGGGAACCCTGCCCCAGAGCTTACAATCTAAGAGGAGAGGGGACCCTGCCCCAGAGCTTACAATCTAAGAGGAGAGGGGACCCTGCCCCAGAGCTTACAATCTAAGAGGAGGGGACCCTGCCCCAGAGCTTACAATCTAAGAGGAGAGGGGACCCGCCCCAGAGCTTACAATCTAAAGAGAGAGGACCCTGCCCCAGAGCTTACAATCTAAGAGGAGAGGAGACTCTGCCCCAGAGCTTACAATCTAAGAGGAGAGGGGACCCTGCCCCAGAGCTTACAATCTAAGAGGAGAGAGGACCCTGCCCCAGAGCTTACAATCTAAGAGGAGAGGGGACCCTGCCCCAGAGCTTACAATCTAAGAGGAGGGGGGACCCTGCCCCAGAGCTTACAATCTAAGAGGAGAGGGGACCCTGCCCCAGAGCTTACAATCTAAGAGGAGAGGGGACCCTGCCCCAGAGCTTACAATCTAAGAGGAGAGGGGACCCTGCCCCAGAGCTTACAATCTAAGAGGAGAGGGGACCCTGCCCCAGAGCTTACAATCTAAGAGGAGAGGGGACCCTGCCCCAGAGCTTACAATCTATGTGTGTATGTGTGTGTGTGTGTGTGCGTGTGTGTGTGTATGCAGGGAAGGTGAGTGTGTATAAATTATATATATATATGTAGGAAGGGGGACTGGTGTGTGTGTAATATACAGTTGTGTCGAAAATTATTCAACCCCCAATGCTGTAAAGGGTTTTAGGGAATTTAGTGTACATTTGTAATTGTATTCAGAATGAAATCCTACAAGGACTTTTTAAAGAACCATATGCAACTAAAATGACATCAATTGGTTTTGTAATACAGTAGTAAATGTTTCTTTTGTGAATTCTTCATTGACACAATTATTCAACCCCTTAAAGACTAC
Organism: Leptobrachium leishanense; assembly: GCA_009667805.1. NCBI lineage: Eukaryota > Metazoa > Chordata > Amphibia > Anura > Megophryidae > Leptobrachium > Leptobrachium leishanense. The sequence continues at coordinate 538,916,698 of CM019063.1, forward strand.
CACTCTGAAGAACAGAGGTTCATTCAAGTGTTTTCAATCAGGTATTGAAAACACCTGTGGATGTCACGGAGCAGCAATAAAGCATAATAAGCACCAATTAGGCAGCTTTAAAATGACTGTGATACTCAGCTCCTTCTAGACATTTACTGGTGTGGTTACAAACATGGTGAAGTCAAGAGAATGGTCCAGGAAGACAAGAGAAGAGGTGATTACTCTTCACAGGAAGGGCAATGGCTATAAGAAGATTGCAAAGATGTTAAACATACCAAGAGAGACCATAGGAAGCATCATTCGCAAATTCAAGGCAAAGGGCACTGTTGAAACGCTACCTGGTCGTGGCAGAAAGAAGATGCTGACTTCGACTGCTGTGCGCTACCTGAAGCGTAGAGTGGAGAAAAGTCCCCGTGTGACTGCTGAGGAACTGAGAAAAGATTTGTCAGATGTGGGTACTGAAGTTTCAGCTCAGACAATACGGCGCACACTGCGTAATGAAGGCCTCCATGCCAGAACTCCCAGGCGCACCCCCTTGCTGTCTCCAAAGAATAAGAAGAGTCGACTGCAGTATGCCAAAAGTCATGTGGACAAACCACAGAAGTTTTGGGATAGTGTTCTGTGGACTGATGAAACAAAATTAGAACTGTTTGGGCCCATGGATCAACGCTATGTTTGGAGGAGGAAGAACAAGGCCTATGAAGAAAAGAACACCTTGCCTACTGTGAAGCATGGCGGGGGGTCAATCATGCTTTGGGGCTGTTTTGCTTCTGCAGGTACAGGGAAGCTTCAGCGTGTGCAAGGTACCATGAATTCTCTTCAGTACCAGGAGATATTGGATGACAATGTGATGCAGTCCGTCACAAACCAGAGGCTTGGGAGACGTTGGACCTTTCAACAGGACAATGATCCCAAGCATACCTCCAAGTCCACTAGAGCATGTTTGCAGATTAAAGGCTGGAACATTTTGGAGTGGCCATCGCAGTCACTTGACTTAAATCCCATTGAGAACCTCTGGTGGGACTTAAAGAAAGCAGTTGCAGTGCGCAAGCCTAAGAATGTGACTGAACTGGAGGCTTTTGCCCATGACGAATGGGCGAAGATACCCGTAGATGGCTGCAAGACACTTGTGTCAAGCTATGCTTCACGTTTAAAAGCTGTTATAACTGTAAAAGGATGTTGTACTAAGTACTAAGATTGAATGTCACTTGGGGGTTGAATAAAACTGATAATGATGTGAGCACAGAAAAGACATTTGTGGTTATTTCATTATAAATGTTATGTTATATTTGTCTGACCTACACGTGCCTCTTTGATTTAATTGTAAGCAAGATGACTGAATGATCAAAATCAATGTCAAACTGGCCAAAACACTCAATTTCAGTGGGGGTTGAATCATTTTGAACACAACTGTATCCATTTGGTGTGGGGGGCCTGGTGTGTGTGTGCCAGTATCTGTGGGGGGGGGTCATGGTTTGTGTATACAGAGCTGGCCCTAATAAAGACCTTCCCTTAGTGCGTTGCTCCTGGGTGTGTGACGTGCGGTGCATTGAATGGCGTTAACAGACTGTACAATGTAACCCTCAGATCAGACACTTACACCTTTATTCTTCTATCAGACTTGCATCATGTTTCGCAGCCTCTGTGTTACTACGCTTTATTTTATGACTGTCCCCTTCATGACATGGTCAAAAGGGCAGAATATGGATGCCATTAAAATTTTTCCCCCCCTCCCGAAAAATTTCTGCGGACGCCCATGCCCCCCAACACATCCTCTTTGCACGGACTGCAGCTTCCATCACACCCGTCATCCTCAGCCTCCTCTGTGCACCATGTGACAGGAGACGTCACTCTCACATGTCAGTCTTGCTGGAGGGGGCGTTGCCTAGAAGCTGCGTGCTGTGCGTCTGGGGGTCACGCTGCATTGCTGGGGACACGGATCACAGCCAGACAAGCTCCGAGACCAGAGCTTCGAATCGATCGGCAAATTCAAATTGAATACGTCCAGCGATTCGTTTTCGAATCTAATAGCGAAACTTCACAGGGCCCTAGAGGAAATCAGAGCTTTTCGAGAGATGGATTCCCTCGCAGACCTCAGATGTAGTGGAGACCTGGACAGGTTAATCACCTGTAGCGCTCACTCCCGGAGGAGCCGCTGAAATTAAACCACGGGTCAGTCTCCCCGCACTAGGGAATAAATATACTCCAACACGCTGTACAGTTTTACAATTTAAAAGGTTTACTAAAAGGTTTGCAGCTCTTAAGACACGGTATATGCAGGAAGATTTACAGTACTTTCGTAACACGATAAACGCGTAGCGGTAAAAGAAACGAAAACACGAGGGCTTCGTATTTTCGGAAAAAAAACCCCGACCGAGCAGAAATTTAAAAGATACGAAATTCGAGGAAAAACCGCGTAGCGGGACACAATAAAATACACAGTTCTCGTATCACGGTAAACGCGCAGCGGGAACAAAAAAAAGGAAAAAATGTTCGGAATGTAACTTTAACTTTGCCCCCTTGTCCCGATTCGGAAAAGGAAACTGAGTCCTGCACAGGTTAAGTCCCAGAACATGAAGTGGTGTGTATTCGTGTGTATATGGTACCCGGGTACTTTTCAACTGGCCAGTGAGTTTACTTTAAAGATGTCTTCGACTAGTCAGTTGGGGCCCTGTGGGTTTCAGAAGGAAAACAGCAGCGTACGCTCTTATTTACATACGGCCTTGGGGGCCTCTCACCCATCCAGCGCAAGCTTGAGGTTCTGCTGACCCAGGACGTCTCTCCGCTCGATGCTGACTGGGGACGCCGACCACCGGATCTGTTGTCTGGCCCTCTGTCTGTCAGCCGCGACTCATCCAGCTTACCGCCTGCTCCCCGCTTCGATCGACCGCGGTACTCCTCACTCGAGGGGTCTTCTCTCCTTCAACTGCACTCGGATGGTATAGAGGGTGATGTCTGTGTCCCACAAAGCTGGGTGACCCAATCCTAAGGCCCAATCCACTCTGTCTGCACTCCGGCCTATCTTTTGGTCTCTCCTTCTCTGTATGCATCCGCTCTCCTCTGCTCCCTTGCGCACTCTGCCTGTTCTCCACGAGGTGCAGGATGTACAGTGTCTCCAAACCCCACCCACTTCCTGTTTCTTCGCAAAGCATGCCGGGACATGTAGTTCGAATGTCCAGTGCCTCCAATCGCGATTGTCTCCATCTTGTGGCCAAAAATGGGTACTGCCACAGTAAATTTTAACACATCGCTACACTCTCCCCCTCCTAAAACTCTTGGGTCTCTCCAAGGAGGTACAACAGTTACATTATCCTTTTACAATTTGCATACAGTTTATACAGCATATACAGGTTCAGCAGCATACATGCAGTGGGTTAGAAACACTTTCTCAAGCTGACTCATGTTCTGGGCTACCTCAGCTAACATAGCAGACACTTCGGGCAATCTCTGCACAGTGGTGATGGCCTCTTCAGTGCTATGTCCTGGTGAGTCATAGGTAAGTCGCTGGGGCGGCGAATAGAGCGTTTTTGTTCAGGCTCCTTCCGTTCCTCTTCAGGTGGAAGTACTATAGGTATAGGCTCAGTCCTTATGTCTGCCACTGGAGCAGACACTTCCTCCGAGTACGATCCCTCCAGGGAAGGCATAGAACTGTAGTCGTAAGGTTCGTCTTCAGGAGCTACAGGGTCTCCAACAGTATCCGGGACCCTTAACGGAAGTTCAAGGGTTTCAGGGAGTTCCATATTCTCGGGGAATTCCCACTGAAATTCAGGAGCTTCAGCCCTCAAATTACTTTCCCATTGACAAGGAACTGGGATGACCTCTTCAGGTTCTGGTGAGCGCATCCAATCTAAACAGAAACTCTCTTCGTCGCTGTCTCTTTCGCTCTCTCCAACAACCCGAGTCTGTTGAGACCGAGTAACAGGAGGGACACGTGGAGCATGCGAATTCGCCGGAGGAAGTTCGTTCTCCACTGGTATCCTCACAGCCTCTCTCAAAGGTAACAAGTGATTTCGGTGCCAATTCTTGAGGGGACCAGCCTTTCCCTCAGGGCGAATCTGATACACCGGCAGACCTGGCAGTTGTTTGCAAACAATGTAAACCTGAGAACTCCATCTATCCGCCAGCTTGTGTCTCGCAGCAGCACCCAAGTTCTTCAACAGAACCCTATCACCGGGTTGTAGATCTTGTATTCGAACCTTCAAATCATAGTTCTTCTTGTTCCTCTGCTCCCTGTTACCTGAAGTCAAACGGGCCTGTTCAAACGCAGAAGCCAGATTCTTCCGAAGTCTATCCACGTAGTTTCTATGAGAAGCTACCGACGTCTGGTCTAGAGATAACCCAAATGCCAAATCAACCGGCAGTCGAGCTTCTCTTCCGAACATAAGACGGTACGGTGAATATCCAGTGGCATCACTCTCCGTACTGTTATATGCATGCACCAGAGTAGCTATGTGACGACTCCAACTCTGCTTCTCTACGTTAGACAAGGTCCCCAGCATATTTAGCAGCGTGCGATTAAACCTTTCAGGCTGAGCATCACCCTGAGGGTGGTATGGCGTAGTTCGAGTCTTTTGAATTCCCAACAACTCCAGCAATTGCCCGACCAATCTACTTTCAAAGTCTCTTCCCTGATCAGAGTGTATTCTTCTTGGCAGGCCGTAATGAACAAAGAACTTTTCCATCAGCACCTTCGCCACTGTCGGAGCGCGTTGGTCTTTTGTAGAAAAAGCTTGGGCATAACGGGTGAAATGATCAGTCACTATCAGAATGTTCCCTTGCCCACTAGCATCCGGCTCTAAGCACAGGAAGTCAATGCACACCAAATCCATGGGTCCCTGACTCTGTAGATGGCTCATTGGAGCAGCTCGGGTTGGTAGAGTTTTCCTCTGAATGCACCTCAGACAGGAATGGCAGTAACTCTCAACTTCAGCCCTCATGCAAGGCCAATAAAACCTATCTCGCACCAATTTAAAAGTTCTCTCAGCACCCAAATGTCCATGCTCATCATGTAGTGATCGTAACACACTCTCCCTGTGTTTAGTGGGAGAAATAACTGTTGAATCTCTTCGGAATTGGTCGAGGGCCCCTTCGGTAGACACCCCCCATCCAACATCTTCAACCGCTCCCACTCTTTGTAAACCAATCTGGCTCCATCCGGGGAATTGGTTAACAGAATCTCTCGCTGGTTTGCAGTCAGGGCCTTTATGGTCAATGCAATCAAAGGGTCTCTAGCTTGATCCGCTTTCAGGTCCTGCTTGGAAAAGGTAGGTAGATTTTCATCCCTCAATTGCGTAGGGTTACAGTAGAACTCAGGAACAGCCGCGGCCATGACTCCTATGGCCTCCGCTTCAACTCCTCCCTTGACCCGGCGTTCTGTTCCTTGACACAAAGCTTGCACCCCGTCTGGAGTCACCTGAGTCCATTCTGTAGTGTAGGGTCTTCTTGATAAAGCATCAGCATCTCGATTGTTCACCCCAGGGCGATACTTCAGGCTGAACCGAAACCCTGACAGAGCGGCCAACCACCGATGTCCCGTTGCGTCCAGTTTTGCAGTAGTAAGGATATAGGTGAGAGGATTATTATCCGTCTTAATCACGAACTCAGCTCCATACAGATAGTCTTTCAACTTGTCCACCACTGCCCACTTCAAGGCTAGGAACTCCAGTTTGTGAGTAGGATAGTTCTTCTCAGAAGGCGCAAGGCTCCGGCTCACGTACGCCACAGGCCTCAGCAATCCATCATACTCCTGATATAGGACTCCTCCCAGACCTTCTCGGCTGGCATCCACATGTAGTTCATACGGCTTGTGAGGGTCCGCGTAGGCCAGAACAGGAGCTCGGGTTAGATTCTCTTTCAGCTTCACAAACGCACCTTCACATTGACTAGTCCATTCACCTTGTATGGACTCTTTAGCTTTCCTTGGTCCTGGAGCGGAGGGGTTTCGGTCAGAGACCTTACAGCCTTCTTCGGTGGTTTCTTTCTGTAGGAGTTTGTTCAGCGGCTGAGCTATCTTTGCGAATCCTCCCACAAATCTTCGATAGTATGAGCAGAATCCCAAGAAAGATCTAAGTTCAGTGACGTTTCGAGGTCTAGGCCAAGAAGCTACGGCCTCCAACTTTCGAGGATCTGTCGAAACACCTTCTGCCGAGACCACGTGTCCCAGATATGTGACTGACGGTAAACAGAACTGGCATTTCTCCAGAGACAATTTCAACCCTTCTTCATGGAGCCTCTTCAAGACTTTCTCCAGTCGTTGCTCATGCTCTTCCAGAGTCTTCCCGAACACAATTATGTCATCCAGGTACACTAACACTTCGATTAGATTCATATCCCCGACTGTCTTCTCCATCAACCGTTGGAACGTGGCTGGAGCTCCCGTCAGACCTTGAGGCATTCTATTGAACTCAAAGAACCCCAATGGACAAATGAACGCAGTTTTCTCTTTGTCTTCAGGATGCATCGGTATCTGATGATATCCGCTTCGCAGGTCTAGTACACTGAACCACTTTGCTCCAGACAAACACTGTAAGGCATCTTCAATCCGAGGAGTGGCATATTGGTCGGGGATTGGTTCTTCGGTTCAAGGTGCGATAGTCTATGCACAAGCGGACAGAACCATTCTTCTTCCTGACCAGCACTATTGGAGATGCATATAGGCTCCTGGACTCTTGAATCACATTGGTTCTCTGCAACTCATTTAGCTGTTCTCGCAGATCATCCAAGTCTCCCAGCGGAACTCGCCTTGACCTTTCACGAAACGGCTTGTCTTCTTGCAACCGAATGCGGTGTTCCGTACTCTTAGCCAGGCCCACATCGAACTCATCTTTCGAGAATAATTCTTTCCACTTTAGAACTTGAGACTGAAGACGTTTCTTCCACTCAGGTGAAATGGGGCGTCCTTAGGGTAGAATCTTTCATCTGGAATCTCTTTATCCACTCCCCCTCCTAAATCAGTGGAGAGGGGTGTAGCAGACTCTACTTGCCCGATAGGCATTCGTGCTTTAAGGACTACTGGAGAATCTGTCACATTGCACACACTGACCGAGACTCTTCCTCGTGTTCTCTTCAGGGCTTTGGTGGAGATTATTTCAGGAATTACTTCGACTCCGGTTTCACTCCCATGACTGACATCGGTTCCCAGCACCACATAGGGACCTGGTTGCGATCCGTTCAACTTGACTGAAACCCGGAAGCTCGCTACTTCTCCTGCTTGCAGAACCTTCTCTGTCCCACCCAGTCTCCACAGTCTTCCCACCTCAGCAGGTGCTTTCCGTTCTTCAACCATCCTCTGATAGACCGGCCGTAACATGGGGTGCACTCCTTGAGTTGACCCTTCTTCCACTACGATGGGGGTCAGGAGACGCCGCACTAAGTCCGTATTCGTCCCCACTATCAGAGAGCTTCTGTTCGCACCCGAGGGTCGGGGACACACAATGGCCAAGGCGTCACAGCCTCCGGACTGTCCGATGACTTCAGATCCGATCTCCAACCTTACTTGCAGATACCCGTCATAGGGGAGTTTCTCAGTGCCGATGCCCCAGATTTCCAAATCCTTCAGTTCTTGCAAAGGAAGATGTTTCAAGTGTTTCTCATAAATCTCGGTAGATCAAGGTCACTTGGGCCCCTGAATCCAACAGGGCTTTAGTATAGACTCCCTCCACTTGGATTGGCACAATAGGAGAAGGACCTATCAGTTGATCAGGAAACTTGGTGGCGGTATCCGGACGTTTAGACCCAGTCTGCTGTACCCTGGCCCTTTTTCTGGCCCGTGTAGGTTTTAGGTGTGCATTGCCTCCCCATGACACAGACCCGGACGCTAAGGGAGTGACTCTTTCAGTCCTGACAGGCTCAGCAGTTGGCCCTGCCTTGGGCCCTCTTGCCCTCTTAGTTTTAAATTGGTTTTTGGAGCGAGGTTCAACTTCTGGGCACCTAAGTTGCTCCTTTACTGGTGCCCTCTGGCGTTTCCCGCTGGTGGAGTAGATAACAGTCCCTCTAGAGCTTTCAGCAGCCACTCAACTTTATCCCTCTCAGGCTTCCGGCCTTTACATTGCGCACGGAAATGGCCCATTTCTCCACAACCGAAACATCTCTTCCTCGAAAGTGGAGACCCAGTTGCTTGTTGAGGTTCTAATAAGAGATTTGAACCAGACGCCACGGCAACTTCGGTCGTCTGCATACCTGTTAGGAACTTTTGCATCTCCCCCTGCATCTCGGTCACCTTCATCAACACCCTGCACAGTTCAGCGTGCGCTTGCTGCAGTTCAGTTTGAGCTTCCTGTACCTTCTTTACAGTCTTAAACAACTCGCTTCGTTCGGAAGGGTTCGATTCTTTGGCAGCCTTTTCGATGAATTTAAAACCCACTAACTGTTCCTGTTCATCCAGGTCAGATCCATAGGTGTCTAACGAGTCGTTTTCAGGCTGCAGACCGTCGTTATATCTGGCAGGTTGTGCATAAGCCCTTTCTCCCCGTCTGAAGGATTTTTCTTCCAGCAGAGCCTCCTCCTCTCGTACAACTCGGATCAGTTCCAGGTACTTCAACTCTTGATTAACTGCTCTGCTTCTCAGCTGCATCATCACCGGATCTAACGGTTGAGAGCCCCTCAGGATCTGCTTTATTCGAATCTTATCTACGTCAGCCGGTTTGGCCCTTTCTTGAGAAGTATTTGTGCAAAATCTTATCCAGGCGCCTCATGTAATCAATCATTCTCTCACCTCTCTTCTGATAGGTATGTTTGTACTGATATACCAGTTCCGCTGCCTTTTCTGTTCGCCCAAAAACTTCTTCAAGAACGTTCAAATAATCCAAAGCAGTACAATCTTTTCTACTCAATTTTAGGTTTTGTGACGGAACGGGGTGTCACCGTCCGCCTGCGGGTGTGCTCCAATCTGCGTAACCCCCTTTTTATGCTACCGGCCCGACTACCGAGTTGCGACACTCGGCGTCTCGAGCGCCGTGTGGGACCTTGTGATGGTGTGAAGGTAACCCCGTGTGAGCCCAGCCCGACCACCGAGTGACGGCACTCAGCGTCCCGAGCAGCTGGTCACTGACCTGGTTTGGAGGGTTTATTCCGTTTATAGATCGGTTCGGATCTTCCGGCGGTAGACGGGTGAATATTCGACCAGCCAGGAATATTCGGATCGTCCGGCGGCTGGTGCGGGCACACACTTCGCGGCGCGGATTATTCGGATCTTCCGGCAATAGTACAGGACGGGCAGTCAACTGATCCGGATCGCGAAGCGGTCGATGCGCTCACTTACTGAACCGACTCCTCAGCAGCTGGATGAGGGGTTGTGTAGCCGATCAGAATTCAACCGCGCGGCGGTCGATGCGCCCGCGCCGAGCAGAGCCCTCGAACCTCACCGCGGCTCAGTAGTAAGAACTGTACAGGCGGCCAAGAATATTCATTCGCGCGGCGGGCGTTGCACTCACTCTGCACCCCGACTTGAACCAGCTCTGCGCCCGAATATCGCGCGGGATCTCGGATGCGTGAGAAATGAGTAGGAAATCAGAGACATGAGGCGCTGCTGCATGAACTCAGGAACAACCACACTTTATTAACACAGACACATGCCTTTGTAACCTCTACCATGAGCTCCACATCTGGGAACCACCCCTGCCCGCCCCCACAGGCCTCATTGGCCACAACACTTGGGGGAGTTGCCGATGTGGGACAGGAAGAACTGAATCGGCCATTTTACCTTCCTGATTCACCCGATCAGCCACGAGGCGATGGGAAATGGCGGCAACACAACAGACAGATACGTTTCACACATGAACACTGTGTTTATAAAAACTGCTGGTATTTTGACTGTTCTTAAGGTGATAATCGTCTGTGCAAACAGTCTCTGGCTGAGGGTGATAAGCCATTCCCTCACAGGTTTCTCACCGCTTCTGACGCAGGTCCCTTTAAACTCTCGGTGATCCTTTGCTTTTTCTGGGCCTCAGGGACGTCCCACTCATCCAGTGCCTGCATCGCCTGTTCCACCCATTCCTCAAAGGTTTCTTCTCCCGCCGGAGTTGGTACATTTCCTGTAAAGTTCCTTAACCGTCGATAACCGAAATTAGTGTGAGGAGGGCTTGTTTTCTGACATTTGGCCAGCAAATCTCCAATAGCCACGATAAATTCAGGCCCGATCATGGCCAACGGACTGGGCGCGGGAACACTTGCGGATTCACCACGTGGCGCACTTGGCTGAATTAGTTGGACTTCCACCTCATCTTCCAGCTCCACGCTCGCGCCCCGAAAACATGCTGGAATACCTTTTCTCCATTCAAGAAGAACATGCGTGTGAGAGGTATCTGGGTTTTTCTTAATGTCCAGGATTAACCCCCGATGATCTGGTGCTAGCGTGGCCACGGCCTGGCGAATCTGATCTTCGCCCAAGTGTCTGCGGGAATATCCATGACTATGCAACATGCTAACTGACTACTGTGCTCCCCACACCATTCGGCAGCAGTGTCTGGATCCATATTTAACCCTTTAGATGCGGTTTTTCCAGAGACTGAATCCCGGAAACGAGCCCCCACGTGTAGCGCTCACTCCCGGAGGAGCCGCTGAAATTAAACCACGGGTCAGTCTCCCCGCACTAGGGAATAAATATACTCCAACACCGCTGTAAGTTTTACAAGTTAAAAGGTTTACTAAAAAGATTTGCAGCTCTTGAGACACGGTATATGCAGGAAGATTTACAGTACTTTCGTAACACGATAAACGCGTAGCGGTAAAAGAAACGAAAACACGAGGGCTTCGTATTTTCGGAAAAAAAACCCCGACCGAGCAGAAATTTAAAAGATACGAAATTCGAGGAAAAAACCGCGTAGCGGGACACAATAAAATACACAGTTCTCGTATCACGGTAAACGCGCAGCGGGAACAAAAAAAAGGAAAAAATGTTCGGAATGTAACTTTAACTTTGCCCCCTTGTCCCGATTCGGAAAAGGAAACTGAGTCCTGCACAGGTTAAGTCCCAGAACATGAAGTGGTGTGTATTCGTGTGTATATGGTACCCGGGTACTTTTCAACTGGCCAGTGAGTTTACTTTAAAGATGTCTTCGACTAGTCAGTTGGGCCCTGTGGGTTTCAGAAGGAAAACAGCAGCGTACGCTCTTATTTACATACGGCCTTGGGGGCCTCTCACCCATCCAGCGCAAGCTTGAGGTTCTGCTGACCCAGGACGTCTCTCCGCTCGATGCTGACTGGGGACGCCGACCACCGGATCTGTTGTCTGGCCCTCTGTCTGTCAGCCGCGACTCATCCAGCTTACCGCCTGCTCCCCGCTTCGATCGACCGCGGTACTCCTCACTCGAGGGGTCTTCTCTCCTTCAACTGCACTCGGATGGTATAGAGGGTGATGTCTGTGTCCCGCAAAGCTGGGTGACCCAATCCTAAGGCCCAATCCACTCTGTCTGCGCTCCGGCCTATCTTTTGGTCTCTCCTTCTCTGTATGCATCCGCTCTCCTCTGCTCCCTTGCGCGCTCTGCCTGTTCTCCACGAGGTGCAGGATGTACAGTGTCTCCAAACCCCACCCACTTCCTGTTTCTTCGCAAAGCATGCCGGGACATGTAGTTCGAATGTCCAGTGCCTCCAATCGCGATTGTCTCCATCTTGTGGCCAAAAATGGGTACTGCCACAGTAAATTTTAACACATCGCTACACACCCAAGAAGGGGAGCTGGAGCAAAGATACAGGAAACGGTTTGAGGACATTTCCTCATTTTCCTTCACCCCTATGGACTTGCCAGAAGAAGAGATGCCAACAGAACCAAGGGGTGTCTGCACCCAGCATCTGCACCCAGCATCTGCACCCAGCATCTGTAGCCATTCCCGAGCACCGGGGAGAGGAGGCAGTAGGCCCCTCTCCCCAGCTACAGACTGCTCTCAGGGCCTGGACTGCTGGCGAGGAGGCGACGATCCTGCGGCAGCATACAGTCCAAGGAGGAGGCAGAGGTCCTGTTCCTGCAGAGATTGCAGCAGAGCAGAGTGTCAGTGTGCTTAGGGACAGTGGGACACTGCAGAAAGAGGAGAGCCGGACAACAAGGGAGGAGACTGAGGTCCAATATTGCTAGAGTGCCCAGCAGGAGACCTCGAACCCCAGAAGGGTTCTCCCACCCATGGATGGGTGGAGGAGCGAAGGGCAGCAGATTTGTCCTGGCCTGATGTGGAAGAGGCTGCGGTCCTTCCCACGGCGCTCGAGAAATGCTGGCCCGGATCCCCGGCTGGTAGCGATGGGGGTCATAGATTACAATTTGTATGTGGGCTAGCTGTCCCATCCACCTCAGCTGAAAAGCTGGCACCGTGGCAGAAGGCCACTAACCTCTACCCCTACCTTGCTGCCCCCGAAATTGGAGACAAAGAGGAGAGCTACCCCTTTGCAGAAGAGCTCCAGGGACTTAGTCATCCCCTCATTTCCCCAGCGACAGAGTGCACCTCAGGGAGAGAGAGCTGGTGATACCTCTCTCCAGCTGCAGGTAATAATCCTGGGAGTGGAGACGGCTCATCTCGCTCCCCAGCAGATTGAGCCCCAGCATGAGGGTGGGGGTGCCCACTTTTTCCAGCCATGGTGTGCTGCTGACCTCTTCCCCTGAGATGTGGGAGACACTTACTGTGGGATTGTTGATGGGGTTGGGATTTCCAACTGCGTGCCCCCTTGATGCTGGGCAGTCAGCCCAGATCCCCAAACACTTTTGCTGAAGGCACTAGTCACCCCATATCAGAGGTGTAGCAAGGTCATGGGGTGCCCGGGGGCAAGTCCTCCCCTAGTGCCCCCCTCCATATTCCCTTTGAGTATTAACCCTTTCCTGCCGCAGGGCGTACCATGATGTCCCTGCGGCCGGTTGGCCTTTAAGATGCGGCCGTACTAGTACACCCCGTTGACTTCAGTGGGCTTCAACACCTGCCTACCAGCTGACGTGCACGGCGCATCATTTGCTGCCATGGTTTGGCTTGAAATCAAGCTGTCCCTTCCAGCCAATGACACGTTTCATGAGTCAGAGGCTAGGTGGGCCAATGGAGGCACCCACTGAAGAGGCCAGCATTATCCCCCTCCTGTCGTGCACCACCCACCTGGTTTTTAAGGGGTTTAACCTTCGTTCTGTTTCGCTCTAAATGATAAAAGACTTGCGATGACCGGGATTATTTTCATGGGCTATTGCATGCCCCCTTTACCTGTTCACCCCCCTCCATGATGACCCCTCTCGAGGTTCACTCCCCCATTCTGTATATGCCTTCTTGAGGTTCATACCCCCCTCCTCCGTTCTCCACGCCCCCTCTGCCTGAACATTCCCAGCCATGAGCCGCGTATATTCCTGGAAGCAAATGCCACCCACACACATATACGTGGAGAATACATACATTATACAGTATATGTGTACACCTACAGACACACACATTATCCCTTTTGCTGCAGATGACGTGTGGGGGACGTTCTCAGGATTGCACGTTGCATGTGGAGGACACCCCTTACATGTCATGGGGTATTTGCAGCGTAAGAGACAACCCAATCCACTCAGGATAGAGTTCCGGTGCGATCCGACTTCCTTGAAGTCAGACCGTCCCATATGACTTATCCAGGAGCACTGACATCATCGTGCCGGCCTGCGTTGATGTCAGTTTCAGAGGCCACCTGGGAGAGTGCCTAAAGGGGAGAGGGGGTTCCTTTGCTGGGGGCAATATATCCATGTGTGAGCTGGGACAATATATCCATGTGTGAGCTGGGGGCAATATATCCATGTGTGAGCTTGGGGCAATATATCCATGTGTGAGCCTGGGGGCAATATATCCATGTGTGAGCCTGGGGGCAATATATCCATGTGTGAGCCTGGGGCAATATATCCATGTGTGAGCTGGGGCACTATATCCATGTGTGAGCCTGGGGCAAATATATCCATGTGTGAACTGGGGCAATATATCCATGTGTGAGCTGGGGCAATATATCCATGTGTGAGCTGGGGAAATATATACAGGTGAGCCTGGGGCAATATATCCATGTGTGAGCCCGGGGCAATATATCCATGTGTGAGCCGGGTGCAAATATATCCATGTGTGAACTGGGGCAATATATCCATGTGTGAGCCTGGGGCAATATATATCTATGTGTGAGCCTGGGGCAATATATCCATGTGTGAGCCTGGGGCACTATATCCACGTGTGAACCTGGGGCAAATATATCCATGTGTGAACCTGGGGCAAATATGTCCATGTGTGAACTGGGGCAAATATGTTCATGTGTGAACTGGGGCAAATATGTCCATGTGTGAACTGGGGCAAATATGTTCATGTGTGAACTGGGGCAAATATGTCCATGTGTGAACCTGGGCAAATATATTCATGTGTGAACCTGGGGCAAATATATCCATGTGTGAACCTGGGGCAAATATATCCATGTGTGAACTGGGGCAATATATCCATGTGAGCCTGGGGCAATATATCCATGTGAGCCTGGGGCAATATATGCATGTGTAAGCCTGGGGCAATATATCCATGTGTGAGCCTGGGGCAATATATCCATGTGTGAGCTGGGGCAATATATCCATGTGTGACCTGGGGCAGATATATCCATGTGTGAACTGGGGCAATATATCCATGTGTGAGTTGGGGCAATATATTCATGTGTAAGCCTGGGGCAATATATCCATGTGTGAACTGGGGCAATATATCCATGTGTGAGTTGGGGCAATATATTCATGTGTAAGCCTGGGGCAATATATCCATGTGTGAATAAAGGAGTACATATTAGGACACGAAAAATCATCATAATCAGGTGTTTCCCTGGGCGTGAGAGTACCCCCACCTATTTTTCCAGAAAGAAGCACTGTATATATACATATATATATATATATATATATATATATATATATTAGTTTGAAATAGAAGACAGGCCACACCGGATTCCTCGACAGAGCACCCGGTGACTTGCTTACATTCCTGGTTGTCATGGTGTAGCCACGCATCACTGGTTTGTGTATATATATATATATATATATATATATATATATATATCACACTTGAGCACTGGGACACCCACTCAGGGACTTATAAAGATAAAACCGTTTAATTCCCTTTTTTTCCTAAATTCATGAAGTCTGACGTTTTTGGCTCATTCTGAGCCTTTATCAAGATTGTTTTGAGATTTTTTGCACTGGGTTCTAGTGTTGGGATTGGGCGGCCATTTTTTTGTAGCGTATACATTATGGGCTCTATTACAGTCTTCACGCAAACGTTTGCGCGCTCACAGAAAACGCATTAACGCGAGGGGCAAAACCCTTTGTGCTGAACGTCGTATTACAATGGCAGCGCAACAAACGCACGTAATCGCCACAGCAGGAGGACCTGTGCGAACGCTGCGCAAGCTTACTGGACGTTGCACGTCCTATACTTAACGGTTACATCCTCAGCCCCTGCTGTGCTTCTGGGCAAGGTTCAGTGCCAAGAGCTGGTCGAATGCCAGCACCATGTAATGGCCGAGCGGCGTCCGAGGGGGCGGGGCCTGGCGTGGTCACGAGGAGCCGCTGGGTTTAAAGCAGGGCACGAGGAGTTGCCTCGTCGCCCTGACGTGGAGTTCTATTCCCGCATTGCTTCCTCTCATTCATTGTTGCCTATCAGTTGCCGACCCCAGCTTGTCTACGATTCCTGCTCCTGATTTTGACCCGGCTTGTCTCTGACCATTCTATGTTCCCTGCTATAGCGGTGACTAGTGTTGTGCGCTGTAGGTTTAACCCCATGCACGCTGTTTGGGGTTTACTCGTTTCGTGGGGAAATTCCGCTCTCTCGCCTTGGTTTACGTACTGCAGCCTTATCGGGGGTTTGCTCCAGGTCTAAGGGGTCTGAGATACGATCTGTTATGCATGTACCATCTGCGAATACGAAAGACTGTTGGTTATCAGCTTGCGGTAAGCTTGCTCGTTTTGCCAAAAGTACCCAGGCTAGCACCATCCCTAAACCTGTGTGTGTATCTACAGACCCTGGTAATCACAAGTTACAAAGTACCCGATCAAGGTGGTCTGAAAACGTAAAATCTGTCAGTGTGTTGACTGCCCTGCAGTCTGATAGATTCATTGCCTGTCCTGCCGAATGTCTCAGTACTAACGTTTCTGTCTTGCAATCTGATGTCTTGTGGTGTGCTCTAAGTTTTTCGTTGGTCTCAAAACCTTTGGAGCTTAGTAGCGGTTCTCTTGTCTTGTCATACTCCTTGGCTTTGGAGTATAAGTCTGAAAGTACTAACTTCAAACCGATAAATCCGTCCAAAAGGATCTCAACCTCGCTACTCTTGTGTGAGCACCACTGCGCCCGTTACATCACGTCAGGGCCTTATATGGATCTGACAGATTTATCTGTGCTTGTGTCTAAATTGGATGAAATCATTTCCAAACAGGAAAGACAAGACAAGACAAGTATGGGTCACTTGGCTCAGGCCTTGGGCCTACTCATGGAGCAACTCAAACAATTAGGCCAGGCCTCTCCGCCTCCTTCGCCTGTGGTTGGCAGGTCTTCTCAAGCAGTCTCAGTGTCCTCTATGGTTGCTACTGGAGTAGCTCATGTCAGTTTAAAAACTCCTATGTGTTTCAATGGGAGTTCAGGTTCATGCAGAAGGTTTAGAACCCAAATTGATATTATGTTTGAATTGAATCCTAGTATGTGTCCCACAGATAGAGCTAAAGTGGGTTACGTTATTAACCACCTAACAGAGAAGTTCGAGAGAGAGACTAATTAGGATTGAGCAAGGTTTAAGAATTATCCCTGTATTACACAAGAGTGAAAGGGAGGGAGTTCCCTTTGTTCTATGGGATCAGGCATGGGGCTTTTTTGCTTAATGAGCTGAAGCATGGCCGATTTGTGATTGGATGCAATAGGGAGAGGAACAATGGGAGGGAGGGGGAAGGGGGGGTATAAAAGACAAGGCGTGGGGGCAGTGTGTGGATTGCAGTTAATTTTCTTTTACTAAGAACTTCAGAGACAGGGCGGCGGCGAGCTCCATTTTGCATCACTATCATCGTATGAAAACCAATGACTGGATAAGTATTACTGGTAGTATCTATCTGTAATGCATACTCTATTATCATAAGTCTGCTATATATATATTCCTAGTTCCATTATTTATTGGAGGGATAGGTGTGGGTTTCCCATTGTACGGATCTGTAGGTTTATTTAGTGGATGCTTGTTTATGTTTGTTTCAATTTGCAATACTGTATTCCTTGTTCATTTGGTGTCCAGATGCGTGATAGTAATTTCTAATGGGTTGTTGGTCTGGGGTGGCTCTGCCAGAATTCAGTGATTTGTTGTTTTGTATGTTATTGGGGGCATTGGGATTTCCAATGGTTTTGCTTTGGCTGTTTGTGGACTGCTGTGCCTTATTAGTTTGGGTGCTCAGTATAGCGCATGACTGACTGTCCAATTTTAGTATCATCCATGGCTGCAGCCAAAATCATAATAAGCAACCCATATAATAACCGTAAACAAACACAGGGCCTCCCTATACACGCATGTGCCCTCACCATACACACAGTAGGAACTCACTATACATAGTGAAATCACACGTAGGACCTCGGTATAACACACAAAGTCACGCTAATGATGTAGCTATCATACACCCTGAAATCACGAAATTCCTCTCTATAACACACTGAAATCACTAATGTAGTATAACACTAAGAGAAATAAAAAAAATATATATATATATATATATTATAATAAACATAAAAGTAAAATAAAAACTTGCTATAACACGCCGTAATCACACAATAGAAACACACAGAAACCTAGCCATAGCACACGGAGACCCCACAAGGACCTAGCCATAGCACACGGAGACAACACAAAGGGAATGTAATCACACATAGGAACTTGATATAACAGACTGAATCACTGGACATCAATCACTAACTCTATAGTGTGCCGAATGAGAAAAGCACCATACGTGCATTACTGAGTAACACCTTTAGTGGATTCTCAAGCAGCTTCACATGCTGGCCTTTTATGCGGGTTATGATTTACAGGGTTATTCAAAGAGCTGTGTGTTTTAAATAATGTTGGAGTAAGGCTAGGGTCAGACTGAGGCAGTGCGAACGCGCGTTCTGGCGCACTTAATCACGGCCGTGCTAGCAGCAGATGCCGGGCAATGACGGCCAATATACGAAGTACGGTCGCACAAAAGTCCGGCTGCGCAACGCAAGTGGAAAATGAACGCATTTTTTCGAGAACGTTAAACCACTAGTACTGACGTACAGAGTGCGCTGCGTCCGCTAGCGGCGTGTGTGCGTGAATTGGAGACATCAGACGCTGCTAATGTCCGGCCAACATAACGTCCAGATGCAAGAAGTGTTTTATTGATGATCCGTACAAAATCACGAATGAAACTGCGCATAGTATGACCGCTATTGCGTATTCCGTGAAAAAATACGTCCATTCTTCGAACGCACATTTTCACGGACAACGTATAAAATGCGTTAGTCTGACCCTAGCCTAACCCCAAGGGCTAAGCAATAAGTTGATGAACAAATTAATTTGTATACTGTATTTAAGTTCACTATTCTAATTGTTGCAATTTTAAAGTGACACAGCAGCAATGTACAATCTTTTGTTTTGAGCACTTGCTACAGTTGAGTAAATAATTATTTAGAACGGTAACTTTGTCTTTATTGAGGGAGAGGAGAGACTTATTTCAGGAATAGAGGAAACATGAGCAGTAACTCACTCATATTTCACACTTGTCCCATCATCATAATAAAGCCTGCGAGTGGATAAGTATTAAGTGTATTCATTCGGGGAATTTTAAGCTATGTTGATAATATACTATATGCGTGTGTGTGTAATCTATTGGGTTAAATACGCGCTAATTTATCCGTTCTAGTGATTTGCATTGTTAGCTAGAATATGCTCGTTGATATTTGCTTCACTTTGTAATACTTGATCAAACCTTATTAGTTGTATAATCTGTATGATCTTATAAACATAGGTAATCAGTGACCGCATGGCTGGCAGCCATCTTAAACCTCAAAAAGTCACATGTGCTTCTGCCAATGAGGAAGTGCTGCAGCAGTAACTGTACAATCTGTTTAAACTTACATTTGCGCAACTAAATTAATCCAGATTGTTTCTGCCAGATTTATGAATATATAACAATTACTAACCAAATACACATCTAAATGTGTCTGATATAATTTCTGAAGAGGCTTATCAACTAAACAGTGATTTTGAATGTTAGCAAATGCTGTGTCATTAGGTTAGTTCGGTTGGTTTAACTTCGGGTCTATAGATTAATATACTAAGCAAGAATCAGTTTCATTGTGGACGGAGGTTAAAGACTTTCACATGTGCAGCTTGATTCTATTGATAAGGGATTCCAGGGCTGAGGACTCATAAAATGGAGGACAATGCAGCCACTTATGTACAGAACATCCTTGCTCTTTCTCAACTCAAAATGGAGATGGCGTTATTTACATTTCGCAAGGGGACACACACAGACAGGGGGGAAGGTGCACAAACAATGCAGTCACTCTCAGATGCAAACAATGGATCAGATAACAGTGAGCTGGTGACCTTAGTTGCTGGGGGGAGGGGAGGGGCTGATGTGAGCATGTGAAAACAAAAGGAATTCATTACTTACAGGGGGGGTGTACACTATACAAAGACTGGATCGTAATACAGAGGTTACGCTATACAGAGGGAATACAATACTCTACATGATACACAGAGCAAGGGAATGTAAGGAAAATACATACAAATAAACATTGGGACGGCCGTTTCTTTGCAGAGGCAATAAGTAGGGAAGATGTTTCTGTTAGCTACCATTCATTCAATCAGGTGGTGATTTTGGTAAGGGTAGCTGGTGAGGGGACAGTTACCTATGCTTGATCTAGAGGCAGCCTTCAGGCCGTACCGCTGTGTCCAGGGGGTTTTCTTTTTATGGGGTGTAAATTCGATGGGTAATTTTACATCGATATCTGTTTACCCATTGGGGTGGGCAATATCCCGTGCTCCCTTTTTAAAGGCTTCCTACTTTTTTGCATTGCTTAGTGGAGAAGAGAGCGGGGAGGAGACGTATAGTACATTACTTGGACGATTTCATGGTAACGGGTTCTAAAGGGACTGGAGAATGAGGTAGGATCGGGGGGGGGGTTACAATATAAGTTTAGTTGATCGGGGAGAATTGTAGGTGGTTTGGGGGGAATGGCCAGACATTAAGATCAAATGGTCTAGTGTAATTTCAAATGGTGAGCAGGCAAATGGCCCAGGAGTGCATTCAATGGATGGGTGCAAGGCTTGGTGTTTCTGGAATTTTTTATTTTCCAATCGTCGGAGCAATACCACTGTGGGGGATAGAATTAAAATAAAAATAAATAAATAAATAAATAAAAAATACAAAGAAATAAAAAAACATCCATCCCCCCCTTTTTTATTTTTGGGTCTGATATTCAAGGTGTGGTGCAAGTGCTGAATAACATGTCTGCATCATCACCGCAGGTTGTAGCCTATGTCAGGTATTTGGTGTTGATATGTTTGAAAAGCAATATTAATTTCACGGCAAATCACATACCGGGGGTAAGGAAGGTGGTGGCGGATACATTGTCCAGTTTCAGGTGGGATGTGTTCCGACATTTGGCACCGGGAGGGGGGAGGAGGGAAATAAAAATAAAAAAAATAATAATAATAATTAATAATAACAATAAAATAAAAAAAATAAAAATTTCCAGGGTGAACACTGCCCTCCATTTCTTTGCCAGATGGGGAGCAGTTAGAGGGCATCAATGATTTGGTGAGGAGATTGTTGTTGCAGTAGACATGGGCACCGTAGAGCAAGCAGTGAAAGGGTTGGATCGAGTTTTAAAGGGACAGAGGAGGTAGGGCAGAAAGTTGTGTTCAAATAGCTACTGAAGTTCGGTGGTAAGTCGATAAAGGACAGCTTGGAACTATTTAGTGGTATTTCATACTTTGCTCGGTTAAAGGAAGAGGAGGACTGGGCTAAACAATTCGTGGTGAGGAAGATCTTGACAGCAGAGTACAAGTAGGAGATGAGATGGAGCTGATAACAATCTTTGTAGGGCAGCATTTGTTTTAGTTTACAGCTGCCCTAAGGATTGAGGAAACCATTGCTCTAGGTGCCCATGGTGGGGAAGTATGCCCAGTGGTATGTATGAGGGGATACTTGGAGGCGACTCCTTCAAACGGTCGCATGTTCTGGGGGCACAAGGGTGGTTCTAACTTGTCCGGGTATCAATTCAAAATGGTTCCCCAGCAGGCCACGGAGGGGCTTGGTGGAAAGGGGAGTTACATTTGCCCCCATTCTTTCAGGATAGGAGCTGCTGGTACTGAGGCAGAATTGGGTTACCCAAAGGATCGAATTAAAAAGATGGGGAGATGGAAATGGGAAATGTATAGGAGATATGTGAGGTCATTAAAGAAATGAAGGGAAAACTTATGGGGAACAATTGTTTTGTTTTAATAATAATAATTTGTTTCCTTGTTTCTTTTGGTTTCTTTTCAGTTCGGGTACACTGTGTGTGTGTGTGCATTACAGTTAATAGTTTACATTTTGGTTATTTGCAGGACGTGCAATGAGAGTGCGGATCCTGGGACACTCCTATGTGCAATGGATGGAGAGTCATGCTGCTGGCACCAAGAGAGGAGCGACCCCGGGGTGCAGTGTAATTGAAGTAGGGATTAGATGGATAGGGAAGCAAGGTAGGGGGTGGGGCAGTTATTGGGAATAGTAAAGACATCCAGGAGAAAGAGGGGTAAGCCAGATATTATGGTACTACATTTAGGGGACAGCTAGAGAAGAGATAGGTATTGTGAGTGGTGAAATAGCGGCCTGGCACGTGGGGATGCAATGGTAGGGGGAGGGTCTGCAGGGTACGGGGTGAGTGTGGTTTCGTACGGCCAAGCTCAGGTGCCTTCCTGGTTTGCAGATCCTCTCGGCCTGCTATTTGCGATATAAAGAGACCCCTGAGTAGACGCGTGGTCATCCTGCTTAGCCACGTGGGGCCGCTATTTCTGGGCAATATGTGTGGTGCATTGCATTTGCCGATGTTATCTGGCAATGGTTTTTGAGCACCCCGAAATAGGAGCAAGAAGTGAGGAGTTCATTGAAGGAGTGATAAGGCTGAGAACACACTCTTCATTGAAGGCGCGATAAGGAGCCTTTTGTGGGGTAAGAAGAAAGGTCACGGTTTTTTATTGGTGGCAGTAAAAAGAGGGTCCTCATTTTTGGTGGCGGTGAAATAGGCGGCCTGGCACGTGGAGGGCGATAGTGGGGGAGGGTCTGCAGGGTACGGGGTGAGTTGTGGTTTCATACGGCCAAGCTCAGGTGCCTTCCTGGTTTGCAGATCCTCTCGGCCTGCTATCTGCCATAAAAATAAACTGAGCAGATGTGTGGTCATCCTGCTTAGCCACGAGGGGCGCTATTTCTGGGCAATGCTTGTGGTGCATTGCAGTTGCCAGTGTTATCTGGTGTAGCGTATTTGGCATACGAGATCGATAATAATAATTCTGCCTTAGAGGCAAAGAATTTGGCCTTAAGTAATAAAAGACGTGACCTTTTCAAAATGCCAATACTTTGTTGTGTTTTCATTTACGGGAAAGGGAGGGGGGGGTCGGGGCGGGTGGGGGGGGCTTGGGGGTTAGTAGGTTTAAGAAGGTAACTTACATGGGAGAAGTTGTAAGATGAGAATAGGGGTATAATTCTTAAGCTCAGCTGTGGGCAACCCCTTTGTGGGAACTGAAGAGAGCTGTGGTATATAATTATGCTGAGTTTATGGCTGAATTACGACGCACGTTTGAACCCGCTAGAAGGGCAACAGGGGCAGCCAGGGCTTTATGGCGTATATCCCAGGGCAACCGCTGAGTTGCAGATTACGCTATAGAGTTTAAAACAGTGGCTGCAGAATTGTCATGGCCGAATGAGGTGCTTGTTACGGCACAAGAATGCCGTGACTCTCCCTCAAACACAACAACATCATCACATACACACAGGAATGCCGTGACAATCCCACAAACACAACAACATCATCACATACACACAGGAATGCCGTAACAATCCCTCAAACACAACAACATCATCACATACACACAGGAATGCCGTGACTCTCCCTCAAACACAACAACATCATCACATACACACAGGAATGCCGTAACACTCCCACAAACACAACAACATCATCACATACACACAGGAATGCCGTGACTTTCCCTCAAACACAACAACATTATCACATACACACAGGAATGCCGTGACACTCCCACAAACAAAACAACATCATCACATACACACAGGAATGCCGTGACAATCCCTCAAACACAACAACATTATCACATACACACAGGAATGCCGTGACACTCCCACAAACACAACAACATCATCACATACACACAGGAATGCCGTAACAATCCCACAAACACAACAACATCATCACATACACACAGGAATGCCGTGACTTTCCCTCAAACACAACAACATTATCACATACACACAGGAATGCCGTGACACTCCCACAAACACAACAACATCATCACATACACACAGGAATGCCGTAACAATCCCACAAACACAACAACATCATCACATACACACAGGAATGCCGTGACAATCCCACAAACACAACAACATCATCACATACACACAGGAATGCCGTAACAATCCCACAAACACAACAACATCATCACATACATACAGGAATGCCGTAACAATCCCACAAACACAACAACATCATCACATACACACAGGAATGCCGTGACTCTCCCTCAAACACAACAACATCATCACATACACACAGGAATGCTGTAACAATCCCACAAACACAACAACATCATCACATACACACAGGAATGCTGTAACAATCCCACAAACACAACAACATCATCACATACACACAGGAATGCCGTGACAATCCCACAAACACAACAACATCATCACATACACACAGGAATGCCGTGACAATCCCACAAACACACCAACATCATCACATACACACAGGAATGCCGTGACAATCCCACAAACACAACAACATCATCACATACACACAGGAATGCCGTGACTCTCCCTCAAACACAACAACATCATCACATACACACAGGAATGCCGTGACAATCCCACAAACACAACAACATCATCACATACACACAGGAATGCCGTAACAATCCCTCAAACACAACAACATCATCACATACACACAGGAATGCCGTGACTCTCCCTCAAACACAACAACATCATCACATACACACAGGAATGCCGTAACAATCCCTCAAACACAACAACATCATCACATACACACAGGAATGCCGTGACACTCCCACAAACACAACAACATCATCACATACACACAGGAATGCCGTGACTTTCCCTCAAACACAACAACATTATCACATACACACAGGAATGCCGTGACACTCCCACAAACAAAACAACATCATCACATACACACAGGAATGCCGTGACAATCCCTCAAACACAACAACATTATCACATACACACAGGAATGCCGTGACACTCCCACAAACACAACAACATCATCACATACACACAGGAATGCCGTAACAATCCCACAAACACAACAACATCATCACATACACACAGGAATGCCGTGACTTTCCCTCAAACACAACAACATTATCACATACACACAGGAATGCCGTGACACTCCCACAAACACAACAACATCATCACATACACACAGGAATGCCGTGACAATCCCACAAACACAACAACATCATCACATACACACAGGAATGCCGTAACAATCCCACAAACACAACAACATCATCACATACACACAGGAATGCCGTGACTTTCCCTCAAACACAACAACATTATCACATACACACAGGAATGCCGTGACACTCCCACAAACACAACAACATCATCACATACACACAGGAATGCCGTGACTCTCCCTCAAACACAACAACATCATCACATACACACAGGAATGCCGTAACAATCCCTCAAACACAACAACATCATCACATACACACAGGAATGCCGTAACAATCCCACAAACACAACAACATCATCACATACACACAGGAATGCCGTGACAATCCCACAAACACAACAACATCATCACATACACACAGGAATGCCGTGACAATCCCACAAACACAACAACATCATCACATACACACAGGAATGCGGTGACAATCCCACAAACACAACATCATCACATACACACAGGAATGCCGTGACACTCCCATAAAAGTGCATAAATACCAGCATAGTAATATAAGCATTTTTGCAACATCACAGATACGCAGGAATAATTCTGTAACATGCTGTAACAATGCGACGGCGCTTTGCGCACGCACGCGGTAACACTGGTAACTAAACTAATACAGAAACAGTAAAATCATACTAAAAACATAACTAGTAGGGTGGTACCACACACATAGGGCCCTATTCCAACCTTGATATAAACATCACCAGAGCTGTTGTAAATATAGCTCCTCCATAGACAGTAATGGTTCTGGGAAGTTTACTGTAGAATTGGAATATGGCCCTGAAAAGTCGTACTAGATGCGTAGTATCAGAAGGGTGGTACTAGACGTGTAGTCTGATAAGGGTGGTACTAGATGAGTAGTCTGATAAGGGTGGTACTAGACGAGTAGTAGCAGTAGGGTGGTAGTAGACGCGTAGTAGCAGTAGGGTGGTAGTAGATGCATAGTAGCAGTAGGGTGGTACTAGACGCGTAGCATCAGTAGGGTGGTACTAGACGCATAGTAGCAGTAGGGTGGTACTAGACGCGTAGTAGCAGTACGGTGGTAATAGGCGACTAGCATCAGTAGGGTGGTAGTAGACTCGTAGTAGCAGTAGGGTGGTAATAGACGACTAGAATCAGTAGGGTGGTAATAGACTAGCATCAGTAGTAGGGTGGTAGTAGCAGTAGGGTGGTAATAGACGACTAGCATCAGTAGGGTGGTATTAGACGCGTAGTAGCAGTAGGGTGGTAATAGACGACTAGAATCAGTAGGGTGGTAATAGACTAGCATCAGTAGTAGGGTGGTAGTAGACGCGTAGTAGAAGTAGGGTGGTAATAGACGACTAGCATCAGTAGGGTGGTACTAGACGCGTAGTAGCAGTAGGGTGGTACTATGCAAATACAATAACAATCAACGTACTTTGCAAATACAACATCACAAGAGAATGAACATGGGGTGGACCTGGCACAGCCCATTGGCCGTGACTTGCCAGGGTAGACATGAAATCAAGGCAACTGGGTAACAATAGAACAATTTAGGGGTTTGGGAAGTTTGACTTGGAGGATGGAGGAGCATGAATTCTGGATCAGATTCACATTCGACGGGAACTGTGCACGGAGAAATGGACAGCACTGCCTACTCGTCCGGTAAAAAGTCCTCTTGGTCCCGTGGAAAGGACTTTTTGTCTTCATTATATGTCCTAGAGATGTGGAAAGGTTCAGCTGGAGGCACCAGACGAAGAGGAGCTACTGCAGCCCTCACTTTGCTGTGCCTGAGGGAAACCTGAAATACGGCAAAACAGAATAATGGTTTATCAGCAGCAAAGAAGTCAAAACATAACAACATACAGGGTTAATCAGAGAGATCCCATCTGGCACCGGAAACTGAATTTCAGTGAACAGGGACATTTCAGGGCCATTCGGCTATTCAGAGAGCAGGCAATTAGCCAAATTCTAGCACGTATGGTGCCTGTTCGGTGCCTGTTCGAGGGCAGTGAATCCCCATAGAGAAGCAATGCTTCGTCTATTCAGAGAACACAAACCAGCAGTGAAAGGTTCCCCTAATGCTCTGCCATTCCGTGGTTTCATTCGGCAGATTTATTCAGACGAATCCCATAGGCTTCAATGTTAAAAATAATCCCATTATAACTCAATATCAAATATACCGTTTATTATAATATTCTGCAGCAGGGGCGTACCTAGGGGGGGGCAGGCCGCACCGGGTGACACCACCCTCTAGGGTGAAACCCTAAAAAAATATATATATTTTTTTTTTTACTTTTGCAAAGTATTTTGCCAGGAAGGATACATTGAGATTTGACTAATTTTCAGTATGTCCTGGGTAGGCAAAGCCTAGGCTTCCACTTTCCAGGGGGCAGCAAGAAACCTCACCACTAAATGGGTTACTCACAGAGCACCGAAATGACGCCAACTTTTTGGTGTTCTGTAGTTCCCTGCACTTCGGGGAATATAATTTCCCCACCCTGCAGTGAATTCACCATTCACCGCAGGGTCCCCAAAGTGCATGGAGTCGGCCTACTTAACGAACGTGTCTGGAATTTACATATAAGATCCTATGATAATAAAAAGGTCTTACAGAAAAAAGAGGATGGATATGTTGTGAGTTTGCAAAATCACTTAAAAATAACAATTGTTCAAAAAGAATCTACACGCGCCTCTTATTGCCCAGCACAGAGGACACATGATCCACCACCGGCAGATTCATAATATATCATTATTATATGTATACGTCATGTCCTGCCTGAACGCTAGAACTAAAAACATGTTTCAAAACATTAAAAAAAGAGTGATTTTTTTTATATTTTAAATTTGGGGGGTGCCAAATATTCTAGGTACGCCCCTGTTCTGCAGTAAAAAAGTCTATTTATAGATATTTTAGGATCTTATAGGCATTTTTTGGGATTTTTACGTTTCTTTAATGTTTTTTTTCTTTTTTCTATAACGGCCCTTTTTATTTTCATTCATTGGATTTTATATGTAAATTCCAGACATTTTCGTTCAGTAGTTTTTTTGCAAACGTTTCAATTTTCAAACTTTAAAGCAAACTTTTTTTTTCTCCCAGTTCATCTGCGTGCCGGCTTTTCCCGGCGGCTGCTCTGCGCTGTGATCGGCGGCTCGTCGGGGATTTCCGGCGTGTTCGGTTTGGTTTTTGTGGCAGTTTCTACGGGTTTGCGGTGAGTGTTCGGTGAGTGTTCGGCGGGTTTGCAGTGAGTATTCCCTGCACTACGGGGGGCCCTGAGGTGCTTGCTGAATACCCCGCAGGGTCGGTGAACTAGGAATCGCCGAATCGCCCCGAAGTGCAGGGAACAAAAAGTCACCAAACGTGCGCTGACTTTTCGGATCTCTCTGAATAACCCGGATAATGAAAAAGATCCTGAATAAACAACTGCCCCTCACCCACCAACTCCCACTCAATATCTGGGTCCCCTGATCAACTTTCCATCCAGCCCTCCATCCAAGAGAGCAGATAATCACATAAGGGGTCGTAAATACTGCAGGCACGTGGCCGTCCCTAGTGGGATATCAATATTATCTTATCTCTGCCAGTTCGCCGTCCCGGTCACTCTGATATTATTATTCATCAGGACACATGTTTTCATTTGAGTCCAAACATGACCCGGTTACCATATTCATTTGTCAACTGCACCAACTCAGTAATGAGGGTTTAACTCCTTCGAAAAGAAGAAGACAATAAAAAAAAATAAAAAATCTGCATTTAAATCTGACACAGCGCAAAAACCAAGACTATGCAGGACAGTCTGGTTCTTCTCACACCCTGAGGCTGGGTCGTTGCTTGTAGTCTGGTTCTTCTCACACCCTGAGGCTGGGTCATTGCTTGTGGTCTGGTTCTTCTCACACCCTGAGGCTGGGTCATTGCTTGTGGTCTGGTTCTTCTCACACCCTGAGGCTGGGTCGTTGCTTGTGGTCTGGTTCTTCTCACACCCTGAGGCTGGGTCATTGCTTGTGGTCTGGTTCTTCTCACACCCTGAGGCTGGGTCATTGCTTGTGGTCTGGTTCTTCTCACACCCTGAGGCTGGGTCATTGCTTGTGGTCTGGTTCTTCTCACACCCTGAGGCTGGGTCGTTGCTTGTGGTCTGGTTCTTCTCACACCCTGAGGCTGGGTCATTGCTTGTGGTCTGGTTCTTCTCACACCCTGAGGCTGGGTCATTGCTTGTGGTCTGGTTCTTCTCACACCCTGAGGCTGGGTCATTGCTTGTGGTCTGTTCTTCTCACACCCTGAGGCTGGGTCGTTGCTTGTGGTTTGGTTCTTCTCACACCCTGAGGCTGGGTCATTGCTTGTGGTCTGGTTCTTCTCACACCCTGAGGCACGGTCGTTGCTTGTGGTCTGGTTCTTCTCACACCCTGAGGCAGGGTCATTGTTTGTGGTTTAGTTCTTCTCACACCCTGAGGCACGGTCGTTGCTTGTGGTCTGGTTCTTCTCACACCCTGAAGCAGGGTCGTTGTTTGTGGTTTGCTTCTTCTCACACCCTGAGGCACGGTCGTTGTTTGTGGTTTGCTTCTTCTCACACCCTGAGGCAGGGTCCTTGTCTGTGGTCCGGTTGTCTATGACTTCTTCAGGGTAATGGAAAAAAACAATGAGAAAAGCCGTATTTCAGACTGTCTACTTGAGGTTTACTCATTGTGGTCCAGTTCCCCTCAAACCTGAGACAGAATTCTAATGTGCTCCTTCTCAAAAACCAGAGGAACAATCACCACTTTAGGTCTGGTACTTTTCTCCACTCAAGACATTTTTTTCGTGCATTAAAATTGTTATCACGACAGACCGTCAACAAAATGTAGACATGGGAAGAGGCCTCACACGGCCAACACAGGTCACGCAGGACCAACATACGTCAGCTGTTAGAATAGAATATATGTTAGGATATATAGTCTTGAATATAACCAGCAAATGGGAACAGAATGAGAAGAAGACACTTAAAATAGGAGGAAGTCAGCTATAGGCATCTAGCATGGGGGGGGGAGGGATACCCCTGCGGTCAAAAAGAGCACGGGGGGAAATGACACTTAGGCCCTGGCACTCAGGGGCAGAGCCGGGCACAAGGCCACGTCAGCGCCTCCCGAGATATCCCGAAACAGCCAAAATAAACAAAGGGGGGGGGGACACATCAAAAGAAAGAGAGATATTAAAACAGGAAATAAAAATAACAAGCAATAGCTACAAGGTGTCGCAGTGTGTCCTCTGCTGTAACGTAAGAGAAGTCCTCTATAAAGGCAAAGATTCCTCAAAAACTTAAAAAAAGGGGCGTCTGCACAGAAACCGACACGAAGGAGTCCTCAGCCAGTGTCCCGATATGGCAGCAGACTCCTAGCAGGCAATGTGACGCCGAATAGACCAGGCCAGTCGGCGAGAAACAGGGCCGATTGGGCAAACAAACCCCCCTATGCTTTGCAACTCAAGGCACCAGCATCGCGTAGTAAGGCCGCAGGAGGCGGCGCAGCGAGGGGCGACAGGAGGAGTCTGAGCGCCGTCTTCTTCTCAGGTACGAGGGCGCATCCTGCCACCAACGGACACCATTTGGGACCAGCAGGGACCGCCAGCACCCACTCCCGTACACGCGACTCCCAGCATGTGGTCTTTCCTGGGTCACGTCGGGGGGGGGGCAGCCCCCCTCATGGCGAAAAGGCCGGTGACATCGCGTCATCCAGCTCCCCATCCTGTCCTGCAGATTTCCGGCCTCTACCTTCACCGGCTCCTTGCATCCGCACACATCAGCTTTAGGCCTTTCGTCCCCAGGAACACTGTCGTACGAGGTCTCGACGTCCTGGCCAGAACGTAGCAGAGCCCTGACCCGGCGCATATCACCACGTATCATCAGTCGCCCATCATCCTCCAGCAGCTGCAGCAAAACCAGCCGGAGACGGGGGGCCCTCCGTCTCCCCGGTCCTCTGCAAGACACTCAGCGGGTTCACGGTGCTCGCCGCAAGCACGCCGGGAGAAGACAGACGACAGGATGTAGGCCGCAAAATGGCCGCCGGCAACACGCTCCACCACTCAGAAACCAATTCCAGCATCTGCACGCAAATCTCCCAGAATAGCTGGATTTGGCGAGTGAAGTCACGGTGTCTCACCTGTCTGCTGCTGCTGGGTCCATGCGGTGGTGCCACACATTTTGAAGGCGCCTGGTGTCCACTCAGGGTGTGCTGGAGATATTGGTAGAGATTACAGGTCACTTGAAGAGGATTATACACCGAGTCCACAGGGAGGAGACGTAGAGCATCCTGTACAGAGGAATAAAACATGGAACATGTCAGGTCCACCTCATTCCTGGGGGAAGTGAAATATATTATATATTGTGAAAAGATCGGATCTAAACACGGGACACAATGGATAGATTGGGGCATATGGGACATCACGGGATGGGTGGTCCCTGTCCTGGCCACACAATTAATGATACAGGTGAATGGGGGGAAAATAAGGTCCCGTCTTTCACACCCGCTACAATAAATTATAAAAATATAAAATCAAAGCACATTGTAACTGTACGGGGCAGAGAGGTGCATCAGTGAGTTGGGTGGTCGGCTTCCCTAAATAGGAATGTTTTAAGGGAGCGTTTGAAGGAAGAGAAGTTAGGGGAAAGTCTGACAGTACGAGGGAGAGCGTTCCAGAGAGTGGGGGCTGCGCGTGAGAAATCCTGCAGTCTATCATGGGAAGAGGTGATGCGGGGAGAAGCTAGGCGCAGGTCACTGTTTGACCTTAGGGAGCGGGCTGGGGTGTATTTGGTGATTAGTGAGGACAGGTAGTGGGGAGCTGAGTTAGTGAGGGTTTTGTAGGTAAGGATAAGGATTTTGAACTTAATTCTGCAGTGGATGGGGAGCCAGTGAAGGGACTCGCAGAGGGGAGCGGCAGAGACAGAGCGGCGGGTGAGGTGGATGGGGAGCGGGTGAAGGGACTCGCAGAGGGGAGCGGCAGAGACAGAGCGGCGGGTGAGGTGGATGGGGAGCCAGTGAAGGGACTCGCAGAGGGGAGCGGCAGAGACAGAGCGGCGGGTGAGGTGGATGGGGAGCCAGTGAAAGGACTCGCAGAGGGGAGCGGCAGGTGAGGTGGATGGGGAGCCAGTGAAGGACTCGCAGAGGGGAGCGCAGAGACAGAGCGGCGGGTGAGGTGGATGGGGAGCCAGTGAAAGGACTCGCAGAGGGGAGCGGCAGGTGAGGTGGATGGGGAGCCAGTGAAGGGACTCGCAGAGGGGAGCGGCAGAGACAGAGCGGCGGGTGAGGTGGATGGGGAGCCAGTGAAAGGACTCGCAGAGGGGAGCGGCAGGTGAGGTGGATGGGGAGCCAGTGAAGGGACTCGCAGAGGGGAGCGGCAGAGACAGAGCGGCGGGTGAGGTGGATGGGGAGCCAGTGAAGGGATTTGCAGAGAGGAGTGGCAGAGACAGAGAGGCGGGTGAGGTGGATGGGGAGCCAGTGAAGGGACTCGCAGAGGGGAGCGGCAGAGACAGAGCGGTGGGTGAGGTGGATGAGGAGCCAGTGAAGGGACTCGCAGAGGGGAGCGGCAGAGACAGAGCGGCGGGTGAGGTGAATGAGGAGCCAGTGAAGGGACTCGCAGAGGGGAGCGGCAGAGACAGAGCGTCGGGTGAGGTGGATGGGGAGCCAGTGAAGGGATTCGCAGAGGGGAGCGGCAGAGACAGAGAGGCGGGTGAGGTGGATGGGAGCCAGTGAAGGGATTCGCATAGGGGAGCGGCAGAGACAGAGCGGCGGGTGAGGTGGATGGGGAGCCAGTGAAGGGACTCGCAGAGGGGAGCGGCAGAGACAGAGCGGCAGGTGAGGTGGATGGGGAGCCAGTGAAGGGACTCGCAGAGGGGAGCGGCAGAGACAGAGCGGCGGGTGAGGTGGATGGGGAGCCAGTGAAGGGACTCGCAGAGGGGAGCGGCAGGTGAGGTGGATGGGGAGCCAGTGAAGGGACTCACAGAGGGGAGCGGCAGAGACAGAGCGGCGGGTGAGGTGGATGGGGAGCCAGTGAAGGGATTTGCAGAGGGGAGCGGCAGAGACAGAGCGGCGGGTGAGGTGGATGGGGAGCCAGTGAAGGGACTCGCAGAGGGGAGCGGCAGAGACAGAGCGGCGGGTGAGGTGGATGAGGAGCCAGTGAAGGGATTTGCAGAGGGGAGTGGCAGAGACAGAGAGGCGGGTGAGGTGGATGGGGAGCCAGTGAAGGGACTCGCAGAGAGGAGTGGCAGAGACAGAGCGGCGGGTGAGGTGGATGGGGAGCCAGTGAAGGGATTTGCAGAGGGGAGTGGCAGAGACAGAGAGGCGGGTGAGGTGGATGGGGAGCCAGTGAAGGGACTCGCAGAGGGGGCGGCAGAGACAGAGCGGTGGGTGAGGTGGATGAGGAGCCAGTGAAGGGACTCGCAGAGGGGAGCGGCAGAGACAGAGCGGCGGGTGAGGTGAATGAGGAGCCAGTGAAGGGACTCGCAGAGGGGAGCGGCAGAGACAGAGCGTCGGTTGAGGTGGATGGGGAGCCAGTGAAGGGATTCGCAGAGGGGAGCGGCAGAGACAGAGAGGCGGGTGAGGTGGATGGAGCCAGTGAAGGGATTCGCAGAGGGGAGCGGCAGAGACAGAGCGGCGGGTGAGGTGGATGGGGAGCCAGTGAAGGGACTCGCAGAGGGGAGCGGCAGAGACAGAGCGGCAGGTGAGGTGGATGGGGAGCCAGTGAAGGACTCGCAGAGGGGAGCGGCAGAGACAGAGCGGCAGGTGAGGTGGATGGGGAGCCAGTGAAGGGACTCGCAGAGGGGAGCGGCAGAGACAGAGCGGCGGGTGAGGTGGATGGGGAGCCAGTGAAGGGACTCGCAGAGGGGAGCGGCAGAGACAGAGTGGCGGGTGAGGTGAATGAGGAGCCAGTGAAGGGACTTGCAGAGGGGAGCGGCAGAGACAGAGTGTCGGGTGAGGTGGATGGGAGCCAGTGAAGGGATTCGCAGAGGGGAGCGGCAGAGACAGAGGCGGGTGAGGTGATGAGGAGCCAGTGAAGGGACTCGCAGAGGGGAGCGGCAGAGAGACAGAGCGTCGGGTGAGGTGGATGGGAGCCAGTGAAGGGATTCGCAGAGGGGAGCGGCAGAGACAGAGAGGCGGGTGAGGTGATGGGAGCCAGTGAAGGGATTCGCAGAGGGGAGCGGCAGAGACAGAGTGGCGGGTGAGGTGGATGAGGAGCCAGTGAAGAGACTCGCAGAGGGGAGCGGCAGAGACAGAGCGGCGGGTGAGGTGGATGAGGAGCCAGTGAAGAGACTCGCAGAGACAGAGCGTCGGGTGAGGTGAATGGGGAGCCAGTGAAGGGACTCGCAGAGGGGAGCGGCAGAGACAGAGCGGCGGGTGAGGTGGATGAGGAGCCAGTGAAGAGACTCGCAGAGACAGAGCGGCGGGTGAGGTGGATGAGGAGCCAGTGAAGGGACTTACAGAGACAGAGTGTCGGGTGAGGTGGATGAGGAGCCAGTGAACGGACTCGCAGAGGGGAGCGGCAGAGACAGAGTGTCGGGTGAGGTGGATGAGGAGCCAGTGAACGGACTCGCAGAGGGGAGCGGCAGAGACAGAGCGGCGAGCAATGTCCTGTGAGATAAATAAATCTATTTTATAAAGAACAAACCCCTCCAATCATTTTTTGCAAAGTACATTGTCAGTCACCAATATGCATTGACACGATCCTGTAATGTAAGAATTGAGAATTATCAAGTGGGAGCAGCAGACCCCATCATAGACCCCCATCATAGACCCCCATCATAGACCCCCATCATAGACTCCCATCATAGACCCCCATCATATGCATGAAATGAGACATTTGTCATGTAGATCATCTGTGTGTCTCGCACAAATCCACATGCATGATCCTGGTGCAACGTTTTGTAAGATGTGGTAATGATGAGAATACATGTGACACTTGTTTAAATCGACATCACAAGATAAGAGTATAAATGCGCAGCATACAACATGTATGATGTGTGTATCATGTCATAGCACCATATACTGTAGGTCAGAGTGTGATGTGACATATTGCAGTATAGCACATGATACATAAGCTGTTGTGACACAATCATTAGTAAACATTGAGGAGGACACAGGTGTCAGAAGTAGGAGCTGCAGGTGACACTCAGGATATGTATTAATGAGAGGCCTCGGCGTAATTGTAAGACATGGTTTAAGCCACATACATAGCTTTGTATAGAGAGCTGCAGAAATGAAATACAACATCAACTGCTCACACAAATTAACGTAAACCTAAAAAAGGATAAGACAAAACAAAAACCGCTCACTTCCTCCTAGGCCTCTCGGCACCACTCTGTGGCTGCCCCCTAATTGTGGACGCCGAGGCACTCTGCTGGTTGGCAATCCTAATGCTACTGCGCCTGGTGTCTGGTGATGGAGGCTGCGGTGCTGGAGGCTGGGGTGCTGGAGGCTGGAGGCTGGGGTGCTGGAGGCTGCGGTGCTGGAGGCTGGAGGCTGGGGTGCTGGAGGCTGCGGTGCTGGAGGCTGCGGTGCTGGAGGCTGGGGTGCTGGAGGCTGCGGTGCTGGAGGCTGCGGTGCTGGAGGCTGCGGTGCTGGAGGCTGCGGTGCTGGAGGCTGCGGTGCTGGAGGCTGGGGTGCTGGAGGCTGGGGTGCTGGAGGCTGCGGTGCTGGAGGCTGCGGTGCTGGAGGCTGGAGGCTGGGGTGCTGGAGGCTGCGGTGCTGGAGGCTGCGGTGCTGGAGGCTGGGGTGCTGGAGGCTGGGGTGCTGGAGGCTGGGGTGCTGGAGGCTGGGGTGCTGGAGGCTGGGGTGCTGGAGGCTGCGGTGCTGGAGGCTGGGGTGCTGGAGGCTGGGGTGCTGGAGGCTGGGGTGCTGGAGGCTGCGGTGCTGGAGGCTGCGGTGCTGGAGGCTGCGGTGCTGGAGGCTGTGGTGCTGGAGGCTGCGGTGCTGGAGGCTGGTGTCTGGAGCACTACAGCTCAAACATTGCCTCCAAGATGTTTCCCATACGGTTGAGCCCAGTAGAAATGTCCCCCCCTCAGCAGCCGCATCTCCTGAAGGGCCCGCTGAGACTGGCGGCGCCTGGCCCACATCTCTCGTTCCAGACCATGAATTCGCTCCACCAGGAGAGCTGTTCCCTGCTCCTCTGCCTGCTGGCTCTGTACCACATCACCTATGTTCCCCAGCAGCTGCCGCACTACTGCACCAGTGTCCATTGCTGGCAACTCTGCTCCAGGCTGGGGCTGAGCCAGCTCCTGGGGTTCAGGGTCCTCCTGGGGAGGGGGGGCACAGCACGTGGAACAGGGTGGCATCGACGGTGTGGGGGTGATGGGGGGGCACTGAGGGGCCTTCATCAGTGGCCTCCAGTCCAGCTCCCTCCTCTACATCTGACCCAGTGGATGGGGAGTGGTCACTGCTTGGGTCCTGCTGGTGGACCCTGGGAGCAGGTGACTGTGCGTCAGATGATGCTGTGAAGAGAGGACAGGAGAACGTGAGGGCAATGCTCAATACACTGTTGGATGTACAATCATTAGTATAGATTAAAGTGTCAGACACAGGTGCCACCATGATTCCAGATGCAAATAAATGGCAATCGATGTCTACCTGCAGACCTTCCCTTTAACACGTATCAGGGAGAGGTATAGGAGGTCTGTAGATTCTCACCTTCACACTTGGCTCCCTGATACACTATATTACCAAAAGTATTCACTCCCCCATCCAAATAATCAGAATCAGGTGATCCAGTCCCTCCAAGGCCACAGGTGTATAAAATCAAGCACCTAGGCATACAGACTGTTTTTACAAACATTTGTGAAAGAATGGGTCGCTCTCAGGAGCTCAGTGAATTCCAGCGTGGAGCTGTGATAGGATGCCACCTGTGCAACAAATCCAGTCGTGACATTTCCTCGCTCCTAAATATTCCACCGTCACCTGTCAGCTGTATTATAAGAATGTGGAAGTGTTTGGGAACGACAGTAACTCAGCCACGAAGTGATAGCCACGTAAACTGACGGAGCGAGGTCAGCGGATGCTGAGGCGCATTGTGCGAAGAGGTCGCCATCTTTCTGCAGAGTCAATCGCTACAGACCTCCAAACTTCATGTGCCCTTCAGATTAGCTCAAGAACAGTGCGCAGAGAGCTTCATGGAATGGGTTTCCATGGCCGAGCAGCTGCATCCAAGCCATACATCACCAAGTGCAATGCAAAGCGTCGGATGCAGTGGTGTAAAGCACACCGCCACTGGACTCTAGAGCAGTGGAGACACGTTCTCTGGAGTGACGAAACGCGCTTATCCATCTGGCAATCTGATGGACGAGTCTGGGTTTGGCGGTTGCCAGGAGAACGGTACTTGTCTGACTGCATTGTGCCAAGTGTATAGTTTGGTGGAGGGGGGGGGATTATGGTGTGGGGTTGTTTTTCAGGAGCTGGGCTTGGCCCCTTAGTTCCAGTGAAAGGAACTCTGAATGCTTCAGCATACCAAGACATTTTGGACAATACCATGCTCCCAACTTTGTGGGAACAGTTTGGAGCTGGCCCCTTCCTCTTCCAACATGACTGTGCACCAGTGCACCAAGCAAGGTCCATAAAGACATGGATGACAGAGTCTGGTGTGGATGGACTTGACTGGCCTGCACAGAGTCCTGACCTCAACCCGATAGAACATCTTTGGGATGAATTAGAGAGGAGACTGACAGCCAGACCTTCTCGTCCAACATCAGTGTGTGACCTCACAAATGCGCTGCTGGAAGAATGGTCACAAATTCCCATAAACCCCCTCCTAAACCTTGTGGACAGCCTTCCCAGAAGAGGTGAAGCTGTTATAGCTGCAAAGGGTGGAGCGACGTCATATTGAACCCTATGGATTAGGAATGGGGTGTCACTTAAATTCATATGTGAGTCAAGGCAGGTGAGACAATACTTTTGGCAATATAGTGTATCTTGAACTACAATTCCCATGTGGCTCTGTCAGCCTAGCGGGTGACTGAGCATCATGGGTTATGTAGTTCCCAAATCATCAGGGAGCCATGTCTTCCAACCCCTTCATCAGACACGTTGTATAGGGCCCTACAGATATCTAAGAAGAATGAGATGCACCCCCCCCCCACTGACCACATACACATTTAACCCTGTCTTGCCTCAAAATCTTTGACCTCGTTTTAAATCACAGTCATCTCCACTCTGTTCTTGCATTTCCCCCATATCACCTGCAGACAGGACTACATCTTCACCTTATTGTCCATGTCTCAGGTTCAGGCATGCTGGCACCTTCTAATAGATTTACACGACAAGTCCCATTATGCACTGTGTAGCAATTGGGTGAGAGGGCATCATGGGATATGTAGTCCAAACATCAGCATACTAGATTTGGCTGTACAAAACATTGGAATCACATTAGAGACGTGTAATAGTCTGGTTGAAGCTATACTCACTGTCAGTGGATGTGTCCTGTACCCCTGCGCGTGTGTCCACCCTGGAGAATCTTTGCACCCCAGTTGCGGTCAGTCGTTGACGCAACTGCTGCTCCCAGGGTGAGTACACGACCTCAGACGCCGCTCCACCTCCAGTCTGCCTCGCTGCACGCAGCTCCCTGGCGAGCTTATTCTGTAGCTCCCGTTTGTAGTCCTGGTGTCTGTGTTTAATAGAGTCCATGGAGCGGTGCGTCCCGAGCGCAGTAACTGCGTCTCTAATCTCCCTCCACAGCCTCCAACGTTGGTCTCCAGTGGTCTTCTTATCCTCCAGCCGCCGCGTCCTTATCATATATGCCGCAATTAAGGCATTCTTTTCCCCCAGTGTTTAGCGCTCTTTGCGTATGTGCTGGGATCCCTCTGACACCTGTGTCCTGGAGTGTGTCTGCTCTCTGACTCCCTGTCCTGTCCCTGACGCTACACCTATCCCTCGTCTAGATGGGCCTAGCATCACTCCCATCACTCTCAGGACTCACGGCCCTGCCAGGGCGCCTACCCTCGCTACTCCTATCCTACCCTCCCTACTCCCACCCCTACCCTCTCTACTCCTACCCTCCTACCCCTACCCTCTCTACTCCTATCCTACCCTCTCTACTCCTATCCTACCCTCTCTACTCCTACCCTCTCTACTCCTATCCTACCCTCCTACACCTACCCCTACCCTCTCTACTCCTACCCTCCTACCCCTACCCTCTCTACTCCTATCCTACCCTCTCTACTCCTATCCTACCCTCTCTCTACTCCTATCCTACCTCCTACCCCTACCCTCTCTACTCCTACCCCCTACCCCTACCCTCTCTACTCCTATCCTACCCTCCTACACCTACCCTCCTACGCCTACCCCTACCCTCTCTACTCCTATCCTACCCTCCTACCCCTACCCTCTCTACTCCTACCCTCCCTACTCCCACCCCTACCCTCTCTACTCCTACCCCTACCCTCTTGTCACGGAAGGGACATAGGGGCTCGGCGCAGCGAGACCCAGGACTCAAACCCAAGACATTTTTAAAAGGACCTTGTTTTCCTTTGAATGTTTGCAGTGTGCGTTTCAATGTATGAACAGTTTATTTTCCTTGCTAGATGTGGTTTTACTTGATGTGCTGTATTAAGATGTACCCTGTGTGATTTTAAATATACTTTACATCGTTTGGTTTTAGTTTAATTTAGTTTAGTGAAATGACATAGCTTTGGTTTTAAAACATACTTATATTCCTGTAGGTAAATGTGTTTTTCTGTAGCCAGTAAACAAGCTTTGCTGCTGTGTAATTTATGCGTCAGGGAGTTTCCCCATTATCTAGCTACATGTTTAATTTAAGGGATCTCTGATAGTGTGTGTTTAATCTGATGTGCTGGAACAATGGATGTACAAACGTTGTGTGAGCTGAAGGCTAAGAGAATGTGAAGAATGTTAATTGTAAATAACTGACATAACTAATTAGTATGGGTATGCTAGTAATTAGTATGGGTATGCTAGTAATTAGTATGGGTATGCTAGTAATTAGTATGGGTATGCTAGTAATTAGTATGGGTATGCTAGTAATTAGTATGGGTATGCTAGTAATTAGTATGGGTATGCTAGTAATTAGTATGGGTATGCAAATTATGACTGTTATACTTCAGCATAAATAGTGGCGTTGTTCATTAACCACTTCGATGCTGAGGACGATTCCGGCCGATCGCTGGCCCCTCCGGTGCGGGCTGACATCCTGGATGTCAGCCCGGCATCCGGAACAGCAGCCGCCGGAATTTGGTGTCATCGCGGCAGCGCGATGACACCAAATTCAGGCGCCCCCCCCGCATGTGCGGAGGAGGCGCCTGAAAGGGAGGGGGGGAGGTCCTTCGGACCTCTCTCCCTCCCGATCGGCGGCTCTGCGGGGGTTAACCCAGGCATCATTTGGAAGGGCACAGCCTGCCCTTCCAAATGATGCCTGGCATTAACCCCTGGGGAGCTGGATCGCGAATCGGCGCTGAAAAGCGCCGGTTCGCGATCCTTTCCCGGAGCTGGCCGACATCTTGGATGTCGGCCAAGCCTCCGGGAACTCCCCCTGAGGACTGGCGTCATCGTGCGTAGCCCGATGACGACAGTCCTAGAGTTAACCCTTAACTGCCACCAACGGTGGAGATAGGGAGTTCCAATGAACTCCCTATCTCCCGATCCGTGGCAGTTAGGGGTTAAATTTTGGTATGGTTGGATCGGCCAGAGCATGGCCGTTCCAACGATACCAAACATGAAAGTGAAAAAAGTTGTAAAAAAAAAAAAAAAAAAAAAAAAAAAAAAAAATTAAAAAAAAAATTATAAAAAAAAAATAAACACTTTATTTTTATTTTTTTTGGTTTGTTAGTGTAGCAATATTGTTCCCATTTCAATTATAATGTGAACAATGATGCTGCACTAACGATTTTTGTATGCGGTGCGTTTGTTAAAAATAGTGTAATTTTCCCCAAAAAAAAATGTAACGAGACCCCATCTCTAATTTTTTTAACAAGCGCACCCCATACAAAATATAACCGCAATTGCTCGCATGTTAAAATGTGAAAAAAAACACTTTACACATTGTAAATTATT
Source organism: Leptobrachium leishanense (assembly GCA_009667805.1). Lineage (NCBI taxonomy): Eukaryota > Metazoa > Chordata > Amphibia > Anura > Megophryidae > Leptobrachium > Leptobrachium leishanense. The sequence goes on from CM019063.1 coordinate 538,957,371, forward strand.
GAAAATACATATTTTATTGCATTTTTTGTTATAATATACAGACATGACATAACGTTTACATATAATAATGATATATTATGAATCTACCGAGTCTGACGGAAAGAACGATATATAATATGTCTGGGTCATATACTAAAATAAGCTTCAAAACACGTTTAAACATGATGAGCAAAACCGGTAAAAATGACCTCAGCACAGGGGCGGGAAAAGCCTCAGCAGCGAAAGGGTTAAAAGAGTTCAGTTCATCTGAGTGTTTGATACATGCAGCTTCGTCTGGTGTTGTCATTTCAAGTCGGCTACATATCACCACCGCCCAGGAACGGGTCACTCTAACTCCGCAGCAGAACATCGATTCGCCGCGCCGTTGCGCCACCTTGGATCGGTACTTCGGGATACCGCAACCACCCCGAATCGGGACCTCGGCTCAGCGCCGTGCCCCGCATCTTCAAGGAGACTCTACCGAACCGCGGTTCGCCACGCAGACCGTCTCCAGCCTTCCAAAGGTCAGTAGATCCGCTGCTCGAGACGCCGAGTGCCGTGCCGCTCGGTAGTCGGGCGGATTTTCACCGGGGGTGCTCCATATACTCTCGAGATCTCCACCGCCACGTGGTCTTCTACCCAAGCCGCTCGAGACGCCGGGTGCCGTGCCACTCGGTAGTCGGGCTTGGCAACACCAAAGAGGGGGTCAGATAGAGCAGGACCGCAGGCGGATACACCCATTCCGTCACACTGGTGGCAAGCGGTGGGATAAGCTCTCTGCATTCCCCAAGAAGACCCATACCATGGCTGGGTACAGCGTTTACCAGCGGGATGTCCTGCGGGGCATGTTGGAGAATCGGGGAGGAACTCCCGGCAACAAAAATAAGAAGACCCTAGTGAAGGAACTGACCCGGATGGACCCCCAACCCTGGCCCAGGACCCTAACGAGCACCTTCGGCAGAGCGCTCGGTCGTTGATCATGGGATTCGGCCTCACCCCCTCCGAGGACATGGTGAGCCGGCTAATGGTGGACCTCCAAGCGGCTGAGGAGAGGGACCGTCAGCACGAGTTGCGGATGGCGGCGCTCTGTAAGAAGAGTGGTGAACTTTCTAACCCCGTCCCCAAACACGTAGAACCCTGGGTCGAGGTTTACAGCTCGACTGGAGCTTCACCCCAGGAATCTGCACCCCCCAGCGATACCCCTTTCGGGACTTACAGCTCGCCTGGAGTCTGTATTGGGGAAATCGCACATCCCAGCAACCCTTGGATGGAGGCTTACAGCTCGCCTGGAGCTGCATCTGAGGACGCCACATTCCCCGTCGAGGAGTGGTGGCCCTGTGCCGGCACCCTCGCCGACATGGAGGTTGAATTTCCGAGAAGGCTGCAGGAGGGCCTGGATCGGTACCACGGGTCCACAGTGGAGCCCACTGGGCTTGAGTGGCGGGACGAGATCCGCCAAGAGCTTTGGTACGAGGCGCTACGCCATGAAAGGGACTGCCACAGGGTTGATGTCCCTTCGAGCGCTGTCATTTTCCAGGTGCAGTTCAATGCCAGAGCTGTATTCCTGAGGGGCCGACCCCCGGACGAGTGGGAGGCCGAGCTCCGAGGCCTGGTGCGGCAAGAGGTGGCCCTGGACGCCGCGTACCGCGCGTTCCGGTGGTTAACAGGTCCCCTGACACCCGCACTCTCGACGGCGCCGCCACCGCAGGTCTCCACTACGGTGGCACGGGACTGCTCTACGCCAGGATGGTCGACGACCCTGGGTTTGGAGAAGAGTCGGAGGAGCGGTTCGAGGAGATCCTGGAGCGGCGGGAAGAGGCAATCCCGTATGAGAGCAGGGACGTCGAGCCAGAGGAGTTGGAGTTCCTGGTGGAGCGAGAGTGGGAGCTCGAGAAGGCCTACAGGAGATTGTTGGACAGCGTTCCGCAGTTCGGTCTGAGTTCCCTGTCCTGGGACGGACCGGCTGAAGAAACCGACAGTCCAAGAAACCCCGACATATGGGAGGCCGAGCCGCTCCCATGGGTCCTCGTTGGGGCCACAGTAGAAGAAGCAAGTCCCTCAAACCCGCAGGAAGACACGGTGGTCGTATCCGCGGGTACAGCAGAAGAGCTGGCAACGGGGCAGAGCGCCGCTGGCCTCTGCCCACTTCCCGCAGTCTGCCAGGAGGAGCAGACAGATGGTTCCCCAGGGCTGGGTTGCTCGCAGCCAGTGATCGCCCTGGGGATGGAAGACACCATCCTCCTGCAAGGAGACCCCCACCCAGCCGAAGAGCTGGCAACGGGGCAGAGCGCCGCTGGCATCTGCCCACTTCACACAGTCTGCTAGGAGGAGCAGACAGATGGTCCCCCCGGGCTGGGTTGCTCGCAGCCATTGATCGCCCTGGGGATGGAAGACACCATCCTCCCGCAGAGGACCCCCCCAGCCGAAGAGCTGGCCACGGGGCAGAGTGCCGCTGGCCTCTGCCCACTTTTTCCCAGCTGTCCGAGAGGAGCAGGAGGGGGATACCTTGGGGCTGCCTCCCCCACAGCCGCTTACCTCGTCTGACCCCCACCCAGCCGAAGAGCTGGCCACGGGGCAGAGTGCCGCTGGCCTCTGCCCACTTTTTCCCAGCTGTCCCGAGGAGCAGGAGGGGGATACCTGGGGCTGCCTCCCCCACAGCCGCTTACCTCGTCTGACCCCCACCCAGCCGAAGAGCTGGCCACGGGGCAGAGTGCCGCTGGCCTCTGCCCACCTTTTCCCAGCTGTCCCGAGGAGCAGGGGGGATACCCTGGGGCTGTCTCCCCCACAGCCGCTTACCTCGTCCGACCCCCTGGACGTTGTTCAGGCACCCACCTCCCCAGCAGAAGAGCTGGCCACGGGGCAGAGTGCCGCTGGCCTCTGCCCACCTTTTCCCAGCTGTCCCGAGGAGCAGGAGGGGGATACCCTGGGGCTGTCTCCCCCACAGCCGCTTACCTCGTCCGACCCCCTGGACGTTGTTCAGGCACCCACCTCCCCAGCAGAAGAGCTGGCAACGGGGCAGAGTGCATCTGGCCTCTGTCCACCCTCCGGCGTCTGTCCCGAAGGGCAGAAGGAGGATTTCCCCGGGCTGATTGTTGTGCAGCCCTTGACCCCATCTTCCCCGCTGGATGTTGCTCCCGCACCCGCCTGCCCAGCAGAAGCGCTGGCAACGGGGCAGAGTGCATCTGGCCTCTGTCCACTCTCCCTTATCTGCACCGAGGAGCAGAAGGAGGATTCCCCTGAGCGGGTTGATGTGCAGCCACCAACCCCACCAGAGATGGAGGACGTCCTTCTCCCGCCGGGTGGTTCTTCTCCAGCATTCACCACCCCAGCCGACGCGCTGGTGACGGAGCAGAGCCGGTTGCCAACCTGCCCCTCTTTGCAACCCTTTGGCCCGGAGGCCCCCTGCAGCCACCATTTTTATCAACGGCCGACCAAGGCACTTGGGGCGTGTGCCTTTAGCCCCCTTTTTTCCCGAGTGCCCGAGAAAACTGGAGATGGCACAGGTGGTACCTCTCCCCAACCACGGGACACTTATTCCGGAGGGGGTACCCCGAAAGACTTACAACCTGCCAGGCACGGCCGCGAGCACCACTGGAGAAGCCTGGCGGCTCGCCTCTTGCCCACGGACTATGGGCCGCAGAGACTGCACCGACTCCCCCTATACGACCCGTGTGGGTCCAACCGGGCTCGTCGGACTTTGGAAAGGGGGAGGAGTGTCACGGAAGGGACATAGGGGCTCGGCGCAGCGAGACCCAGGACTCAAACCCAAGACATTTTTAAAAGGACCTTGTTTTCCTTTGAACGTTTGCAGTGTGCGTTTCAATGTATGAACAGTTTATTTTCCTTGCTAGATGTGGTTTTACTTGATGTGCTGTATTAAGATGTACCCTGTGTGATTTTAAATATACTTTACATCGTTTGGTTTTAGTTTAGTGAAATGACATAGCTTTGGTTTTAAAACATACTTATATTCCTGTAGGTAAATGTGTTTTCTGTAGCTAGTAAACAAGTTTTGCTGCTGTGTAATTTATGCGTCAGGGAGTTTCCCCATTATCTAGCTGCATGTTTAATTTAAGGGATCTCTGATAGTGTGTGTTTAATCTGATGTGCTGGAACAATGGATGTACAAACGTTGTGTGAGTTGAAGGCTAAGAGAATGTGAAGAATGTTGATTGTAAATAACTGACATAACTAATTAGTATGGGTATGCTACTAATTAGTATGGGTATGCAAATTGTGACTGTTGTACTTCAGCATAAATAGTGGCGTTTTGTTCATTAAAAGAGTTCAGTTCATCTGAGTGTTTGATACATGCAGCTTCGTCTGGTGTTGTCATTTCACGCCAGCTATATATCACCACCGCCCAGGAACGGGTCACTCTAACTCCGCAGCAGAACATCGATTCGCCGCGCCGTTGCGCCACCTTAGATCGGTACTTCGGGATACCGCAACCACCCCGAATCGGGACCTCGGCTCAGCGCCGTGCCCCGCATCTTCAAGGAGACTCTACCGAACCGCGGTTCGCCACGCAGACCGTCTCCAGCCTTCCAAAGGTCAGTAGATCCGCTGCTCGAGACGCCGAGTGCCGTGCCGCTCGGTAGTCGGGCGGATTTCCACCGGGGGTGCTCCATATACTCTCGAGATCTCCACCGCCACGTGGTCTTCTACCCAAGCCGCTCGAGACGCCGGGTGCCGTGCCACTCGGTAGTCGGGCTTGGCAACACCAAAGAGGGGGTCAGATAGAGCAGGACCGCAGGCGGATACACCCATTCCGTCACACCTCTCTACTCCTACCCCTACCCTTTCTACTATTATCCTACCCTCCCTACTCCCACCCCTACCCTCTCTACTCCTACCCCTACCCTCCTACGCCTACCCTCGCTACTCTACCCTCCCTTACTCCTACCCCTACCCTTCTCTACGCCTACCCTCTCTACTCCTATCCTACCCTCCTACGCCTACCCTCTCTACTCCTATCCTACCCTCCTACGCCTACCCTCGCTACTCCTACCCCTACCCTCGCTACTCCTACCCCTACTCTCCTACGCCTACCCTCGCTATCCTACCCCTACCCTCCTATGCCTACCCTCTCTAACTCCTACCCTCCTACGCCTACCCTCTCTACTCCTATCCTACCTCCTACGCCTACCCTCTCTACTCCTATCCTACCCTCCTACGCCTACCCTCGCTACTCTACCCCTACCCTCTCTACTCCTACGCCTACCCTCTCTACTCGTATCCTACCCTCTCTACTCCTACCTAAACCTCCTACGCCTACCCTCGCTACTCCTACCCCTACCCTCTCTACTATACCCTCGCTACTCCTACCCCCTAGCGCCTACCCTCTCTACTCCTACCCTCGCTACTCCTACCCCCCCTACGCCCTACCCCTCTCAACTCCTACCCTCGCTACTCCTACCCCTACCCTCTCTACTCCTACCCTCCAGCTACTCCTACCCCTACCCTCTCTACTCCTACCCTCGCTACTCCTACCCCTACCCTTCTCTACTCCTACCCTCGCTAACTCCTACCCCTACCCCTCTTACTCCTACCCACGCTACTCCTACCCCTACCTCTCTACTCCTACCCCTACCCTCTCTACTCCCCTACCCTCGCTACTCCTACCCTCGCTACTCCTACCCTCGCTACTCCTTACCCTCGCTACTCCTACCCCTAACCTCTCTACTCTATCCCTACCCTCCTCTACTCCTACCCCTAACCCTTCTACTCCTATCCCTACCCTCTCTACTCCTACCCTACCCTCTCTACTCCTACCCCTACCTCTTGTCACGGAAGGGAACATAGGGGCTCGGCGCAGCGAGACCCAGGACTCAAACCCAAGACATTTTTAAAAAGACCTGTTTTCCTTTGAACGTTTGCAGTGTGCGTTTCAATGTATGAACAGTTTATTTTCCTTGCTAGATTGGTTTTACTTGATGTGCTGTATTAAGATGTACCCTGTGTGATTTTAAAATATACTTTACATCGTTTGGTTTTAGTTTAATTTGTTTAGTGAATTACATAGCTTTGGTTTTAAAACATACTTATATTCCTGTAGGTAAATGTGTTTTTCTGTAGCCAGTAAACAAGTTTTGCTGCTGTGTAATTTATGCAGCTCAGGGATTTTCCCCATTATCTAGCTACATGTTTAATTTAAGGGATCTCTGATAGTGTGTGTTTAATCTAATGTGCTGGAACAATGGATGTACAAACGTTGTGTGAGTTGAAGGCTAAGAGAATGTGAAGAATGTTGATTTGTAAATAACTGACATAACTAATTAGTATGGGTATGCTAGTAATTAGTATGGGTATGCAAATTATGACTGTGGTACTTCAGCATAAATAGTGGCGTTGTTCATTAAAAGTCAGTTCATCTGAGTGTTTGATACATGCAGCTTCGTCTGGTGTTGTCATTTGACGCCAGCTATATATCACCACCGCCCAGGAAAGGGTCACTCTAACTCCGCAGCAGAACATCGATTCGCCGCGCCACCTTGGATCGGTACTTCGGGATACCGCAACCACCCCGAATCGGGACCTCGGCTCAGCGCCGTGCCCCGCATCTTCAAGGAGACTCTACCGAACCGCGGTTCGCCACGCAGACCGTCTCCAGCCTTCCAAAGGTCAGTAATCCGCTGCTCGAGACGCCGAGTGCCGTGCCGCTCGGTAGTCGGCGGATTTCCACCGGGGTGCTCCATATACTCTCGAGATCTCCACCGCCACGTGGTCTTCTACCCAAGCCGCTCGAGACGCCGGGTGCCGTGCCACTCGGTAGTCGGGCTTGGCAACACCAAAGAGGGGGTCAGATAGAGCAGGACCGCAGGCGGATACACCCATTCCGTCACACCTCTCTACTCCTACCCCTACCCTTTCTACTCCTATCCTACCCTCCCTACTCCCACCCCTACCCTCTCTACTCCTACCCCTACCCTCTCTACTCCTATCCTACCCTCCTACGCCTACCCTCGCTACTCCTACCGCTCTCTACTCCTACCCCTACCCTCTCTACTCCTACCCCTACCCTCCTACGCCTACCCTCTCTACTCCTATCCTACCCTCCTACGCCTACCCTCTCTACTCCTATCCTACCCTCCTACGCCTACCCCGCTACTCCTACCCCTACCCTCGCTACTCTACCCCTACTCTCCTACGCCTACCCTCGCTACTCCTACCCCTACCCTCCTATGCCTACCTCTCTACTCTCCCCTAACGCCTACCCTCTCTACTCCTATCCTACCCTCCTACGCCTACCCTCTCTACTCCTATCCTACCCTCCTACGCCTACCCTCGCTACTCCTACCCCTACCCTCTCTACTCCTACCCTCCTACGCCTACCCTCTCTACTCCTATCCTACCCTCTCTACTCCTATCCTACCCTCCTACGCCTACCCTCGCTACTCCTACCCCTACCCTCTCTACTATTACCCTCGCTACTCCTACCCCCCTACGCCTACCCTCTCTACTCCTACCCTCGCTACTCCTACCCCCCTACGCCTACCCTCTCTACTCCTACCCTCGCTACTCCTACCCCTACCTCTCTACTCCTACCCTCGCTACTCCTACCCCTACCCTCTCTACTCCTACCCTCGCTACTCCTACCCCTACCCTCTCTACTCCTACCCTCGCTACTCCTACCCCTACCCTCTCTACTCCTACCCTCGCTACTCCTACCCCTACCCTCTCTACTCCTACCCACGCTACTCCTACCCCTACCCTCTCTACTCCTACCCCTACCCTCTCTACTCCTACCCTCGCTACTCCTACCCTCGCTACTCCTACCCTCGCTACTCCTACGCTACCCTCTCTACCCTATCCCTACCCTCTCTCTACTCCTACCCCTACCCTCTCTACTCCATCCTACACTCTCTACTCCAATCCTACCCTCCTACGCCTACCTCGCTACTCCTACCCCTACCCTCTCTACTCCTACCCTCGCTACTCCTACCTACCCACCTCTCTACTCCTACCCTCGCTACTCCTACCCCTACCCTCTCTACTCCTACCCCTACCCTCTCTACTCCTACCCCTACCCTCTCTACTCCAACCCCTACCCTCTCTACCCCTCCTACCTCGACCCACCCCTACCCTCGCTACTCCTACCCCTACCCTCGCTACTCCTACCCTCGCTACTCCTACCCCTACCCTCTCTACTCCTACCCTCACTACTCCTACCCTACCCTCTCTACTCCTACCCTGCTACTCCTACCCTACCCTCACTACTCCTACCCCTACCCTCCTACGCCTACCCTCTCTACTCCTACCCCTACCCTCCTACGCCTACCCTCTCTACTCCTACCCCTACCCCTCCTACGCCTACCCTCTCTACTCTACCCCTACCCTCTCTACTCCTACCCTCGCTACTCCTACCTCGCTAACTCTCCTACCCCTACCCTCTCTACTCCTATCCTCGCTACTCCTACCCTCGCTACTCCTACCCTCGCTACTCCTACCCCTACCCTCTCTACTCCTATCCCTACCCTCTCTACTCCTATCCCTACCCTCTCTACTCCTACCCCTACCCTCTCTACTCCTATCCTACCCTCTCTACTCCAATCCTACACTCTCTACTCCAATCCTACCCTCCTACGCCTACCCTCGCTACTCCTACCCCTACCCTCTCTACTCCTACCCTCGCTACTCCTACCCCCTACGCCTACCCTCGCTACTCCTACCCCCCTACCCCTACCCTCTCTACTCCTACCCTCGCTACTCCTACCCCTACCCTCTCTACTCCTACCCTCGCTACTCCTACCCCTACCCTCTCTACTCCTACCCCTACCCTCTCTACTCCAACCCCTACCCTCTCTACTCCTACCCTCTCTACTCCTACCCTCGCTACTCCTACCCTCGCTACTCCTACCCTCGCTACTCCTACCCCTACCCTCTCTACTCCTACCCTCACTACTCCTACCCCTACCCTCTCTACTCCTACCCTCGCTACTCCTACCCCTACCCTCTCTACTCCTACCCCCTACCCTCCTACGCCTACCCTCTCTACTCCTACCCCTACCCTCCTACGCCTACCCTCTCTACTCCTACCCCTACCCTCCTACGCCTACCCTCTCTACTCCTACCCCTACCCTCTCTACTCCTACCCTCGCTACTCCTACCCCTACCCTCTCTACTCCTATCCTCGCTACTCCTACCCCTACCCTCTCTACTCCTACCCCTACCCTCCTACGCCTACCCTCTCTACTCCTATCCTCGCTACTCCTACCCCTACCCTCTCTACTCCTACCCCTACCCTCCTACGCCTACCCTCTCTACTCCTACCCCTACCCTCCTACGCCTACCCTCTCTACTCCTACCCCTACCCTCTCTACTCCTATCCTACCCTCTCTACTCCTATCCTACCCTCTCTACTCCTATCCTACCCTCTCTACTCCTATCCTACCCTCCTACGCCTACCCTCGCTACTCCTACCCTCTCTACTCCTATCCCTACCCGCTCTACTCCTACCCCTACCCTCCTACGCCTACCCTCTCTACTCCTATCCTACCTCCTACGCCTACCCTCGCTACTCCTACCCCTACCCTCGCTACTCCTACCCCTACCCTCCTACGCCTACCCTCTCTACTCCTACCCCTACCCTCCTACGCCTACCCTCCTACCCCTACCCTCCTACGCCTACCCTCTCTACGCCTACCCTCTCTGCTCCTATCCTACCCTCCTACGCCTACCCTCTCTACTCCTACCCTACCCTCCTACGCCTACCCTCTCTACTCCTACCCTCCTACGCCTACTCTCCTACGCCTACCCTCACTACTCCTACCCCTACCCTCTCTATTCCTACCCTCGCTACTCCTACCCCCCTACGCCTACCCTCTTACTCCTACCCTCGCTACTCCTACCCCCCTACGCCTACCCTCTCTACTCCTACCCTCGCTACTCCTACCCCCCTACGCCTACCCTCTCTACTCCTACCCTCGCTACTCCTACCCCCCTACGCCTACCCTCTCTACTCCTACCCTCGCTACTCCTACCCCCCTACGCCTACCCTCTCTACTCCTACCCTCGCTACTCCTACCCCCCTACACCTACCCTCTCTACTCCTACCCTCGCTACTCCTACCCCCTACGCCTACCCTCTCTACTCCTACCCTCCTACGCCTACCCTCCTACGCCTACCCTCACTACTCCTACCCCTACCCTCTCTACTCCTACCCTCGCTACTCCTACCCCCCTACGCCTACCCTCTCTACTCCTACCCTCGCTACTCCCTACCCCCTACGCCTACCCTCTCTACTCTACCCTCGCTACTCCTACCCCCCTACGCCTACCTCTCTACTCCTACCCTCGCTACTCCTACCCCCTACGCCTACCCTCTCTACTCCTACCCCTACCCTCTCTACTCCTACCCGCTACTCCTACCCCTACCCTCCTACGCCTACCCTTGCTACTCCTACCCCTACCCTCTCTACTCCTACCCTCGCTACTCCTACCCCTACCCTCGCTACTCCTACCCCTACCCTCGCTACTCCTACCCTCCTACGCCTACCCTCGCTACTCCTACCCCTACCCTCTCTACTCCTACCCCTACCCTCGCTACTCCTACCCCTACCCTAATTTTTCAATGCAAATCCGTCAAACGAAAGCATTTTGTGAGGACTGCGCACAAAATGCACAGGTTTGACGGAAGACAAGGCAGTGACTGTCATTTGTGACGGATTTGGCAAAAAAAACATGCGCAGTGGCGTATTGCACACAAATTTGTGCGTTTCCCATTTTTTTAACCAAAAACAACAGATTTCGATTAAATGCAATTAAAAACCACACCTATGACAAGGTAATAAATAGCGTCAGCCATTTTCAAACGGTGACTGTGTCTGTTCTTTTGTTGGGCAGATACAGCGTCCCGAGTGGTTGGTGGTTTTTGGTGAGCAGAGCGAGAGAGAGGCGAAAGCAGGGCAGGAGCAAGTAAGTCACACAGAGTAACAGAGTGCATGATATCCAGAAAAACCCGAGTCATACAAAGTAACTAAAATGCATCAAATCCAGAAAAACCCGAGTTACACAAAGAAACTAAAATGCAAGAAATCCATAAAAACCCGAGTTACACAAAGTAACTAAAATGCATGATATCCAGAAAAACCCGAGTCATACAAAGTAACTAAAATGCATCAAATCCAGAAAAACCCGAGTTACACAAAGAAACTAAAATGCATGAAATCCAGAAAAACCCGAGTCACACAGAGTAACTAAAATGCATCAAATCCAGAAAAACCCGAGTCACACAGAGTAACTAAAATGCATGATATCCAGAAAAACCCGAGTCATACAAAGTAACTAAAATGCATCAAATCCAGAAAAACCCGAGTTACACAAAGAAACTAAAATGCATGAAATCCATAAATGCCCGAGTTACACAGAGTTACTAAAATGCAAGAAATCCAGAAAAACACGAGTCACACAAAGTAACTAAAATGCATGATATCTTGAAAAACCCGAGTCACACAGAGTAAATAAAATGCATGAAATCCAGAAAAACCCGAGTTACACAGAGTAACTAAAATGCATGATATCCAGAAAAACCCGAGTTACACAGAGTAACTAAAATGCATGAAATCCAGAAAAACCAAAGTCACACTGAGTAACTAAAATGCATGATCTCCAAAAAAACCCGAGTCACACAGAGTAACTAAAATGCATGAAATCCAGAAAAACCCGAATTACAGAGTAACTAAAACCCAAGTCACACAGAGTAACTAAAACCCGAGTTACACAGAGTAACTAAAATGCATGAAATCCAAAAAAACCGAGTCACACTGAGTAACTAAAATGCATGATATCCAGAAAAACCCGAGTCACACTGAGTAACTAAAATGCATGAAATCCAGAAAACCAGTCACACAGAGTAACTAAAATACATGATATCCATAAAAACCCGAATTACAGAGTAACTAAAACCCAAGTCACACAGAGTAACTAAAACCCGAGTTACACAGAGTAACTAAGATGCATGAAATCCAGAAAAACCCGAGTCACACAGAGTAACTAAAATGCATGAAATCCAGAAAAACCCGAATTACACAGTAACTAGAAACCCAAGTCACACAGAGTAACTAAAATGCATGAAATACAGAAAACCCGAGTCACACAGAGTAACTAAAATGCATGAAATACAGAAAAACCCGAGTCACACAGAGTAACTAAAATGCATGAAATCCAGAAAAACCCGAATTACAGAGTAACTAGAACCCAGGTCACACAGAGTAACTAAAACCCAAGTCACAGAGTAACTAAAATGCATGAAATACAGAAAACCCGAGTCACACACAGTAACTAAAATGCATGAAATCCAGAAAAACCTGAGTCACACAGAGCAACTAAGATGCATGAAATCCAGAAAAACCCGAATTACCTAGTAACTAAAACCCAAGTCACACAGAGTAACTAAAACCTGAGTTACACAGAGTAACTAAAACCTGAGTTACACAGAGTAACTAAAATGCATGAAATCCAGAAAAACCCGAATTACAGAGTAACTAAAACCCGAGTTACGGAGAGTAACTAAAATGCATGAAATCCAAAAAACCCGAATTACAGAGTAACTAAAACCCAAGTCACACAGAGTAACTAAAACACGAGTTACACAGAGTAACTAAAATGCATGAAATCCAGAAAAACCTGAGTCACACACAGTAACTAAAATGCATGAAATCCACAAAACCAGAGTCACACAGAGTAACTAAAATGCATGATATCCAGAAAAACCCGAGTCACAGAGTAACTAAAATGCATGAAATCCAGAAAACCCGAGTCACACACAGTAACTAAAATGCATGAAATCAAGAAAACCCGAGTCACACAGAGTAACTAAAATGCATGAAATCCAGAAAAACCCGAAATACAGAGTAACTAAAACCCAAGTCACACAGAGTAACTAAAACCCGAGTTACACAGAGTAACTAAAATGCATGAAATCCAGAAAAACCCGAGTTACACAGAGTAACTAAAATGCATGATATCCAGAAAAACCCGAGTCACAGAGTAACTAAAATGCATGAAATCCAGAAAATCCCGAGTCACACAGAGTAACTAAAATGCATGAAATCCAGAAAAAACAGAATTAGAGAGTAACTAAAACCCAAGTCACACAGAGTAACTAAAACACGAGTTACACAGAGTAACTAAAATGCATGAAATCCAGAAAAACTCGAGTCACACACAGTAACTAAAATGCATGAAATCCAGAAAACCAGAGTCACACAGAGTAAATAAAATGTATGAAATCCAGAAAAACCCGAGTCACACAGAGTATTTAAAATGCATGAAATCCATGAAAACCCAAATTACAGAGTAACTAAAATCCAAGTCACACAGAGTAACTAAAACCCGAGTTACACAGAGTAACTAAAACCCGAGTTACACAGAGTAACTAAAACCCGAGTTACACAGAGTAACTAAAATGCATGAAATCCAGAAAAACATGAGTCACACAGAGTAACTAAAATGCATGAAATCCAGAAAAACCCGAATTACAGAGTAACTAAAACCCAAGTCACACAGAGTAACTAAAACCCGAGTTAAACAGAGTAACTAAATGCATGAAATCCAGAAAAACCCAAGTCACACAGAGTAACTAAAATGCATGAAATCCAGAAAAACCCGAATTACAGAGTAACTAAAACCCAAGTCACACAGAGTAACTAAAACCCGAGTTACACAGAGTAACTAAAATGCATGAAATCCAGAAAAACCCGAGTTACACAGAGTAACTAAAATGCATGATATCCAGAAATACCCGAGTCACAGAGTAACTAAAACACGAGTTACACAGAGTAACTAAAATGCATGAAATACAGAAAACCCGAGTCACACAGAGTAACTAAAATGCATGAAATACAGAAAAACCCGAGTCACACACAGTAACTAAAATGCATGAAATCCAGAAAAACCCGAATTACAGAGTAACTAGAACCCAAGTCACACAGAGTAACTAAAACCCGAGTTACAGAGTAACTAAGATGCATGAAAACCAGAAAAACCCAAGTCACACAGAGTAACTAAAATGCATGAAATCCAGAAAAACCCGAGTTACACAGAGTAACTAAAATGCATGATATCCAGAAATACCCGAGTCACAGAGTAACTAAAACACGAGTTACACAGAGTAACTAAAATGCATGAAATCCAGAAAACCAGAGTCACACAGAGTAAATAAAATGCATGAAATCCAGAAAAACCCGAGTCAGAGTAACTAAAATGCATGAAATCCATAAAAACCTAAATTACAGAGTAACTAAAATCCAAGTCACACAGAGTAACTAAAACCCGAGTCACACAGAGTAACTAAAATGCATGAAATACAGAAAAACCCGAGTCACACACAGTAACTAAAATGCATGAAATACAGAAAAACCCGAATTACAGAGTAACTAGAACCCAAGTCACACAGAGTAACTAAAACCCGAGTTACAGAGTAACTAAGATGGATGAAAACCAGAAAAACCCAAGTCACACAGAGTAACTAAAATGCATGAAATCCAGAAAAACCCGAATTACAGAGTAACTAAAACCCAAGTCACACAGAGTAACTAAAACCCGAGTTACACAGAGTAACTAAAATGCATGAAATCCAGAAAAACCCGAGTCACACAGAGTAACTAAAATGCATGAAATCCAGAAAAACCCGAGTCACACAGAGTAACTAAAATGCATGATATCCAGAAAAACCCGAATTACAGAGTAACTAGAACCCAAGTCACACAGAGTAACTAAAACCCGAGTTACACAGAGTAATTAAAATGCATGAAATCCAGAAAAACCCGAGTTACACAGAGTAACTAAAATGCATGATATCCAGAAAAACCCGAGTCACAGAGTAACTAAAATGCATGAAATCCAGAAAATCCCGAGTCACACAGAGTAACTAAAATGGATGAAATCCAGAAAAAACAGAATTAGAGAGTAACTAAAACCCGAGTTACAGAGTAACTAAAATGCATGAAATCCAGAAAAACCCGAATTACCGAGTAACTAAAACCCAAGTCACACAGAGTAACTAAAACCCGAGTTACACAGAGTAACTAAAATGCATGAAATCCAAAAAACCCGAATTACAGAGTAACTAAGACCCAAGTCACACAGAGTAACTAAAACACGAGTTACACAGAGTAACTAAAATGCATGAAATCCAGAAAAACCCGAGTCACACACAGTAACTAAAATGCATGAAATCCAGGAAAACCCAAATTACAGAGTAACTAAAATCCAAGTCACACAGAGTAACTAAAACCCGAGTTACACAGAGTAACTAAAATGCATGAAATCCAAAAAACCCGAATTACAGAGTAACTAAGACCCAAGTCACACAGAGTAACTAAAACACGAGTTACACAGAGTAACTAAAATGCATGAAATCCAAAAAAACCGAGTCACACACAGTAACTAAAATGCAGGAAAACCCCAGGAAAAAACCCGAGTCACACAGAGTAACTAAAATGCATGAAATCAGAAAAAACCCGAATTACAGAGTAACTAAAACCCAAGTCACACAGAGTAACTAAAACCCGAGTTACACAGAGTAACTAAAATGCATGAAATCCAAAAAAAACACCGAATTAAAGCAGTAACTAAAAACCCAGTCACACAGAGTAACTAAAACACTGTTACACAGAGTAACTAAAATGCCATGAAACCAGAAAAACCCGAGTTACACAGAGTAACTAAAATGCATGAAATCCAAAAAACCCGAATTACAGAGTAACTAAAACCCAAGTCACACAGAGTAACTTAAACAAGTTGCATGAAATTGAAACAGAAAACCGAGTTACACAGAGTAACTAAAATGCATGAAATACAGAAAAACCCGAGTCAAACACAGTAACAAAAATGCATGAAATACAGAAAACCCGAGTCACACAGAATAACTAAAATGCATGAAATCCAGAAAAACCCGAAAACACAGTAACTAGAATGCAGTGAAACAGAGTAAAAAACCCGAGTCACACAGAGTAACTAAAATGCATGAAATCCAGAAAAACCCGAATTACAGAGTAACTAGAACCCAAGTCACACAGAGTAACTAATACCCGAGTTACAGAGTAACTAAGATGCATGAAATCCAGACAAACCCGAGTCACACAGAGTAACTAAAATGCATGAAATCCAGAAAAACCCGAATTACAGAGTAACTAAAACCCAAGTCACACAGAGTAACTAAAACCCGAGTTACACAGAGTAACTAAAATGAATGAAATCCAGAAAAAACAGAATTAGAGAGTAACTAAAACCCGAGTTACAGAGTAACTAAAATGCATGAAATCCAGAAAAACCCGAGTCACACACAGTAACTAAAATGCATGAAATCCAGAAAACCAGAGTCACACAGAGTAAATATAATGCATGAAATCCAGAAAAACCCGAGTCACACAGAGTAACTAAAATGCATGAAATGCATAAAAACCCGAGTCAGAGTAACTAAAATGCATGAAATCCAGGAAAACCCAAATTACAGAGTAACTAAAATCCAAGTCACACAGAGTAACTAAAACCCGAGTTACACAGAGTAACTAAAACCCGAGTTACACAGAGTAACTAAAACCCGAGTTACACAGAGTAACTAAAACCCGAGTTACACAGATTAACTAAAACTCGAGTTACACAGAGTAACTAAAACCCGAGTTACACAGAGTAACTAAAATGCATGAAATCCAAAAAAACCGAGTCACACAGAGTAACTAAAATGCATGAGATCCAGAAAAACCCGAATTACAGAGTAACAAAATCCTGAGTTACACAGAGTAACTAAAATGCATGAAATCCAGAAAAACCCGAATTACAGAGTAACTAAAACCCAAGTCACAAAGAGTAACTAAAATGCATGAAATACAGAAAACCCGAGTCACACAGAGTAACTAAAATGCATGAAATACAGAAAAACCCGAGTCACACACAGTAACTAAAATGCATGAAATCCAGAAAAACCCGAGTCACACAGAGTAACTAAAATGCATGATATCCAGAAAAACCCGAATTACAGAGTAACTGGAACCCAAGTCACACAGAGTAACTAAAACCCGAGTTACAGAGTAATTAAAATGCATGAAATCCAGAAAAACCCGAGTTACACAGAGTAACTAAAATGCATGATATCCAGAAAAACCCGAGTCACAGAGTAACTAAAATGCATGAAATCCAGAAAATCCCGAGTCACACAGAGTAACTAAAATGGATGAAATCCAGAAAAAACAGAATTAGAGAGTAACTAAAACCCAAATCACACAGAGTAACTAAAACCCGAGTTACACAGAGTAACTAAAATGCATCAAATCCAAAAAACCCGAATTACAGAGTAACCAAAACCCAAGTCACACAGAGTAACTAAAACACGAGTTACACAGAGTAACTAAAATGCATGAAATCCAGAAAAACCCGAGTCACACACAGTAACTAAAATGCATGAAATCCAGAAAACCAGAGTCACACAGAGTAAATATAATGCATGAAATCCAGAAAAACCCGAGTCACACAGAGTAACTAAAATGCATGAAATGCATAAAAACCCGAGTCAGAGTAACTAAAATGCATGAAATCCAGGAAAACCCAAATTACAGAGTAACTAAAATCCAAGTCACACAGAGTAACTAAAACCCGAGTTACACAGAGTAACTAAAACCCGAGTTACACAGAGTAACTAAAACCCGAGTTACACAGAGTAACTAAAACCCGAGTTACACAGAGTAACTAAAACCCGAGTTACACAGATTAACTAAAACCCGAGTTACACAGAGTAACTAAAACCCGAGTTACACAGAGTAACTAAAACCCGAGTTACACAGAGTAACTAAAACCCGAGTTACACAGAGTAACTAAAACCCGAGTTACACAGAGTAACTAAAACCCGAGTTACACAGATTAACTAAAACCCGAGTTACACAGAGTAACTAAAACCCGAGTTACACAGAGTAACTAAAATGCATGAAATCCAAAAAAAACGAGTCACACAGAGTAACTAAAATGCATGAGATCCAGAAAAACCCGAATTACAGAGTAACAAAATCCCGAGTTACACAGAGTAACTAAAATGCAGGATATCCAGAAAAACCCTTATTACACAGTAACTAAAATGCATGAAATCCAGAAAAACCCGAATTACAGAGTAAATAAAATGCATGAAATCCAGAAAAACTCGAGTCACAGAGTAACCTAAATGCATGAGATGCATAAAAACCTAAGTCAGAGTAACTAAAATGCATGAAATCCAGAAAAACATGAGTCACACAGAGTAACTAAAATGCATGAAATACAGAAAAACCCGAGTCAAACACAGTAACTAAAATGCATGAAATCCAAAAAAAAACGAATTACAGAGTAACTAGAACCCAAGTCACACAGAGTAACTAAAACCCGATTTACACAGAGTAACTAAAATGCATGAAATCCAGAAAAACCCGAATTACAGAGTAACTAGAACCCAAGTCACACAGAGTAACTAAAACCCGAGTTACAGAGTAACTAAGATGCATGAAATCCAGACAAACCCGAGTCACACAGAGTAACTAAAATGCATGAAATCCAGAAAAACCCGAATTACAGAGTAACTAAAACCCAAGTCACACAGAGTAACTAAAACCCGAGTTACACAGAGTAACTAAAATGCATGAAATCCAGAAAAACCCGAGTTACACAGAGTAACTAAAATGGATGAAATCCAGAAAAAACAGAATTAGAGAGTAACTAAAACCCGAGTTACAGAGTAACTAAAATGCATGAAATCCAGAAAAACACGAATTACAGAGTAACTAAAACCCAAGTCACACAGAGTAACTAAAACCCGAGTTACACAGAGTAACTAAAATGCATCAAATCCAAAAAACTCGAATTACAGAGTAACCAAAACCCAAATCACACAGAGTAACTAAAACACGAGTTACACAGAGTAACTAAAATGCATGAAATCCAGAAAAACCCGAGTCACACACAGTAACTAAAATGCATGAAATCCAGAAAACCAGAGTCACACAGAGTAAATATAATGCATGAAATCCAGAAAAACCCGAGTCACACAGAGTAACTAAAATGCATGAAATCCAGGAAAACCCAAATTACAGAGTAACTAAAATCCAAGTCACACAGAGTAACTAAAACCCGAGTTACACAGAGTAACTAAAACCCGAGTTACACAGAGTAACTAAAACCCGAGTTACACAGAGTAACTAAAACCCGAGTTACACAGAGTAACTAAAACCCGAGTTACACAGAGTAACTAAAATGCATGAAATCCAGAAAAACCTAAGTCAGAGTAACTAAAATGCATGAAATCCAGAAAAACCTAAGTCAGAGTAACTAAAATGCATGAAATCCAGAAAAACATGAGTCACACAGAGTAACTAAAATGCATGAAATCCAGAAAAACCCGAATTACAGAGTAACTAAAACCCGAGTCACACAGAGTAACTAAAATGCATGAAATACAGAAAAACCCGAGTCACACACAGTAACTAAAATGCATGAAATCCAGAAAAACCCGAGTCACACAGAGTAACTAAAATGCATGATATCCAGAAAAACCCGAATTACAGAGTAACTGGAACCCAAGTCACACAGAGTAACTAAAACCCGAGTTACACAGAGTAACTAAAATGCATGAAATCCAGAAAAACCCGAGTCACAGAGTAACTAAAATGCATGAAATCCAGAAAATCCCGAGTCACACAGAGTAACTAAAATGGATGAAATCCAGAAAAAACAGAATTAGAGAGTAACTAAAACCCAAGTCACACAGAGTAACTAAAACCCGAGTTACACAGAGTAACTAAAATGCATCAAATCCAAAAAACCCGAATTACAGAGTAACCAAAACCCAAGTCACACAGAGTAACTAAAACACGAGTTACACAGAGTAACTAAAATGCATGAAATCCAGAAAAACCCGAGTCACACACAGTAACTAAAATGAATGAAATCCAGAAAACCAGAGTCACACAGAGTAAATATAATGCATGAAATCCAGAAAAACTCGAGTCACACAGAGTAACTAAAATGCATGAAATCCAGGAAAACCCAAATTACAGAGTAACTAAAATCCAAGTCACACAGAGTAACTAAAACCCGAGTTACACAGAGTAACTAAACCCGAGTTACACAGAGTAACTAAAACCGAGTTACACAGATTTAACTAAAACCCGAGTTACACAGAGTATACTAAAACCCGAGTTACACAGAGTAACTAAAATGCATGAAATCCAAAAAACCGAGTCACACAGAGTAACTAAAAATGCCATGAGATCCAGAAAAACAAACGAATTCAGAGTAACAAAATCCCGAGTTACACAGAGTAACTAAAATGCATGATATCCAGAAAAACTGATTAAACACAGTAACCAAAACTCATGAAACCAGAAAAACCGAATTACAGAGTAATAAAATGCATGAAATCCAGAAAAACTCGAGTCACAGAGTAACCTAAATGCATGAAGATCCATAAAAACCCTAAGTCACAGAGTAACTAAAATGCATGAAATCCAGAAAAAAAACGAATTACAGAGTAACTAAAACCCGAGTTACACAGAGTAACTAAAATGCATGAAATCCAGAACCCGAGTCACACAGAGTAACTAAAATGCATGAAATCCAGAAAACCCGAGTCACACAGAGTAACTAAAATCATGAATCCAGAAAAACCGAGTCACACAGAGTACTAAAACCAAGTCACAGAGTAACTAATACCGAGTTACACAGAGTAGTAAATGCATGAAATCCAGTAAAACCCGAGTTGACACGAGTAACTAAACCTAAGTCACACAGAGTAACTAAAACCAAGTCACAGAGTAATCTAAAACCGAGTCACACAGAGTAACTAAAATGCAATGAAATCCAGAAAAACCGAGTCACACAGAGTAACTAAAATGCATGATATCCAGAAAACCCGAGTTACACAGAAGTAACTAAAATGCAAGAAATCCAGACAAACCGAGTCACACAGTAACTAAATTGGATGATAACAGAAAAAACCCGAGTTACACAGAGTAACTAAATGCTGAAATCCAGAAAACCCGAGTCAGTAACTAAAATGCATGAAATCCAGAAAAACCGAGTCACACAGAGTAACTAAAATGCATGAAATCCAGAAAAACCCGAATTACAGAGTAACAAAATCCCGAGTTTCACAGAGTAACTAAAATGCATGAAATCCAGAAAACCAGTCACACAGAGTAACTAAAATGCATGAAACCAGAAAAAAGAGTCCACACAGAGTAACTAAAATGCGTGAAATCCAGAGAAACCCGAATTACACAGAGTAACTAAAATGCATGAAATCCGAAAAACCCGAATTACAGAGTAAAAAATCCCGAGTTCACAGAGTAACTAAAATGCATGATATCCAGAAAACCGAATTACAGAGTAATAAAATGCATGAATCAGAAAAACCGAGTCACACAGAGTAACCTAATGCATGGATCCATAAAACCCAAGTCAGAGTAACTAAAATGCATGAAATCAAAAACCGAATACAGAGTAACCCAAGTCACACAAGTAACTAAAATGCATGAAATCCAGAAAAACCCGAATTACAGAGTAACTAAACCAAGTCACACAGAGTAACTAAACCCGAGTTACACAGAGTAACTAAAATGCATGAAATCCAGAAAAACCCGAGTTACACAGAGTAACTAAAATGCATGAAATCCAGAAATACCTGAATTACAGAGTAACTAAAACCCAAGTCAAACAGAGTAACTAATACCCGAGTTACACAGAGTAGCTAAAATGCATGAAATCCAGTAAAACCCGAGTGACACAGAGTAACTAAAACCCAAGTTACACAGAGTAGCTAAAACCCAAGTCACAGAGTAACTAAAACCCGAGTCACACAGAGTAACTAAAATGCAAGAAATCCAGAAAAACCCGAGTCACAGAGTAACTAAAATGCATGAAATCCAGAAAAACCCGAGTCGCAGAGTAACTAAAACCCAAGTCAGAGTAACTAAAATGCATGAAATCCAGAAAAACCCGAGTCACACCGAGTAACTAAAATGCAAGAAATCCAGACAAACCCGAGTCACACAGAGTAACTAAAATGGATGATATCCAGAAAAACCCGAGTCACACAGAGTAACTAAAATGCATGATATCCAGAAAAACCCGAGTTACACCGAGTAACTAAAATGCATGATATCCAGAAAAACCCGAGTTACAGAGTAACTAAAATGCAAGAAATCCAGACAAACCCGAGTCACACAGAGTAACTAAAATGCAAGAAATCCAGACAAACCCGAGTCACACAGAGTAACTAAAATGGATGATATCCAGAAAACCCGAGTTACACAGAGTAACTAAAATGCATGAAATCCAGAAAAACCCGAGTTACACAGAGTAACTAAAATGCAGGATATCCAGAAAAACCCGAGTTACACAGAGTAACTAAAATGCAAGAAATCTAGACAAACCCGCTGTTAAGGATCTTAGTACCCCAGGCGCCCCTTTCTGCTGAAACACAGGAGTTATTTGTATCCACACACAGAATAGCCGACACATAAACTGTGGAGTTGTTGCCGATTCAAAATCCAAATGGAGAATGCTTTATTACAGGTTTTCAGGTACAGAAACAATGGACACATGCCCAGCCGTGGAACAATGGTTGGAGTCAGATAACAATCTGACTGGGGGAAGGTGTGGGTTGTTGGAGTACCTGAAGACAAAGGAATCCATTACTTACAGGAGGGTGTAAAGTATACAAAGACTGGGTCATAATACAGAGGTTCAGCTATACAGCGGGAATAAAACATAAGGAAAAATAAATGAAAATAAACATTGCAGCAGCCGTTTCGTCACAATGCTCCCCCATGATCAGCACTCCGGCAGATACAGCCAGACCCCGACGGGTCGGCTCGGGGAAAGTCCGAGCCTGCTCACAGCTAGCGTTCAAGTTCAGTTTGTCGACTCAACCCATCAGCATTGCTGTTCTGCTTCCCTGGTTGATAGTGGATGGTGAAGTCAAAGGCTTGTAGGGCCAGGCTCCATCGCAATAGCCTGCCATTGTCTCCTGCGACCCTGTGAAGCCAGACCAATGGGTTGTGGTCAGTGAGCAGGGAAAAGGGGCAGCCATAGAGATAGGGCTGTAACTTCTTTAGGGCCCACACAACAGCAAGGCATTCCTTTTCGTTGGCCGCATAACTAACCTCCCATGGCAGTAACCTTCGGCTCAAAAAGGCCATAGGGTGCTCTTGTCCATCCTCGCCAACTTGGCTCAGTACTGCCCCCAGTCCAAATGTAGAAGCATCTGTATGAACGAGAAAACGTTTAGATGGATCAGGGGCAGATAGCAGAGGGCATCAGTGAGAGCACGCTTTAGCTGTTTGAAGGCTTCCTCGCACTCTGAGGCCCAGGTCACCTGACTGGGTAGGCTCTTTTTTGTCAGATCAGTGACGGGCTTCGCTATACTGCTATAGTTGGGGACAAATTTCCTATAGTAGCCTGTCGACCCAAGAAAAGCCATCACTTGGGTCTTCGTACGGGGTGTGGGCCAGTTGATTATTGCCACAACTTTTGCTGGCTCGGGCCGCTGTTTTCCCCACACACCCGGTGGCCCAAGTATTGTACCTCTGCCATAGTGATATGACACTTTTCTGGCTTTAAAGTCAGCCCAGCTTGATGGATCCTGTCTAGTACAGTTTCTATGCGGAGGAGATGCTCCTCCCATGTCGCGCTGTAGATGGCAAAGTCATCTAAGTAGACCCCGACTAAGCCTTGGAGGCCATCGAGTAATCTGTCCACCATCCTCTGAAAGCTGGCCGGGGCATTCTTCATCCTGAAAGGCATTACCTTAAATTGGTACAGGCCAAACGGGGTGATGAACGTAGATTTGGGGATGGCATCGGGAGCCAGGGGGATCTGCCAGTAACCCTTACATAGGTCGATAGTGGTCAGATAATTCCCCCTAGCTATCCGGTCCAACAGCTCATCAACTCGAGGCATGGGGTAGGCATCGCTTACAGTCTTCTCATTGAGTCTTCTGTAATCCACACAGAACCGGATAGTCCCATCCCGCTTGGGTACTAGGACTACAGGAGGGGCCCAGGGGCTGTCTGAGCCCTCAATGACTCCCAGGCGGCGCATCTCCTGCAGCTCCTTACACATCCCGTCTCTAACCGACTCAGGGATCTGAAAAGAAGGTTGCCCAAGGGGGGTCCGGCCCTGTGTTTCTACCTTGTGCAGGGCTAGCTCGGTGTAGCCTGGCTCCCCAGACAGGACTCCTTGGTTCCTGGCTAGCAGAGCCCGGGCTTGCTCTTTTTCCAGGTCGCTAAGCACTTCTCCTAGCTGTACAGATTCCACCTTGTCTGAGGGGTTCCCTTCCCCAGGAGGTCAGGTAAGGGAAGCCCTTCTAGATATTCAGAGGTGGGGGGCGCAGATGGCCACCACCTCCTCAGGCCACTCACGGTAGGGTTTCAGCATGTTCACATGGAACATGTGTCGTTCTTTTGTTCTTCGACTCGATAGGGACCTTACCAAGCTGCCTGCAGTTTGTTTTGCCTCGTATGTTCAAGCACTAGGACTTTTTGTCCCACCTGGAAGCTACGGTCTCAGGCCCCCCTATCATACCAGGTGCGCTGGCGTTTTTACCCGATAGGCCGTCCGTGAGAACCTCCTGAGTGAACTCTCCCATTCGGTCCCTCAGCTCCAGGACGAACTGCAGAATAGGGGTCCCTTCTGCACGCTCATCCCCTTCCCAGTATTCCCTAACCAGGTCAAGGGGCCCCTTCATCCTCTGCCCGTACAGTAATTCAAAGGGGGAGAACCCAGTGGATTCTTGGGGGGACCTCCCGGTAGGCAAACAGAAGGTGCAGCAGGAACTTCTCCCAATTTTTGCACTTGGTGATAAAGGTAGCCAGAAGTTGTTTCAGGGTGCCATTGAATTGCTCGCATAACTCATTGGTTTGTGGGTGATAAGGTGAACTCCTGATCGGCTTTATGCCACACAGCCTCCACAACTGGTTGGTAACTTCCGCAGTAAACTGGGTGCCCTGGTCCGAGAGTATCTCTTGGGGGAATCCCACCCTGGAGAACAGTCCGACCAAAGCATCCGCCACCGTTTCGGCCTGGATGTTGGACAACACAACCGCTTCGGTGTACCGGGTGGCATAATCCACCACTGTCAAAATGTACTTCTTCCCTGATGGGCTGGTCTTGGCCAGGGGCCCTATGATATCGACGGCGACCCGGCTAAAGGGCTCCTCCACAATGGGGAGGGGGTGTAGCTTCACTATGGTGCCGTCTCCTTTCTTCCCCACACGCTGACAGCTGTCGCACACCTGGCAGTACTGTCGGATGTCCTTGGATACCCCTGGCCAGAAAAAGTTTTGGGTGAGCCGGTGTCTGGTGCGGCCAACCCCAAGGTGTCTGGCCAAGGGTATGTCATGGGCAAGCCGCAGTAACGCTTGTCTATATTTCCGGAGCACTATGAGCTGTTGGGTGAACCTCGCCTCTCTGGTACCTGATATAACAGCCCCTTTTCCCAAATAAAACATTCCCCCTCTAACCCCCTCGTCCCTCCTCTACCCTACTCCTATAAACCTCTAAGGAGGGGTCCTCTCTCACCTCCCTCCCGAAGTCAGTGGGGGCATCCCAGGGAGGGGTACTAGCGACTCGGGTGGGCGAAGGGCTATTGCTCCTTACCTGAGCCTCGTTGAAGTGCGAGTCGACC
Source organism: Leptobrachium leishanense (assembly GCA_009667805.1). Lineage (NCBI taxonomy): Eukaryota > Metazoa > Chordata > Amphibia > Anura > Megophryidae > Leptobrachium > Leptobrachium leishanense. The sequence continues at coordinate 538,982,997 of CM019063.1, forward strand.
TCTGCAGCAGGGCTCTGCCCTCTTGTTGTCACTGGGCAGGTTTCCTCGGCAGGACAAAGGTAAAAACCCGGTGTGAGCTGTCCCAGATCGTTGCCCTGTAGCACATTTGCAGGTAGGTCTCTCATCAGACCAACGTCCACCATGCCTGCTCCGGCGCCCTCAGTTCGGACTGTGGGTAGTCTGTGCACTGCTCCTCCAGCCACACGGACTGCGACTGCCCCATTGGTTTTGTTAGAATCCCGAACCAGATGGTGTTTTACCAGGGTGATGGTGGCTCCGGTGTCTTGAAGACCATGGGCTGGTTTCCAGTTAATTCACACCGGTTGTCGGTCGTGTTGGCGGTTGTCCTCTGCGGCGGCCTGCACGGGGTTGACTTCGTGTAGGTTGGCCCAGGTTTCTTCACTCCCTGTAGATACTTCAAAAGTGGGGTGGTATTCGGGCACTGTGAAGGAACCGTTCCCTTCCGTCTGTCCTGGCTCTCCAGACACCCCTTCGTTGCGGTCAGCCCGGCTACTGGGAGCGCTGTCCTCAGTGCCTCGAGCGACTTGACCTGCCTGCTTCTGTTCCTCTGCCCTGGAGCCATTAGGAATCTCCAGAAGGCCGCTCTCTGCCTTCTGAGGGTGAGTGTGGAGTGTAGCGTAGTTTGTAATAAAGACACCAGGCGCGGCTGTATGCTTTAAAACCGGATTCTCTCTCTCTGAGCTCTGAGAGTTCTCTGACCTTTTAATGAACAAAACGCCACCATTTATGCTGAAATCCAACAGTCATAATTTGCATACCCATACTAATTACTTTATGTCAGTTATTTACAATAAACATTCTTTACATTCTCTAGCCTTCAGCTCACACAACATTTGTATATCCATTGTTCTAACACATCAGATTAAACACACACTATCAGAGATCCCTTGAATTAAACATGCAGCTAGATAATGGGAAAAGCCCTGTTGCATAAATTACACAGCAGTAAAGCTTGTTTACTGTTTACACAAAAACACATTTACCTACAGAAATATAAGTATTTTTAAAACCAAAGCTATGCCATTTTACACTAAACTAAATTAAACTAAAACCAAACGATGTAATATATATTTAAAACCACACGATATAAATGAACATAAAGTCTCTTGGGGTTTGAAGCATGGAGCGTTACATCATGTCAGTTATTTACAATAAACATTCTTTACATTCTCTAGCCTTCAGCTCACACAATGTCAGGTTTGTGCCAGGAAGGAGCCATGGCACGACCTCAGTGTGTTGTTATATTCCCAAGCGCTGGGGGTGAGCAGGCAGAAAGACACTGGAGACAGTATATGCACAACAAAGCTTGTATTGTGGGATGGTTCACAGCAAACAGTCCAGCACAGAACAGATAGTAACACAGGCAAGTGGATGGTGAGCCACGTAGTCTCTCGCTAGTTCCTCTTGAGGGGAAGCAGGAGCCTTTGGTAATAGTACCTGATGGAAGGTCTTCCTCCTGGAGAGAGCTTGAGGACTGGAAGCCACTTGAGAGTCTCTGGACCCACTGGATAGTGGGCCACGCAGTGGATCTTCCAGCAAGCAGGAACCATGTAATGCAGACACAGCAAGGATGGAATACCTGGTGTACACGGCAGAGCGGAATATACAGGAACATACAATAAGAGGGAGCTCTCAGGACCTCTGACATAAGGAAGGGAAAACACAAAATTAAAGAGCAAAGGGGAGGAGGGTGTGGTCTGGTTTTATGCAAAACCTCAGGTTCAGACACAGAGTTAACCCTTAGGTGGGAAGCAGGTAATGAGAGCAAGTGACCCAGGCTGACCACAGCAGACTCTCAGGGCTGAGGCATGACACACAACATTTGTATATCCATTGTTCTAACACATCAGATTAAACACACACTCAGAGATCCCTTGAATTAAACATGCAGCTAGATAATGGGAAAAGCCCTGGTGCATAAATTACACAGTAGTAAAGCTTGTTTAGATGTATACACAAAAACACATTTACCTACAGGAATATAAGTATTTTTAAAACCAAAGCTATGCCATTTTACACTAAACTAAATTAAACTAAAACCAAACGATGTAAAATATATTTAAAACCACACAATATAAATGAACATAAAGTCTCTTGAGGTTTGAAGCACGGAGCGTTACATCAGCTCCATGACAGGCACTTTGTGGTAATAATGAACTGCAGCCCGAGGCTTTGGAGGGGGGCCGGGTCGAGCCCCGAGAGGGCGCTGGTTACCTCTGGTACATGGTCTCCTCACATGTCAGGGAGAGTCCGGCCCATTAATGAGAACGCAGAGAGAGTCCGGCCCTTTAATGAGAACGCAGAGAGAGTCCGGCCCATTAATGAGAACGCAGAGAGAGTCCGGCCCATTAATGAGAAAGCAGAGAGAGTCCGGCCAATTAATTAGAAAGCAGAGAGAGTCCGGCCCATTAATGAGAACGCAGGGAGAGTCCGGCCCGTTAATGAGAACGCAGGGAGAGTCCGGCCCGTTAATGAGAACGCGGGGAGAGTCCGGCCCGTTAATGAGAACGCAGGGAGAGTCCTGCTCTTTAATGAGAACGCAGGGAGAATCCGGCCCTTTAATGAGAACGCAGGGAGAGTCCGGCCCGTTAATGAGAACGCAGGGAGAGTCCGGCCCGTTAATGAGAACACAGGGAGAGTCCTGCTCTTTAATGAGAACGCAGGGAGAGTCCGGCCCGTTAATGAGAACGCAGGGAGAGTCCGGCCCTTTAATGAGAACGCAGGGAGAGTCCTGCTCTTTAAGGAGAACGCAGGGAGAGTCCGGCCCTTTAATGAGAATGCAGGGAGAGTCCTGCTCTTTAATGAGAACGCAGGGAGAGTCCAGCCCTTTAATGAGAACGCAGAGAGAGTCCGGCCCATTAATGAGAACGCAGGGAGAGTCCGGCCCATTAATGAGAACGCAGGGAGAGTCCGGCCCTTTAATGAGAACGCAGGGAGAGTCCTGCTCTTTAATGAGAACGCAGGGAGAGTCCAGCCCTTTAATGAGAACGCAGAGAGAGTCCGGCCCATTAATGAGAACGCAGGGAGAGTCCGGCCCATTAATGAGAACGCAGGGAGAGTCCGGCCCATTAATGAGAACGCAGGGAGAGTACGGCCCTTTAATGAGAACGCAGGGAGAGTCCGGCCCGTTAATGAGAACGCAGGGAGAGTCCGGCCCTTTAATGAGAACGCGGGGAGAGTCTGGCCCTTTAATGAGAACGCGGGGAGAGTCCGGCCCTTTAATGAGAACGCAGGGAGAGTCCGGCCCGTTAATGAGAACGCAGGGAGAGTCCGGCCCATTAATGAGAACGCAGGGAGAGTCCGGCCCATTAATGAGAACGCAGGGAGAGTCCGGCCCTTTAATGAGAACGCAGGGAGAGTCCGGCCCTTTAATGAGAACGCAGGGAGAGTCCGGCCCATTAATGAGAACGCAGGGAGAGTCCGGCCCATTAATGAGAACGCAGGGAGAGTACGGCCCTTTAATGAGAACGCAGGGAGAGTCCGGCCCATTAATGAGAACGCAGGGAGAGTACGGCCCTTTAATGAGAACGCAGGGAGAGTCCGGCCCTTTAATGAGAACGCAGGGAGAGTCCGGCCCTTTAATGAGAACGCAGGGAGAGTCCGGCCCTTTAATGAGAACGCAAGGAGAGTCCGGCCCATTAATGAGAACGCAGGGAGAGTCCGGCCCTTTAATGAGAACGCAGGGAGAGTCCGGCCCTTTAATGAGAACGCAAGGAGAGTCCGGCCCATTAATGAGAACGCAGGGAGAGTCCGGCCCATTAATGAGAACGCAGGGAGAGTACGGCCCATTAATGAGAACGCGGGGAGAGTCCGGCCCTTTAATGAGAACGCAGGGAGAGTCCGGCCCTTTAATGAGAACGCAGGGAGCGTCCGGCCCTTTAATGAGAACGCAGGGAGAGTCCGGCCCGTTAATGAGAACGCAGGGAGAGTCCGGCCCATTAATGAGAACGCAGGGAGAGTCCGGCCCATTAATGAGAACGCAGGGAGAGTCCGGCCCTTTAATGAGAACGCAGGGAGAGTCCGGCCCTTTAATGAGAACGCAGGGAGAGTCCGGCCCATTAATGAGAACGCAGGGAGAGTCCGGCCCATTAATGAGAACGCAGGGAGAGTACGGCCCTTTAATGAGAACGCAGGGAGAGTCCGGCCCATTAATGAGAACGCAGGGAGAGTCCGGCCCTTTAATGAGAACGCAGGGAGAGTCCGGCCCTTTAATGAGAACGCAGGGAGAGTCCGGCCCTTTAATGAGAACGCAGGGAGAGTCCGGCCCTTTAATGAGAACGCAAGGAGAGTCCGGCCCATTAATGAGAACGCAGGGAGAGTCCGGCCCTTTAATGAGAACGCAGGGAGAGTCCGGCCCTTTAATGAGAACGCAAGGAGAGTCCTGCTCTTTAATGAGAACGCAGGGAGAGTCCAGCCCTTTAATGAGAACGCAGAGAGAGTCCGGCCCATTAATGAGAACGCAGGGAGAGTCCGGCCCATTAATGAGAACGCAGGGAGAGTCCGGCCCATTAATGAGAACGCAGGGAGAGTACGGCCCTTTAATGAGAACGCAGGGAGAGTCCGGCCCGTTAATGAGAACGCAGGGAGAGTACGGCCCTTTAATGAGAACGCAGGGAGAGTCCGGCCCATTAATGAGAACGCAGGGAGAGTCCGGCCCATTAATGAGAACGCAGGGAGAGTACGGCCCATTAATGAGAACGCAGGGAGAGTACGGCCCATTAATGAGAACGCAGGGAGCCGGGACGGGAATTGGGTTCTGAATAAATTGGGTAAACGGTTGGCAATACACTCTTGCCGTAGAAACCTTGTTAGAGGTGTCCATGCTACAGTATCAAATGCACGCTCGAAATCTAAGCTCAAAACAGTTTGGTTTGTGTACGGACATCACACCCGAACCATGGCTTGTCTAATGCCCGTCACTGCGTGATGGGCCACTGGCGGCCATGTATAAAGCCCAGTTTGCGACCTATCAACAATTCAGGAAGGAAGACTTGTAAACGAGCAGCCAATATCCAGTTCTGGAGGTAGCACCCCTAAGCCTCTAGTGCCCCTGGGCAGCTTACTCCCCCCACTGGCTATGTCCCAAAGCGAGCCTCGTTCACTGGTATGGCCTGGAATCACCACCTGTGTGAAGGCGTGCCGACTCATGGTGCTTCCCCTATCTATGGCCCCGGGCCGGCTAGCGGTGGTGGCTCTGAGCTGCTGGCGCTTGGCGATGCATCTGAGGGGGGCGCAATGCATGGGAGCAATAGAGAAGCTTCACTCAGAAGGGGAGGGGCTTCCCGTGGCATTGAGGTATGTATTGTATTGTTATATATAAGTTTCAGGCGTTCGCTGAGCTGCTCAGTGTGGTGTCTGGATACAACCTTGGCTCTGCGCGGAGCATTATGCATTTCAATAAGCAGTATGTGTAATACCTGGGCTCTGCGCAGAGCATTTCAATAAGCAGTATGTGTAATACCTGGGCTCTGCGCAGAGCATTTCAATAAGCAGTATGTGTAATACCTGGGCTCTGCGCAGAGCATTTCAATAAGCAGTATGTGTAATACCTGGGCTCTGCGCAGAGCATTTCAATAAGCAGTATTTGTAGTACCTGGGCTCTGCGCAGAGCATTTCAATAAGCAATATGTGTAATACCTGGGCTCTGCGCAGAGCATTTCAATAAGCAGTATGTGTAATACCTGGGCTCTGCGCAGAGCATTTCAATAAGCAGTATGTGTAATACCTGGGCTCTGCGCAGAGCATTTCAATAAGCAGTATTTGTAGTACCTGGGCTCTGCGCAGAGCATTTCAATAAGCAGTATGTGTAATACCTGGGCTCTGCGCAGAGCATTTCAATAAGCAGTATTTGTAGTACCTGGGCTCTGCGCAGAGCATTTCAATAAGCAGTATGTGTAATACCTGGCTCTGCGCAGAGCATTTCAATATGCAGTATGTGTAATACCTGGGCTCTGCGCAGAGCATTTCAATAAGCAGTATTTGTAGTACCTGGGCTCTGCGCAGAGCATTTCAATAAGCAGTATGGGTAATACCTGGGCTCTGCGCAGAGCATTTCAATATGCAGTATGTGTAATACCTGGGCTCTGCGCAGAGCATTTCAATAAGCAGTATGTGTAATACCTGGGCTCTGCGCAGAGCATTGTCTGGCAGCAGGGAGTTGATTTCTGCCACCTCCATGGGCAGGACGAGCTCTCTAGGAGCCACCGGGCGCAGGAGAAGAGCTGCAGACTCTGTGGCAGAGATGATGAAGTGAGACCGGACAGGAGCCGACTTTACGGAGCGCAGAGCACTGCAGGCGAGGAGAGACAGCTCCTGAGTCTGAAAGAAACAAAGTGACAGCTGCGGAGGAAGAGGACACCATATGCAGAGACAGCCCCTGAGGGAGAGAGAGCCGGGTGCAGAGACAGCCCCTGAGGGAGAGAGAGCCGGGTGTAGAGACAGCCCCTGAGGGAGAGAGAGCCGGGTGCAGAGACAGCCCCTGAGGGAGAGAGAGCCGGGTGCAGAGACAGCCCCTGAGGGAGAGAGAGCCGGGGCAGAGACAGCCGGGTGCAGAGACAGCCCCTGAGGGAGAGAGAGCCGGGTGCAGAGACAGCCCCTGAGGGAGAGAGAGCCGGGTGCAGAAACAGCCCCTGAGGGAGAGAGAGCCAGGTGCAGAGACAGCCCCTGAGGGAGAGAGAGCCGGGTGCAGAGACAGCCCCTGAGGGAGAGAGAGCCGGGTGCAGAGACAGCCCCTGAGGGAGAGAGAGCCGGGTGCAGAGACAGCCCCTGAGGGAGAGAGAGCCGGGTGCAGAGACAGCCCCTGAGGGAGAGAGAGCCGGGTGCAGAGACAGCCGCTGAGGGAGAGAGAGCCGGGTGCAGAGACAGCCCCTGAGGGAGAGAGAGCCGGGTACAGAGACAGCCCCTGAGGAGAGAGAGCCGGGTGCAGAGACAGCCCCTGAGGGAGAGAGAGCCGGTGCAGAGACAGCCCCTGAGGCAGAGAGAGCCGGGTGCAGAGACAGCCCCTGAGGCAGAGAGAGCCGGGTACAGAGACAGCCCCTGAGGGAGAGAGAGCCGGGTGCAGAGACAGCCCCTGAGGGAGAGAGAGCCGGGTGCAGAGACAGCCCCTGAGGGAGAGAGAGCCGGGTGCAGAGACAGCCCCTGAGGGAGAGAGAGCCGGGTGCAGAGACAGCCCCTGAGGGAGAGAGAGCCGGGTGCAGAGACAGCCCCTGAGGGAGAGAGAGCCGGGTGTAGAGACAGCCCCTGAGGAGAGAGAGCCGGGTGCAGAGACAGCCCCTGAGGAGAGAGAGAGCCGGGTGCAGAGACAGCCCCTGAGGGAGAGAGAGCCGGGTGCAGAGACAGCCCCTGAGGGAGAGAGAGCCGGGTGCAGAGACAGCCCCTGAGGGAGAGAGAGCCGGGTGTAGAGACAGCCCCTGAGGGAGAGAGAGCCGGGTGTAGAGACAGCCCCTGAAGGAGAGAGAGCGGGTGTAGAGACAGCCCCTGAAGGAGAGAGAGCCGGGTGCAGAGACAGCTCCTGAGGGAGAGAGAGCCGGGTGTAGAGACAGCCCCTGAGGGAGAGAGAGCCGGGTGCAGAGACAGCCCCTGAGGGAGAGAGAGCCGGGTGCAGAGACAGCCCCTGAGGGAGAGAGAGCCGGGTGCAGAGACAGCCCCTGAGGGAGAGAGAGCCGGGTGCAGAGACAGCCCCTGAGGGAGAGAGAGCCGGGTGCAGAGACAGCCCCTGAGGGAGAGAGAGCCGGGTGCAGAGACAGCCCCTGAGGGAGAGAGAGCCGGGTGCAGAGACAGCCCCTGAGGGAGAGAGAGCCGGGTGCAGAGACAGCCCCTGAGGGAGAGAGAGCCGGGTGCAGAGACAGCCCCTGAGGGAGAGAGAGCCGGGTGCAGAGACAGCCCCTGAGGGAGAGAGAGCCGGGTGCAGAGACAGCCCCTGAGGAGAGAGAGCCGGGTGCAGAGACAGCCCCTGAGGGAGAGAGAGCCGGGTGCAGAGACAGCCCCTGAGGGAGAGAGAGCCGGGTGCAGAGACAGCCCCGGCATGGTGGGAAGAGACTGACCTGCAGACAGCGGCACAAAGCGTGGAATTGCTCCTGATTAGATTCCAGCTGATCCCAGTCCAGTTTCCAGCAGGTGGTGGGGAGTAAAAGGGAGGGTAGCGCATAGAGCAGGGAGCCGCACACACCCCGACTGGGCACCGCCCTGAAAGAGAGACACGACACAAACAGCAAAGAGACCAGGAGGACATTACATTACAGACAGTTTCCGGGTGTGTCTACCTCTATGTGAGCATCTGTGGCTGTGTGCGAGTGTGTGTGTGTGTCTGTGTCTCTGTCAGTGTCTATACCTGTGTGTGTGTCTCTGTGTGAGTGTCAGTGTCTTTACGTGTGTGTCTGTCTGTGTGTGTCTCTGTGGGTGTTTGTGTGAGTGTCAAAACGTGTGTCATGGAGCTGACGTGGCGCTCCGCGCTTCAAACCCCAAAAGACTTTATATTCATTTGTATCATGTGATTTTAAATATATTTTACATCGTTTGGTTTTAGTTTAAATTAGTTTAGTGTAAAATGGCGTAGCTTTGGTTTTAAATATACTTATATTCTGTAGGTAATTGTGTTTTTTTTTTTTTAAAGATACTACCTGCAGCGAGTGCAATGTTTTCTTTCGTATAGATTGTAAAATAGGTTTGAGTAATTAGTGGTTAGGAAAAAGGGTTTTCTCTTTGTTCATCTGCTATCTGTTTACATGTCTCAGAGGTTGGGAGTCACCATTGTCTCAGCCAAAACCTAACTGATTTCCTTTACAATAGATTATGTAAATGATGTGTGATATGAAGAAAGAGGAATGTTTATTGTAAATATCTGACATCATGTAATTAGCATTTTAGTAGGTCAATGTGGGTCATTTATGCAAATTATGGCTGTTGGATCTCAGCATAAATTGTGGCGTTTTTGTTCATTAAAGAGCTCAGACAGAGAGAGAATCCTGTTGGAACATACAGCCGCGTCTGGTGTCTCCTTCAGCGACGCTACACTACACACTCAACCTCAGAAGGCACAGAGCGGCCTCCTGGAAATTCCTAACGGCTCCAGGGCAGAGGAACAGAAGCAGGCCGGTCAAGCTGCTCGAGGCGCTGAGGACAGCGCTCCCAGTAGCCAGGCTGACCACAACGAAGGGGTGTCTGGAGAATCAGGACAGGCGAAAGAGAACGGTTCCATCACAACGTGTGTGTGTGTGTCTCTGTGTGAGTGTCAGTGTCAATACCTGTGTGTGTGTCTCTGTGTGAGTGTCTATACGTGTGTGTGTCTGTGTCAGTGTCTATACGTGTGTGTGTCTCTGTGTGAGTGTCTATACGTGTGTGTGTCTGTGTGTCAGTGTCTATACGTGTGTGTGTGTCTGTGTGTCAGTGTCTATACGTGTGTGTCTGTGTGAGTGTCAGTGTGTATACCGGTGTGTGTCGCTGTGTGAGTGTCAGTGTCTATACGTGTGTGTCTGTGTGAGTGTCAGTGTCTATACGTGTGTTTGTCAGTGCGAGTGTCAGTGTCTATATGTGTGTGTGTGTCTCTGTGTGAGTGTCTATACGTGTGTGTGTATGAGTGTCTATACGTGTGTGTGTATGAGTGTGTATACGTGTGTGCGTCAGTGTGAGTGTCAGTGTCTATACGTGTGTGTCAGTGTCTATACGTGTGTGTCAGTGTCTATACGTGTGTGTCAGTGTCTATACGTGTGTGTCTGTGTGAGTGTCAGTGTGTATACCTGTGTGTGTCTCTGTGTGAGTCAGTGGTGTATTTTGGCCTAGGCCTAGGGCGGCACTTTCCAGGGGGCGGCAGCCCGCACTGGTGTCCCACCCCTAAAATTTTTTTTATTTTTTATTTTTTTTGCAAAGTATTTTACCAGGAAGGATACATTGAGATTTCACTAATTTTCAAGTATGTCCTGGGTAGGCAAGGCCTAGGCTTTCACTTTCCAGGGGGCAACAAAAAACCTCACCACTAAATGGGTTACTCACAGAGCACCGAAATGACGCCAACTTTTTGGTGTTCTGTAGTTCCCTGCACTTCGGGGAATAAAATTTCCCCACCCTGCAGTGAATTCACCATTCACCGCAGGGTCTCCAAAGTGCATGGAGTCGGCCGCTGATTGCTGCCACCGCAAACCCGTGGCCTGCTGTTTTCAAAAGAACTACTGAACGAAAATGTCTGGAATTTACATATAAGATCCTATGATTGATAATAAAAAGTTCTGTTACAGAAAAAAGAAAAACTGCAAATAAAAAAGGGGGGGGAATTTTGCTGAAAAATTACTAAAAAGGTACTAAAAAAAATCAAAGACTTTTTACTGCAGATTCAAATAATAAATGATTTATTAGATATTGCATAAAAACGGGAATATTTTTAACATTGAATCCTATGGTATTCGCCTGAATAAACCTGCTGATTGAAACCACCGAACATCAGGGCATTTCTCTACCATTTCTCTGCTGTTTGGTGTTCTCTGAATAGATTAACCATTACTTCTCTATGGGGATTTGCAATGTCTTCAAACAGCACTGTACTTGCTGGCAGTTCGCCAAACTTGTGTGTGAGCATATCACAGAGCAGTGGTGTACTTATGGGAGTGGCGGAAGGCGGGCCACCCCAGGTACCAGTGATTATTGGGGTGTCATTAGGGGGTACTAGGAGGTGCCACTGTCACTGTGTGTCAGCTTTGAGCTGTGTTCTCAAACAACGAGCAGCGGAGCAGGGCGTTTGCATACGGAATAAAATCGAATAGAATAAAAATCTAATACACTCATACACACCGCACATTGCATTGCTGGGAGTTTTATTGCAGTGGATTCTGATACGCTGACACACACCACACATTGCATTGCTGGGAGTTTTATTGCTGTGGATTCTGATACACTCATACACACCGCACATTGCATTGCTGGGAGTTTTATTGCTGTGGATTCTGTGATACACACTGCATATTACTGTGAGTTTTATTGCCCTGGAGCTCTGTGATATGCTCATACACACTGCACATTACTGTGAGTTTATTGCTGTGGGTTTTATTGCTGTACAGCTCTGTGATACGCTCATATGCGGTGCAAGTTTCTGTGGATTTTATTGTTCAACCAATTAGAGCGGCTGTGATCCCGTTTACTTGACATGCGCGGCTGTTCTTTGTAAAAATGCTTGAATTTAAACATTTCATAATTTTCTTTATCTCAATAGATACATTTGAAATGTTATACAAAATATACAAGTAGGAACTTGGTATCCACTTTTAATATAAAGAGAGGAAAAGGCGGAGCTCTAAGAGTAAAAGGTGGAGCTTAAAGAGGAAGGGTGGGGATTAACCAGGAAGAGGTGTGCCCTTGACAGGAAGGGGTGCGTCAAATTTAAATTAGGGGGTGCACGAGTTTAGTCAGGCCTAGGGCAGCACAAAACCTAAATACACCACTGGTGTGAGTGTCAGTGCCTATACGTGTGTGTGTGTCTGTGTGTGTGTCAGTGTCTATATGTGTGTGTCTGTGTGTGTGTGTGAGTGTGTCAGTGTGTATACCTGTGTGTGTGTGAGAGTTTCAGTGTGTATACCTGTGTGTGTGTGTTTGTGTGTGAGTGTCAGTGTGTATACGTGTGTGTGTGAGTGTCAGTGTGTATACGTGTGTCAGTGTGTATACCTGTGTGTGTTTGTGTGTGAGTGTCAGTGTGTATACTTGTGTGTGTGAGTGTCAGTGTGTATACCTGTGTGTGTGTGTGTCAGTGTGTGTGTGTCAGTGTGTATACGTGTGTGTGTGTGTGTGTCAGTGTGTGAGTGTCAGTGTGTATACCTGTGTGTGTGAGTGTCAGTGTGTATACCTGTGTGTGTGAGTGTCAGTGTGTATACCTGTTAGACATGTGCACAGCACAAAATTTCGTTTTGAACTAATGGATTAGTCCTAAAATGCAATTTATTTAGTTGCTAAAGAAATTCGTTTTCAGTTCTTTAGTATTAAAACTAATTTCATTCATCCGAAAACCAGTGGATACAATTACTATTGTAGTGGCTCTCAGAGGGCTGAGATCGCTGCTTGTTACAGTATCTCTCACTCTCAGCACAATGTGGGCCATATTACATAGTTGGTGCTAACATAACCAGAGCTGTTGTAAACTTCCCAGAGCCATTATAGCCTATGGAGGTTTTCAGTTACAACAGCTCTGGTTAAGTTAGCACCAACATTGTAATACTGCCCCGTGTCAGGCAAAGCTGTTACAGTAACTGACTGCTGCTCATCACAGCGCTCAGAGTTTCAGTAAAACTAGTAAATAATATTTTTATATAGAAGAGGTTAGAACAATATTATTTCCTTGTTTACTGAAACTCTGAGTGCTGTTACAGTCAGTTACTGTAACAACTGAGCCTGATACATTCACGGTTATTCAGAGAGCGTGAAAAGCAGGGAGAAGAAAAAATTCTAGGTCAAAATAGCCGATTTGGAAAGTGAGATGAAAGGGAGAATTTTTCTGGTTTGGCTATTTTGACCTAGAATTTTTCATTCTCCAGTCATTCTCCTGCTTTTCACGCTCTCTGAATAACCCTGATTGCACTGAGAGATAATTTAACAAGCAGCCGATCTCAGAGCTCACAGCCACTGGATTTAAAGGGCTAAAAAAAAAAAAAGACTCCTCTCTGTATAATACATAGAACATCCTCCTGCATTAATTAATACCCCTCTCTGTATAATGTATAGAACATCCACCTGCATTAATTAATGCCCCTCTCTGTATAGAACATCCTCCTGCATTAATTAATACCCCTCTCTGTATAATGTATAGAACATCCACCTGCATTAATAATACCCCTCTCTGTATAATACAAGAACATTTCTCCTGAATTAATTAATGCCCCTCTCTGTATAGAACATCCTACTGCATTGGCATGTGGAGGGTGCAGAACTTCGGATGTTGCGATGTTGCGCTCTTCATTGCTGGTCTCCTTCACTCATCAATGTAATATCACAAAAAGGACTGAAACTAAAATATAGTGCATTTTATTTTAGTTTCTTTCGTTTTTTGTACTGAGCAGTTTCGTTTCTCTTGAGTCATACGAAAACTAAATTATCCCAAAATTCGGACTAAATCGTTTTAGTACTAAAACGAATGCACATGTCTAATACCTGTGTGTGTGTGTGTCAGTGTGTGTGTGTCAGTGTGTATACGTGTGTGTGTGTGTGTGTCAGTGTGTATACCTGTGTGTGTGTCAGTGTGTGAGTGTCAGTGTGTATACCTGTGTGTGTGTGTGTGTCAGTGTGTAGTGTTCTGTACAATACGAGACGTCTTGGGTTTTCATTAATAGGTTTATTAATAACTAACGTTATAGCAATAACCCAAAAGGGCAAAAGTGAATAGTTGGCGCTAAAATTACAGTGTTATCTTTACATTGTGTGCTTCTATGACGGAATGGGATGTTGTTCCGCTGCGGGTGTGCTCAATCTGCGTGACCCCTTCGCTTACGCTGGCCCGACTACCGAGTGACGCGCACTCGGCGTCTCGTGCGGCCTGGCGTGACCCTGGGAAGGGTTAGCGGGCGGTGGAGGGGACCCCTGCCTAGACCAGCCCGACCACTGAGCCATACGGCACTCAGCGTCCCGAGCAGCTGGCTCACTGGACCTTGTGGGGGTGGGACGTCCGTGGAGATCGGATCTGCCAGCCACGGAGGAATCTTCGGATCTATGTGGGAAACGTTTCGGATCTTGCGGGAACGTTTCCGATCGCGGTGCGGGTAACTTTTCGGATCTCAATGGAGGAATGACCTTTCGATAGCGATTCGGCTGAAAGGAACTTCGGATCTGGCAGAAAGGGCGGGGATTCGGATCTTCCCGCAATCCTCGCAACACCGAGCGAGGTACGCGGCCGCGCCCTTCGGTCGGATCTCCGTCTCTCTGGAAACCGAATCTTCCTGCGCTGCGCCTCTGCCCTGCTACTCGATGCAGGCAAGAGCGCTCGCTTCGTTCGTACCTGGATGGACACCGTACTCTGAGATCGCGGGGGCTTCAGATACGAAAATACGGTGGAGAATAAAGCCACACCAGTCAAAGCTGAATGCACTGCAGGAACTCCTTTATTGTTTACAGTACAAGCATTTATTACCTCTGCACACAATTAGAATACAATGGGACTCCTTGCCCGCCCTCCCAGGACCCATTGGCCCTTGGCCTTCAGGAGTCGCCAATTCGGACCGGATGGTCCGAATCGGCCATTTGCGATCCGAACGGATGGTTCGGATCGGCCATTTTCCGAATCGAGAATTCTTAACTGCGCCACAAGGTGATCGGAAAATGGCGGCGAGCAAGGCAACAAAGGGAAGAATACATTACGCAATAAACCAACGGGGAACACTTTATTACACCACACAATCACATCTAAATAAAAGTACTTATAAAATTAGGTGCGTGCCACCACACCCAAGTGTCCATGTCACCACTGTCACTGCACCGCCCCTGGCTGAGGGTGCTGGGCCATTCCGTGACATGCTCCAACACCCACGTGCACCACACACACTAACAAAAATCAAAATACAGTCGCACACCAGTCCCCCGTGTGAGCGCACACTCTTGATCCCAATGGTGTTATATACCCATCAGTAATCCATAGGAAACAGTATAGCTGTCGTGAATTTGAATCCTATAGTATAGGGACACAAATAAAAGGCATATGGTCAGGGCCGGCCCAAGACATTGTGCTGCCTGGAACGAAAGATGAAATGCTGCCCCCTGAAAAAAAAACGCACCGTGTATGAGCGTATCACAGTGCGCCACAGCAATAAAATTCAAACACTCATACACACCGTACATTAGAATTTTCTTGCTGTGGAGCTCTGTGATACAGTAATGTGAGGTGTATATAACTGAGCCCAGCGTCACATACCCAGCAGTGCCCAGCTTCACATGCCCAGCATCACATACCCAGCAGTGCCCAGCGTCACATACCCAGCAGTGCCCAGCGTCACATACCCAGCAGTGCCCAGCGTCACATGCCCAGCAGTGCCCAGCGTCACATGCCCAGCAGTGCCCAGCTTCACATGCCCAGCAGTGCCCAGCGTCACATACCCAGCAGAGCCCAGCATCACATACCCAGCAGTGCCCAGCATCACATACCCAGCACAGCCCAGCATCACATACCCAACAGTGCCCAGCTTCACATGCAGAGCCCAGCGTCACATACCCAGCAGTGCCCAGAGTCACATACCCAGCGTCACATACCCAGCATTGCCCAGCGTCACATACCCAGCATCACATACCCAGCAGTGCCCAGCATCACATACCCAGCAGTGCCCAGTGTCACATACCCAGTAGTGCCCAGCATCACATATCCAGCGTCACATACCCAGCAGAGCCCAGTGTCACATACCCAGCAGAGCCCAGCGTCACATGCCCAGCAGTGCCCAGCTTCACATGCCCAGCAGAGCCCAGCGTCACATACCCAGCAGTGCCCAGCGTCACATACCCAGCAGTGCCCAGCGTCACATAACCAGCAGTGCCCAGCGTCACATACCCAGCAGTGCCAAGCGTCACATACCCAGCAGTGCCAAGCATCACATACCCAGCAGTGCCCAGCATCACATACCCAGCAGTGCCCACTCATGGATATATTTGCCCCCAGGCTCACACATGGATAGATTGCCCCCAGGCTCACCCATTGATTTATTTGTCTCCAGGCTCACACATGGATAGATTGCCCCCAGGCTCACACATGTATATATTTGCCCCCAGGCTCACACATGTATATATTTGCCCCCAGGCTCACACATGAATAGATTGCCCCCAGGCTCACACATGGATATAGTTGCCCCTAGGCTCACACATGGATATAGTTGCCCCCAGGCTCACACATGGATAGATTGCCCCCAGGCTCACACATGGATATAGTTGCCCCCAGGCTCACACATGGATAGATTGCCCCCAGGCTCACCCATTGATTTATTTGTCCCCAGGCTCACACATGGATAGATTGCCCCCAGGCTCACACATGTATATATTTGCCCCCAGGCTCACACATGAATAGATTGCCCCCAGGCTCACACATGGATATAGTTGCCCCCAGTCTCACCTCTGCCGGCCCAGGCTCCGACGGGCAGATCCTGCGGCCGCCGCGTTCCTTCCTTCAACGAGCGGCAGCCTCGTGAGTATCTGCTGCTCGCCTGGGATCCACCTACCAGCCTGCCACGATCTTGCCAGATCACGTGATCTCGATCGCGGCAGGCTGGCAGATGGATCTCAGGTGAGCGGCAGATACTCATGCGGCTGCCGCTCGTTGAAGGAACTAACGCAGCGGCTGCACGATCTGCCGCCGCCAGAAAAAAAAATAGTGCAGAGCGCAGCAGCGGTGCCGGGGGCTGAAATTTGCCGCCCCCGAATTTTTGCCGCCTGGTGCCGCTGCTCCGCTCTGCACCATTGTCGGGCCGGCCCTGCATATGGTGCAATATTGTCTGTACAGTCAATGAAAATAATCGATGATGGTTTATAGGTTTACACTCACAAAGGAGGAGCCCCAATTTGGCTCGAATGACGGGCCTTCTGACCGCTTGTAGGGGGGGTCACGCCCAGCTCATAGAGTCTTCAAATTCCAGTTCCACTTATTGTCCCGACAGAATACTTAAAGGCATAAAGAGAACTCCATTGTGCAGATATACTCCTCAATCTTAACATATATTCATAGATAAGAGGATATATATGCACAATTTTCTGAGCCTCTATAGTAAGTGGCTCAGTATGAAGGCGTCAGGTACATCCCAAATCAAGGGAAAATACCACACTCTCGTTATCCCCTCCAAGGTGTAGCTACAGTGGAGGGAGCTATAGAGGCTCAGAAAATTGTGAGTATATATTCTCTTATCTAATATATGTTAAGATTGAGGAGTATATCTGCGCAATGGAGTTCTCTTTATGCCTTTAAGTATTATGTCGGGACAATAAGTGGAACTGGAATTTGAAGACTTTATGAGCTGGGCGTGACCCCCCCTACAAGAGGTCAGAAGGCCCGTCATTAGAGCCAAATTGGGGCTCCTCCTTTGTGAGTGAAAACCTATAAACCATCATCGATTATTTTCATTGACTGTACAGACAATATTGCACCATATGCCTTTTATTTGTGTCCCTATACTATAGGATTCTAATTTATGACAGCGATACTATCTGATAAGTGTTTCTTATGGATTACTGATGGGTGTATAACACCATTGGGATCAAGAGTGTGCGCTCACACGGGGACTGGTGTCCGACTGTATTTTTATTAACAACTAAGCATACAGGTTTCCTATAACAGCAACTGGCTGCGTCACTAGTCAACCTCAACTGGCAGACACAATGGACTACCAACTGTCAACAGTCAACTGCCAAAAGAAACACCCAACTCCCCCCCCATTGGCAGCCAGCGCAACTACACCACACCTCCTCCCTTTTCTTAAAAGAAAAAAAACACAAAACAAAACAAAGCAAAAAAATGTCCAGTACAAGTCTATGTGTCTTTCGGAGCCTCCTGACTTCCATCCTGTAATCTGTGCTTTCGGTTCACATAGTATCTGTGGTTCCGCAAGCTTTTACTCCTCCGATGGAAATCCCTCAATGGGTCTGGATCTTGCCAGCGTTCTGGAGGATGCCGGACTCTTTGATTCCAAGCTAAACTGACATTTCCAGCCAGATCATGTGACGTGGAATCCCAAAACCTTGGAAATAACTGCCGGAGACCAACGGTTTGGCCCTCTATACATCCGCATCCAGACTGGATCCCCTATATTGTATGTGCGTGAACTCTTTCCATGCTTCCTCTTTTCCTGCTGTTCCTGTGAGATGTCCGGTTGACCTTTCTTGTCCGGTTGCAATAAGTCTATCTTTGTCCTGAGTGGTCGGCCAAACATCAGAACCGCTGGTAGCTGGCCGGTGGTTGGGGGAGTTGTGTTCCTGTACTGCAACAAGAATTGTTGGAGTAGTTGAGGTAAGCTTTTGCGGTCTGTCACAATACTCCTTAAAAATCTTTCAGCTAGACCACTGGTAGCCGGATGATACGGAGCTGTACGGAGATGTTGGATACCACGATCCTTAATGAAATTTAGAAATTTCTGTGGCCCATTATCAGACAAAGGAGAGAAAGAAAGACTTCCTCAAGCGAACATCAGGATGCTGATTTATAAAACATAACTTTTATTAATTATTAGAATATAAATGAACAAACATATTAAAAAAACACATACACAATAAAGAGCTGAGGTTAAACACATAAGGCTTGATACATATAGCAGAAAATATGTGGTAAATGATTGCCCACTTGGCTATAATACTACTTCAAAACCATTGATGGGTATTGGTCCAAGTGGGCAAGCATTTACCACATATTTTCTGCTATATTCATCAAGCCTTGCAAACAATTGTTGTTTGGGGTTATTTATCAGTATTGTGGTTGCTGTTTATTGCCACTAATTGCTATAAATCTATCTGTATGATGCATCCAGCAATTCATTTCACAGGACATATAGCTGACGTTGGGGTACATGGCTCATTTGTTGCAACTGTGATCAGGGCATTTTTCAATTCAATTTTTTTGATTGCCGTATGATTAAACATACTCCTGCAGTGATCTGTCTGCTATATCCTGCCTCAATCTGTGCTATATAAACGCATCTAGCAATGTATGCCACATTATCGCCACTTGGACCAATACCCATTGATGGTTTTGAAGTAGTATTATAGCCAATCATTTACCACATATTTTCTGCTATATGTATCAAGCCTTATGTGTTTAACCTCAGCTCTTTATTGTGTATGTGTTTTTTTAATATGTTTGTTCATTTACATTCTAATAATTAATAAAAGTTATGTTTTATAAATCAGCATCCTGATGTTCGTTTGAGGAAGTCTGTTCTTTCTCTGTTTTGTGTGGTATATAGCTTATTAGGTTCAATCCTTGCTCAGGGTGTTCACCTTCATTCCGGAGTGCTTACGAGGTGAGGTGACTGCTGTGTTCACCTACTAGTCTGTGGGTGTTTTGTCTTTGTTGTTTTGGCCCATTATCAGATACTAGTATCTTAGGCAATCCGAATGTCGCAAACAGCTCCTCCAGGGCATCAGTGGTGGCATCAGTTGTAGTCTGAGGCAGTAATATCACTTCAGGCCACTTGGAATGTGCATCCACCACCACTAAGAACATCTGTCCATTCACTGGTCCTGCAAAGTCAATATGAATCCTCTCCCATGGGTTAAGAGGCCAAAGCCAGGGCTGAACTGCACCTCTAGGATAGTATCTCTGAGTCTGGGCACATCCTGAACAGGCTGCAACATAATTACAGATATCCTCATCCAAACCTGCCCACCATACATGACCCCTGGCTTTTTGTTTCATCCAGACTTTTCCTGGATGCCCTTCATGCAAAATTTGTAACGTGGGCTTCTGCAAGGCTGGAGGAACAATTATCCTCTCTCCCCATAGCAAGCATCCCTCTGACTGACAGCTCAAGATTCCTGGAGTGAAAAGGTCGGAGACGTGGAGAGGTTTGAAATGGCCAACCATATTATACACAAGACATGACCTCTTGAAGATCAGCATCCTTACTGGTCTCTTGGTTTCAGCAGCAGTCAGTGTTTTGCTAAAGTAAATGGAAGGTGGTGAATCCCGAACATAATTGGTGGAGAGTGGAAGAGGAAGGCGTGAAAACGCATCTGCATTTGTATGTTTATCATGAGGCCTGTATGGGATTTCATACTGATAAGCCCCCAGCAGTAAGGTAGACCTCTGGAGACGAGCGGCGGTGCTCTGAGAAATACTCTCTGTAGGATTGAATATTGCCAATAGCGGCTTATGATCCGTCAACAGCGTAAAAGATCGGCCATAAATATAAAAGTGAAACTTCTTCAGGGCCCAGATTATTGCTAAAGCCTCCTTGTCAATTTGTGAATAACTACGCTCAGCTGGGGTGAGGAGCGAGAAGCAAAAGCTACAGGTGGATCTGTACCATCAGGCATGGAATGGGACAGCACAGCCCCCGGCCCATAAGGAGAAGCATCACAGGCGATACTCAGTGGTTTAGACAAGTCATAGTGAACCAAGACTCTGGAGCTGTGTATTAGTTCCTTTGAAGCTTTAAAAGCAGCCGAGCAGGACTCTGTCCATTTCCATCTTTGTTGTTTTTCCAAACGTCTATGCAGCGGAAACAAGGTATGGGCTAAAGTGGGCAAAAATTTATTGTAGTTCAACAGCCCTAAATATGAGCGCAGCTGCGTTACATTCCTTGGCATGGAGCCTCTACCAATGCTTTCACTTTCTCATCAGTGGTGTGAAGTTGTTGTGGAAATTTTATTATGTGGACATTATATTCTAGGATGTGTGTGTTTTATAGGTTGTCATCTGTCTCCATGTGTCGGATTTAACCAAGAAACGCTCTAGCAGAGGGTACTTGGGTTGAATCGGAACCAGCGGTAAAACCGTCAGTATGGAAACCTTCGCATGGGTTTAGAGACATGTTCTTGGTGTGTGTTGGGGCGTTTGCCAGTTTGTAAGCACTAAGTGCAATGCGCTGGGCTTTTTACCTTCAAATGTCTATGCACATTGGAGAAGTAAAGTCTGCATAACGAGAAATACGTATTATACCTCTGTTGCGGCTAAGATATCCCTTTCTGGATACATATCTGCTTTTAAGACATACCTGCCTTGTCTGTACACTCGTACCATATACTGACAATAGCTGTAATGTCTCTGCAGATATGTCTCAAATCTATAAGAACCAGCAGACTGATCTTCACTAGATACTGGTCACTCTGAGCAGTGTTGAATGAGGTCCATACTAACAGTGATGGGGGGATGGTCGGCCACATGGATGATGGGGACAATGGACATGACTCATCCTTCCTGTTATACAGGGATGAGGTGTGTACATTGGAGTAGTCAGCCATCTTGGTACTCCCCTGTCCTTTTGATATGTAAATGTACTTTCTGGGCTGACTGGTTTTATGTTGTAAAGCCATCTCCCGCTGGGCGTTGTTCTATTTGCCTTAATAAATGAAGGAGTCCAGGCGCTCTCTACCTCTTGTTAGATGGACTCCAGCTAGAACCAGCATTTGTGTCTGACTCTTTCTGGGCTACAGAAGTACTTCATCCCTTATACAGAAACTTTAAAGAACTGAATATAGCGACAGATTTGTTTGTACTGGGCGCACTTTAATACTGAAGTGTACCTTTTAGTGCACCGGGACTTTGATATGGAAATTTTGGACTTCGCGCACAAAGTCCAGTTTTATCAATGATGTGACCACAAAATTCCAGGTGTTCTTTCAAGAACTCACATTTGTTTATATTAACTTTGAGTCCATTATCCATTAGTATCTGGAGCACGTTTTGTACTTTCTGCCGGTGCTCCCTCTCCGTTCGGCCAGTGATCAGCATGTCATCCAGCAGACATTGTGTCCCTGGCACTCCAGCAAGCAAATCATCCATTGTACACTGCCAAATTGCTGGTGCTATCCCAAATCCCATTCTGTTAAACTGGAACAGTCCCTTAGGAGTATGGGTGGTGAGGTAAGGCCTGGATTCTGGATGCACTGGTAACTGCAGGTATTCATGTGTGAGATCCAGCTTGGTGAATTGCTCTCCTACCGGCCAAAGTCACAAAAATGTCCCAAATCTTTGGAAGTGGATATTTATCCACAGCAAGTTGAGAATTAACAGCCATACAGAAATCCCCACATATCCCAATGTCTCCATTCTTTTTACGCACAATCGGAGAGGCCCATTCACTGCAGCGCACTCTGGAAATGATCCCAAGGCTCTCCAGACGCATCAATTCAGCTTCAACCCCAGCTTTAAGTGTAAAAGGTTTTGGAACTGCATTTTCCCCTCATATTTAGGGACATTTGCCGTCCCTTAACAGTCCCCAAAGTATCATCAAAAACCAGGGCAAACTTCCTCTGCAAGTCCTGTATCCAAGCTGAAAGCGCAGGTAATGTCTGTAAAGCATTATACTTTATGTCTGGCATTCCCAACTTATGAATCCATTCTCTTCCAAATAGTGGGGGACCCCCAGACTTCATAATATATAACGTCAGCTTTCCGAGCGTCCATTTAACTGCACTCTCACATGTACACTGTCCAGAGGGGTTAATACTTCCTTTGAATAAGTCTGTAGACGAACAGCTGCCTTTATCACTGAAACATTTACTTTCAATCTCTGCCAGTCTTGCTCAGTAATCACAGAAACAGCCGCTCCTGTGTCCAGGTCCATGGTTACATCCTTCCCTTCAATCTTCACTGGAATAGGAATGGCTGAATAAGCCGAATCCATCATATAAAGTTTCACTGTTTGAATGGGAATGTGGCCGTCTGAGTCACACAAAGGAGTCTTGGAGCTGGATTTGATATGCTCTCTTCTGAAGCAATTTATGCGGCTTCCCATCATGCATCTTTCCTTTCTTACAGACCCTTTGAATATGCCCTTTATTTCCACAGGGATAACAAACTGCATTGCGAAAACTACTTGAGTGAGATTCATGTGAAGTCACCCCACATCCATAACATCCATTTCAGGGCTCTCCATGAATTGTCCTTTGACATAAGGAATTGTACTGTTTATCCCGCTTGTACCGCTCACTGGTATCTGCATGGAATATTTCCGCCTCTTGTTCAGTCTTTTGCTTTCTATGCAAAGCATCAGCTTCTTTGGTGACTTGTTCCATGATGGCAGCGATAGCCATAGCTTTGTGTAATGTCAGCTCTTTCTCGATAAGAAGTCTCTTAATCATAGCTTCACACTGTAACCCCATCACAAACTGGTCTCTGAGGGCTGTGACTAAATAATCCCCAAACGGACAGGTACTCATAGAAACATAGAAAAATGTCGGCAGATAAGAACCTTTCGGCCCATCTAGGCTGCCCAAGTACATGGATACTTTACCTGGATTGGAGGGTCGCCAACTTCCTGAGAGCTGCGACAAAGGAGGAGACTCTTTCTTCAGGCTCCTGATGTCTTTTATAAAACTTCCATCTTTCAGCGATTTCGATTGGTTGTGGATGATAGTGGGCCCTCAGTAAAGCAACTAACACAGCTAATGGCTTGGTTGCAGGTTTCTCTGGATACAGGAGATCTCTGAGTGTGTCGTACACCTTCACTCCAATTGCTGTTTTGTCTCCAAAAGGCCATTAGCAGTGAGATACTGTTCAAACTTTTCCACCCAAGAGATCCAAGAGTCAGTGTCTGGATTAAAATCATGCAGAGCCAATCCGTGCCATCAAACAGATCCAACAGCCTCATCGCCACTGTAGTGTTCTGGATAATACGAGACGTCTTGGGTTTTCATTAATAGGTTTATTAACATCTAAGCAACGGGTTCTCTATAACTGCAACTGGCTGCGTCTCTAGTCAACCTCAACTGGGAGACACAATGGATGAGTAACTGTCAACAGCCAAACCGCCAAAAGAAACACCTACTTCCCCCACATTGGCAGCCCCAGTTACCGGTTAATCCTCCATCCCCACTAGCCATCTAGCCCTCCATCCCCACTAGCGGTCTAGCCCTCCATCCCCACTAGCTGTCTAACCCTCCTTCCCCACTAGCCGTCTAACCCTCCTTCCCCACTAGCTGTCTAGCCCTCCATCCCCACTAGCCATATAGCCCTCCATCCCCACTAGCCGTCTAACCTTCCATCCCCACTAGCCGTCTAACCTTCCATTCCCACTAGCCGTCTAACCCTCCATCCTCACTAGCTGTCTAACCCTCCATTCCCACTAGCCGTCTGTCATGGAACTGACATAGCGCTCCACGCTTCAAACCCCAAGAGACTTTATGTTCATTTATATTGTGTGCTTTTAAATATATTTTACATCGTTTGGTTTTAGTTTAAATTAGTTTAGTGTAAATTGCGTAGCTTTAGTTTTAAATATACTTATATTCCTGTAGGTAAATGTGTTTTGTGTAGCCAGTAAACAAGCTTTACTACTGTGTAATTTATGCAACAGGGCTTTTCCCCTGATCTGGCTGCATGTTTGATTCAAGGAGTCTGGGATAGTGTTTGTCTTTAATCTGATGTGTTAGAACAATAGATTATGTAAATGTTGTGTGAGCTAAAGGCTAAAGAATGTTTATTGTAAATATCTGACATAATGTAATTAGAGACTAGGGATGAGCCGAACACGCCCGAGTTCGGGTTCGTACCCGAACCTTCCAAATGTTCGAGTTCGAATCCGAATCCGAACTCGAACTCAATACAAGTCAATAGGGCTGAAAATTTGGTTTTTAGAGTGCCCTCCAAGAGGGCATATATGATAGATATTTGCCATAAAAGGTGTATGGGGGTTTGGGTAGTGCCCTGGGGGACAGGAAACAAGGACAAAAAGTAAAAAAAAAACATTTTTAAAAGGACAGCAAGTTTTCCATGAAATAAGGGTTAAAAATAAAAATGAAAAATTCCTTCAAATATCGTGCCTAGGAGGTCCCCATAACCTGCCCGTGAAGTGGCGGATTTCTAGGATGTATAGAAACACTTAAAAACAAAAAAAATACATTTCAAATGACGGTAAATGCTTTTCCTTTAATCTATCCATAAACAACTGCTTGGGGCGGCAGTCTGTATGAAAAGAGGAGACATTTTCGGACACGCATTTAAAAGTTTAGTGATTTTTTGGCTAAATTATTGTGAAACTTATGCAGGCTTTGGATGAAAGTAACAATCGGTGCTTCAAAATTGGTCCTTTAGCGTCCCCAACAGTGCCGTCACACCGTAACCCCTCTGAGGATATGAATCTGATACAGGCGTCAGTGGCAGTGCACCCAAATATTGTGCTTTTGGTGCCAGGCCTGCAAGTACTATCATACAGTAACTCCTCTGTGGTATTGTGGAAGAATGCAGGGGTGGACCTTGCGGTCCTATATTAAAAAGATATGAATCTGGTAAAGGCGTCAGTCACCCAGATATTGTGCCTTTGGTGCCAGACTGCCAGGCCAGCAAGTATCATCATACAGTAACCCCTCTGTAGTATTGTGGAAGAATGCAGGGGTGGACCATGTGGTCCTGTATTAAAACGATATGAATCTGGTAAAGGAGTCAGTGCACCCAGATATTGTACTTTTGGTGCCAGACTGCCAGCAAGTACGATCATACAGTAACCCCTCTGTAGTATTGTGGAAGAGTGCACGGTTGGACCCTGCGGTTAAAAAAATTAAAATGATATAGATGTGGCACAGGCGTCATTGCAGCCAAATATTGCGCCTTTCATGGCAGCAAGTGCATTCACACCGTAACCCTTTTGTGGTATTGTGGAAGAGTGCAGGATTGGAGATTTTGTGCATGCAGAAGACATCCCCGATCCATTCCGTTACGTCAGTATCAGGGGATTGATAACTGCTGATCCAGGACTGATTCATTTTTATAAATGTCAGCCGGTCTACAGAGTCGGTGGACAGACGCACTCTTTTGTCTGTGACAAAACCTCCAGCGGCACTGAACGTCCTTTCACAAAGCACGCTGGATGAAGGGCAACCTAGTAGCTGCATAGCATATTGGCTAAATTCTGGCCAGTGATCCAATCTCAACACCAAGTAAGCCAGTGGCTCATCTGCTGGAAAGGTATCCAGGTCTGCCCTTGCCCCTAGGTAGTCCTGCACCATATGGTGAAGACGCTGGCAATGGGTGCCTACATTTGACATCCCTGGGCGTCGTGGACTAAAAAAATTTAAAAATGCATCAGTCAAGCGGCTCTGGCCTTCACCACTATTCCTCTGATCATCCGCAGCCTCAGAAGCACGTGTGTCATCACTTGGTAACCTACCAGTGCCTGGAAAGGTGTTACACAAGTGTCGCTTTAGAGCGTCCTCAAGTTTTTTCATCCTGTGCTCCCTCTGTGCGGGCAGGATGAGCTCTGCAACTTTACCCTTGTATCGTGGATCAAGAAGGGTTGCCAACCAGTAATGATCCCTCTCCTTGATAGCACGAATCCTGGGGTCCTTTAGCAGGCTTTGCATCATAAGGGAGCCCATGCAGCGTAGGTTGGAGGTGGTATTAGCTTCCGAGTCTTCCTGGTCAATGAGGATGACCCCATCGTGCACTTCCTCCTCCCAGCCACACACTAGCCCTTGTGTTTCTGGGCACACGAAATCCTCCCTTGAGGAATCCCCACCTTCAATGCCCCCACTACTTAAATATTCCTCCTTGATCATCAGCCACTGCGGGGGGGGGGGAAAGTTGACCTGAACCTGTCCTTGTGCCATACTCACACAGGTACTCGTTGATGGCCCTCTGCTGCTTACGCAGACGCTGCAGCATTGCTAATGTCGAGTTCCACCTGGTGGGCATGTCACAGATCAGACGGTTTGTGGGAAGGTGGAATTCTCTTTGAATTTCTGCCAGGCGAACACTTGCTGGGAATGAGCGTCTGAAGTGGCTGCAGACTTTTCTGGCCTGGCTGAGAAGCTCTGGCAGCCCTGGGTACTTGGTTAGGAAACGCTGTACCACTAGATTTAGGACGTATGCTAGGCATGGTATATGCGTCAATTTACCCTTGCGTAGGGCGGAGAGAAGGTTGCTGCCATTATCGCAGACGATCATTCCCAGCTGAAGCTGGAGTGGTGTTAGCCATCTCTGCACCTGCCCCTGCAGAGCTGAAAGAATTTCTGGCCCAGTGTGGCTCCTGTCCCCTAAACAAACCAGCTCAAGCACAGTATGGCATCTTTTTGCTTGAGCCATTGCGTAGCCCCTGCCACGCGTCGGTTTAACTGCCACTTCGCCAGAGACAGAGAAGGAGGAGGAGGAAGAGGTGGTGGAGCAGACAGACCTCATACAAGCAGCTTTCTGGAGGCGTGGTGGATGAACAAGCTCCAGCACAGAGCCCCGTCCTGGATCCCTCCCAGCCGCAATCAGAGTTACCCAGTGTGCCGTGAAGGAAATGTAACGGCCCTGTCCATGCTTGCTGGACCACATGTCTAAAGTCACATGCACCTTGTTGCTGACTGCCTTTCCCAATGACTGGATAACATTGTCTTCCACGTGCTGGAATAGTGTTGGAATGGCCTTGCGTGAAAAGTAATGGTGTTTTGGAACCTGCCACTGTGGTACAGCACAATCAGCAAATTCACGGAAGGGAGCAGAGTCCACCAGCTGGAAATGCAGCAGCTGCAATGCGAGTAATTTTGCTAAGCTGGCATTGAGACGCTGTGCTTGGGGATGGTTGGTACTATATTTTTTCTTACGCTGCAGCAGCTGCGGCAAAGTAATCTGACTGCATAAATCTTCAGCTGATGGGATGATGTCACATTGTGAGGAAGGAGCTGGTACATCCATTACTGTAGCATCATCCCTGTCAGTGGAGGTTGTAGGCAATGACATGGCAGGACATACAGTGGGGGTAGAGACAGATGACGAGGAGGACCTACGCAAAGTTTTGCACCAACGGGATGTGTGGCATTTGTTCATATGTCACCTCAAGCACGTGGTACCCAAGTGTCCGGTGTCTTTCCCACGCTTCAGCCTCATCTGACATAGATTACAAATAGCAACGGTGCGCTCTGCTGCACATTTCTTAAAGAACTCCCAGACAACAGAGTTCCTGTATGTGTGCTTTGAGACAACAGCGCTCTGCACCGGAGCAGCTCTGACATCTGATGCCTTGGACTGGCTAGTGCTACGGTTGGTCATAGAGGATGTTGTGCCTCGTGTTTGCTGTGCCTCCTCCTCCTCACTTGATTCCTCTGTTCGATCTGGCACCCAGGTGGAGTCAGTGACCTCATCAAAGTCATCTTCACCACCTATCTCCTCATCACTGGAGCCAACTTGGCAGTATGCTGCAGCTGCTGGGGCAACATGAGTGCCAGTTATTTGTGTGTCATCACTGGCACCCCCTTGCTCTAGGTTGATTATACTCCCTTCCTCAACCTCAGAATTTGAAACAGAGCACTGTACTTGCTGTGCATCCTCAAGCAGCATGTCACTCTCATTGTAGTCAAACAATTCAGCTGACTCCTCCGTGTGTGATAGTGAGGCTACGGCAGGAGTAGCTGTGGACATGGAGGCTGCATTAGATGTTTTGTCAGCTGAGGTGGACTGTAAAGCACTACAAGCCTGGCTGGCAGAGGACTCGGAGGATGAGGATGGCCTGGTTAGCCAATCCACCAAATCCTCAGTATGTTGCTGCTGCTTAAAACGGCCAGCACCAGTTAGAAAGGACAAGCGTGCCCCTGCAGAGGATGCACCACGTCCACCACGACCAGAGGCACAGCCTCCCGACACAGGGGCTGCTTGCCCTCTTATCTGTGTCTGGGAGCGTCTGCCTGTCCTTTTTGCTCTTTAATATATACAGAACTCTGATTCAACTCTGGTATAAAGATTAAAGATTTACAGAACTCTGGTATAACTCAGTGAGACACCCTGATAGCTGGCAGTCAGTGACAAGTCACAGATTACAATTCCCTCCTATAAATCAGTGAGACCCCCCCTGATGGGTGGCAGTGAGAAGCCACAGATTACAATTCGCATAAATCTGCTAGAAGTATGTGGGACCCCCTGATGGGTGGCAGTGAGAAGCCGCAGATTACAAGTCTCAGAAACCTCCTATAAATCAGTGAGACCCCTTGATGGGTGGCAGTGAGAAGCCACAGATTACAATTCGCATAAATCTGCTAGAAGTATGTGGGACCCCCTGATGGGTGGCAGTGAGAAGCCACAGATTACAAATCTCAGAAACCTCCTATAAATCAGTGTGACCCCTTGATGGGTGGCAGTGAGAAGCCACAGATTACAAATCTCAGAAACCTCCTATAAATCAGTGAGACCCCCTGATGGGTGGGATCACAGATCACCTCAATTCCCAAATGTTTTGTGGAAATTTGTGAGACCCCCAAAATACTTGCTGGCACCAGTGACAAGACACAGATCACCTCAATTCCCAAATGTTTTGTAGAAATGAGACCCCCCCCAGACCCCCCAGTAGCGTGGCAGACCGGCAGTAAGAACACACAACAATCTCCTATGAAATCTCCTCTCAAATGCGTGCTGAAGCGGTGCGTGGAAACCTTATATAGTGTGCTGCGGGACTTAGCTCTGTGAGCCCATGATTGGGCAAAATTTGCCCAATCAGGACTCTGAGCCGTGATTGGCATACTGTTGAACCTGTCTTGCACCAGACCTGTGGTCAGGTGCAAGGCTGTAGCCAATTACGAGCTTCAGGCCAGTGTAAAAGTGCATTGTGGGTCATTTGTGGTACATTGTGGTCGAACATGCGCCGAACACCCGGAAATGTTCGGAGTTCGCGAGCAGACCGAACAGGCTAAGTTCGGGCCGAACTCCGAACCGTCCAAACCGAACAGCTCATCCCTATTAGAGACTTTAGGTACGTGTTCACCATTTGGTATGCAAATTATAATTGAAGAGGACCTGAAGGAAACCTGCAGTGGTCTTGGAACCAACAAATCAGAACTGTTGGGGTGGGTGGGAAGTTTGAATGTGCATTGCTGTATTTTGTATAAATATCCGGTGAAATCTTCCATAAAGAGAGAATCCTGTTGGAACATTCAGCTCGCCTGGTGTCTCCTTCAACTACGCTACACTACACTCAACCTCAGAAGGCACAGAGCGGCCTTCTGGAAATGCAAAGAGGTTCCAAGGCAGAGGTTCAGATCAAGCAGATCTGGAGCTGCAGATCAGGCTGCTCGAGGCACTGAGCTCCAAGCAACTCAGAGGCCGGGCTGATCTTGGATAAGGGGGTATCTGGAGAGTCAGGACAGGCGGAAGAGAACGGTTCCGTCACATTGGCTGGCAGCAGTGTAGATAGAGGCCCTCCAACACCAAGACACCCCGAGATGGCCAACTATGCAGCCTGCAAGCAGGACACCCTGAAGGACCTGCTGGAGAGCCGTGGATGGAATGGATACTGAAGTAAGGGTCAAAGGCATAAGTGTGGCACAACCAGGAGCGAGATGGAAACACTCCAGGAGGTAAAAAGACGCCTCAAGCAATATGGTCCAAACCCTAGCATGGACCTGTTCCAGAGCGTTTGGAATGAGGTCTGTTTTTTGCAGAAAGGGGAAGCTGTGCGGGACCAGGAAGATTTTAACCCACTGCATGTGGAATACAATAAATACAATGTCCCAGGCTGGATTGAGCCAGGGGACATTCGTAGCCAGGAGGAGAAATGGCTGGCCACAAAACCACACACCCAGAGGGTGCCAACAGACTTGGAGCTCAGAAGAGCGTTACGAAAAAACCTCCGATGAGAAACAACCAGTCCCTATACAAGAGACGCTAGTCTTTAATCTATCGGACATTCCATTAACGGCCGATGAAATTAAGCTTCTTTCGAGGGGCTTATCGTACTGTCCGAGCGAACGCATCGATCCGTTCGATGTTAAAGTCGATCTTTTTCGATTTTTTCGTACGATTCGATTGAAATGTTTATTTTCAGGTCAACCCGAGATTGATTTACCGCTTGCACCCTTTAATTCTAAAAACCTTGGTTTGAGAGAGAAAAGTAAATTTATGCCTCAGAATGTTGAACATGCTGTTGAGACGTATGTCAAAATTGTAGAGAGGGAAATGTCCCAAGTATATTCTAGGCGTCATTTCACCAGAGCATCCCCTAATATGTCCGCCATTGATTCTGGGATTTTAAAGAAATTACGTGACAACCCCTCAATTGTGATAAAGCCGGCGGACAAAGGGGGTGCTCTGGTGATCATGAATAGTGGCGACTATGTGGCTGAGATCCAGCGCCAGCTTGGTGACGTCGAGACGTATAAAAGATTGGATGGTGACCCCACGGCAGCGATTGTCAGTAGAATTTCCACCTTGATACATGATGCCCTTGAGAACCAGATTATTGATAAGGGTCTGTCGAAATTCCTTGTGAAAAAACATCCTTTAATACCTGTTTTGTATGTCTTGCCCAAGATCCACAAGTCTCTCATTGCGCCTCCTGGGAGGCCTATTGTATCTGCTGTGGATTCGGTCTTCAGCCCCCTGTCCATTTTTTTGGACAGGGTGGCTCGACCCTATCTACAGCGGATTCCATCATTTATTTTGGACACCGGTGATTTTCTTACCAAATTTCGTGGACTTGCTGTGGGTGATCACAGTATTTTGGTCAGTCTTGACGTCACCAGCCTGTATACGTCTATACAGAACTCTGAGGGTATAAATGCTATGAAACATGCTCTTGTTGAACTGGGTTATTCTGATAATCAATTACAATTTCTTTTGGATCTGTTAGATGTGGTGTTGGGTGGCAGCTTTTTTCTCTTTGATCGAGTATTTTATACTCAAATACGGGGGACATCTATGGGTACTAACGTAGCACCCACCTATGCCAATATCTTCATGTCTGAATTTGAGGAAAATGTAGTCTATAAATGCGACCTTTTTCAATATGTCCATCATTGGTTTCGCTATATAGACGATATTATTTTTGTATGGGAGGGTACTAGAGATACATTAGATGAATTTCTCAGTATACTTAATAACGGATCTACCTCCATTAAGTTCACTATGTCATGCAGTCTTACACAAATCAATTTTTTGGATACCTTGGTGGTTAAAAGGAATGGCAAATTAATGACAGATCTTTACAGAAAACCTACCGATAAGAACTCCCTGCTAAGATATGACAGTGCGCATCCACCTACACTACTCAACTCTCTCCCACGGAGTCAACTCGTGCGTGTTGATAGAGTAGTTGATTTGCCTGAAAGTAGGGACAAGAGGCTCGAGGAGATGATCGATAGGTTTAGAGCCAGGGGTTACCCGAGACAACTTCTGAGTAGAGAAAGTACCAGAATTAATCAACCTATAATTCCTCAGAGACGCCAAAGCTGTGGCAGGATTCCATTTGTTTCCAAATATGGAACCCATACTTCACAAGTGAAAAATATTTTATGTAAATACTGGTACATCCTAAGGGATGCATACCCTGATATTTCAGAGTTTCAGACCATCCCACTTATGTCATACAAGAAGGGGAGATCTTTTCGACAGATGTTGGTTAAAGCAGAGTTTGGACAAGACACAGGCAGAACACCCTTTTTTGGTAAACCCAGGAATGGAACTTTTCCATGTCTAAATTGTTCTTGCTGCAATGCAGTTATACGGGGTGATTCCTTTGTCCATCCACACTCTGGGAGGAAGTCCAAAATCAAAGGTTATTTTACCTGTAATTCTGCATACGTGGTGTATCTATTGAAATGCCCGTGTGGGTTGATATATGTGGGCGAGACTACTCAGAAAGTTAAAAATCGATTCATCAAACACAGGTCTGATATTAGGACTAAAAAGATTGAATTCCCAGTCCCTGAACATTTTATACGTTGTGGACATGATATTTCACAGTTACGTTATCAGGTGATCGATGAGGTGCCTAAGTTAACAAGAGGTGGGGACAGAGAAAAATTACTTAAAAGGAGGGAATTATATTGGATCCATCATCTCAACACTCTCTTCCCACATGGTCTTAATAGAGAATCAGATCTCTCACCCTTTCTATAAATATGTTACGTTATCTCTCTATGATAGATAGATCTGTTCCTTTCTCTCCCTTAGGTTTACTAGTAGAGGGGTAATCCCTTCCCTTCACATGCATAATTATTCAGTCTCTCCTTTTTCTCATAGGCATTGCTCTACAATTCATCGCCAATTATTGTATGTTAATAAGCATCGTATATATAATTACTAAAGTTAATATGTTAATTGATGTATTCAATTGTAGACTATTGTTTTTAATTGTTGGATTGGCATACACGGACTGGTTGCAATTATTGTTTGATTGCTTAACCAGTCTGTGGTGCTATTTATTTCCTGTTCTGTCATTGTGTTTTAGGCTTGACAAAGACCAGTCATGGTCGAAACGTTGCCTTTTTTTCTGTTGTTGGATTAAATCCATTGAAATCTATCGTGGACTCTGGAGCTTCTTTATTCATTTTGTGATTGTTGGGGCTGTGGAGCAAGAGACCCCCACTCCATTTATCCACTTTGGGTTCTGCATTCGGGCACAACTTTTCACAAACAGACTTGGATTGGCAGAGACCAGAGGCCTGTTCAATACCTCAGCCGCTGCAAGTGCTAAGTTAGCAACTTGCATTGAACGCCGTTCAACCGCTCAGCGCTCAGCAGTGCTAACCTAGCACTTGCAGCGACCCGAGGAGATGCTTCGTGTGACGTATTAAAGATGGCCGCCGCATGAAGCCAGTAACAATGCCCTACAGCAAGATGGCCGCCGCCTCGAAGCAAGTAATAATTCCCTACAGCAATGTTAATTTTGAGGTTTTTGTTCACCAAAGCACAAAATATTTATTTATTATTTCCTCCTTCACATAGACATATATTACAGTTCAATTTATATATTGTTTCAGAAGTAAACATAACTTTTATTCATTAAAAACTATCATTTGTGGTGTGTGCAAACAAAACGGATTGTGCTGACTGCTTCTCTTTATTATTTTTTGTCCGAGTGATCCGAAAAACAATCTGAATTTTTCATTAAGAAATTGTCGGCCATTTTGGATTCAAAATTCGCATCCAAAGGGTTCAACGACACTGCTGCAGCAAACTGAATTGCTGCGCTGCAGCAATTCAGCAGCTGCTGAGGTATTGAACAGGCCTCTGGGATTTTGGAAGCATCGACTTCTGCCAACGCCAAGACCCAAACAAAATATGCCTCCGCACCAACTGTGACCGTCAACCCACCCTCAAGTAAGGCAAAAAAGAAGCGGATGGGTGGACGGGTGAAAGAAATGGAGGAGGTGTTGGATCCAGAATGCAAATGTTGTGACCCGGTTCGAAGGGAGGTAGAGACATTGAAAGGGCAACTAGAAGCTGCCACCCAGAGCGAGAAAGAGACTGGCCTGCAATTGCACCGGCTACAGGATCAGCTGCAAGATGGCCAGAGAGAGCTGGACGAGGTGAGACTATCCAGAGATGCTGCAGAGGTGAATGTACAGCGCCTGGAGATGGAAATCACTGGCTTACGGGACTTACTTACAGCTGCTGAGCGAGCCAAGGATAATGCTGCTGGGGAGCGAGAAGAGGCCATGGCCATTGGCGTTTTAAAAGTCCAGGCAGCCTTGGGGGAAAAGTGTTTCCTGGAATCACAGATAATGGCCCTGACAGAAACATTACAGAACCATCAAAATGAGCTGCGTGCTGACACTGTGGAGAGAGATGGTCGCTGCATGGAAGTGCAAGAACAGGCAGCCACCAAACAACAATTGTCGGCCCAGCTGCAGGCCTGTGAGGACTCTACCCTCAACCTACACACGGAGCTCAGTGGTGCTCAGGCGCAGATAGCGGAGCTGGAGCGCGGCACCCGTGTAATGATCGAGCAACTGGAGGCTGAGCGGCGAACTGGAGCTGCTCTACACATAGAAATGACAGCTTTTAAAATTCGCCTGGAGAACTGCGAGCAGGAATTAGAGAGGACACAGCTCGGATACTATTCAGGCACAGGCCTGGGAGCAGGAGGAGGAAATACAGCTGCTCCAGAACCAACTCCAGCTGTGCCAACACCAGCTACTAGAAGCAGACGCAGCTCGGAAGGAGAGCCTCGCTCAAACCAAGGCAAGCGAGATGGAGGTGAGCCATCTGACACATCAACTAGGTGTATTGGAGCAGGAGCACCAGGGCACTGTCAGCCACCTGCAGGCTGAGCTCGAAGGGACATGAGCACAGTGCGAACAGCTCCAACATGAGCTGTCTCTGGCACAAGCTGCCAGCACCCATGTGCCCACCACGGAGGAGAGCACCACAACAGGGAGTCAAGTCATTGCTCCGGCTACATTTTGCATAGAGGAGCGATTGTACCCAGTGTTGCTGGAGGTGGATGCTGTGCTGGCATCAGAGTGTGCCTTGTCCCCAACAAAGATGGAGACCCCCAGCACTCCACCCCTATGACCCAAGGTGCTACCAGAGAGGGAACCTCTTCTTACCTGCCCAGAAGACCAGCAGAATCGGTGAGTGACTACCCTGAGAGACTACCAAGTTCCTGGTCCCAGGAAGAATTGCACCCTTTTGGGATTGTGGGGAATGCCGTGGGCTGGTCCCCAACTAAATGTTCAGGAGGGGGGCATCAGCCAAAGGAGGGACTGGGACTGCGTCTTGGTCCTGGGTCTGCAGAGGTGCCCTGGAGACAAAAAGATGTTGGGGGGAATTCCAGTGTGCCAGCTAGCAAACGTTTTGTGTCTGTGGACTGTGGTGGCCTGTTGCCTGGTAGACACTACTGCGGTGAGTCCTTGGGAGCACTGGACAAGAGGGTTGGCTTGCCTCTTCCCCGGGACTATGGACCCACACCCAGGCATACCCTGTGGCGACCGTCAGACCCCGCTGACTTTGCTTATATGCCCGCACCCTGGAACTTTGAAGATGGCGCAGAAAAGGGACACAGTGAGAGGTCTCGTCAGTGGCAAGCGATCTGTTTGGGATCTAAGCTTGCCCTGCCGTTCTGGAAGGGGGGACATATGTCATGGAACTGACGTAGCGCTCCACGTTTCAAACCCCAAGAGACTTTATGTTCATTTATATCGTGTGATTTTAAACATATTTTACATTGTTTAGTTTTAGTTTAAATTAGTTTAGTGTAAATTGCGTAGCTTTAGTTTTAAATATACTTATATTCCTGTAGGTAAATGTGTTTTGTGTAGCCAGTAAACAAGCTTTACTACTGTGTAATTTATGCAACAGGGCTTTTCCCCTTATCTGGCTGCATGTTTGATTCAAGGAGTCTGGGATAGTGTTTGTCTTTAATCTGATGTGTTAGAACAATAGATTATGTAAATGTTGTGTGAGCTAAAGGCTAAAGAATGTTTATTGTAAATATCTAACTGACCTCATGTAATTAGAGACTTTAGGTACATGTTCACCATTTGGTATGCAAATTATAACTGAAGAGGACCTGACGGAAACCTGCAGTGGTCTTGGAACCCACCAATCAGAACTGTTGGGATGGGTGGGAAGTTTGAATGTGCATTGCTGTATTTTGTATAAATATCCGGTGAAATCTTCCATAAAGAGAGAATCCTGTTGGAACATACAGCTCGCCTGGTGTCTCCAACTACGCTACACTATACTCAACCTCAGAAGGCACAGAGCGGCCTTCTGGAAATGCAAAGAGGCTCCAAGGCAGAGGTTCAGAGCAAGCAGATCTGGAGCTGAAGATCAGGCTGCTTGAGGCACTGAGCTCCAAGCAACTCAGAGGCCGGGCTGATCTTGGATAAGGGGGTATCTGGAGAGTCAGGACAGGCGGAAGAGAACGGTTCCTTCACACTGTCTAACCCTCCATCCCCACTAGCCATTTAACCCTCCATCCCCACTAGCCATCTAACCCTCCATCCCCACTAGCCATCTAACCCTCCATCCCCAATAGCCATTTAACCCTCCATCCCAACCAGCCACCATGTATCATCGCCCACCAGTCAGCGTTTAACCATCCATCCCAACCAACCACATTCAAACCCTCCATCATAAAAACCCTATATAGAACCCATTTATGCAATTGACTCCTAGCGCTTATAACATCACTGTAACGTCACTTCTTTCGATGCAGGAAGATCCCTCTGCCACCATTTACATCTTAATCACATTCAATACTGTGATGTGCACCTTGCCCTCTCCTCCCTCAGCGAGTGACTCGTTCACATACCTGAGGGCGCGAATGATTTGCACAATTTCCCCCTGGGCAGGTTCTCTCGAATCTCTGTCCAGCCCCTTAGTTTGGTGAAGAATCTGAGGATTTATCAGGCACTGCTGAACATCACAGATGAGACGCACTGCAGATAAAAGAGGCCATAGAGGTAAGGAGAGCAGGGAGAGAGCATCTGCATAGAGATTCTTGGGTCATTCACATCAAAACAAGGGAAAAATCCACACCCTGTGCCGAGCGGGAACCGTGATAACCTCAAAACAAGTGAAAAATCCACACCGTGTGCTGAGCGAGCACCATAACCTCAAAACAAGTGAAAAATCCACACCGTGTGCCGAGTGAGCGCCATAACCTCAAACCAAGTGAAAAATCCCACCGTGTGCCAAGCGAGCACCATAACCTCAAACCAAGTGAAAAATCCCACCGTGTGCCGAGCGAGCACCATAACCTCAAACCAAGTGAAAAATCCCACCGTGTGCTGAGCGAGCACCATAACCTCAAACCAAGTGAAAAATCCCACCGTGTGCCGAGCGAGCACCATAACCTCAAACCAAGTGAAAAATCCCACCGTGTGCTGAGCGAGCACCATAACCTCAAAACAAGTGAAAAATCCACACCGTGTGCTGAGA
The DNA here is from genome assembly GCA_009667805.1 of Leptobrachium leishanense. Taxonomy (NCBI): domain Eukaryota; kingdom Metazoa; phylum Chordata; class Amphibia; order Anura; family Megophryidae; genus Leptobrachium; species Leptobrachium leishanense. Next base: position 539,020,237 of record CM019063.1, read on the forward strand.
GAGCACCATAACCTCAAACCAAGTGAAAAATCCTACCGTGTGCCGAGCGAGCACCATAACCTCAAAACAAGTGAAAAATCCCACCGTGTGCCGAGCGAGCACCATAACCTCAAAACAAGTGAAAAATCCACACCGTGTGCCGAGCGAGCACCATAACCTCAAACCAAGTGAAAAATCCCACCGTGTGCCGAGCGAGCACCATAACCTCAAACCAAGTGAAAAATCCCACCGTGTGCTGAGCGAGCACCATAACCTCAAAACAAGTGAAAAATCCCACCGTGTGCCGAGCGAGTGTGGCACTCTGTATTAAATCGGTATTAAACTCATTGCACCCCAAAAGAGTACTGTAAACAGGACTAAGTAGAAAGCATTTTGTTTTGTTATTATTGAAATGTACCAGAACATAGTTCTGTTGCTGCTGTTCTGACCTCCTACCAGCGGGTGTCACTGCTGTGTCCTCAGCCACAGAAACTGTACTTCATACCATGTGGTTGTCTCAGTGATTCAGTAATCCTGAAGTTACCACTGGATGCAGTTAAGAGAGAGTGTGCACAGTGCATCCAGAGTAAAAACAGAATCTTTTATCTGTTTCAGGTAGGCAGAAAAGTATCTAAAGTCTAACAGTTAATGAGAAAGGTTATTAGAGATTTTATGTAAATAGGAGTTTGGTCAGACAGACCCCTGCAGACTGATTGCAGTGACAGGCCTGGTGTAATATGCATTGTAAACTGCAGTAGCTGTATTAATGTCTGTATAGTTGTTCTCTCCTTTAACATGGAGAATGTCATTTAACAGAATGAAGGAAGCATCAGTGTTTTATGCTGTTAAATTGGTCTGGTTACACAGGTTGCTAAATGGATTCACTGCAGCCACGTGCTGTAATCAACATGGCTGAATCAGGAAAGCATGCTAGTATAGTAACAGAAGCCTTATGTACGAGTAACTCCAGTTCCCAGAATCAGTTTTAAGTAGGTTTTATTTCTGAGAAAATGTGCAGAATGTTATTACTTGTGTATGATATTTGTTCTGTGCAATCTCCAACAGAGATTGAAAGTGAAACCAGATTATATTTTGTTGCTAGGTAGATTTGTTTAATTCTAGATATGTTTGTACCAATTGTTATTTAAGATAGATTAGGATTTTATGTTATATAGATTCAGTAATCCTGAAGTTACCACTGGATGCAGTTAAGAGAGAGTGTGCACAGTGCATCCAGAGTAAAAACAGAATCTTTTATCTGTTTCAGGTGAACTCATAAAATAAATGTGTTGTACCAGAACAAGCTCCGTCTCTTATTCTAAAGAGTGCAACACGAGCACCATAACCAAGTGAAAAATCCCACCGTGTGCCGAGCGAGCACCATAACCTCAAAACGAGTGAAAAATCCCACCATGTGCCGAGCGAGCACCATAACCTCAAAACAAGTGAAAAATCCACACCCCTTGCAGAGTGGGCACCGTGATAACCTCAAACAAGTGAAACATCCCACCCTGTTGGCGCAGAGTATTATTGGTAGAGTATTATTTGTACAGAGTATTATTGGGACAGAGTATTATTTGTACAGAGTAACCACAGTAATATATAAAAACACAAAAATATATACACATTATCTCATATACAAACGGGTTGTGAGTGACGACTCTTTGCTTGACTCAAGGATACAAACTCTTAGATCTAAGTTTCGAGAGAAGGGGTACAGCAGGAGGATACCTGACCAGGCCCAACATAAAGCCTCTGGCATCCCTAGGAGAAAACCTGAACGAGTCCCTTTTGTCAGTACCTTTTCTTCCCGTACCAAAGAAATCAAGAGATTTGTTAAACCTAACTGGCACGTTTTGCAAAAAGATCGAGAGACAGAGAGATCGAGACACAGAGAGACCGAGAGACCGAGATCGAGCGACAGAGAGATCGAGAGACAGAGAGATCGAGAGACAGAAAGCCAGAGAGATCGAGAGACAGAGATCGAGAGACAGAGAGATCGAGAGACAGAGAGATCGAGAGACAGAGAGATCGAGAGACAGAGAGATCGAGAGACAGAAAGACAGAGAGATCGAGAGACAGAGATCGAGACAGAGAGATCGAGACAGAGAGATCAAGACACAGAGATCGAGACACAGAGATCGAGACACAGAGAAATCGAGACCGAGAGACAGAGAGATCGAGAGACAGAGACAGAGATCGAGACACAGAGACAGAGATCGAGACACAGAGAGATCGAGACACAGACAGAGAGATCGAGAGACAGAGATCGAGAGACCGAGAGACAGATCGAGAGACAGAGAGATTGAGAGACAAAGAGATCGAGAGACAAAGAGATCGAGAGACAAAGAGATCGAGAGACAAAGAGATCGAGAGACAAAGAGATCGCGAGACAAAGAGATCGAGAGACAAAGAGATCGAGAGACAGAGATCGAGAGACAGAGATCGAGAGACAGAGAGATCGAGAGACAGAGAGATCGAGAGACAGAAGATCGAGAGACAGAGATCGAGAGACAGAAAGATCGAGAGACAGAAAGATCGAGAGACAGAAAGACAGAGAGATCGAGAGACAGAAAGACAGAGAGATCGAGAGACAGAGAGATCGAGACCGAGAGACAGAGAGATCGAGAGACAGAGATCGAGACACAGAGACAGAGATCGAGACACAGAGAGATCGAGACACAGAGACAGAGAGATCGAGAGACAGATCGAGAGACAGAGAGATTGAGAGACAGAAAGATCGAGAGACAGAAAGACAGAGAGATCGAGAGACAGAGAGAGAGAGATCGAGAGACAGATCGAGAGATAGAGAGACAGAGAGATTGAGAGACAAAGAGATTGAGAGACAGAGATAGAGAGACAGAGTTCCAAAGACAGAGAGATCGAGAGACAGAGAGATCGACAGACAGAAAGATCGAGAGACAGAAAGACAGAGACAGAGAGATCGAGAGACAGAGAGACAGAGAGATCGAGAGACAGAGATCGAGAGAGAGAGAGACAGAGAGACCGAGAGACAGAGAGATTGAGAGACAAAGAGATTGAGAGACAGAGACAGAGTTCCAAAGAGAGATCGAGAGACAGAGATCGAGAGACAGAAAGATCGAGAGACAGAAAGACAGAGACAGAGAGATCGAGAGACAGAAAGACAGAGAGATCGAGAGACAGAGAGACAGAGTTCCAAAGACAGAGATCGAGAGACAGAGATCGAGAGACAGAGATCGAGAGACAGAAAGATCGAGAGACAGAAAGATCGAGAGACAGAAAGACAGAGAGACAGATCGAGAGACCGAGAGACAGAGAGAGAGACCGAGAGATCGAGAGATAGAGAGACCGAGACAGAGATCGAGAGAGACAGAGAGATCGACAGACAGAAAGATCGAGAGAGAGACAGATCGAGAGAGACAGATCGAGAGAGAGACAAAGAGACCGAGAGACAGAGACCGAGAGACAGAGATCGAGAGACAGAGATCCAGAGACAGAGAGATTGAGACAGAGAGATCGAGAGAGAGAGATCGAGAGACAGAGATCAAGAGACAGAGAGATCAAGAGACAGAGATCGAGAGACCGAGAGACAGATCGAGAGACTGAGATCGAGAGACAGAGACAGAGAGATTGAGACAGAGAGATCGAGAGAGATCGAGAGACAGAGAGATCAAGAGACAGAGACAGAGATCGAGACACAGAGACAGAGATCGAGACACAGAGAGATCGAGACACAGAGACAGAGAGATCGAGAGACAGAGATCGAGAGACCGAGAGACAGATCGAGAGATCGAGAGACAGAGAGACAGATCGAGAGATCGAGAGACAGAGAGATTGAGAGACAGAGATCGAGAGACAAAGAGATCGAGAGACAAAGAGATCGAGAGACAAAGAGATCGAGAGACAGAGATCGAGAGACAGAGATCGAGAGACAGAGATCGAGAGACAGAGATCGAGAGACAGATCGAGAGACAGAGATCGAGAGACAGAGATCGAGAGACAAAGAGATCGAGAGACAGAGAGATCGAGAGACAGAGAGATCGAGAGACAGAAAGATCGAGAGACAGAAAGATCGAGAGACAGAAAGACAGAGATCGAGAGACAGAGAGATCGAGACCGAGAGACAGAGAGATCGAGAGACAGAGATCGAGACACAGAGACAGAGATCGAGACACAGAGAGATCGAGACACAGACAGAGAGATCGAGAGACAGAAAGACAGAGATCGAGAGAGATCGAGAGACAGATCGAGAGACAGAGATTGAGAGACAGAAAGATCGAGAGATCGAGAGACAGAGAGATCGAGAGACAGAGAGAGAGAGATCGAGAGACAGATCGAGAGATAGAGAGACAGAGAGATTGAGAGACAAAGAGATTGAGAGACAGAGATAGAGAGACAGAGTTCCAAAGACAGAGAGATCGAGAGACAGAGAGATCGACAGACAGAAAGATCGAGAGACAGAAAGACAGAGACAGAGAGATCGAGAGACAGAAACAGAGAGATCGAGAGACAGAGAGATCGAGAGACAGAGATCGAGAGACAGAGAGACCGAGAGACAGAGAGAGAGAGACAGATCGAGAGACAGAGATCGAGAGACCGAGAAACAGAGAGATCGAGAGAGAGAGAGAGAGAGATCGAGAGACAGAACGATCGAGAGAGAGATCCAGAGATCGAGACAGAGAGACAGAGATCGAGAGACAGAGACAGAGAGATCGAGAGACAGAAAGATCGAGAGAGAGAGCGAGAGATCGAGAGACAGAAGAGACCGAGATACAGAGACCGAGAGACTGAGATCGAGAGACAGAGACAGAGAGATTGAGACAGAGAGATCGAGAGAGAGAGATCGAGAGACAGAGAGATCAAGAGACAGAGACAGAGATCGAGAGACCGAGAGACAGATCGAGAGACAGAGATTGAGAGACAGAGATCGAGCGACAGAGATCGAGAGATCGAGAGACAGAAAGATCGAGAGAGAGAGAGATCGTGAGACAGAAAGATTGAGAGAGAGACCGAGAGATCGAGAGACAGAGATCGAGAGACAGATCGAGAGACCGAGAGACAGAGAGATCGAGAGACAGAGAATCGAGACAGAAAGATTGAGATCGAGAGACCGAGAGACAGAGAGATTGGGAGACAGAGATTAAGAGACAGAGAGATTGAGAGACAGAGAGATTAAGAGACAGAGAGATTAAGAGACAGTGAGATCGATAGACAGATCAAGAGACAGAGATTGAGAGACAGAGAGACCGAGACCGAGAGACAGAGATCGAGAGACCGAAAGATCCGAGACACAGAGACAGAGAGATCGAGAGACAGAGACAGAGAGACCGAGAGACAGAGTTCCAAAGACAGAGAGATCAATAGACAGAGAGATCGAGAGACAGAGAGATTGAGAGACAAAGAGATCGAGAGACCGAGACAGAGAGATCGAGAGACAGATCGAGAGATCGAGACAGATAGAGACAGCGAGATCGAGAGACAGAAAGATCGAGAGACAGAAAGATCGAGAGACAGAAAGATCGAGAGACAGAAGACAGAGATCGAGAGACAGAGATCGAGAGACCGAGAAACAGAGATCGAGAGCGAGATCGAGAGAGACGAGACAGAAAGATCGAGAGAGAGATCGAGAGACCGAGACAGAGATCGAGAGAGACAGAGACAGAGAGATCGAGAGACAGAAAGATCGAGAGAGAGCGATCGAGAGAGCGAGAGATCAAGAGAGAGACAGAGACCGAGAGACAGAGATCGAGAGACAGAGATCGAGAGACAGAGATCCGAGAGACAGAGAGATCGAGAGACAGAGATCGAGAGACAGAGATCGAGAGACAGAGATCGAGAGACAGAAAGATCGAGAGAGAGAGAGACCGAGAGACAGATAGAGACCGAGAGACAAAGAGACAGAGAGATTGAGAGACAGAGATCGAGAGATCGAGAGACAGATCAAGAGGCAGAGATCGAGAGACAGATCGAGAGATCGAGAGACAGAAAGATCGAGAGAGAGACCGAGAGACAGATAGAGACCGAGAGATTGGGAGACAGAGAGATTGAGAGACAGAGAGATTGAGAGACAGAGAGATTGAGAGACAGAGAGATTGAGAGACAGAGATCGGAAGACAGAGAGACAGAGAGATCGAGAGACAGAGAGACAGACAGAGAGATCGAGAGAGAGATCGAGAGACAGCGATCGAGAGACAGCGATCGAGAGACAGAGAGATCGAGAGAGAGAGAGATTGAGAGAGATCGAGAGAGATCCAAGAGAGATCGAGAGACAGAAAGATCGAGAGACCGAGAGAGAGACAAAAAGACCGAGAGACAGAGATGGAGAGACAGAGATCGAGAGACAGAGAGATCGAGAGACAGAGAGATCGAGAGAGAGAGAGAGAGAGAGAGAGAGAGAGAGAGAGAAGAGATCGAGAGACAGAGAGATCGAGAGACAGAGAGATCGAGAGACGAAGAGATCGAGAGACGAAGAGATCGAGAGACAGAGAGATCGAGAGACAGAGAGACGAAGAGATCGAGAGACCGAGAGACCGAGAGACAGATCAAGAGGCAGAGATCGAGAGACAGAGATCGAGAGACACAAAGATCGAGAGAGAGAGAGACCGAGAGACAGATAGAGACAAAGAGACAGAGAGATTGGGAGACAGAGAGATTGAGAGACAGAGATCGAGAGATCGAGAGACAGATCAAGAGGCAGAGATCGAGAGACAGAGATCGAGAGATCGAGAGACAGAAAGATCGAGAGAGAGAGACCGAGAGACAGAAAGATCGAGAGAGAGAGACCGAGAGACGGATAGAGACCGAGAGACAAAGAGACAGAGAGATTGAGAGACAGAGAGATTGAGAGACAGAGATCGAGAGACAGATCAAGAGGCAGAGATCGAGAGACAGAGATCGAGAGATCAAGAGACAGAAAGAGCGAGAGAGAGAGAGACCGAGAGACAGATAGAGACTGAGAGATTGAGAGACAGAGAGATTGAGAGACAGAGATTGAGAGACAGAGAGACAGAGATCGAGAGACAGAGAGATCGAGAGACAGCGATCGAGAGACAGCGATCGAGAGACAGAGAGATCGAGAGAGAGAGAGATTGAGAGAGATCGAGAGAGATCCAAGAGAGATCGAGAGACAGAAAGATCGAGAGACCGAGAGACAAAAAGACCGAGAGACAGAGATCGAGAGACAGAGAGATCGAGAGACAGAGAGATCGAGAGAGAGAGAGACAGAGAATCGAGAGAGAGAGAGATCGAGAGACAGAGAGATCGAGAGACAGAGAGATCGAGAGACGAAGAGATCGAGAGAGAGAGATTGAGAGACCGAGAGACAGAGATCGAGAGATCGAGAGACAGATCAAGAGACAGAGAGATTGAGAGACAGATTGAGAGACAGATCGAGAGACAGAAAGATCGAGAGAGAGATATTGAGAGATCGAGAGACCGAGGAGAGAGAGACAGAGAGATAGAGAGACCGAGAGACAGAAAGATTGAGATCGAGAGACAGAGACCGAGAGACCGAGAAACAAAGAGACAGAGAGATTGAGAGACAGAGAGATTGAGAGACAGAGACACAGAGAGACCTCCTAGATTGTGAGTTCCTACGGGAATAGGGCCCTCATCTCCTCTTGTACTGTTTGTCAAATGTTGTTCAATGTATTGTAACCCTGTCTATACTGTGCTTATTGTACAGCGCTGCGGAATATGCTGGCGCTTTATAAATAAAGAATAATAATAATAATAATACCGAGAGATCGAGACACAGAGATCGAGACACAGAGATCGAGACAGAGATTCCGAGAGACAGAGATCGAAACAGAGATTCTGAGAGACAGAGAGATCGAGAGATCGAGAGATCAAGAGACCGAGAGATCGAGAGACAGAGAGACAGAGAGACAGAGATTGAGAGATCGAGAGACAGATCAAGAGACAGAGAGATTGAGACAGAGAGACCGAGAGACAGAAAGATCGAGAGAGAGAGATCGAGAGACAGAGATTGAGAGACAAAGTGATCGAGAGACAGAGAGAGACAGAGAGAGACAGAGCGACAGAGCGACAGAGACAGAGAGATTGAGAGAGAGAGATTGAGAGACAGAGAGATTGAGAGACAGTGATATCGAGAGACAGAGATCGAGAGACAGATCGAGAGACAAAGAGAGACAGAGAGACCGAGACCGAGAGACAGAGATCGAGAGACCAAGAGACCGAGAGACCGAGACACAGAGATCGAGACAGAGATCGAGACAGAGATCGAGACAGAGATCGAGACAGAGATCGAGACAGAGATCGAGACAGATCGAGACACAGAGATTCCAAGAGAGACAGAGAGATCAAGAGACCGAGAGACAGAGACAGAGACCGAGAGCCAGATAGAGACCAAGAGATCGAGAGACCGAGAGGCCGAGAGATCGAGAGACAGAGAGAGACAGAGACAGAGAGACAGAGAGACAAAGAGAGAGAGATCGAGAGACAGAGAGACAAAGAGACAGAGAGAGAGACAGAGAGACAAAGAGACAGAGATCGAGAGACAGAGAGACAGAGACAGAGAGATAGAGAGTTAGAGAGATCGAGAGACAGACAAAGAGACAGAGATCGAGAGACAGAGAGACAAAGAGACAGAGAGATTGAGAGACAGAGAGATCGAGACACAGAGATCGAGACAGAGAGATCGAGACACAGAGATTCCAAGAGAGACAGAGAGACCGAGAGACCGAGAGACAGAGATCGAGAGCCAGATAGAGACCGAGAGATCGAGAGAGAGAGAGACCGAGAGACAGAGATCGAGAGCCAGATAGAGACCGAGAGATCGAGAGACAGAGAGACAGAGAGACAGAGAGACAAAGAGACAGAGAGACAAAGAGACAGAGAGACAAAGAGACAGAGAGATCGAGAGACAGAGAGACAGAGAGACAAAGAGACAAAGAGACAGAGAGACAGAGAGACAAAGAGACAGAGAGACAAAGAGACAGAGAGACAGAGAGACAAAGAGACAGAGAGACAAAGAGACAGAGAGACAAGAGACAGAGAGACAGAGAGACAAAGAGACAGAGAGACAAAGAGACAGAGAGATCGAGAGACAGAGAGACAAAGAGACAGAGAGACAGAGAGACAAAGAGACAGAGAGACAAAGAGACAGAGAGACAAAGAGACAGAGAGATCGAGAGACAGAGAGACAGAGAGACAAAGAGACAAAGAGACAGAGAGACAGAGAGACAAAGAGACAGAGAGACAAAGAGACAGAGAGACAGAGAGACAAAGAGACAGAGAGACAAAGAGACAGAGAGATCGAGAGACAGAGAGACAAAGAGACAGAGAGACAGAGAGACAAAGAGACAGAGAGACAAAGAGACAGAGAGACAAAGAGATCGGACATTTATTTTCAAATCCTCCGGTCTTTGCATTAAGGAGAAATAAAGATATAAGAGACCACCTTGCTGTGAAAGCAGATGCTGAACCAATAATTAAACAGAGCTTTCTATCTACTCCAGTCCATGGTCCATATCCAGGTTTACAATGCAGACACTGTAACGGGATGGTGAAAGGAGATACATGTACTCCTCCACGCACAGGTACACGTATCAAACTGAAGGGATTTTTTACCTGTCAATATTGATTGAACGGCCCTTGCTTGAAAACCTGCAAAAACATCTGGATTAACTCGTTGAAAACCACGAAAAAACCCGAGCAGGAGACGATCACACGCAACGAAGCCGCCGGAAAAAGCCACCACAGCAGACGAATGAAGTGAATAAATTAGAAAAACTGTTTGCTTGAATGACTGAAAAGTGAAACACTTTGCAAAGAAACTACTGAGTGAAAATGTCTGAAATTTACATATAAAATCCAATGAATGATAATAAAGAATAAGTAAACTTTAAAAAAAATAATCCAGAAAAATGCTTAAAATATCCTAAAAAATCTATGAATAAAACAGACTCTTTACTGCAGAATTTTATAATAAACGGTTTATTAGATATTGGATTAAAACGGGAATATTTTTAACATTGAAGCCTATGGGATTCTCCTGAATAAACCTGCCGAATTAAACCACTGAATGGCAGGGCATTAGGGGAACCTTTCACTGCTGGTTTGTGTTCTCTGAATAGCCGAAGCATTGCTTCTCTATGGGGATTCACTGCCCTCGAACAGGCACCGAACAGGCACCATATCTGCAGGCAATTCGCCAGGATTTGGCAAACTGCCTGCTCTCTGAATAGCCAAATGGCCAAGAAAGGTAACCATGCCCTGATTTTCAGCGTTCGTTACCTTTCTCCAGCCATTCGGATCTCTTTGAATAACCCTGATAAGGTCTCCGTTGCGTTACCAGATACTAGAAAGAGTGGCTCCATTAGCGAGAGGTTACTACTATTACAGAGGGAGGGGAGATGGATGTATCAGTTGGACACAGTGGCCCCTCATGGACTCAATGAGAAGCTTGAGTGGCACTGGTTCCTCTGATGCATCCATCTGGGCATCTGCAGCTTATGGGTGAGCTATTTGTGGTGCTGTCTGAGATTTGGTTTCCCAGGACCTTCTGTATTAGTCCCAAAATGGTAGGTTTTAACTTTTGTATATTTTTACAAGGTATGTACCTTTATAAGGGTGATATAGGAGAACGTCTCCCTTCTGTTACCCTTTCACTTGAATTTGGGTTCTGTATGCAGGCTGATCCCTGAGGGCTTCCCTGTGTACGAGATAATGTGGTTTCACTGGGTGTGGGTATATAGGTTTTACAGGTCTGTTGGTCCATCTAGTCCCCAGAGGATCACATTGGAAGGTCTCTTTTTGTCCTGCAAGCACCACATTGGATTTTGTTATTTCCATTTCTATTTGAACGATGCCATAAAATGTAACTTCAAGTTAAAACATGCTTTAAATATCAGGAAGCGCATTTGCGTGGGCACACCAGGGGAGCTATACGCACTAGAGATGGATCCTCAACAGAAGAGACGTGCGATTAGTATAAGCTTCCTGCTGTTGCCATTGGTGATACCAAGTGAGCACCTGTGTCTAAGCTGTTCTATCATTACAAAGTGTGTTCTTATTATCATGACGGGGAAGCAGAATTATAATAAAGACACGGAGGCGAGTATTATGCTATCTTTACTGATAGCAGCAGTCTTGCAGAGATAATTTGTGTCCCATCGTCCACCTTGGGAGATCCAGAGGGAACACTTCAGAATTCTTTGAGTCTTCAATAATTTAATACCGTGTAACGATCCCTCGTTCCCGTTATTCTAACATCTGGGATGTCATTCTAGTTAGTTTTCTGGATAAGTGGCCGAGAATGAAACTCTATTAAACTGATTTCTGTGAAATTGCTTGATTTCCTGCAATAGAGTCTCACACGTTCGAGCCCTAAACTTAACGGGAAGGAGTTTTATCCAACATGGGGTGAAATGTTACATTTTCCTATAGGACAAAGACTTCATTGTCAGAGGTCTTCTATCCAGCTTTGCCACAGCGTCCTGTCCTTTACCCAGTAATTGTTTTAAAGAATATGGAAGAGTTTCTGCCCCTAACAGGTCACTCCAATCCCAACGCTTATTCATATCCTTACGCAAACCATACAATTCTGTAACTTCCACCACACTCGCTGGGTGGGTTAAATGGATCATGTCAGGAGCTGGTGTAGTCGTGTCCGTGTTCTGAGCTCATTCATCCCGGAGTGCTTCTGCTTCTGAGGTTTTTTCTTCCGTGGATGTCGTCTTGTAGACATCTTAAAACAGCAGACTGGTCCAGAGAATCCACCTTTAGGGAGTGTTATTTTAAACCAGTGTGTCACTATCACTAATTAATTAAGCTTTGAACTCGCATAATACTCGCCTCCGTGTCTTGTGGGATAATTCCCAGATTCCCCTATTATCATGACGGGGAATCATAATTATAATAAAGACACGGAGGCGAGTATTATCCCACCCGATAATTGGGTTATTCCCACCCTTTATATTTGGTTATTAGGTTTTGAGGTTTCAATAGTCATTACGGATTTTTTCAAACCTTCTTAATATAAGCTCTTGGTGATCTTTAATACATTTCTTTCCAACAGCCTAAACTTCATGTCGAAGCTTCATTGGATGAGGAAGAGTTCTTCCGTTGTTCTGTTCGTTGGAGAAGAGCTTGAGCTTCGTGTTCGGAGTTTTTTGTTGAAGGATGAATATTCTTCCATGCTTGAGCTTCAAGTTGGAGTCTACGTTCAAGGTTTTAACTTCCTGCTGGAGTTTGTCAAAGGATGATTATTCTTCCATGGTTTCGATTTCGTTGAGGAAGATGTTAGGCCGTCTCGCATCAAGAAAAGAGGAGGAGCCAAGGGTTAGCAGGACGATTTATCAGACGATTGGACAGCAGGGAGCTGGACTGTACCATTACCTGCTATTGTTATATGTATTGTTAAACTGTATTTTTCTCTCTAAATACTTTTGTTGTTGTATTTGAGAGATTTTCTTTGCTGCTATCGGCTTAAGTAAAGAAAAGATAGCATAATACTCGCCTCCGTGTCTTGTGGGATAATTTACGCTTTATTGAGCAATGACTGTTTACATGTGATGGTCTGGGGTTGTACCTTTCTGCCTTTACCTGTATGTTTATGTAATATATATATATATTCATTGTGTTCTGTTATTCAGAGCACTGCACACTGAGGAAGGGGCTGTGTCCCCCAAACGTTTGTGATTCTGTGTTTCTGTGAAATAAATTTGGTGGCACGAGTGCACCGGAACAGCAGCGCTGGAAGTGTTTTTTGTATTTTTCCTGTGGTCATTGGAGTCCCTGAAGGATGCAGAAGGTGACTATCACTTCCTAGCCGCAGCAAGGAAACGGAGGTATTTTTTGTCAGGTTATACAGATTCCTGACCCCCAATTTTTTTTTTCTATATTTGGGCTTAGAATCATGATACACCATCATAACCTGTATTATTTCCTATTCAGGCACGAAGAGTTTACCAGGAGGTCTTTCGGCTGAAGCTGTACCTTGTACGGCCTGTAATCTCTCCAACAGTGGAGAAGACACGGTAAGAAGAGTGGTACCTAGGATCCTCTCGAGGAATGATAGGACTTTGGTCAAACGTGTGTTGTTCGTAAGACTCAAAGGGCTCTATTACATTCTTCATGCAAAAACGCACGCAGTACGTGTGAATTTTTGAGAGCAGCGTTAAACGTTAACGCGCGTAAAATAACGCTGGTATTACAATCGTTGCGCATTTTTTCATCAGTCACAAAATAACACGCATTGAACGGATGCGCAAAAACGTTGACAATCGTAGGGTCTGTGTGGAGGCAAGATTTCAGACTTCCCTCACATTCAGACTGCCCACCACAGCACTCATTGCCAAACACTTGGACCAACACTTAGATACCATGAGCTCAATTCCCCTTCAGTCCAGTTCAAGAGCGGGTTAGGCTTTGCTAACCATGGATAGCCCTCAATACTTTCAATGAGGAGAGGAACTTCCATCTCAACCAAAGGCACCTGGTGAATGGCAGCAAACCCAGAATCCAGGAAATTTCCCGCAGAAAAAGAATCAATCAGTGCCTCAGTGTCAAACTTGAACTTCTCCCAAGCTACTGACACTGGAATCACCATGCAAGATCTTTTTTCTTTTTCTTACTGGAATCGAGAGACACTATAGTAGTACCTAGAACCTATCTCTCAGAGGATTCTAGGCATGCTGGTTTCCCGACAGACTTTTTCGGTCATTTAGGGCATTGTAACCGGAAATGTCCCTTGTCTGCACAATAGAAGCACAAGCCTTCCTTGAGGCGGTATTGTCTTTCCTCCCCTGAGATACTTGATCGACCTAACTGCATAGGTTCGGGTTCAGCAGATACCACCCTAGGAGGGAGATTTTTTTTTTTTGTGAAAGGATTTTACCAGGAAGGATACATTGAGATTTCTCTCGTTTTCAAGTATGTCTTGGGTGGCGAGTATGTACCGTTAGGTGTCTTGCCAAGGACACTTACTGGAGAGGTTGCTCACTGGGATCGAACCCATGACTCCACAGGCTCTCTCCATGCAGAGCAGTGACATTACCTCTACTCCACCCAGCCGGCACTGTGAGCCATCCTAGGGGTAGAAGGGGTACCTTGGGAGGGTTTGCGAGACTTACTACGGTCAGACCTCCTGTTGCGAATTTGATCGTTGAGGGCTATGCAATAGTCAATCAAATCATCCAGCGCCTCGGGTAGTGACATAGGAGCTAATACGTACATAAGTGTATCAGAGATTCCCTCCAGTAATGCAGTAGTAAGTACATCATTAGGCCATTGTAATTCAGCAGGCAGAGTCTTGAATTCTATGGTGTAATCAGCAACTCGGCGATTGCCCTGAGTTATACGCCACAGTGTCCTGGCAGCACCAGTTGCCCGCCTAGCAGGATCAAAAGTGCGCCTAAGATCCGCCATAAATTCTATATAATTATACACCACTGGTTTCTTTAACTCCCATAGAGGAGTCGCCCTCAGAGCTTTCTCGGTTAGGTGGTTAATAACATAACCCACCTTGGCTCTGTCTGTGGGGCACATCCCTGGATTAAGTTCAATCATAATGTCGATTTGGGTAACAAACCCTCTACAAGAACCAGAATTCCCATTAAAACATATGAGTGTTTTCAGACTCACATGAGATGCCTCTGCAGCAATCAAGGAGGAAACAGACACTGCTTGAGAGGCCATGTTTAATCGCAGGAGAAAGAAGTGGAGAGGCTTTGTTGGTCTGATTCATAATTCATAAATAAATAAATAATTAAGCCCAAAGCCTGAGCAAACTGGTCCATGCGATGGTCCTGCTCCTCCTGTTTTGTGATAATATCTCCAAGTCTTGACATAAGTACAGATAAATCTGTCTGATCCATATTTGGTCCTGACGTAATGTAACGTGCACTATGGCGCTTACCCCGGATCAACGTTGTCTGAATCTTTATGGACAGATTTCTCTGATACTCATATACTTGATCTCAACCATATAGAGTAAATACTCACTGTATTCGGCAAACTGCAGGGCAGGCCTACAATCAGAGATTATGCTTTTGTACTGCGACTTGGTGTTAAACAGATAACTTGCAAGACTGTTATATTTAGCAACCTGCAGGGCAGGCCTACAATCATAGATCGTGTGAAATGCTTTAGAAACAGACCAGACATTATACAAGCAACTAGAACTGTAGATTGATTTAGTAACATGAAGGACAGACCCACATACTGAGATGATATATGGTAATGTGGAGCAAGGCCCAGTACTCGTTAGGCAGATCGAGCGGTTGATGAAGTGAGCAACCTGCAGGGCAGATCTCCCAAGTGAAACTATGCGGTACAACATATGCATGAACCACAAACATACACACAGGGGTTAAGCGTAAGAATCGTCAGTGGGTATTCCGGGTCAATCAACTAAAGCAAGGTCCTCATACAAGCATAAGATCGGCAACGAATGCAAGATACACAGAAACAGTCTCAAGAGTCAGCTGGCGATGCGGGAAAATTACTCCACGTCAGGGTGACGAGCAAAGACTCGCGCCCTGTACTTAAGGCCGGCAGCTCTGCATCACCACGCCAAGCCCTGCCCCCTCAGACGCCGATCAGCCATCTCTAACTCCTGGCACCCGGCCAGTCAGCGATGCCACTGGGTGCCCAGACCCCCCAGGTAGCGCCGCAGGGGCTGAGGACGTAACACCGCCCTTCCATGTCAGTGTAAACCACGTGGGCGGCAGCATTCCTTCGACACTTCCACTTTCAATACCTCACAGCGACACCTATTTAAACAACGCAATTAACCTCCAAACTATATCTTAAGTGATGCAAACTAGTATATGGACTCCTTAGCTATACATATATGCAATAAATGTACCATGTGCAATACTCATGAAGTGCCTTTCTAAAGCATATGTGGACCAAAATTAGAGACCATGTGAATATACATAATGAAGGGGACAGAATATATAGAATTATAGAACAAAACTGAGCATAGTAGATCCTACCTATAAATACATAAAGGACATAAAAGACAAAAGAATAATAATTCCTATAAAATAACCACAATGGGATCAAAAAAGAGAAAACTCATAAAAAATTACAGATCTCAAAGTCTGCATTGAGACCTCCTGGTGAGAGTGTATCTTATGATTATTATTGGTACAGAGTATTATTTTTGTACAGAGTATTATTGGTGCAGAGTATTATTGGTATGATTATTATTGGTACAGGGTATTATTGGTACAGAGTATTGCTGCAGAGTATTATTGGTACAGAGTATTATTGGTACGGATATTTATACAGAGTATTATCGGTATGAGTATTATTGGTACGAGTATTATTGGTAAGACTATTATTGTACAGGGTATTATTGTACAGGGTATTATTGGTACAGAGTATTATAGGTATGAGTATTATAGGTATGAGTATTATTGGTACAGATTATTATTGGTATGAGTATTATTGGCGCAGAGTATTATTGGCGCAGAGTATTATTGGCGCAGAGTATTATTGGCGCAGAGTATTATTGGCACAGAGTATTATTGGCACAGAGTATTATTGGTACAGATTATTATTGGTATAATTATTGGTATGAGTATTATTGGCGCAGAGTATTATTGGCGCAGAGTATTATTGGCACAGAGTATTATTGGTATAATTATTGGTATGAGTATTATTGGCGCAGAGTATTATTGGCGCAGAGTATTATTGGCGCAGAGTATTATTGGCACAGAGTATTATTGGCACAGAGTATTATTGGTACAGATTATTATTGGTATAATTATTGGTATGAGTATTATTGGCGCAGAGTATTATTGGCGCAGAGAATTATTGGCGCAGAGAATTATTGGCGCAGAGAATTATTGGTATAATTATTGGTATGAGTATTATTGGCGCAGAGTATTATTGGCGCAGAGTATTATTGGCGCAGAGTATTATTGGCACAGAGTATTATTGGCACAGAGAATTATTGGCACAGAGTATTATTGGCACAGAGTATTATTGGCACAGAGTATTATTGGTACAGAGTATTATTTGCAATACTCACTCCAGCAGGGCATGTGACTTGGTGAAATGGGTTTAGGGTTAAAAAAATAAAAACACTATTTGTCTGCGCTAGACCCAAAATAATGACCAACCAACCGTCTTATCGCAACCCACTTCCCTTTAATTAAATGCCGCCACCACAGGTCTTCAGGTAATATATGAAAGGGAGGTGACCTGAAACGCCCAGTTCAATTAGAAACACAAAACCAGTTTAGACCGACCCCACCAAACACAATTTAGTAGATCTTCCCGAAACTCAAAGCTATTATAACAAATGTCTCTTCAGGTAATGTGATTCTTATACACTAGAGCATCCTGTCCTCAGGGGCTGGGTTAGAAAAGATGGCAATAACTTCCACTGGCATGACCCCAAAAAGTAAGCACATGGCAGAGGGGGCAGCTGACATTTATACCAAGTGTTCCTCTCTTCAGATTTCATGGACACAGGAGGGTCCACCCTGCCCACTTGGCCTCCCAGAACCCACTTCAACTTTTTTAAGCATTGTATAAACTCACTGAAACGACACAGGAACACGTGCCTATGTGTCTATTCCCAGAGACGTACACGCAATAAATCAAATTTTAGAATACGGTCTGAGAGAACACAGTTGCTTCTTTGATATAAATTCTACTCCAACCCACCTAGGAAAGGTGTCAGCTGTCAATCCTGTAATTACACTGGCCCAACAGATCACAGGACAAGCCTTTCACACCTACCAAGATCAAAAGGAAGTTCATTGCTTTGAAGCCCCCCCCCCCAGGAAGACAAAAGGTCCCTTCTGAATAAATGCAGCACTGTACAATTATTAAACTAATAGTTTACCAGGACATATCCCATGTCCGTGACAGAGTATTATTGGTATGAGTATTGTTGGTACAGAGTATTCATAGTAGAGTATTATTGGTACAATCATTATTGGTACAAGCATTATTGGTAAAGATGTGCAACAGATCTCAGTACCCTGACCGGGTCGCATATTTCAATGCGGCTTCCTTGCCGGACCCCTTTATTCTCCCCAGGCAGACTCTCGTGCCTTCCTCCAGTCCTTAGACGAAGCTTAAAGACCGGGAAAAGTCTGATAGCTTAACTCATCCCCTTTTGAAAGCATAAAGTCCTTTGTAATTTCTTATCTTTATTGAGAAAGGAACAGCAAACAAAATGTGTTTGGTGGATAGAGCTTCTCTGTATGCTTTGGTTTGACCGGAAAGTGGGTAGAGAGCGCTTCTATATATGCTTTATTATGGGAGGAAGGTGGATAGAGAGAGCTTCTTTGTATGCTTGGTTATAGGAGGAAGGTGGAGACAGCTTCTCTATATGCTTTGTTATGGGAGGAAGGTGGAAACAGCTTCTCTATATACTTTGTTATGGGAGGAAGGTGGATAGAGAGAGCTTCTCTGTTGTGGTGCTTTGTTATGGGAGGAAGGTAACACAGAATGCATCTGTCCAGTATAAACCGGATGCTACTCACAAGCCTCCATGATTAGAATGCAGGAAGTGAAGCTTTGCTGCACAGGAAATGGAACGGGGCAAAACTTAAATATGCGAGTTAGACAAGGAGAGTGGACTAATCCATTCTTAAGTAAAAGCATAGGAGGGAAACAACTAAGGAATCTGGTACCATGCTAGTATTATTGGTACAAAGTAATGGTTCAGACACAGTCATCACAGCATTGGCCAATATACACAATCTGCGCACCTCAAAAGGAGCATGGCTGCTGGCTTCATGCCGTCAGACTATGGGCCATGGCAGCTGACGGGGCACTTGGGCACTGCCCCCTCTTATTCCAGAGGTTTATACCCTCTATGTTAAGGCTTGACCCCCCCCCCTCGAATCAGTGCAGGTCAGGTACTCTGTCACCAGGTGGGGACATGCAGCAGGTATACTCACAGGGCATATCTTCTCCGGGCAGGATCAGGTGAAGCTGCTCTCTCTCTGGCCGCGTCTGAATAAGCCACGACTTCAAGAAACTCTCGATGCTCAGGACGTCCCCGGAGACCATGCGAAACTCAATGTCACACGCCGAGACACCTGAAGAAGATCCAGAACATAAGGGGCGAGTCCATGCCACAAGATGGCCAGGGTGCACGTTAGAACCAGTGTCTGCAGAAGCCCGGGGGGGGGGCGCACGTCAGGACCCATATATACAGAGGCCAGGGCGCATGCCGGGAGCAGTATATGCAGAGGCTGGGGTGCACACTGACAACATTAAATACAGAGGCCGGGGCACACGCCGGGAGCAGTATATGCAGATGCTGGGGCGCATACCGTGACCAGTATATGCAGAAGCCGAGGCATAGGCCGGGAGCAGTATGTGAAGTGTGATGTATGGACCTGGAGCTGTACTTGGGATGTGAAGGCCGGATGTTCTGTGTCGTTTCTCTGTCCTCTCTTTTGTGCAGGTAATTACTAAATTTTCCTATTACCATGACGGAAAGTTAGGATTTTAAATAATGACTCGGAGGCGAGTATTTCCTTCTCTTTCTTGATATTTTACTCCCAGCAGCAAGAGAGAAAAGTGAACAAGCGAAAAATCTAACATAAAACCCCTCCTTCCAGTCCATAACCCCCTGCGGTCCATGTCTAGAAATGGGCTTGAACCCAGAAGTGCGTCCTCGTTCTGGCTGCGAAACAGGATATAGAACCGGGATTTAACAGGAAATCCAAAAGGAACGAGAAAGGTGGCTTCGATGTAGAAGAACACGTAACCAGCTCAGGAAAACAAAGGAAACGTCAAATAATGAAAGAATTTGTTTATTAAACCGGAATGACAACATCCGGGACAATACTTGAAATTAAAACAGTACATAGTGTTTATTGAAATGTTTTATTAAGAATATATGCAACAAAACATTGAAATGTTAATCATATGGGAGGGAGATGAGGGAAATACTCACCGAGTCATTATTAAAATTCTAACTTTCCGTCATGGGAATAGGAAAATTTGGTAATTTTAAGTCATAGACTTGGAGGCTCCTATTTGCTGGTTTAAGGTTCATCCAGAATTGGGGTAGACCAATGCAATCAGGGCCGGCCCGAACATGGAGCCATTTGGTGCGCTTGCTCCAAGCGGCAAATTTTTAGGAGCGGCAAATTTTGGTGCAGACTGGCCGCTGCTCTATTTGTTTTAATCGGCGCTGCGCCGGCATCTCTTGGAGGCTGGAGCCGTGACTGCAGACCGTGCCCCCACATACATTCAGCTGGCCAGGTGTGAGAGCGAGAGTGGCGGCAAGAGCAAAATTACAGCGTGTGTGGGCGGGCCAGATCTCATTTTGCTGCAGAATGTGTTTTCGGATGCGGCCGATTTTCCGAAAATTTTTAGATCCGAAAATGGCAGATCCGAAAAGTTTTCCGAGCCGAAACGAAATATTTTCGGAATTTTCGAATGGACTTGAAATGTGTCAAATCGAAATTTATTGCTTTGAAACGAGGAGAACAGACGTTCCAAAAAAACGAAAATTTTCGAAAATACGAAAAGTCGATACAAAAAACGAGCTAAGTGACACGAAAATACGAAAAATGGTCGAAATTCCGGAAAAGAGTACACGGAAAATGAGTCGAGCCGAACCGAATCGAAACAGAAATCGGTCGAAACGAGCCGAATCGAAAAGTTTAAAAATCCGAAAAATCGAATCGAACCGAAAAAAAAAAAAAAAAAAAAAATAATTGCACAAGCCTAACCGAAACATGAAACCTCAATACTTGCCTCTGACATAAGCCAACGCATCCAACAGGCCAGGGACACTGACGATACTGGATTATGGGGGGCCATATGGGACAAAAACAGAGGGGAATTCCCACTAGGGCGAAACTGACTCGTATGAGACTCGTACTCCTGCAAACACCAAATTGGACAAATAAGTGGGTGATCTGTAGGATACGGGTAAAATACAGGAGGTGATGGATGGTTTTGTGCGGCGAGCAATATCAAACGTAACCCCGTCAGAGCCGAAGGAACGCAATGGAATATCTAAAGCGCGCACACCGCTCACCCATTTGCAGGAAAAAAGGCAAAACAACATCAACAATTTTGCTGATAATTCTCGAATGGAAAGGACCTCATTATTTATTTATAAAGTGTTTTCCCAGGACAGAAACATTGAGATTTCTCTGGTTTCAGTTTGTCCTGGATTCAAGAACATTGAATTTTAAGTCATTGACTCGGAGGCGAGTATTTGCTTCTCTAACATTTAATCAACAGCAGTAAGAGAAAAAAGTGAACAAGTGAAAAAAACTAACATAAGTTCCCCTTAGCCCCTCCCACCAGTCCATAATCCCCTGCGGTCCATGTCTATATATGGGCTTGAACCCAGAAATGCGTCCTCTTTCTTGCTGCTGCAGCAGTAGAGATAAGTACTCTAAATCACTAATAATATGAGGAGTAATGCAGAGTTATTTCATTAATTAGCCTTGGCTGTTTGGTCGTCCCGGCTATAACCTAGGGGCGGCCGCCGGCCATTATGTTTTTATTGCATTATATTGTGTTATTTACTATTAGATCGCTGTAAGTTTATTTTCGCGGGCTTTGATATCGCGCGCGGTGTTGCCGCCGCATCTCTCAGCTCGCGCCAGCTCTTCCTCACGGTCTCTCAATGTAGCCGTGCCCCTCGCGCCGCCCCCTTTTACCTCAGACGCAGGGAACAAGAGGTTCTGATGGACAAGGAGATACAAGATCTATTAGACAAAAGGGGCCATACAACTAGCTCCTGCCGAATCGATGGGTTTCGTCAGCAATTTGTTTCTGGTTTACGACCAGTAATCAATTTGAAAGACCTAAATTCATACGTACAATACAACCATTTCAAAATGGAAGGTATGCATTCGCTCAGAGACATCCTGCGTCAAGGGGATTGGATGGCAAAAATCGATCTGAAGGATGCCTACCTTACGGTACCAATTCACGAGAACTCTCAAGACTTTCTTCGTTTCCGATGGCAGAGCAAGATGTGGAGGTTCACTTGCCTTCCTTTCGGTCTATCCTCAGCTCCGTGGGTTTTCACAAAACTTCTGAAACCAGTGATAACGTCCCTTCGGGAACGCGGCGTCCGTCTAGTAATCTACCTGGACGATGTCCTATTGATGGCAGATACCGAATCGACCCTTCTGTCCCTCTTACAATGGACGATAGACATCTTACAAGAGCTCGGATTCCTCATCAATATGGAAAAGTCTCTAACGATACCTTCACGAAAATTGGAATTCCTAGGCCTAATGGTGGACTCCATCTTAATGACGCTTCACCTTCCACCTCAAAAGATGTCAATTCCGAAAGAAATACGGAGTATTCTCCAAAAAGACCATATCACGCTTCGTTGCCTGGCACGAGTGATCGGTCTCCTCGCAGGCACTCGTCTGACGATACCTCCAGCTCCATTATACTACAGGGCCCTCCAACGCTTGAAGGCCCATTTTCTCCGTAAGGGACTTCAATACTCTTCCCCAGTGGCTCTCACCGACGAAGCCCTTCAGATCTGATGTGGTGGCTCGAGAACCTCCAATATTGGAACGAGAGACCCTTGATTCCATCGACCCCGATGATAATCATAGAATCGGATGCTTGCCGCACCGGTTGGGGAGCTCGACATGGTCCCCTAGAAACGAGAGGTCGTTGGTCAACATCAGAGGTAACACTACACATAAATTGTCTGGAGTTATTGGCGGGTTTATTCGCAATACAATGCTTCACAAAAAATCAGAACAATTGTGCAATTCTCCTCAAGTTGGACAACCTGTTAGCGGTTCGGAGTATCAATTGCCTAGGGAGCCCGAGATCGGAACCTCTTTCAAGGATGGCGAAGAAATTTTGGTCCCATTGTTTCACCAACAACCTGACTGTATTGGCCCAATTCATCCCGGGCATGACGAATCTCGTGGCGGATTGGAACTCTAGACACACGGAGGACTCCGGAGACTGGAAATTGCACTCATCAATGTTCACAATGCTTGCCGATCTTTGGGGGCCCTTAGACATAGACCTGTTTGCCCCCAGACTCAACAACAAGGGCCACGTTTCTTCAGCTGGCGTCCAGATCCAGAGGCAATAGCGACGACGCCTTCCTACAGGATTGGATCGGATCACGTCATTACGCGTTTCCTCCATTCTCCATGATAGCGAGAACACGGTCTCTCATTCGTGTTCAACGGGTCACTGTAGTATTGATAACACCCCTCTGGAAGGGCCAGCCATGGTTCCCATCTCTATTGGAGTTATCAGTGGATTTCCCTCGTCTACTTCCGATTCGCTCAGACCTGTTGTTGAATCCGGAGGAACAACCTCACCCATTGTTTCGGCAGGGTCAGTGCCGCATGGTGGCTTGGTTGGGTTCGGTGGACTTGGATCTCTCCCTGGCATTTCGGAACGAACTCGTTCCTTACTCCTGGAGGCCTGGGCTCCAGGGACACGTTCCTCATATAATTCAGCTTGGCGAAACTGGTTTAGCTGGGGTGTGGAAAGACAGCTGGATCCCTTTTCAGCCCCTGTAAACTATTTCTTGGATTTCCTTATAGAATTGTTTCATGACGGTCGGGCATATCGTATGATAAATGTGATGAAATTGTCTGTCTCTGCCTCACATGTAGGTTTTCATGGCATTCCTTTAGGCCGTCATCCACTGGTTTGCCGTTTGTTATGGGCTATTCGTTTATCTCGTACACCGGTCCCTCGTTATACCTCTACCTGGGACGTTTCTATTATACTACGTTTTTTGTCTAATTGGCCATCTAATGAGGTCCTCTCCATTCGACAATTGTCAGCGAAATTATTAATGTTATTCTGTCTCTTTTCTTGTAAAAGAGTGAGTGATGTACGGGCTTTAGATATACCATCCTGTTCCTTTGGCCCAGACGGGGTTACGTTTGATATTGTTCGACACACAAAAACTTCCATTACCTCTGTATTTTATCCATATTTGACGGATCACCCGTTTATTTGTCCAATACTATGTTTGCAGGAATATGAATCTCGTACGAGTCAATTTCGACCTAGTGGTGTATCTCCGCTGTTTTTGTCAATTAGGGTTCCTCATAACCCGGTATCATCTGTATCCTTAGCCCGATGGATGCGTTGGCTTATGTCGGAAGCAGGTATTGACGTTTCTGGTTTTGGGGCGCACTCTGCTAGGAGTGCTATGGCTTCGTCCGCTTTGCTTTTGGGTTGTCGTTTAGAAGATTTGATGCGGGCCGCAGATTGGTCCCGAGAATCCACGTTACGTACTTTCTATTTGAAACCTTTATCGCATTGGTCTACCCCGATTCTAGACGAACTCTGAACCAGCAAATAGGAGCCTCCGAGTCAATGACTTAATTACTACATTTTCCTATTACCATAACGGAAAGTTAGAATTTTAATAATGACTCGGAGGCGAGTATTTCCCTCCTCACCCTCCCATATGTTATACTTGTATATAATAAATAAAATTTACAATAAAAAACTATGTACTGTTTTTATTTCATATAATATAATGGATATTGTTATTTTGTCATAATAAACAGATTGTTTATCAATTAATGTTCCGTGTATCCTGTCCGGAATCCGGCCTTTGATTGCCAATAGCAAATAACTTTTCGTTATGGTAATAGGAAAATTTAGTAATTGTTACAGAAACACAAAGTAATAAAATGCAAGATATTAAAAACACAAATATACAGATTAACCCAGAAAATAAATATGTAGCAAATATAGTCGCTGTGTTACATGTTTACAGGTGCATTCTGTATATAGTCACTGTGTTACATGTTTACAGGTGCATTCTGTATATAGTCACTGTGTTACATGTTTACAGGTGCATTCTGTATATAGTCACTGTGTTACATGTTTACAGGCACATTCTGTATATAGTCACTGTGTTACATGTTTACAGGCGCATTCTGTATATAGTCACTGTGTTACATGTTTACAGGTGCATTCTGTATATAGTCACTGTGTTACATGTTTACAGGCACATTCTGTATATAGTCACTATGTTACATGTTTACAGGTGCATTCTGTATATAGTCACTGTGTTACATGTTTACAGGTGTATTCTGTATATAGTCACTGTGTTACAGGTTTACAGGTGCATTCTGTATATAGTCACTGTGTTACATGTTTACAGGCGCATTCTGTATATAGTCACTGTGTTACGGGCGCATTCTGTATATAGTCACTATGTGTCAAGAATCAAGCCTGTGCCCGCACCTAATCCCTGGCAAACCCTTATTCACCGGCCTATGTTTGTATGCAGGTTACAGATTCCCCTATCTGGCTGTTAAGCTTCTGTTGTGGTACCTACAGGTGTATGCTATTTCACCTAAATGAAGCCTGCTTTAAAGAGGGATATCCACCCTCCCATCAGGGCTTCAACATAAACGTTCCTGGAAGTGCAGACAACCAGACCTGTCCCTGAAGCTCCCTACCATTGTACCTAAATCCTTCCAGTGATACTCCCAAGTGGAACCCTGCTCCCAAGTGGAACCCTGCTCCCAAGGAGAATCTCCCTATCAAGTACCCAGCAACCTGTGTGACTCCTACGATCACTGCATCATGGGCTTACTTCACCCACCGCCGCACTCCCAACCTGACACTATGTTACATGTTTACAGGTGCATTTTGTATATAGTCACTATGTTATGTGCACATTCTGTATACAGTCACTATGTAACATGTTTACAGGTGCATTCCTTATTGAGGTATGTTAATAGGGAATTCTTAAGGGACTTTAGACTGGGGGAAGATTTGATGTCGTATGGGACGTTATTTCATATTTGTGGTGCTCTGTAGGAAAATGAGGATGGAGCCACTTTCTTTTTGTATTGCGGTATTGCAAGTAAGGTGCTGGTCCTGGATCTGAGGTTATAGGATGAGGGAACTGCAGGGGGAAGCAGTCTAGTCAGGTAGGGTGGCAGCTTCCCAGAAAAGCTCTTAAACACCAGGTTGGAAAGGTGAAGGGTGCGTTTAGACTCCAGCGATGGCCAGTTTAGCTCTCTTAACATGTCACAATGGTGGGTCATGTAGTTACATTGTAACACAAAGCGGCAGAATGAGTTATACAATGTAGTAAGTTTCTGGAGGTGCGTTTGCGGGGCGGCTGCATACACTACATCTCCGTAATCAATAGCCGGCATAAGCATTTGCTGTACAATCTGCTTTGTTACCGCGGGGCTCAGGCAGGATTTGTTTCTGTACAGGGCGCCTAGTTTGGGGTAAAGTTTAGATGAGAGTTTTTCGATTTGGGGCCAAACGATAGATTAGGGTCCAACCACATACCTAGTTATTTGAGAGAAGTGACTGGTCAGCGTGTCATTTGATTTTGTCCCAACACATAGATGGGGTGTTTGCAATTTGTGTAGTTTCGGGTTTGTTCCACAGAGCATTGTAACAGTTTTGTCAGCATTTAGAAAAAAAGTTTGTTATCCTTGATCCACTTTTCTACCTCTGTGAATTGTTCTTGCAGCGCGGCCTCCAGCTGCGGGAGATTTGGTTTGCTGGTATAGATTACAGTGTCGTCTGCGTACATGTGTACAGTTGAGGCTTTGCAGACATTGGGCAGATCATTTATGAATATTGTGAATAGCAGGGGCCCGAGTATTGAGCCTTGGGGTACACCGCACGTAACTGGGAGGGGGAGGGAGGAGCTGCCAGAGATGGACACATATTGCGACCGATCAGATACATATGATTGAAACCAGGTTAGCGTGCGATCACCAATACCAGAGTTTTTAAGTTTTTGTGACAAGATGCCATGGTCTACTGTGTCAAAGGCCTTGGCAAAATCCAGGAAGATGCTCCAGTTAGGTTTCCTTGTTCCATCCCAGCCTGGATATCAATACAGACGGCCAACCAGACAAAAAAAAACCAGAATCACTGAAACGTCCCAGGTAGAGGCATAACGAGGAACTGGGGGACGAGATAAGCGAATGGCCCTTAACAAGCGACACGCCAATGGATGGCGACCTATAGGGACCCCGTGAGAACCCACATGGGAAGCAGAAACAGCCGATCCGATCACATTGATCGTAAAACACACCCAACCATCATGAAACAACTCCGTAAGGAAATCTAACAAACAATTCACAGGGGCTGAAAAGGGATCCAACGGTCTTTCTACACCTGAGCTAAACAAACTTCGCCATGCTGAGTTGTATGAGGAACAGGTGCCCGGCACCAGGCTACCAAGAGCAATGAGCGAGTCCTTTCTGAAATGCCAGGGAGAGATTAAAGTCCCCCGAGAACAACCATGCCACCAGGCGGCAATGACCCAGATGAAGCAACGGGTGAGGTTGCTCCTCAGGATTCAATAACAGGTCCAAGCGGACAGGAAGGAGCCGTGGGAAGTCTACTGACAACTCCGATAGGGACAGGAACCATGGCTGACCCCTCCAGAGGGGTGTTAAACGCCACCGTAACTCGTTGGAAACAAATGAGAGACAACGTTCTTGCTATCACGGGGCATGGAGGAAACGCATAGTGTCGTGATCTGACCCAATTTTGTAGGAAGGCGTCAGTCACATTTTCCCTACTTTTGGCCGCCCCCTGGTGGCGAGGGGCCTTCATGTCTATTTTCCTCTGTTTGATGTTTGGCTGTGCTGTCTGGGGCTGCTCTAGGGTTCTGCTGTGACCGCAGACCAGGATATCACAGGGTCCAATCACAGAGACCCACTCCCTATTTAATTACCAGGAGCACAGAGCTTCTTTGCCTGGTTGTCAGAGTTCACTTGGTGGCTTTGTTCCTGTGTCCTGATCCTGGTTCCCTATTCCTTGAGTTGCTGTTTAGCTTCATGTCTGTTATTCTCGTGTATGACCCATTGGCTTGGTTTCTGGTTCTCTCTCTTGTCTGGACCCTGTATATTATATATATATATTCTGTGTATGACTTATTGGCGTGTCTCCTGGATTCCGCTCTTGAAAGTAACCTGTATGCCCGTATGCCAGTTCTGTTGCCGACCATTCTTATATGTTTCATGTTCTGTGTGTTTGCTTTATCTAGTTTAGTGTACTTAGAGGCCAATATACAAGGACCTCTTCAGTCTAGGACTTCTGTTTGTCGTGTTAACCCTCACTCTTCTTGCTCCCCCTGCTCTGTCATACTTTGTGAGGTGTTCTCCCGAATTAGAGGCCAACTAAAAGGACCTACCTCCAGCTTAGTATTCCTTTAGCTTTCTTCCATGCCCTCCTGTCCCTCGTGTTTCAGTCTGGTTTGCCTCTTGTCTGTAATCTGTATAAAGAATACGTTCTGTACCAAGCCAGCGGCTCACCTGCCTAAAGGGCTATTCTCCTTGTTCTAAGCCACCACGATGGCCCAAGTGGGCCCCCACCGTGACAGCGTCCGTCACGAATGCCTCTGGGGCTGGACGCCAACTGAAGAAACGTGGCCCTTGAGTCTGGAGGCAAACTGGTCTATGTCCGAGGGCACCCAAAAAGCAGAAAGCACTGTAAACATCGAGGAGTGCAACTTCCAGTCTCCAGAGTTCTCCGTGTGTCTGGAATTCCAATCCGCCACAATGTTCGTCATGCCCGGAATGAATGTCAAATTGTTGGTGAAGCAATGGGACCAAAACTTTCTTGCTATTAATGAAAGGGGCTTCGATCTTGGGCTCCCTAGGCAGCTGATACTTCGAACCGCTGATAAATTGGACAATCTTGCTGCTCATTTGTGAAACATTGTACTACGAACAACCCCGCCAATAATTCTTGGCAGTTTATACAAGTGCTGTCTCTGACGCGGACCACCGACCTCCCGTCTCGAGGGGACCATGTTGGGCTCCCCAGCTGGTGCGACAAGCATCAGATTCTATGATCGTCGGAGCCGGAGGGACCAAAAGGTTTCCCGTTCCAAAATTGGAGGTTCTCAATCCACCAAATCAGATCCAAACGGGCTTTGGAATTGGAGTCCCTTGAGGAGAAAACGGGCCTTCAAGCGTTGGAGGGTCCGGTAGTATAATGGAGCTGGAGGTACTGCGAGTGGCTGAGAGCAGACCGATCACCTGGGCCAGGCAACGGAAAGTGAAATGATCTCTCTGGAGAAGAGTCCGTACTTCCTTCGGGATTGAAACCATCTTTGAAGTGGGAGATGAAGGGTCATTGAAGTGGAGTCCACCACGAGACCGAGGAACTCCAAGTTTCGTGTGAGACTTTCCCGTATTGATGAGGAATCCGAGCTCCTGTAAACTATCCACCGTCGGTGGGATAGAAGGCTCATTTCGGCATCTGCCATCAATAGGATATCATCCAGGTAGATGACATGATGAATCCCGCGTTCCCGAAGGGACGTTTTAGTATTTTTGTAAAAACCCACGTGGCTGAGGACAGTCCGAAAGGGAGCCATGTAAACCTCCACATCCTTTCTTGCCATCTGAAACAAAGGTAATAGAGAGGACTTGTGGATTGGTACCGTGAGATAGGCGTCTTTTAAGTCAATCATCGCCATCCAATCCTCTTGACGCAGGATGTCTGAAAGAATGCATACCTTCCATCTTGAAATGGTTGTAGTGCACGTGGGAATTGAGGCCTTTCAAGTTGATTACTGATCGCAAGTTGCCTCCTTTCTTCGCGACCAGAAACAAATTGCTGACGAATCCCGCCGACATGGTAGGGACTGTTTGTATGGCCCCCTTGTCTAACAGTTCTTGTATCTTCTTGTCCATCAGTATCTCTTGAACCTGAAGGAAACTGAGAGGTGGAGGAATGATGGACTGGATTGGAGTTGACACAAAGGAAATTGTGAAACCTTGCACTGTATCTAGGATCCATTGATCCAATGTAAGGGTTCGCTATCTGTGTAGGAATAATCATAGGTCAACCCTGACCTGTATCCCTGGAGAGGGAGGTATTAGCTGAGGTCATACCTGAGGGTCGTCTGCCGCAGAGGTCCTGGAGCCTCGGTATCATACACAGGCAGTGGTGCGGGGTTGACAGCCCCTCTGTCAATGTGTTTTGATTTACGTACTGTCTTTTGTCCCATGGTATGGGAAGATGAAGGCTCTGCTTGGGGAAAACATGAGGTGGGATTGGAAGGTGCAGGTGTCCAGGGAAGGGCCTTATCAGCCGCCATTACAACCTCTAGTGACTGGTGGAGGTCGACTGACAAGCTGGAGACCGCAGACTGCACAACCGCGGCACTAGAGGCCTGCATTGAGGATCCCAAAGGTGGGTCAAGAGGCGGAGCAACCTTCGGGTGAGACACCACGTCCTGTAAGGAGTCACTAGCTTCCTGATACTCATCTGCATAACTAAAGCCTCCCCTGAATCCACTCAGGTAGAGTGGCGTCTGGTCTTAGCGCGGCATTTACTCATGATTGCATATGAGGTAAAAGGAGCAGCGTGAGGAAGGCGTGGCAACGGCAGAGGCACGCGGTGAAGCACTGCCGCGAGCTGAGACACGCGCTGCCAATGCAGAGAAAGAAAAAGCGTGAAACTTTTTTATTTGATAATGGAATAAACAAAAAGCATGAATGAAAGTAGACCGGCAGCCGCCCCTAGATTAAAGCCGGGCGACCCAACAGCCAGCGCCAACAACCTATATAAACGTGAAAGTCCTGATTGACTGAAACCGTTTAACCTAGGGACGTGAAATTAGGTGCCGAGAGCAGTCTATACAGAGGCCAGGGCGCACGCTAGGAGCCTCATTGCCCCACACCATGCATAAAATACTCAAAGTAACCCTAGCTCACCTGGCCGGGGTCCCAGGGAGGACGCGTCGCTCTCTGCTCCTGTTTGATTGGAGATTTGGAGAATGAGTAACGTTTGCAGAGATCCCAGATCTGCGTCTCTCAGCCCCGACTCCAGCTCAGCAACAACCTCAAGGCCCGAACGCCCCGACACCACGACCACCTGCAGCAGAGAACATCAACAGTAACTCCAATCCCACAGCTCCCCCTGTGACACCCTGCAGGAGGAGACTCGAATCCCACAGCTCCCCCTGTGACACCCTGCAGGAGGAGGAGCAGACTCCAATCCCACAGCTCCCCCTGTGACACCCTGCAGGAGGAGGAGCATACTCCAATCCCACAGCTCCCCCTGTGACACCCTGCAGGAGGAGACTCCAATCCCACAGCTCCCCCTGTGACACCCTGCAGGAGGAGACAGACTCCAATCCCACAGCTCCCCCCTGTGACACCCTGCAGGAGGAGGAGCATACTCCAATCCCACAGCTCCCCTGTGACACCCTGCAGGAGGAGGAGCAGACTCCAATCCCACAGCTCCCCTGTGACACCCTGCAGGAGAGACTCCAATCCACAGCTCCCCCCTTGACACCCCTGCAGGGGAGGAGGAGCAGACTCCAATCACACAGCTCCCCCTGTGACACCCTGCAGGAGGAGGAGCAAACTCAATCCCACAGCTCCCCTGTGACACCCTGCAGGAAGGAGACTCCAATCCCACAGCTCCCCCCTGTGACACCCTGCAGGAGGAGGAGCAGACTCCAATCCACAGCTCCCCCGTGACACCCTGCAGGAGGAGGAGCATACTCCAATCTCACAGCTTCCCCTGTGACACCCTGCAGGGCAGACTCCAATCCCACAGCTCTCCCTGTGACACCCGCAGGAGCAGACTCAATCCCACAGCTCCCCCTGTGACACCCTGCCAGGGAAGAGGAGCAGACTTCCAATCCCCACTCCCCCCTGTCTGACAGACCCAGCTCCCCTATGGAAGGGAGGAGCAGACTCCAATCCCACAGCTCCCCCTGTGACACCCTGCAGGAGGAGGAGCAGACTCCAATCCCACAGCTCCCCCTGTGACACCCTGCAGGAGGAGGAGCAGACTCCAATCCCACAGCTCCCCCTGTGACACCCTGCAGGAGGAGGGCAGACTCCAATCCCACAGCTCCCCCTGTGACACCCTGCAGGAGGAGGAGCAGACTCCAATCCCACAGCTCCCCCCTGTGACACCCTGCAGGAGGAGGAGCAGACTCCAATCCCACAGCTCCCCCTGTGACACCCTGCAGGAGGAGGGGCAGACTCCACATCCCACAGCTCCCCCCTGTGACACCCTGCAGGAGGAGGAGCAGACTCCAATCCCACAGCTCCCCCCTGTGACACCCTGCAGGAGGAGGAGCAGACTCCAATCCCACAGCTCCCCCCTGTGACACCCTGCAGGAGGAGGAGCAGACTCCAATCCCACAGCTCCCCCCTGTGACACCCTGCAGGAGGAGACTCCAATCCCACAGCTCCCCCCTGTGACACCCTGCAGGAGGAGACTCCAATCCCACAGCTCCCCCTGTGACACCCTGCAGGAGGAGGAGCAAATTCCAATCCCACAGCTCCCCCTGTGACACCCTGCAGGAGGAGGAGCAGACTCCACATCCCAGAGCTCCCTGTTTGTGATGTATGAAGGGGCTGTCACCTCCAGGAAGCAGTGGTGCGCTGCCGTCCCGTGGAAGATGTGCTGCAGCCGCTGTTTATTCTGCTGCAGGGAGTCCAGCAGTGCCAGCGCCAGGGCACCGCTCCGCGACACACAGCATCCCTCTCGTGGTAGAGAGCGCAGCTCTGAGAGACAGCTCTGGATCCGAGCGAGATTATTCCGGATTTGCTAAAGAGAAAGATCAGAGATTTCAAGGGTCTCATTTCATCTCCTAGCTCAGCGCTCTCACCCCGTGTCTAGCGGTCTCCTCCCACCATTCAGCCACTGCCTGCGCTCTCATCCAGGCAGTCACACGCTATGGGATGTGTTGGTAACATGCTCTTAGTCTCACTTCATGGCACTTGCTGGTGACGCTATCTCAGTCAGTCTCATTCCATTGCATTTGCGGATGATGCTCTCAGGCCACCCTGGCAGTCTCACGATATGGCACATGTTGGCGACACTCTGGGTCCATGCCTGGGGTCACTCCTGGTCGGACTCTTACCAGTGGGGGGAGTAGGCAGTGGTGGCACTCTCGCACGGTGTAGATGCTGAGCAGTCTCTGGGGCTGCGCGGAGGCGGCGCTCACATATAGAGCGTTACTCAGGGCGTCACACAGATCCTTCCAAATCAAGGCCCAGCCTGGAGGAGACACGTCAAGGAGCAACACGCGGGGGTGCGGGGGTCTCACAGGGCCCGGGGGTCCTCCACTCACACTCATTGCAAGGCGCTGAGGAGACAGGCAAGGGACAGTCACAAGAAGAGACAGAAACAGGGACAGAGACAGTCACAGGGAGAGAGAGAGACATGGAGAGAGAGAGAGAGACACACAAACGCACTGAGAGGTGGAAAGAGAGGGACAGTGACAGAGAGAAACACAGGAAAACTGAAAAAAACATTCCAGAGACAGTGTCTAATGACACGGAAACCCCATAGCAATGAATGCGCAGTGACAGAGAGACAGGCAGGGACACAGAGAGACAGGCAGGGACACAGAGAGAAAGAGACAGGCAGGGACAGAGAGAGACAGGCAGGGACAGAGAGAGACAGGCAGGGACAGAGACACAGGCAGGGACAGAGACACAGGCAGGGACAGAGACACAGGCAGGGACATCAGAGCGGACTGTACAACCTCCCACCATCATTCAGATGGACCAAACACTCTACCATAGCCTACAGAGCGGTCATCAGCTGATCTTTGATGTCGAGTCTGTTAACAGACTTTCAAAACCATACCTATGTACTAAGTCCCCAGGGGGTGAACCGAGCAGCAAAGGACCTCCACAGCATACTACACACCATCGCAGAGACCTCCAACATTAAAAAAGTCAACTTCAAGAAATCATCCAATAAATGGTTTGACAAGGAATGCAGAAAACTAAGAAACAACCTACGAACAGTCTCAAATAAAAAACACAGAGACCCTGACAACCGCGACCTGAGGATCACTCATGGTGTCCTGCAGAAAAACTATAAACAAATCCTCAAAAAGAAAAAACAAAACGTCATCTCCCAAAACCTTCAACAACTGGAAGAGGCTCTTCAGGAAAACTTTCTGGGAAACCTGAAATCAAATCGGCTCAAGATCCAAGAAAAACCACCTCCACATCCAAAATGGCAACATCTGGCTCAACTACTTCAAGAGCCTGTACAAAGACATTCCCAAGAGGAGCTAACTGGGGAACAGGAACACCTCATCAGAAGACTACATGAACTGGAGGAAAAAAAATCAAGGATTTCCAAAACCCGTTAGACACACCCATTACACCCCAAGAAGTAGCAGAAAAAATTCAAGATCTGCGAAGTAAAAAAGCCAGCGGGATGGATGGAATTCTTCCAGAGATGATTAAACACTGCTCTCCAGAAGTACACACCGCAATATATAATGTTTTCAACCTGGTCCTGAGCGTTGGATTCTACCCTCAAGTATGGAACCAAGGCCTCATAACACCCATCCATAAGAGTGGAGACCAATACGATCCAGCCAACTACAGAGGGATATGTGTCAGCAGCACACTGGGAAAACTGTTCAATAGCATCCAGAACAAAAGAATTATCCCACAAGACACGGAGGCGAGTATTATGCTATCTTTTCTTTACTTAAGCCAATAGCAGCAAAGAAAATCTCTCAAATACAACAACAAAAGTATTGAGAGAGAAAAATACAGCTTAACAATACATATAACAATAGCAGGTAATGCTACAGTCCAGCTCCCTGCTGTCCAATCGTCCGGTAGACCACTCCATAAATCGTCCTGGTAACCCTTGGCTCCTCCTCTTTTCTTTGCTGCTCGCCGAGATAAGATGAATATTAGCAGCAAGCTCTATATTAAAATTGTTTGCAGTATTGTTGCACATTTACATTTCATTTGTATACTGTATAGTGTATTCTTGTGTTACTACACACTTTCAGTACACACATCCTATTGGGGTAAAGTCATTTATATTTTATGATGAATATTTGAGTGAGAGGACTTGTTTTTCTAGGAAAGGGTAATTTTTCTGGGTAGTTTTGCAGAACTGCATTTTATTCCGTTTGTATTCTCTCCGGAGAAACTATTCTGTCTGTCCGGCGGTTACTACAGTGTTTCAGCGCTTCCCCGGCAGCTCGGTCACAGAGAGGCGCGGCTTCGGGCCATTAGTCTCTGAGGTAAAGTTTGCGGCAGCTCGCGCATGTGCAGTACACCGCGGCTAGTTACCTCAGACGGACTAATCAGCGGTTTTAAGTTTTTCTTCCTGAAAAATATAGCGGAATATGGCTAATCCGACCCTGCCAGTTACCCCAGGTGCCCTTATACCCACGCCCCATGTGAGTAACCCGGCAGACACCCTTATTGCGGCTCTGTCGGCGTTCATTTAATTTACAACATACTATGGTGAGAGTGCTAGAGAATCTCTCAGCCAGACGTTCATTTATAATTTCCCCAACTTCAGATAGATTTTTATCTAGTGATTCCTGACAGGATAATGAGGTCCCTGAGACTTCAATGAGGGAGAAGAGAAACTCCAAAAAATATCCCTCATAAAACCTACGTCTACCCGTACTTGTAATGAATTCCACAGCACATCACTGTGACGAAAAAAGGAGCCAGTTAACTCCGGCTGACAAAGAAAGAGGAAGCGCGCTAGAGGCGCAAAGATACCGGCAGCTCCTCAGAACATTCTAGAGAGGAAGCAATGTCAGATTGTGAGGTGAATTCCTCTGAGCCGGAGTACGATCCGGTCTCCTCTCCTGAGGCCTCACATTCAGTTTCCTCACCTGATTCCACTGATTCTAAAAACCGCTTATTGATCCGGTAGATGCTGTAAGAAATTCAATGTTTGTACCAGAGCAATTAAAACCTCCCCGGTCAGTGGAATGGACACACATAGAGCATGTGGCTCCTTATATAGAACAGCATATCCGTATGTCAATGGATAAACAAACCAGAAGTAATTTGAGGGCTGAGTGTCCAGCCCCAACTTTGTCACATAAGCTTAATGTAACCCCGAGTTAGATCCCGAAATTATTCACATCCTTAACCAGTCAAATTGGTCCCGAAAAAGGGGAGTAGAGGCACCTTAAGGGGTGTCATGATAAATTGTTTGATTTGTAGGTCCATTGGTAAAATTAATGGATTCGATTGAGGTTTCTCCGCACTAATGAAAACCAGTCCTGTTTGAACACAGGGGCCGAGTACAGAGATTAGGCTGTGTTTTTGGTAACATAACACAGCTTTATCAAGCGAAAAGGAGACGCTCAATTCTCCTCAGGATCCACCCTAAAGTGGCGACCTTAGCACATAATAAACTGTTGGCGCTATATAAATGATAATAATAATAATGAGCCTGGTCCCAACGCTGAGGGTCTGTTATTTGGAGAAGGCATCTTCAAGCAGATGACCGAATATACAAGGTCCTCCTTGACCACAGGTAAGATAAAGGCTAATATCAGGAAAGCTTTCTCGAATAGGTTTTTCGTCATTCCTTATTCCACCTCAAGAGGCTCCTTTAAATCCTCTTAACTAGAGCCCCAAAAGGACCCCACCTTTTATTCCACAATGGACCAGAATTTCACCGTCAAAGTGGTTACAGGGGTTCGAGAAGATCAGGATTTTTGGTGAGTATAATTTCACACCAACATCCCAAGGTGGAGAATTCTGCCCAGTATCAATCTGAAAAAAACACCTAAACGAGTACGTTGTGTACAATCATTTCAAAAGGGAAGACATTCCATCATTAAAAGGAGTTTTATCTCCACAAGATTGGATGGTCAAAATAGACCTAAAAGACACTTATCTGACAATCCCGATAAACTACAAAATAATCGATCCTTACACGACACAGTCTATCGAATTTGTAGGTGTCACCGTAACTACGATGGAGATGTCGCTTTCTCTGCCTTCAGCTAAAGTTCGGCTGATTCACAGAGAAATCAGATGTCTTCTATCTTCAGAAAAATTCTCTGAGATGGTTAGCTCACCTCCTGGGTCTACTCTCCGCAGCAATACAAGTGGTCTTTCCAGGACAGCTTTATTGTCGAGCTCTTCAATGTCTGAAAGCACGATTTCTGCGGAGGGGATGGCTTTATCCAGATTGCATCTTTCTGGACGAGTCGAAATTGGAGATGCAGTGGTGGCTAAATCATTTAGTGTCACGGAACAGCAAAGCCATCATCTATCCAACACCAGAGTTGGTCATAGAGTCGGATGCCAACAGATATGACTGGGGGGCGCTGCGGTTCGCTTTCCACAGGTGTCAGTTGGGTTTCCACAGAGATAGGATTGTATATGATTGTTTAGAACTCCTTGCAGGATTGTTGCTATTCAAGTTTTATCAAGCATTTCCAGACGAGTTCCATACGCCTGGAGATGGACAACCTGTCCACTGTGCGTCATATCAACCTTATAGGTGGCCCCAGGTCTAAACAGTTGGCAGAGACAGCGAAATCTTTTGAAGAATTTGCCTGCCTCGCAATCTCTCAGTCCAGACCAATACATTCCAGGGTTCAGCAATGTGATGGCGGACTGGAATTCACGGTATCTGATAGACTCCAGCGATTGGAGATTAGACGCCAGGGTATTTGCCAGTTTGTTATCCCTCTGGGGTCCCTTCGCTATAGATTTGTTGGCTTCTAGCCTTAATATTCCTTTACCACAATACTACTGTTGGAGACCAGTCCCATGGCTTTGGCCACGGATGCTTTGGTCCAGTCCTGGACGCTAGGGACGCGTTACGCTTTCCCTCTATTCATTCTCATTTCAACACTAATATGACTAGTACAAGTACAATTAGCTACAATAGTGCTCATAACACCCTTATGGAGGTCTCAACCATGGTTCCCGCACCTACTGAAACCGTCTGTGGACATTCTCAGCCTAATTCGTGACCCATCGTCCACCCTGAGAGATTCGGAGGGAACGCTTCAGAATTCTTTGAGTCTTCAATAATTTTTTAAGCTGTGTTAGTGTAATATCAGGGGTCACTGGCCGTCAGTCAACATTTCGGATGCATCTGCCTCCTTTTTGTCGAGTTCCTGGGCCCCCTCTACTAGGAGATATGGTAGAGCATGGAACTCATGGGTTTCTTGGTGCATGGAACATCAAGTTTATCCCATATCAGTTCCTTGAGTAACTTGTTTGGTTTCTTCACACATCTATTTGAGGATGGTAAAGCGTATCGCACGATTAATAACCTCAGATCGGAGATATCTGCTTCACATCAGGGTTTTATTGGTATTCCTGCCGGGAGGCACCCCATTACATGTAGGTTATTGAAGGGTATACAGTGTAACGACCCCTCGTTCCCGTTATTCTAACATCTGGGATGTCATTCTAGTTAGTTTTCTGGATAAGTGACCCGAGAATGAAACTCTATTAAACTGATTGCTTGATTTCCTGCAATAGAGTCTCACACATTCGAGCCCTAAACTTAATGGGAAGTAGTTTTACCCGACACAGGGAGAAATGTTCAATTTTCCTAAAGGACAAAGACTTAATTGTCAGAGGTCTTTGTGACGGAACCTTTCTCTTCCGCCTGTCCTGACTCTCCAGATACCCCCATGCCAAGATCAGCCCAGCCTCTGTGTTGCTTGGAGCCGAGTGCCTCGAGCAGCCTGATCTGCAGCTCCAGATCTGCTTGATCTGAACCTCTGCCTTGGAGCCTCTTTGCATTTCCAGAAGGCCGCTCTGTGCCTTCTGAGGTTGAGTGTAGTGTAGCGTAGTTGAAGGAGACACCAGGATTCTCTCTTTATGGAAGATTTCACCGGATTTATACAAAATACAGCAATGCACATTCAAACTTCCCACCCATCCCAACAGTTCTGATTGGTTGGTTCCAAGATCACTGCAGGTTTCCTTTAGGTCCTCTTCAGTTATAATTTGCATACCAAATGGTGAACATGTACCTTAAATCTCTAATTACATGATGTCAGTTAGATATTTACAATAAACATTCTTTAGACTTTAGCTCACACATTTACATAATCTATTGTTCTAACACATCAGATTAAAGACAAACACTATCCCAGACTTCTTGAATCAAACATGCAGCCAGATAAGGGGAAAAGCCCTGTTGCATAAATCACACTCCTCAAGCTTGTTTACTGGCTACACAAAAACACATTTACCTACAGAAATATAAGTATATTTAAAACTAAAGCTACGCAATTTACACTACATTTAAACTAAAACCAAGCAATGTAAAATATATTTAAAAATCACACAATATAAATGAACATAAAGTCTCTTGGGGTTTGAAGCGTGGAGCGCTACGTCAGTTACATGACAGTCTTCTATCCAGTTTTGCCACAGCATCCTATCCTTTACCCAGTAATTGTTTTGAAGAATATGGAAGTTTCTGCGCCTAACAGGTCACTCCAATCCCAACGGTTATTCATATCCTTACACAAACCATACAATTCTGTAACTTCCACCACACTCGCTGGGTGGGTTAAATGGATCATGTCAGGAGCTGGTGTAGTCGTCTCCGTGTTTGGAGCTCATTCATCCCGGAGTGCTTCTGCTTCCGAGGTTTTTTCTTCCGTGGATGTCGTCTTGTAGATATCTTAAAGCAGCAGACTGGTCCAGAGAATCCACCTTTAGGGAGTGTTATTTTAAACCAGTGTGTCACATGTCACTATCACTAAGCTTTGAACTAGCATAATATGAGCCTCCGAGTCTTGTGGGATAATTCCCAGATTCCCCTATTATCATGACGGGGAATCATAATTATAATAAAGACACGGAGGCGAGTATTATCCCACCCGATAATTGGGTTATTCCCACCCTTTATATTTGGTTATTAGGTTTTGATGCTTCAGTAGTCATTACGGATTTTTTCAAACCTTATTATAAGCTTTTGGTGATCTTTAATACATTTATTTTCCGACAGCCTAAACTTTATGTCGAAGCTTTCATTGGATGGTTGTTCTGTTCATTGGAGAAGAGCTTGAGCTTCGTGTTGGAGTTTTTCGTTGAAGGATGAATATTCTTCCATGTTTGAGCTTCAAGTTGGAGTCTACGTTGAAGGTTTTAACTTCCTGTTGGAGTTTGTCAAAGGATGATTATTCTTCCATTGTTTCGATTTCATTGAGGAAGATGTTGGCCCGTTCGCATCAATAAAAGAGGAGCCAAGGGTTACCAGGACGATTTATGGAGCGGTCTACCGGACGATTGGGCATCAGGGAGCTGGACTGTACCATTACATGCTATTGTTATATGTATTGTTAAACTGTATTTTTCTCTCTAAATACTTTTGTTGTTGTATTTGAGAGATTTTCTTTGCTGCTATCGGCTTAAGAAATGAAAAGATAGCATAATACTCGCCTCCGTGTCTTTATTATAATCAGGATTCCCTGTCATAATTGGGGAATCTGGGAATCCTCAATTTCCGGACACTGCATAACGGTTACATCCTCGGCCCCTGCTGTGCTTCCTGGGGGGTCTGGGCAAGGTTCTGTGCCAAGAGCTGGCCGAATGCCAGCACCAGGGAATGGCCGAGCGGCATCCAAGGGGACAGGGCCTGGCATGGTCACGAGGAGCCGCCGGGTTTAAAACAGGGCGCACAGTTGCCTTGTTGCTCTGACGTGGAGTTCTGTTTCCGCATCGCTAAGCTGATTCTATTGTTGATTTTGTTGCCGACTCATTTCTGTATACGATTCCTGCTCCTGATTTTGACCCGGCTTGTATTTGACCATTCTGTTGCTGCTCGATTTGTGATATCCAGTGTTGTGCTTTGGTGGTTTAACCCCATGTTTGCCGCTGGAGCTTTCACTCGTTATTGGGGTTTTGTCCCATCTAGTCTTGGAGTATCGTCTGTGGCCTGATTAGGTCACTATACCCGACCAAGGGCCCATGCTTCTTTGCTACAAATTTATATGAAAACCGCGATCGAAAAATATTGTTTATGAAGTATACTCGATACTGTACCAGCTGTAAACCCCTATGTGTATCAATCACCTCTGATAAGTATAAGTTACCGTTGACCTGCTCTAACTTATCAGCGAACGTGAAATCTGCTAATTTTCTGACTGTCCTGCAGTCTGTACAATTCATTTACCGTCTGCTGGATCTTTGTGTTTCTGAACATGCTCTAAGTTGTCTATCGGTCTTGAAACCTTTAGTACTTAGTAGCAACTCAGTTGTTCTCTCATCCTCCCTGACTTTAGAGTATAAGTCTGTGTATATGAAGTGTTGTGTCAACGTCAGGCAGATATTTCGGTCCTTAAAGATCTCAACCGCGTTACTCCTTGGGGAGTGCTACGGCACCCGTTACAATAACGTCCTCAACAGAAGCCAAGCGGGGTTAATGCCAAACCATCGCACTGCAGATCACATCTACACCCTGCACAGTCTTATCAAGGACCATGTCCACAATACAAAACATGGGAAAATATTTGCCTGCTTTGTGGACTTTAAGAAGGCCTTTGACTCAGTGTGGCACCCAGGCCTGTTTCTCAAACTACTGGAGAGTGGAATAGGAGGGAAAACATGACATCATCAAGAGCTCATATAATGAGAACTTCTGCAGCTTAAAGGTGAATGGGAAGAGAACAGAGTACTTCCGGCAGGCTCGTGGAGTCAGACAAGGCTGCAGCTTAAGTCTAACCCTCTTTAACATCTACATTAAATGGACTGGCTGAAGCTCTAGAATCCTCCTCAGCACCAGGACTAACTCTACATGACACCAAGGTGAAGTTCCTGTTGTATGCAGATGACCTCCTGTTACTGTCACCAACAGAAAGAGGTCTACAAGACAGCCTGGAAGTGCTGGAAAAATACAGTGCGGCATGGGCACTACCCATCAACCAAAAGAAAACAAAGGTCATGGTTTTTCAAAGGAAGAATGCAAAAACCAAGAGGTCCTCTTTCACACTTAATGACTGCACTCTTGATGAAGCCAACAGCTACACATACCTCGGCCTAGAAACAAACCGATCGGGAAGTTTCAAACCAGCCATAGAGGCCCTAAGAGACAAGGCGTGTAGAACCTTCTATGCCATCAGGAGAAACCTCTACAAACTAAAACCGCCTGTAAGAGTCTGGCTTAAAATCTTTGATAGCGTCATCACTCCAATCCTCCTTTATGGCAGTGAAGTATGGGGCCCCATCACCTACCCAGACCAACCCAAATGGGACACCAACCCAACAGAAATATTCCATCTGGAATTCTGCAAGCACCTCCAAGTCCATCGGAGCACCTCTAACAATGCTTGCCGGGCCGAGCTGGGCAGACTCCCCTTACTGCCTACAGTACAGAAGAGGGCATTATCATACTGCGACCACCTAAACATCAGCAGCCTCAACTCATACCACCATAAAGCCCTACTGGCCAACAAGGACCACCCCAAACCATGTGGGCTGTAACAACTCATATCCAACCTGATCATCCAAAGCCCCCATGAAAGCAACCTGACAAAATTTCAAATAAAGGCCCTAATTAACGATTCCAGGGAAAACTATATCAGAGAATGGAGACATGATATAGCAAACTCCCAGAAACTCACCATTTACCAATCCTTACAGAGGGAATACAAACTGGCCCCATACCTGGAGGTACAACAAGACCCCAAGGACAGACAGATCCTGAGCCGGTACAGACTGAGCGCCCACAGCCTGAAAATCGAATCAAGGCGGCATAGACAGACCTACAAGCCCAGGGAGAATAGACTGTGCCAGCATTGTGACCAGGAGGCCCTGGAAGATGAGGTCCACTTCCTCCTACAGTGCCCCAAGTACTCAGCACTGAGGGAAACTCACTTCCAGAGACTCTCCGCTCTCATCCCGGACTTCACCTCTATAGAAGAGACGAGGAAACTCCACATCATACTGGGAGAAGAGACGAGGAAACTCCATCATACTGGGAGAAGAGACGAGGAAACTCCACATCATACTGGGAGAAGAGACGAGGAAACTCCACATCATACTGGGAGAAGAGACGAGGAAACTCCACATCATACTGGAGAAGAGACGAGGAAACTCCACATCATACTGGGAGAAGAGACGAGGAAACTCC
Source organism: Leptobrachium leishanense (assembly GCA_009667805.1). NCBI lineage: Eukaryota > Metazoa > Chordata > Amphibia > Anura > Megophryidae > Leptobrachium > Leptobrachium leishanense. Next base: position 539,063,008 of record CM019063.1, read on the forward strand.
ACATCATACTGGGAGAAGAGACGAGGAAACTCCACATCATACTGGGAGAAGAGACGAGGAAACTCCACATCATACTGGGAGAAGAGACGAGGAAACTCCACATCATACTGGGAGAAGAGACGAGGAAACTCCACATCATACTGGGAGAAGAGACGAGGAAACTCCACATCATACTGGGAGAAGAGACGAGGAAACTCCACATCATACTGGGAGAAGAGACGAGGAAACTCCACATCATACTGGGAGAAGAGACGAGGAAACTCCACATCATACTGGGAGAAGAGGAGCCGGCAGTGAAAATATCTGCTCAATACGTCACAGACTGAGAGGAACATGAGAGATCCCCGACACGGACTCGCCCCCATCGCCCTTCACATTATCCCTTACCCCTGATAATGTCCATGGACTTGCCCATTCACCCCCATATATGTCCCACTACACCCCCCCCTCTACCCCATATAACCTCCCCATATGCTTTGGCAATGCTAAAATGTATTTGGTCCCGTCAATAAAGCTTATTTTGATTTGATTTGAGAGGGGAAGTGATACAGACACAGAGAGAGACAAGCAGAGACAGAGAGAGAGAGAGAGACAAACAGGCAGTGACACAGAGAGACAGGCAGTGACACAGAGACAGGCAGTGACACAGACAGGCAGTGACAGAGAGAGACAGAAAGTGAAACAGACAGTGACACAGAGACAGGCAGTGACACAGAGAGACAGGCAGTGACACAGAGAGACAGGCAGTGACACGTACACAGAGACTAACAGGCAGTGACAGAGAGAGACATGCAGTGACAGAGAGACATGCAGTGACAGAGAGACATGCAGTGACAGAGAGACATGCAGTGACAGAGTGACACAGACACAGAGAGAGGGGAAGTAACACAGAGACAGACAGACAGGGACAGAGAGAAAGACAGGCAGGGACAGAGCGAGAGAGAGAGGGGAAGTGACACAGAGACAGAGAGACAGGTAGGGACACAGAGACAGGTAGGGACACAGAGACAGGTAGGGACACAGAGACAGGCAGTGGCACAGAGACAGGCAGTGGCACAGAGACAGAGGGGAAGTGACAGAGAGAGGAAGTGACACAGAGAGAGCGAGGGGAATTGATCCAGACACACAGAGAGAGAGAGGGGAATTGACAGAGCGAGCGAGAGAGGGGAAGTGACAGAGAGAGCGAGAGAGGGGAAGTGACAGAGAGAGCGAGAGAGGGGAAGTGACAGAGAGAGCGAGAGAGGGGAAGTGACAGAGAGAGCGAGAGAGGGGAAGTGACAGAGCGAGAGAGGGGAAGTGACAGAGAGCGAGAGGAAGTGACAAAGAGCGAGAGAGGGGAAGTGACAGAGAGAGCGAGAGAGGGGAAGTGACAGAGCGAGAGAGGGGAAGTGACAGAGCGAGAGAGGGGAAGTGACAGAGCGAGAGAGGGGAAGTGACAGAGCGAGAGAGGGGAAGTGACAGAGAGAGAGGGGAAGTGACAGAGAGAGCGAGAGAGGGGAAGTGACAGAGAGCGAGAGAGGGGAAGTGACAGAGCGAGCGAGAGAGGGGAAGTGAGAGAGAGCGAGAGAGGGGAAGTGACAGAGAGAGCGAGAGAGGGGAAGTGACAGAGAGAGCGAGAGAGGGGAGTGACAGAGAGCGAGAGAGGAAGTGACAGAGAGAGCGAGAGAGGGGAAGTGACAGAGAGAGCGAGAGAGGGGAAGTGACAGAGAGAGCGAGAGAGGGGAAGTGACAGAGCGAGAGAGGGGAAGTGACAGAGAGCGAGAGGAAGTGACAGAGCGAGAGAGGGGAAGTGACAGAGAGAGCGAGAGAGGGGAAGTGACAGAGCGAGAGAGGGGAAGTGACAGAGCGAGAGAGGGGAAGTGACAGAGCGAGAGAGGGGAAGTGACAGAGCGAGAGAGGGGAAGTGACAGAGAGAGAGAGGGGAAGTGACAGAGAGAGCGAGAGAGGGGAAGTGACAGAGAGAGCGAGAGAGGGGAAGTGACAGAGCGAGCGAGAGAGGGGAAGTGACAGAGAGAGCGAGAGAGGGGAAGTGCAGAGAGAGCGAGAGAGGGGAAGTGACAGAGAGAGCGAGAGAGGGGAGTGACAGAGAGCGAGAGGGGAAGTGACAGAGAGCGAGAGAGGGGAAGTGACAGAGAGCGAGAGATGGGAAGTGACAGAGAGAGCGAGAGATGGGAAGTGACACAGAGACAGGCAGTGACACGTACACAGACTAACAGGCAGTGACAGAGAGAGACATGAAGTGACAGAGAGACATGCAGTGACAGAGTGACACAGACACAGAGAGAGGGGAAGTAACACAGAGACAGACAGACAGGGACAGAGAGAAAGACAGGCAGGGACAGAGCGAGAGAGAGAGGGGAAGTGACACAGAGAGACAGGTAGGGACACAGAGACAGGTAGGGACACAGAGACAGGCAGTGGCACAGAGAAAGGCAGTGGCACAGAGACAGAGGGGAAGTGACAGAGAGAGGAAGTGACACAGAGAGAGCGAGGGGAATTGATCCAGACACACAGAGAGAGAGAGGGGAATTGATCCAGACACACAGAGAGAGAGAGGGGAATTGACAGAGCGAGCGAGAGAGGGGAAGTGACAGAGAGAGCGAGAGAGGGGAAGTGACAGAGAGAGCGAGAGAGGGGAAGTGACAGAGAGAGCGAGAGAGGGGAAGTGACAGAGAGAGCGAGAGAGGGGAAGTGACAGAGAGAGCGAGAGAGGGGAAGTGACAGAGAGAGCTAGAGAGGGGAAGTGACAGAGAGAGCGAGAGAGGGGAAGTGACAGAGAGAGCGAGAGAGGGGAAGTGACAGAGAGAGCTAGAGAGGGGAAGTGACAGAGAGAGCGAGAGAGGGGAAGTGACAGAGAGAGCGAGAGAGGGGAAGTGACAGAGAGAGCGAGAGAGGGGAAGTGACAGAGAGAGCTAGAGAGGGGAAGTGACAGAGAGAGCGAGAGAGGGAAGTGACAGAGAGAGCGAGAGAGGGGAAGTGACAGAGAGAGCGAGAGAGGGAAGTGACAGAGAGAGCGAGAGATGGAAGTGACAGAGAGAGCGAGAGATGGGAAGTGACAGAGAGCGAGAGAGGGGAAGTGACAGAGAGCGAGAGAGGGGAAGTGACAGAGAGCGAGAGAGGGGAAGTGACAGAGAGAGCGAGAGAGGGGAAGTGACAGAGAGAGCGAGAGAGGGGAAGTGACAGAGAGAGCGAGAGAGGGGAAGTGACAGAGAGAGCGAGAGATGGGAAGTGACAGAGAGAGCGAGAGAGGGGAAGTGACAGAGTGAGAGAGGGGAAGTGACAGAGAGAGCGAGAGAGGGGAAGTGACAGAGAGAGCGAGAGATGGGAAGTGACAGAGAGAGCGAGAGATGGGAAGTGACAGAGAGCGAGAGAGGGGAAGTGACAGAGCGAGAGAAGGGAAGTGACAGAGCGAGAGAAGGGAAGTGACAGAGAAAGCGAGAGAGAGCGAGCGAAAGTGACACAGAGACACAGCCAGTGACACAGAGACACAGCCAGTGACACAGAGTCAGGAAGTGACAGAGACAGCCAGAGAGACAGGCAGTGACACAGAGAGAGACAGGAAGTGACACAGAGAGAGACAGGAAGTGACACAGAGAGACAGTCAGGAAGTGACACAGAGACAGCCAGTGACACAGAGAGAGACAGGAAGTGACACAGAGACAGGAAGTGACACAGACAGCCAGTGACACAGAGAGACAGTGACACAGAGACAAACAGCCAGTGACACAGACACAGACTGCCAGTGACACAGAGACAGCCAGTGACACAGAGAGACAGTGACACAGAGAGACAGTGACACAGACAGGAAGTGACAGAGAGACAGCCAGTGACACAGACAGGAAGTGACAGAGAGACAGCCAGTGACAGAGACAGCCAGTGACACAGAGAGACAGGAAGTGACACAGAGAGACAGCCAGTGACAGAGAGACAGCCAGTGACAGAGAGACAGCCAGTGACACAGGGACAGCCAGTGACACAGAGAGACAGGAAGTGACACAGAGAGACAGCCAGTGACACAGGGACAGACAGCCAGTGACACAGAGAGACAGGAAGTGACACAGAGAGACAGCCAGTGACACAGAGAGACAGCCAGTGACACAGGGACAGACAGTGACAGAGAGACAGCCAGTGACACAGAGAGACAGCCAGTGACAGAGACAGACAGTGACACAGACAGGAAGTGACAGAGAGACAGCCAGTGACACAGACAGGAAGTGAGAGACAGCTAGTGACACAGACAGGAAGTGACAGAGAGACAGCCAGTGACACAGGGACAGACAGCCAGTGACAGAGAGACAGCCAGTGACACAGACAGGAAGAGACAGAGAGACAGCCAGTGACACAGACAGGAAGAGACAGAGAGACAGCCAGTGACAGAGAGACAGCCAGTGACACAGACAGGAAGTGACAGAGAGACAGCCAGTGACACAGAGAGAGAGACAGTGACACAGAGACAGACAGCCAGTGACACAGAGACAGACAGCCAGTGACAGAGAGACAGCCAGTGACACAGACAGGAAGAGACAGAGAGACAGCCAGTGACAGAGAGACAGCCAGTGACACAGACAGGAAGAGACAGAGAGACAGCCAGTGAGAGAGACAGCCAGTGACACAGAGACAGACAGCCAGTGACACAGGGACAGAGTTCAGACAGACATTACTCCGTGTCCTCTGACTCGGAAACAAAGCTCCCAAAGCAAGAGAAGTTCCGGTTTCATGCTAAAGTTCAACAAATCACAGCTCCTCCCCCTGAGTCTCCCTGCATTTCAATCCAAGACTGACCTCTGCCCCTTGACCCCACACAGTGAGCCTCTGACCCCAAACACTGACCCGCTGCCCCCCCAATGACCCCAAATACTGACCTGCTGACCCTCCCTATGACCCCAAATACTGACCTGCTGCCCCTCCCTATGACCCCAAATACTGACCTGCTGCCCCCCAATGACCCCAAATACTGACCTGCTGCCCCCCATGACCCCAAATACTGACCTGCTGCCCCCCATGACCCCAAATACTGACCTGCTGCCCCCCATGACCCCAAATACTGACCTGCTGACCCTCCCTATGACCCCAAATACTGACCTGCTGCCCCCCAATGACCCCAAATACTGACCTGCTGCCCCCCATGACCCCAATACTGACCTGCTGCCCCTCCATGACCCCAAATACTGACCTGCTGCCCCCCAATGACCCCAATACTGACCTGCTGCCCCCCATGACCCCAAATACTGACCTGCTGCCCCCCCATGACCCCAATACTGACCTGCTGCCCCCCATGACCCCAAATACTGACCTGTCCTCCCTATGACCCCAAATACTGACCTGCTGCCCCCCCATGACCCCAAATACTGACCTGCTGACCCTCCCTATGACCCCAAATACTGACCTGCTGCCCCCCAATGACCCCAAATACTGACCTGCTGCCCCCCCATGACCCCAAATACTGACCTGCTGCCCCATGACCCCAAATACTGACCTGCTGCCCCCCCATGACCCCAAATACTGACCTGCTGCCCCCCCATGACCCCAAATACTGACCTGCTGTCCCTCCCTATGACCCCAAATACTGACCTGCTGACCCTCCCTATGACCCCAAATACTGACCTGCTGCCCCTCCCTATGACCCCAAATACTGACCTGCTGTCCTTCCCCATGACCCCAAACAATGACCCACTGCCCCCCCAATGACCCCAAATACTGACCTGCTGCCCCTCCCTATGACCCCAAACACTGACCCTCCCTATGACCCCAAACACTGACCCTCCCTATGACCCCAAATACTGACCTGCTGCCCCTCCCTATGACCCCAAATACTGACCTGCTGTCCCTCCCTATGACCCCAAATACTGACCTGCTGCCCCCCAATGACCCCAAATACTGACCTGCTGCCCCTCCCTATGACCCCAAATACTGACCTGCTGCCCCCCCAATGACCCCAAATACTGACCTGCTGCCCCTCCCTATGACCCCAAATACTGACCTGCTGCCCCCCAATGACCCCAAATACTGACCTGCTGCCCCTCCCTATGACCCCAAATACTGACCTGCTGTCCCTCCAATGACCCCAAATACTGACCTGCTGCCCCCCCCAATGACCCCAAATACTGACCTGCTGCCCTCCCTATGACCCCAAACAATGACCCTCCCTATGACCCCAAATACTGACCTGCTGCCCCTCCCTATGACTCCAAATACTGACCTGCTGCCCCTCCCTATGACCCCAAATACTGACCTGCTGTCCTTCCCCATGACCCCAAACAATGACCCTCCCTATGACCCCAAATACTGACCTGCTACCCCTCCCTATGACCCCAAATACTGACCTGCTGCCCCTCCCTATGACCCCAAACAATGACCTGCTGCCCCCCAATGACCCCAAATACTGACCTGCTGCCCCTCCCTATGACCCCAAATACTGACCTGCTGCCCCTCCCTATGACCCCAAATACTGACCTGCTGCCCCTCCCAATGACCCAAACACTGACCTGCTGCCCCTCCCTATGACCCCAAATAATGACCTGCTGCCCCTCCCTATGACCCCAAATACTGACCTGCTGCCCCCCATGACCCCAAATACTGACCTGCTGCCCCTCCCAATGACCCAAACACTGACCTGCTGCCCCTCCAAATGACCCCAAATACTGACCTGCTGCCCCTCCCTATGACCCCAAATACTGACCTGCTGCCCCTCCCTATGACCCCAAATACTGACCTGCTGCCCCTCCCTATGACCCCAAACACTGACCCACTGCCCCCCAATGACCCCAAATACTGACCTGCTGCCCCTCCCTATGACCCTAAACACTGACCTGCTGCCCCTCCCTATCACCCCAAACACTGACCCACTGCCCCTCCCTATCACCCCAAATACTGACCTGCTGCCCCTCCCTATGACCCCAAACACTGACCCACTGCCCCCCCAATGACCCCAAATACTGACCCGCTGCCCCTCCCTATGACCCTAAACACTGACTCTCCCAATGACCCAAATACTGACCTGCTGCCCCTCCTTATGACCCCAAATACTGACCTGCTGCCCCTCCTTATGACCCTAAACACTGACCTGCTGCCCCTCCCTATGACCCCAAACAATGACCCTCCCAATTAACCCCAAATACGTTTTTAAAGGGACAGTGAGTTTTCCATGAAATAACGGTTAAGAATAAAAACGAAAAATTCCTTCAAATATCGTGCCTAGGAGGACCTCATAACCTGCCCGTGAAGTGGCGGATTTCTAGGATGTATAGAAACATTTAAAAACAATGTCCGGGTCCGGGTAGTGCCCTGGGGGACAGGAAACAAGGACAAAACGTTTCAAAAAAATACGTTTTTAACCCCTTCACTGCTGACGACGTGTGGGACATGTCCTCAGTTATTCCCGCTGTATGCTGAGGAGGACGTGTCCCACACGTCATCAGCTTTGCGGGACCCCCGGCGGAGATACTCACCTCTGTCCAGGGTCCCGCAGCGTTCTGACTTCAGCGTCCTCAGACGCCATGAGATGCCGTGTATAGAGATGCTGATGGGGTTGTGTATAGAGATGCTGTGGGGTTGTGTATAGAGATGCTGTGAGGTTGTGTATAGAGATGCTGTGAGGCTGTGTATAGAGATGCTGATGAGGTTGTGTATAGAGATGCTGATGGGGTTGTGTATAGAGATGCTGTGTATAGAGATGCTGATGGGGTTGTGTATAGAGATGCTGTGAGGTTGTGTATAGAGATGCTGCGTACAGAGATGCTGTGAGGTTGTGTATAGAGATGCTGTGTATAGAGATGCTGATGGGGTTGTGTATAGAGATGCTGTTTGTGTATAGAGCTGCTGTGAGGTTGTGTATAGAGATGCTGTGAGGCTGTGTATAGAGATGCTGTGAGGCTGTGTATAGAGATGCTGTGAGGCTGTATATAGAGATGCTGTGTATAGAGATGCTGATGGGGTTGTGTATAGAGATGCTGATGGGGTTGTGTATAGAGATGCTGTGTATAGAGATGCTGATGGGGTTGTGTATAGAGATGCTGATGGGGTTGTGTATAGAGATGCTGTTTGTGTATAGAGCTGCTGTGAGGCTGTGTATAGAGATGCTGTGAGGCTGTGTATAGAGATGCTGTGAGGCTGTGTATAGAGATGCTGATGGGGTTTTGTATAGAGATGCTGTGTATAGAGATGCTGATGGGGTTGTGTATAGAGATGCTGATGGGGTTGTGTATAGAGATGCTGTTTGTGTATAGAGCTGCTGTGAGGCTGTGTATAGAGATGCTGTGTATAGAGATGCTGTTTGTGTATAGAGATGCTGATGGGTTGTGTATAGAGATGCTGTGAGGCTGTGTATAGAGATGCTGTGTATAGAGATGCTGATGGGGTTGTGTATAGAGATGCTGTTTGTGTATAGAGCTGCTGATGGGGCTGTGTATAGAGATGCCTTGCGGCGCCGAAGTGCAGCCTAGCTCCGGTGGGGGCCGCCATCTTGGTTGGCGGCTCCACCCCCGGGTCCCCCCCCCTCACTGCCTGACGTCCTCACATCCTCAGAGTGATGACGTCAGATAGCCGGGGAACCCCTAGCTGCCCGGAATCCCCTGGTGGAGATAGGGGGTTCATTTTAACTCTGATGTCTCCAGAACCGTGGCAGCTAGGGGGTTATGGAGGGTGTCAATCGAAAGGCCTGAGCATGATACCCAACATGACCAAGTATAAAGTAAAAAAAATTTAAAACATGTATTTTTTTTTGTGTGTTATTTTTATTAATGCAGCAATATTGTTCACATTTCAATTATAATATGAACAATGATGCTGCACTAATGATTTTTTTCTATGGGGTGCGTTTGCTAAAAATCACGTAATTCCCCCCAAAAAAATGTAACAAGTCCCCATTTCTAATGTTTGTACAAGCGCACCCCATAGAAAACATAACCGCAAACGCTCATGTGCTAAAAACACTTTACACACGGCAGATGATTAAAAATTCAATTTTTATTGCATTTTTTGTCATAACATACAGACAGGACATGACGTATACATATAAAAATGACATATTATGAATCTGCCGAGTCTGACGGAAAGAACGATATCTAATATGTCTGGCAGGGTTATTCAAAGAGCTCCGAATTGCTTGAGAAAGGTAACCGAACGTTGAAAATCAGGGTCCGGTTACCTTTCCTGACCATTCGGCTATCCAGAGAGCAGGCAATTCGCCAAATCCTGGCGAATTGCCTGCACATACGGTGCCTGTTCGGTGCCTGTTCGAGGGCAGTGAAATCCCCATAGAGAAGCACTGCTTCGTCTATTCAGAGAACACAAACCAGCAGTGAAAGGTTCCCCTAATGCCCTGCCATTCGGTGGTTTAATTCGGCAGGTTTATTCAGGAGAATCCCATAGGCTTCAATGTTAAAAATATTCCCGTTTTAATTCAATATCTAATAAACCGTTTATTATAAAATTCTGCAGCAAAAGTCTCTTTATTTATAGATTTTTTAGGATACTTTAAGAATTTTTCTGAAATTATTATTTTTTTTTTTAAAAGTCCGATTTATTTATTTATTTTCAGTTTACTTATTTTTTTGTAACAGCCCTTTTTATTATCATTCCCTGGACCTCCTGTGTAAATTTCAGACATTTTCGCTCAGTAGTTTCTTTGCAAACAGCGTTTCATTTTCACATTCATACTAACGGTTTTGCGAATTTATTCACCTCCCTCGTGTGCGGTCTCGGCTGCTTCGGCTGGGTGTGATCGGCTCCTGCTCGGGCTTTTCAATGGGTTTATCCAGATGTTTTTGTGGCTTTTCAGTGTGCATTCGGCAGGTTTTGTGGTTAGTTTTCGTCGGGTTTGCGGCAGCTTTTCCCTGCAATTCGGGGACCCTGTGGTGTTTGCTGAATACACCGCAGGGTCACCGAAATGGGATCGGCAAAAGGAACCGAATTGAAGAGAACGAAAAGTCACTGAACGTGCGGTGACTTTTGGAATCTCTTTGGATAACCCTGTGGGTCATTTAATAAAATGTGGCTTCAAATCGCGTTTTAACCCCTCAGTGACCGGGCAGTTTTACACAAATCCGTCTTTTAGTGACCGCTGCTGTTTTTACGTTTCTGCGCTGTTAGTGTTTAGGTCAAATTTTCATCTTACTCGTTTATTCAACCCACACATATTATACACCCTTTTTCCCGCCATTAAATGGACTTTCTAGAAATACCATTATTTCCATCATATCCAATAATTTACTATAAAAAAAATATGAAATATGAGGAAAAAATGGTAAAAACACACTTTTTCATAATTTAATCCCCAAAATCTACAACCACCCAAAAAGACCCCGGCTAAATAGGTTCATAATTTTGTCCCGAGACTAGAAATACCCAATTTTTACATGTGTTTGCTTTTTAACCCCTTCACTGCTGAGACCACCTATGCGCGCTGCACTCATTCTGACCATTTTGTGCTAATTATTTTTAGATGACAGCCTAGGTCCTATTTAATTAAACCCCCCCCAGACAAAAAAACTTTTAAAAAAAAATAATAATTTTATTTTATTTAATTTGTTAAATTTTTTTATTTTTTTATTTAAAACCAAACCTGGTCATGTTTGGTATCATTGGAAAGGCCATAATTAGGCCTGTCAAATATGACCATCTAGCTGCCATGGATCGGGAGATATGGGGATCCTTAGGATCCCCTTATCTCTACACGGCAGCTAGATGGTTAACTGGCCCACTGACATCCTCACACATATGGTGAGGTTGTCAATGGGTGGGGGGGGACCTGGAGGCTTGGCTGACATCCAAGATGTCAGCCCCCCTCCAGGTTCGAATCGCGTTTTGGCGCCAATTGGTGCCGAAACGTGATCCGGTGGCGAAACAGTTAATGCTATACACTGCTGAAAAGGGGAGACTCTCCCCTTTTCAGCGGTGTAAAAAGCATCTCCCTGGCTGCAATGGTTGGGGAGATGGGGGGCTCCGAAGCCTGCCTCGCCAGCCAGCCTCGCCTGCCCATGTAAATCACATGGGCAGGCTTCCTCCCTGCCAGATCGCCGAGGGATCCAGCGAGGGAGGTGAGTATCGGGCGGGAGGGGGATTAGGCGCCGCTGACGTACCCTGTACGTCCGCGGGTCTAAGGGAGACCTGTGGACAGGACGTACAGGGTACGTCAGGGGTCCTTAAGGGGTTAAACATGATGAGCGAAAGCGGTAAAAATGAGCTGAGCACAAAGCAGTGAAATGCAGCATATCAGCATGTCATATGTTGTTTGATACATCTGGAGCCACCACACCCTCAGTATAGTCTACATACACACAATGTATCAAATTGATTAGACCAGACTAAAAACACCTGTTGTTTACGCCATTTGAAAACACAGGTCATTTAGAGGTGAGAATCTTTGCACGTACACATTAGTTTTTAATTCAATATCTAATAAACCGTTGCTTATAATATTCTGCAGTAAAGAGTCTCTTTATTTCTAGATTTTTTTAGTATTTTTTAAGCAGTTTTTATACTTTTTCAAATTTATTTATTTTTGCGAACTCAAACCAAACACGCTAAAAAGTTCAAAGTTCGCGAACGGCCAAAGTTCAAATCGAACTCCGAACTGATCGAACCGAACAGCTCATCCCTAATGATCACCCCACACGTCACAATCAACTTCAGATCCACCAAAACTTACACACTAAACGTTATTTCACACGGTGACCAGCACTGTGAAAATAGCCCAGCCACACTTTTAAAACATCTAGCAAACTCCTTACATAAACCCCGTACAAAGACCCTCTTGGCTGTATTGACCAGGGATTTGCAAAATATAGACTCTATCCCCAGCCAATACCCCTATCCCTCTATGTACAGATATTAATCCCCTGTCCTTATACACAAAGAGTGAAAAAGCAAAAAGAGATTCATTTGCTGAGCGCAGATTACAGCAACAGCTTGCAGAGAGACCAGATGCTGGTTCTAGGACAACAGAAATTTCAAAAACTGAAAATAAAGTCTTACCAACTTCGCCGGCTTTTTCTGCTTGTCCAAAACCAAGAATCCAATCTCCCTCCTTTGGCAAGCTGCTCTGGAGACTGCATTGGCTCCTTAAATACAAGGCTCGCCAGATGATATGGAAATTTTGGACTTTGCGCACAAAGTCCCGGTGCACTAAAAGGTACACTTCAGTATTAAAGTGCGCCCAGTACAAACATATCCGTTACTATAAAAAAAAAAAACACGCTATATTCAGTTCTTTCTGTATAAGGGGTGAAGTACTTCTCTATCCCAGAAAGATTCAGACACGATGTTGGTTCTAGCTGGAGTCCATCTACCAAGAGACCTCTTGTCCTATTGGTCTAATAAATTAAGGAGTCCTGACTAGTCCACTGTACACATATACCTGTATAAGGATGAGTCGTGTCCATTGTCCCCATCAGCCATGTGGCCGACCATCCCCCATCACTGTCAGCATGGACCCCATTCAACACTGCTCAGATTTGACCAGTGTCTAGTGAAGATCAGTCTACTTGTTCTTATAGATTTGAGACATATCTGCGGAGACATTACAGCTATTGTCAGTACACGGTACGAGTATACAGACAAGGCAGGTATGTCTTAAAAGCAGATATGTATCCAGAAAGGGATAGCGTAGCCGCAACAGAGATATAATACGTATTTCTCGTTATGCAGACTTTACTTCTCCAAAGTAGCCCAGCACTTTGCACTTAGTGCTCACAAACCGCCAAACGCCCCCACACACGGAGAACACGTCTCTAAACCCATGAGAAGGTTTCCATACTGACGGTTTTACCGCTGGTTCCTATTCAACCCAAGTACGCTCTGCTAGAGCGTTTCTCAGTTAAATCCGACACAGGGAGACAGATGACAACCTATAAAACACACACATCCTAGAATATAATGTCCACATAATAAAATTTCCACAACAGTACTGACCCCTGGCAAACGGCTTCTGACATTCTCTGGCGTACTAACCCCTGGCAACGGCTTCCGACATTCTCTGGCGTACTGGCCCCTGGCAACGGCTTCCGTCATTCTCTGGCGTACTGACCCCTGGCAAACAGCTTCCGACATTCTCTGGCGTACTGACCCCTGGCAACGGCTTCCGACATTCTCTGGCGTACTGGCCCCTGGCAACGGCTTCCGTCATTCTCTGGCGTACTGACCCCTGGCAAACAGCTTCCGTCATTCTCTGGCGTACTGACCCCTGGCAAACGGTTTCCGGACATTCTCTGTTGTACTGACCCCTGGCAAACGACATCCTGACCTTCTCTGGCGTATAACCCTTGGCTACGCTTTTGATATTCTCTGGTATTGTACCTCTGGTTTTGCTTGGTGACACGAGTTCCAGTAAAGGGATATATAGACCGACCACGTATAAGGATCAGAGGGAAAGGATAGAGTGCTGCGTGCAAGGATCATTAATTATCCCACAAGACACGGAGGCGAGTATTATGCTATCTTTTCTTTACTTAAGCCGATAGCAGCAAAGAAAATCTCTCAAATACAACAACAAAAGTATTTAGAGAGAAAAATACAGTTTAACAATACATATAACAATAGCAGGTAATGGTACAGTCCAGCTCCCTGCTGTCCAATTGTTAGGTAGACCGCTCCATAAATCGTCCTGGTAACCCTTGGCTCCTCCTCTTTTCTTTGCTGCTCGCCGAGATAAGATGAGTATTAGCAGCAAATTGAGTATAAAATTGCTTGCAGTATAATGTATTTTACATTTACAATATTACGTGTTTTATATAAATTACACTTTTACAAACACACACATTCTGTTAGAGTCATATTTCATCTGGTTTGTCATTTATTACGGAGGCAACTTGTTTCTGGTTTTATTTGGGCAGGTAGTTTTTTAACTGCGTTTTATTCATTTCCCCGTCTTGTATTTCCTCTGGTGAGATGAGTCTGTCTCTCCGGCGGTTCTTGTCGGGTTTTGGCACCTCCCCTGCAACTCAATGGCTGGGCAAGGCAGATTTGACAATGAACCTAATAAACAACCATAAACATACAGGCACAAATTGTACTAACGAATTCTACACTTGGGGGAATGAAAACTTTGGCAAAAACGTGACGGCTGTTCTGCAACACAGCTCCCCCAAGTCCAAAGATGACAGACCCGGTGAGACCCTTAGTCAGGTCCGCTTGGGGATGTCCATGAAAGTCAGTGCTCACGTTTCATGTTCGGTCTGGCGAGATAGACGTCTGCATTGGCATTGTGTTTTCCAGGCCGATACTGAATGGAAAAATTAAAGGCTGCAGTGTGAGGCTCCACCGCAGAAGTCGGCCATTGTCTCCGGCCACCCGGTTCAGCCATAACAGGGGGTTATGATCCGTGAGGACGGTGAAGGAGCGCCGGTATAGGTAGGGCTGAAGTTTCTTAAGTGCCCATACAAGGGCTAAACATTCCTTCTCGATGGCCGCGTAGGCGATCTCCCTGGGTAATAGCTTCCGGCTGATATAGGCAACAGGGTGGTCATGTCCATCTTCTCCAACTTGACTCAGCACCGCTCCCAATCCGAACATGGAGGGATCTGTGTGAACGACAAAACGTTTAGTTGGATCGGGAGCGGCTAGTACGGGTGCCTCCACCAATGCCCGTTTTAACTGTTGGAAGGCTCCCTCACACTCCGGGGACCACAGGACTTGCCGGGGAAGGTTTTTTCAGGTGAGGCCAGTCAGGGGTTTGGCAATGGCGCTGTAATTGGGTACAAAGCGTCGGTAGTACCCTGCTGTCCCTTTGCAGATCCTCTCGGCCTGCTATCTGCCATAAAAATACACTGAGCAGACGTGTGGTCATCCTGCTTAGCCACGTGGGGTGCTCTTTCTGGGCAATGCTTGTGGTGCATTGCAGTTGCCAGTGTTATCTGGCTGCCAGTGTTATCTGGTGAAGCGTATTTGGCATACGAGGATCGATAATAATAATTCTGCCTTAGAGGCAAAGAATTTGGCCTTAAGTAATAAAAGACGTGACCTTTTCAAAATGCCAATACTTTGTTGTGTTTTCATTTACGGGAAAGGGAGGGGGGGTCGGGGTTAGTAGGTTTAAGAAGGTAACTTACATGGGAAAAAGTGTAAGAAGAGGATAAGGGTATAATTCTTACTTCCTAATTCCCTGAAATCATTCTTCAGGTCCTTCCATCTTCCTCTTACTTTGTTATTGGTACCAATAAGGACCATGACAGCTGGGTCATCTCCAGCCCCTCCCAATAATCTATCAACTCTGTCAACCACATGCCTAACACGGGCACCCGGCAGACAGCAAACTGTACGGTTAATGCGATCAGAGCGACAGATTACCCTGTCTACTCTCTTAATAATAGAGTCCCCTACCACCACAACCTGTCTAGGCTTACTTGCCCTCTTTATCCCTCCCTTACTTGGTGGGCTAATCCCCCTGATGTTAGAGGGAGCAGCCTCCTCCAGTACGGCTACACCTGAGCTGATGCACCCAACATCTTCACTCAAAGGGGCAAATCTGCTTGTGTGCGCAAGATCAGGACTAGCCAACCTTTTCCTCTTCCCTCCCCCTGCTACCACGTGTCACTAGGGATGTGCGTTTCGGAATTTTGGAATTTTCACGAAATTTCCCGATTCGTGCATTCGGATTCAGCCGATTTTACGAAAATTTTCAGATCCGAATTTCCGAAAACGAAATGTTTACGAAACGAAACGAAAATTTGTTCGGAATTTTCGAATGGACTAGAAATGTGTAAATTCGAAAATCATTTTCGTTCCATTCGTAATTTCGGCTCCATTCCTGATTTCGGCTCCATTTCAGTAATTTCGGACAACATATTTTTTGGTTATATCGCTGATTCTGTAATTTTGTATCATTCCCATCTCAATGTATCCTTCTTGTAAAACATGAGAAATCTCAATGGCAGAATTATCGTATCGACAGAAGTATCGGATCCGAAAAACCATTAGTTACGTCAAAACGAATAGACACTTTGAAACGAGGAGAACAGACGTTCCGAAAAACACAAAAGTTTCCGAAATTACGAAAAAGTCGATACGAAAAAAGAAACGAAACGAAACGAACCGAAACGAAAATTTACAAAATACGACCGAACCGAAAAAAAAAAAAAAAAAAAAATTGGTGCACAAGTCGACGTGTCACTGACACCCAGCTACCAACCTGTTCCCTGGTTAACTCCACTCCTCCCACACCCCTAGATTCCTCAGCTATACTTTGCTCCGTGAGAAGCCGCTCCTTTCAAGATTGTCAATCTACCTCAGCGTTACGATTTGCCCTTCCAGATCTCCAATATGAGCTTCCAGAAGAGCTACTGAGATAGCAATTCTTTGGATTTAACTTAAAACTATACTAATCTAGTGATATGCCATTTCAATGTTCATCCATTTTGTGTTTTAAAATAAACTTGCTGTCCTTGAGTGCTCGAGACCCTATTTTCAGTCTGCTTACTTAAAGAATGTGATTTGTCAGCAAAGCCAAAGAAGGAAGTGTTGACAAATTGAAGAATTATAGAGACAGCTGTACGTCCAAAATGAGAATGAAGAGGAAAGATGACATCATGTGTAAAGTTAGGTCCTAACTCAGACATATGGTAACTGTCACGTGACAATCTGGGTATGTTGGGAAGGGACCTGTATTTTTAGAACAATGTATAAAAGCAGTTGAGACTGATGTACTCGTCACTCAAGTTTTTGAACAGATGCGATCTGTTTCTTGAGTCCGGCAGGTACCAGTTGAATAAACGCCATTTTCTTTTGAAACAAAGGCCTCCGTCTGCTTCCTTCGTCGAACCATCACCCACAAGTTCCCGGCCAGCTGGCTGTAACATATCTGAGGTCTCGTCCGGTGATCAGGCTTTGGTTCACAAAGGAGGTTTGAACGGCAGTATTTACTGCATTTTCGGTGGAATCCAGCAGGTGCCAGCTCCAGGCATGTTGATTCTCTACTAAAGGCGCCAAGCGAGATATTCTTGCTCTGTGGACCATCAGCCTGCTGGGGGCACGCTCCTGACCGAGAATCCACGAAAAGGAACAGGCCGAGGAAACTGGTGACGCCGCGGGGGAAAGGGGGTAACTAATATAATTGTATTTTTGTGTGTTGGATCATGCCAGCAGCTAGCTTCAATTAGTGTATAGAATTGTAGAATTGTCTGCGCTGTGGAGGGAGAGAGTCCAGATTTCTGTATCTGTGTGTGATACAGGGGCTGGGGATGGACTGCCCTCCAGCGAGGAATAGAGAGGTCTGTAGAGCCTCAAGAGCCTGTGATGCTCTAAAGCCAGTCCGGATTAACTAAAGAAAGTGTTAATATTCCCGACAAGGGGACTGATCACCCCCTAAGTGCTAAAAGCCCCTGCAGTAGGGTAAATAAATACTGATGGTGAAGTATATACTGATGTTGCAGTAGGTACTTGTATTTAATGATTGAGAGCTAGCTGTCTGCAACAAAAGAACTGTTTTTTTCTAAATATAGTGTCTGTATTTTATATCTAGTGTTGAGTATGCAGGAGAGTGGACTTGTTCCCCCTGAGGAGAAGTTACCTGCAAGAATAGAACTGTTTATGTACTGTTTTGTGGTAGATGTATCTGATACAGTACGTGTTGTGATTGCTGAGTGATTGAGTGCCTACTCGCCTTGCGAGAAAGCAAACTTGAGAGTGGACTCCCAATGTACGTTTCCGGCTCAGGTGACTGCAGTCCGGCTACTGACGGAGGAAGCGAATATGATACGAGAGAACTGTTGCATGAAGTATCAGACAAATGATTTTTAAAGTGCTTTTGCTGCAAGTTACATCTGCACTGAAAAAAAAAAAAAAAAAAAAAAGGCTTCAAAAAAAATAGCTATGGGTAATGGGTCTTTTAAACAAAAAAAAAAAACAGGGGAACACCCCTGGAATATATGATACGCAATTTTGAGACTCTATATGCAGTTCACCAGTATGGAAAGAAACTGCACAAGAGCAAGTTGCGAACACTGTGTGAAACTGAATGGCCTATATTAAATCCTTCATGGCCCCTAGAGGGATCAATGGACCCCGTAATCATACAGGGTGTCCATTTAGCAGTCACAGGGAGTCCTGGGTATCCAGATCAATATCCCTATAAAGATATATGGAAGTATTGTGTGAAGGATAAAAGCGCATTAGTAATGCTGGCAGTAGGACACTCGCGGCGCAGCACAGCCCCTAAACTATTAAATGTGTTGCAGGATCAGCCAGAGGATTTCCTGTACCCCCTCCTTGTCCATCATATTTTGCAGCAGTAGCAGATGCCCCAGCTGCATATGAACCTGCAGCGCATGCCCCCTCTGTGTCGTCACAACACCCTCAGCCAGGACCCATGGGTGCTGATATCCCCCTTGCAATGGGTCCAGCGACTGGAGGAGAGGGGCATGATATCAAAGAACCAAATAATGTTAAAATGTATTCTGCTGTGCAACATGCTATGTCATCACGATTAGTAGATAGAGGGAGTCCCCACAAGACAGCCCTGGCTCCCCAGTTTGAGAAACCCACTACAAGAAGAAACCATGGGTAATAATCTAAACGCGAGAAAGTGAAGAATGGGCAAACACCCTTAGAATATATGACGCACAATTTTGAAGCGCTGTATGAGACATCTTTACTCAATTCCATACCATAATGAAAAATTAAAACTGTTGTATACAATAATGTGGCCGGTGTTAGTCCCTGAATAGCCAGAACAGGATCTATAGACCCGGAGATAATACAGAAAATGTACTCCCGGGGCACCAGGAGATATGGCCACCCAGATCAGTATCCATATATAGATATTTGGAGGTACTGTGTGAGAGATAAAAGCCATTTTGTTTATGTTAGCAGGGCAAAGAAAGAAAGGTATGCCCTTAAATAAATATAAACATGAGTGTGGGAATAATTAGACATAGATTAATTACAAGCCCTGTGTGTGGACTGTGTGATGATCTGCAGGAGTCTCTGAGCCCCCACTTCCCCCCAGGCCAGAAGGAAAGGAGATGATCAATGGATCAGATGGTAATCTAGAAGGTCATATGGTAGAATGTTTTTGTCTGACTGTGTTTATGATTGATCAGGGAACTACATGTCCCATAGCTGTCAAACGAGAAGAAACTAATCAAGTATATATATGTTGTTTATTTTTGATCTATCTTTGTAATAAGGGTTGGATGTTAATTTAGAGTGTGTGATGGCTGAGAGTAATGAGATTCTCCGCATTTGTTTCTCCCCCTTTCTTAAAATAGAGGGGAGGGAGGGAGTCAGCTCCTTGATGAACAAAGGCATTAACGCTTTATGTGTCTGTGCAGCGAATTTAGAATGAATGTAGTCTGTTGATTGCGAGATGTATGTTTATATTTTGTGTTGATATATTAGGTTAGGTCTGTCTTGTTTAAAAGGAAACAAAGTAGCAAAACAAGAGGACATAGTCTTAGATTAGGGGGGCAAAGGTTTAAAAGTAACATCAGGAAGCATTATTTTACTGAGAGGGTGGTGGATACATGGAACAGTCTTCCAGTAGAAGTGGTAGAGGCCAAAACAGTAATTGAATTTAAGCAAGCCTGGGATAGGCATAAGGCTATCCTAAACAAAAGATAAATCCAGGTAAAGTATCCATGTAATTGGGCGACTAGATGGGCCGAAAGGTTCTTATCTGCCGACATTTTTCTATGTTTCTAAATCAAAATAGTTTTATATAATCTAGGCTATATGTGAGAAAGATATACATTGTGTCTGGATGTTTCAGGCAATGAGGCGCAATGTGTTAGTATTATTGCAGGAAATGAGTGCATATATGTGCTATGTCTGTGTTTAGGGCACAATGTATATGTGCTGCCCAGTCTGTATAAATGCTATATATGTGTATAGTGGGTTTATATGCTCTTTCGTTTTGTAAGCATTACAATGAAAATGATCTATGTATATAATCCCTGTTGTGTGTATTGGGATATGGTGTGTACAGTGTCTATGTGGTTTCGGGTGTGCCCCTACTGAGATCAATGATTAAAAGGGCTAAATTAGGAAGAGACTCTGCCAATTCAAAAAAAAAAAAAAAAAGTTGTTCCAAGTCAATGCCCAAACCCCCCCCCTCCCCTAATGCACTGAAGGAGAAAAAGGTGGGAGGGGATGGGCTATTAGTGACATCTGCGAAAGGCAACAAATATAGAGAAAAAATACTGCAGGCGTTAGATCAGTTTGGAGAAATTGTAAACTAAATAGAAAAGACAAGTAAAATGTGGAATACACAAAGAAGTTGATGAGAAAAGAGAAACGTGTTATAAAATGTGTATTTACCACATCCCAAAAAAAAAGCTTGGCAGCACATCCAGGTCCACCTTGAACATCTGTTTAAAGTACGATATTCCTAAAATTTTGTGTGTTTTCATGGAATACTTCGCTACTGCCAGTGCAGAAAGAGAATACCCAAGAGTACCGATCTGTCCAGGATTTAAGAGCAGTTAATTCTTCCACATTGACTTTATATGGATTTAACCCAATTGAGTGTAATCTCCTAGCTCTGATACCCGGCAACACAGAATTCTACATTTGATTTAAAAGATGCGTTTTTCTGTATCCACTTGGCTCCAGCGAATCAGCCATGGTTTGCCTTTCAGTGGGAAAACGCCCAGAATGGCTCCAAACATCAAATGATATGCCTCCCTCAAGGTTTGCTATCCTCGGGAGAGCACTGAACAAAGACTTATCTGCCTATCACTCTCAGCCAGACAAAGATACCCTATGGCAGTATGTTGATGATCTCATGCTTGCTCCACCAACTCAAGAAGATTGTTTCAATGCCACAAAAGAACTGTTAAGTATCTTATGCAAGGCAGGCTACAAAATCTCAAGACAAGGCACAGATTTGCAGACACAGTGTCAAGTATCCAGGCTTCCGTCTTACAGGAACTGAGCGTGCAATCCAGAACGCAAATAATCAGTCTGCCGTGTCCCTCAAGCCACAGACTCATTGCCAAATAAGAGAATTACTGAGCCTCTGTACCAAGTCACCAAAGGTGCAGAGCCTGACCCTATTATATGGAGTGAAGAACAAACTGAGGCTGTCACCCAATTAAAGACTTTGTTGCTTGAAGCCACTGCCCTCCTGGTTGCTGAAGCTGACAAGCTCACAATAGGCCAAGAACTCTTTGTGAAAGTCCCTCATGCAGTCCAGACTCTTCTAGACTATAAAGGCAATTATTGGTTCAGCAATGCAAGAATGACCAAGTACCAAGCTATGCTATGTGAAAACCCAAGAGTCCATTTGGAACTGATCTACACCCTGAATCCTGCTACATTGCTTCCAGATGCTCCAAAAGATCAGGAACATTAGTGCCTTCAAGTAATGGATGAAGTATATAGCAGCAGACCTGACCTCAAAGACATACCCCTAGACAAATACGACTTGCAACTGTTCACTGATGGAAGCAGTTTTATAGAAAATGGAAAGAGATTTGCTGGGTACGCAGTAGTCACTCTTGACGAAACAATTTATTTATTTATTTATTTATAAAGGATTTTACCAGGAAGGATACATTGAGATTTCTCTCGTTTTCAAGTATGTCCTGGGTTCAAGAACATTGAAGTGTTACAGAAATACAAAATATTAAAATGCAAGATATTAACACAAGACCAAATATACAGATTAACAGAAAAATAAATATGGAGGAAATAAAGTCATTATGTTACATGTTTACAGGTGCATTTCGTATTGAGGTATGTTAATAGGGAAGTCTTAAGGGACTTTAGACTGGGGGAAGATTTGACGGTGTCTGGGAGGTTATTCCATAATTGCGGTGCTCTGTAGGAAAATGCGGATCGAGCCACTGTCTTTTTGTATTGTGGTATTGCAAGTAAGGTGCTGGTCCTGGATCGGAGGTTATAGGATGAGGGAGCTGCTGGGGGAAGCAGTCTATTCAGGTAGGGTGGTAGCTTCCCAGAAAAGCTCTTAAACACCAGGTTGGAAAGGTGAAGGGTGCGTCTAGAGTCCAGCGATGGCCAGTTTAGTTCTTTTAACATGTCACAATGGTGGGTCAAGTAGTTACATTGTAGCACAAAGCGACAGAATGAGTTATACAATGTAGTAAGTTTCTGGAGGTGTGTTTGCGGGGCGGCTGCATACACTACATCTCCGTATTCAATGGCTGGCATAAGCATTTGTTGTACAATCTGCTTTCTTACCGCGGGGTTCAGGCAGGATTTGTTTCTGTACAGGGCACCTAGTTTGGGGTAGAGTTTAGATGAGAGTTTTTCAATGTGGGGCCAAAAGATAGATTTGGGTCTAACCACATACCTAGATATTTGAGAGAAGTGACTGGTCAGCGTGCCATTTGATTTTGTCCCAACACATAGATGGGGTGTTTGCAATTTGTGTAGTTTAGGTTTTGTTCCAAAGAGCATTGTAACCGTTTTGTCAGTATTTAGAAAAAGTTTGTTGTTTTTGATCCACTTTTCTACCTCTGTGAATTGTTCTTGCAGCGCGGCCTCCAGCTGTGGGAGATCTGGTTTGCTGGTATAGATTACAGTGGCGTCTGCGTACATGTGTACAGTTGAGGTTTTGCAGACATTGGGCAGATCGTTTATGAATATTGTGAATAGCAGGGGGCCGAGTATCAAGCCTTGGGGTACACCGCAAGTGACTGGGAGGGGAAGGGAAGTGCTGCCAGAAATTGACACATATTGTGATCGATCAGATACATATGATTGGAACCAGGTTAACGTACTATCACCAATACCAGAGTTTTTACGTTTTTGTAATAGGATGCCATGGTCTACTGTGTCAAAAGCCTTGGCAAAATCAAGGAAGATGCTCCAGTTAGGTTTCCTTGTTCCATGCCCGCTTGGATATCATTACAAACTTTTAAAAAGGCAGTTGTAGTTGAATGGTTTGGACGAAAGCCTGATTGATCTGGGGTTAAATAGTTCTGATACAGAAGGCCCCTGGACTTATAAAGAAGGGGGGCATGACTGCTGGGCTGGGCCGGTCAGTCAGGATGGTCAGAGAAGGAGTGTTTGGACTGTGGGAAAAACAGCGGGGGGCATCAAGGGGTATATAAAGCCCTGTAGGGGAGGGTCTTACCTTTTGGCTCAGGTACAGCACAGGAGAGAGAAATTCCAGTATTCATGCTGGCGGATTTTTCCCTTGGAAACTTCTTACCCTGAAAAGACATTTGGCTGTGAGTGCTGGGAGTATCAGAGGACCAGGAGTGGAAGTGAAGGCCGGCATGTCAGGGAATTCTGACGAAGTGCAAGCTCTGCTGGAGCAGCTACGGGCCCATGCAGCAGCTCATGGAGCTACAATCATGGACCTTATTGATGCTGATCCGAGCAGGGAGCTGTCCCCGGTGACTACAGAGGGGAGAACACAGTGGAGGAGGGAGAGGCAATCGAGGCCTCCACAGAGGTTGAATCCTGGCCCCCTGAGAGATCGTGGGCATAGCTTGGACGGAGAGATTCGTCCGGAGTACAACTGCGAGGGGGCCCTTATGCCAGCGGCGGTACCGGACACGCCGGCAGGACGTTTGGGCCCCATGAGACTGCGGGAGCTGGGAGCCAGGAGAAGGTCGTCGGCGGTGGATGCAGATCGGGTGGAGCAAGATGGCCACGGAGGAAGAATGCTCAGGCCACATGGTGCGGGGGACCAAGATGGCCGCCGGGGAGAAGAGATGGAGCTGCACGTGGGGAAGGAACAGGACATCCGGTCGAGGAGCCCACTGGAAAAGACATCACTTCCTGTTGCTGCGCGTAACTCCGCCCCCCGGCGTCGAGCAGCGCGGCGCAGGGCATCAACGTCACGCCAGCCGCGACGGCCACGCCCCCAAGATGGCGGCGCCCATGCCGGCTGCAGAATTAAGAAACATTTACCCCCCGATGCTGCGGAGGACCTTGGCGGCGGAGCGCCGGCGGCAGAAGGCAGGCAGCATTGGCTCCCCTCCGGCGCACCGAGGCAACGCCGATCAGGAGTCCCGGGGGGACACAGACAGTACGACAGTGGGCCGAAGGTCGGGTGGAACCAGGCCTATGGAGACCAGGATGAAGCAGATGTCCACCTACAACGCGAGCTGCATCAAGCTGCGCGTCCTGTGGCTCTTGCGGGACCGGCGCAGGACTCGGCTGTGCGGCGCTCCGGACGGAGTGGCTTTGGGATGGCGGCGCAAACTTCTGGAGGAGCGGTTGGCGGATCGGCGGCCACGACCGGTGGCGCGCCTGGAGGCACATCGCATCTCATGGCGGCACATGAGTCTGATTTGGGGGGAAGTTGGCGTTTCCAGGGCGAGGGGCTCTGTGGCGCAAGGGGTGCGGGCGCTGCAGCAGATGATGGGGCCAGACCGATGGGGCTGGTAGAGGCCCTGGTCGCAGCCCTGCAGCACTGGCGGGACGTGCCAGTGGATCGGGTGGCAACAGCGCCGGCCGAGGTGCCGGCGCGTGTTTCGACGGAGGTGCAGACTGAGGCTGGGGAGGCAGAAAAAACGGGGGTTTCGGTGGAGAGTGGGGGGTCGCGGAGTACCAGTGGGTCCACGCTCGAGGGGCAAGGGGGGGGGCGCATGCGAGTTGTCGCCACTCGGATTGCAGGTGACCCCCGAGGTCAAAGAGAAAATTTGGAAAGGGGAGTATGTGGAGGTCCTGTCCCTGGTCTCCCCAGATAGGGAGTCAGTGGATCGCCCTAAAAAAACAGAGTTTGGGTTGGAGGGAAAGGATAAGGAAAAGACGTTGCCGCGTACGTGGGGGAATTGGATGCAGGTTTTTTTTTTTTTTTTTGGCGTATAGTGGGATTGTGTGCGAGCGTTACCCGGAGCGGTGCGTACCCTTGTTTGCGTATATAGATCTCATATGGGGAGCGTATAAGGTGTATGGGGGGCAATGCTGGTTCAGATATGACCAGCAGTTCAGACAAAAAATGGCGGTGCGCCCGGGCATGCGTTTCGACATACAGGACACCAACTTGTGGCTGTTGCTGATGACGCCGGCGCGGCCGGGGGGGCAGTCCTTTCTTGGAGCTGCTGTCCCCAGGGCACCGGCGGGTGGAAGTAAGGGGTGCTGTTGGCTCTATAACGAGTCGCAATGCAGGTGGGCGGCAGGTTGCCGCTTCCGGCATGAGTGTTCGGGGTGTGGGGGGCCCCACCCCTTGTTCAGGTGTTTTAAGAAGGGAGCGGGTGCAGCTGCTAGGCCTGCCGGCCGGGAAGAGTTTAGTGGACGGGGTTTCGCCGGTGCGCGTCCGCGCGATGCTCCCGTGGCTCGCTAGATACCCTAGTCGTCAGGCGGCGGTGCTCCTGCGGGACGGGTTTTACTCTGGCTTTCATATTCCCCATGAGCCATCAGACTTCCCGTTGTTTTCGGGAAATTTGGTGTCTGCGCGGGACAATGAAAGGGTGTTGGGGGAGAAGTTGATGAGGGAGGTGCAATTAGGGAGGATGGCGGGTCCGTTCGGGGAGTTACCCTTCGTCAACTTGAGAATTTCACCGTTGGGTCTGGTTCCGAAGAAGGAGACGGGAAAATTCAGAATGATTCACCACCTGTCCTATCCGGCTGGCGCGTCAGTTAACGATGGCATAGGCAAGGATTCTTGTCGTGTACGTTATGCATCCTTTGACGAAGCACTTCAGCTGGTTAGGGAGGCTGGTCCGGGGTGCTGGTTAGCCAAGGTGGATGTGGAGGTGGCGTTCAGGTTGCTTCCCATCCATCCAGACTGCTACCACCTGCTGGGCTGCTCGTTTCGGGGGAAATATTATTACAACCGTTGCCTCCCGATGGGGTGCTCCATCTCCTGCCACTATTTCGAGTTGTTCTCGACGTTCGTGGAGTGGGTGGTGCGCCAGCGATCGGGTGAAAACTCCATGGTACACTACCTGGACGACTTTCTATTCGTAGGGCCTGGGGAGTCTACGGTTTGTGCGGAGCTGCTCGGGACATTCCGGGAGGTTGCAGCAGAGTTTGGTATACCGTTGGCGGAGGAGAAGACTGAGGGGCCCTGTAGCCGCATGTCATTTCTGGGTATCGAAATAGATACGGTAGAGAGGGTTTTCCGCTTGCCGGTGGATAAGATTGAGGTGTTGCAGTGCTTGGTGGTGCGGGCCTTGGGTGCGAAAAAATTGCGGCTTCAGGAATTGCAGTCGCTGTTAGGCCACTTGGCCTTCGCGTGCCGGGTGATGCCGATGGGTAGGGCATTTTGTCGCCGGTTGTCCTTGGCGACAGCGGGCGTCAGGATGCCGCATCATTTTGTCCGCGTTACTCAATCATTGAGAGAGGACCTGGAGATGTGGCGCAAGTTTTTGGCAGAATACAATGGGCGTACCTACTGGCGGGAGGTGGAAGTGGACAACGGTTCCCTGGACTTGTTCACAGATGCTTCAGGCTCAGGTGGGTTTGGGGCCTACTTTCAGGGGTCCTGGTGCGCCCAGGCCTGGCCACGGGAGTGGGCTGCTTCCGCTTTGGTGCGGAACCTGACCTTCTTGGAACTCTTTCCAATCGTGGTGGCGCTGGAATTGTGGGGCGAGAGGTTGGCGAATCGGAGAGTGATTTTTAGGACCGATAACATGGGCGTGGTGCACGTGGTGAACCGCTCGTCTTCTGGTTCGGCCCCGTGTTGGCGTTGCTGCGCCATTTGGTTTTGCGCTGTCTTGAACACAACATCTTTGTCAGGGCGGCGCATGTACCAGGTGTGGACAACGTAATTGCTGACGCTCTCTCCCGGTTCCAGTGGGACCGTTTTTGGCAGGTGGCTCCTCGGGCGTCCGCGGCAGCGACGGCTTTCCCTTCATGGCTGTGGAACCTCGTTTCGCCAGTCTAAGGAGGATGGTGGACAGCGCTTTGGCAGAGGCGACCTGGCGGTCCTACACACAGGTCTGGCTGGAATGGGCGAGGGTGGCGGAAAAGGAGAAGGGTTGGTTGGCCACCGAGGGTCGGCGGTGGGCAACGTTGGTTTTTGTTTCGGATTTACAGGAGAAGGGGGCACTCAGGAGCGGCAGCGCAGAAGGCTTTGTCGGCCCTGTCCTTCTTGTGCCGATTAATGGGGTGGGAGGATGTCGGTCGGGATTTTTGGTTGCGGAAGGCGGTGGCGGGATGGCGCCGGGGCCGGGCTCCAGATCGTCGCAGGCCGGTATCAGAAGAATTGTTTTTCGGTCTGTTACGGATCTTGCCGGAAATCTGTTTTTCGAGTTACGAGGTGGCGCT
This sequence comes from Leptobrachium leishanense, assembly GCA_009667805.1. Lineage (NCBI taxonomy): Eukaryota > Metazoa > Chordata > Amphibia > Anura > Megophryidae > Leptobrachium > Leptobrachium leishanense. The sequence goes on from CM019063.1 coordinate 539,090,128, forward strand.
GTTTCGGGTTTCTTTTTGTTTCTATGGGGCGTTCCGGGTGGGGGAATTAGTAGCGCGTAGTTCTGGGGTAGAGTCTCCGTTGTTGGGGAGCCATGTGGCGACTGTGGAGGGAGGGGGTCCAGATTTTTATTGTGCGCTCAAAGACGGATCAGAGTGGTAGGGGGGCCTGGGTTACCCTTGGGCGGATTGAGGGAGCTGGGAGCCCGGGGGAACTGACGGACCGGTACCTGGCCCTGCGTCCGCGGGGAGAGGGATCATTCTTGGTACATGGAAGCGGGTGCCCCTTGACCCGGTGTCAGTTTACAGCGGTGTTTCGGCGTTGCTTAGGGGGCCTGGGCGTCGACCCGGCTTCTTACACGCCACACTCTTTCCGCATCGGCGCCGCGACGGTTGCCGCGGGGGCTTCTCCGGAAATGCTGCGGCGCCTGGGAAGGTGGCGGTCGGAACGTTACATGTCATATATCCAGCCTAATTTACTATAATTTCAGGTCGGCATCGATTCGTGTGGATCTTCGGGCACTCGTACGTGCATTGGGCTGCGCAACGGGCGGAACGTCGGCCGCACGGGAGGAACCTGGGTTTCCTGCCGGATCTGGTCACCGTTCGTTGGTTGGGTATTCGAGGGCTGCGGTGGGCACAGGTTTTCCGAGAGTTGTCCTTGTTGTCGCGGAGGGTTCCACGGAATATTGTCTTGTTGATCCATGCGGGGGGGTAACGATTTTGGGATTGCTCGGTCGGTAGATTTAATTCAGGATATTAAACGGGACTTGGCACGTTGCCTGGGGTTGTTCGACGGGGTTTCGTTAGTTTGGTCGGAGGTCATCCCCCGGGCGGGATGGGAAACATTCGCGGCACCGAGGGCGCTGGAGCGGGTCCGGCGGAGGGTCAACCGGACGGTTTCGCACTTCGTGGAGCGGCTGGGAGGGATTGCGGTGCGGCACACGGAATTGGAAGGAGAGAATGGGAAGCTCATGCGTCATGACGGGTGCATTTGTCGGATATCGGGCTGGATATCCTATTGGCTGGATTTATGAGCGGCGTTGAGAGGGCGCTGGCTGCGGTGGGAGCGCAGAGACTGCCGGTGGGGGGAGCGGCAGCCTCTGGCGTTGGCGTGATGCCTTGCCAGCAACGGAACAGATAAGGAATACACCGCCTTCGGGTGGGCATTGGGGAGACGACCCTCACTTGAATAAGGTCAGGTGGGGCGATGAGCTCGTGGAAAATAATTGGTGTAACTGCCTACCGCTGGACATGCGCGGTAGGGTCAGAAATATATGGATGAAGAAAATGGATTTACATGTTGGTGTTCAATAAAAGCTGTGGCCACGCCCTTTCCAATACAGAAGTGTTTGTGTGGTTATTGGGGGGAAAGGGTATGGCTGAACCGGGAGGTCACAGACCTAAGCAGTCATGATAATAATCACGTAATTGAGTGTAGACACATTTTTCCAGAATTTTTGACATTACAGGGAGCAGTGATATTGGGCGGTAGTTGGATACCAAAGTATTGTCTCCACTTTTATGGATAGGTACCACCCTTGCAGTCTTCCAGAGTATGGGTATGTATCCAGTCGCCAGACAATTGAAGCTAAACCACTGCCCAATGGCACTTCTGCTCAACTGGCTGAAATTATTGCCCTTACCAGAGGTCTAGAACTATCTGAAAACAAAAGGGTGAACATATACACCGATTCCAAGTATGCCTTCATGACAATACATGCTCACGGAGCACTCTACAAAGAACGAGGCCTCCTAACATCTGCAGGCAAACAAGTCAAATATGCCCTTGAAATATTGAATCTACTGGATGCGGTATGGAAACCATCCGCAGTTGGTGTTATTCATTGCCGTGGCCACCAAAAAGGCAAGGAAGAAGTTCCCAGAGGAAACCGGAAAGCAGATCTGGCGGCAAAGGAAGCAGCCAGACAAACACAAGCCCTTGAGCGTGGCTGTGATTGGAAAGAAACCAAGGCTAAGAGTACTCGACAGCAGCAGGTGCAGCAGCAGGAGAAAACTCACTTGAAACTAAACTGGAGAGGATACCCAGATCAAGATGAAGATCCCCTGGAAAGTGTTCGGGAAGGAAACCCCGATCGCCGGAGAGGATACCCGGTAAATGCTGAAAATCACTTAAAAAGCTTCCGGAATGGAAATCCGGAACACCGAAATGAAACTTCGGTTCCCCAGAGATGACTGGTTCAAGATGACTCACCTGTCAAGATTCCGGTATGTGAACCCGAACCCCCGCAATTGAAAGTCGAAACTCTGCTCTGTCTGAACGCTGTTTTCCAAGATCAGCCAAATGTTGACTTCTACATGAATAACAGAAGATTTGCACCTCATGGAGAATTTATTATTATTATTATTATTATTATTTATTTATAAAGCGCCAGCATATTCCACAGCGCTGTACAATAAGTACAGTATAGACAGGGTTACAATACATTGAACAACATTTGACAAACAGTACAGGAGGAGATGAGGGCCCTATTCCCGTAGGAACTCACAATCTAGGAGGGTTGGGGTTGGAAACAGGAGGAGAGGACTGTAAGGTGAGAGTGATTGATGGTTGTGTCAGTGAGTTGAGTGGTCGCTTCCCTAAATAGGAATGTTTTCAGGAAGCGTTTGAAGGAAGAGAAGTTAAGGGAAAGTCTGACAGTACGAGGGAGAGCGTTCCAGAGAGTGGGGGCTGCGCGTGAGAAATCCTGCAGTCTATCATGGGAAGAGGTGATGCGGTGAGAAGCTAGGCGCAGGACAAGTCACTGTTTGACCTTAGGGAGCGGGCTGGGGTGTATTTGGTGATTAGTGAGGACAGGTAGTGGGGCGCTGAGTTAGTGAGGGTTTTGTAGGTAAGGATAAGGATTTTGAACTTAATTCTGCAGTGGATGGGGAGCCAGTGAAGGGACTCGCAGAGGGGAGCGGCAGAGACAGAGCGGCGGGTGAGGTGAATTAGCCTGGCGGAGGCGTTCAGGATGGATTGTAGGGGGGAGAGGCGGGACAGAGGGAGGCCAGATAAGAGATTATTGCAATAGTCGAGTCGGGAGATTACCAGGGCGTGTATGAGTTGTTTTGTGGTGACAGCGGTAAGAAATGGCCGAATTCTGGAAATATTACGCAGTTGGTATCGGCAGGAGGAGGAAAGAGACTTGATGTGGGGGATGAAGGAAAGAGCAGAGTCAAGTGTAACTCCAAGACAGCGAACTTGGTTTGATGGGGAGATGGTGATACCCTCCACCGTGATAGAGAAGTCAGGAGGTGGGGAGGCATTGGAGGGAGGAATAAGTAGGAGTTCAGTCTTTGACATGTTGATCTTTAGGTGGTGGGAGGCCATCCAGGAGGAGATGCCAGATAAACAGTCACTGACTTTTGAAAGGACAGGGGGAGAGAGATCAGGGGTAGAGAGGTAGATCTGAGTGTCATCAGCGTAGAGGTGGTAATTGAAGCCAAAGCTGTTGATGATTTTGCCCAGGGAGGAGGTGTAGATGGAAAAGAGCAGAGGACCAAGGACAGAGCCTTGAGGTACACCAACAGATAGAGGCAATGAAGAGGAGGAGTTACCAGCAAAGGACACACAGAAGGACCTGTTGGATAAATAGGATTCGACCCAAGCGAGTGCAGTGTCACCGAGACCCAGAGAGTTGAGGGTCTGTAGAAGGAGGGGGTGGTCAACAGTGTCAAAAGCAGCCGAGAGGTCGAGCAGGATGAGAATAGAATAGTGGCCGTGTTTTTTAGCAGTTAGGAGGTCGTTGGTGACTTTGGTGAGGGCAGTTTCAGTTGAGTGTAGGGGACGGAAGCCAGATTGCAGGGGGTCAAGTAGGGAATTGGAGGACAGGAAGAGGGAGAGGCGGTTGAAGACTAGTTTTTCTAAGAGCTTTGATGTGAAGGGAAGCAGGGATACAGGGCGGTAGTTGGATGGAGAGTTGGGATCGAGGGATGGTTTCTTTAGTAAGGGGGTAACTAGCGCGTGTTTGAAGGCGGATGGAAAGGAGCCAGTGGAGAGAGATAGGTTGAAGATGTGTGTGAGAGGAGGGGTGAGGGAGGAGGAGAGGGGAGGAATTAGATGTGAGGGAATGGGGTCGAGCGGGCATGTGGTGAGATGTGAGGAGGACAATAAGGAATTGACTTCCTCCTCAGTGGCTGGGAGGAAGCGACAGAGGGTGGCAGAGGGGACCTGTGGGAGTGGAGGTGGCAGATAACTATCTTGTGTTGGGATGTTGCTTCTGATAGTTAGAGTTTTACTGAGGAAGTAGTCTGCCAGGTCGTGAGCGCTGAAGGCAGCTGAGGGGGGGAGGTGCAGGTGGGTAGAGGAGGGTGTTGAAGGTGGACCAGAGCCGTTTAGGGTTGGAGGACAGCGTAGATATAAGCGATGAGAAGAAGGATTGTTTGGCCAAGTGGAGGGCAGAGGTGTATGACCGGAGAATAAACTTGAAGTGAACAAAATCAGCTTCAGAGCGGGATTTCCTCCAGGCACGCTCTGCAGTGCGGGAGCATTTTTGCAGGTAGCGTGTCTGGAGGGTGTGCCAGGGCTGAAGCTGGCGGCGTGGGGCCTTACAGAGTCGAAGAGGAGCAAGAGTGTCTAGAGCAGAGATAAGAGTAGTGTTGTAGTGATTAGTGGCAGCATCAGGGCAGGTGAAGGATGAGGTATGAGGGAGGTGGTGAAGTAGGTTGGAGAATTGATGGGGGTCCACAGCATGTAGATTTCTGCGAGTGTGTGTGCGGGGTGGGGGAGCAGGGTGTTTAGGAAGTCCAGATAGGTTGAAAGAGAGAAGGTGGTGGTCAGAGATGGGGAAAGGGCGACAGTTGAACTCAGAAATGGAGCAGAGGTTGGAAAAGACAAGGTCAATAGCGTGACCATCGCGGTGGGTAGGGAGGAGGGAGGATTGTGCGAGTCCAAGGGAGGACGTGAGTGAAAGAAGTTTGGAGGCAGCAGGGGCGGAAGGATCATCAATGGGAATGTTGAAGTCCCCGAGAATTAGGCATGGAAGATTAGAAGACAGGAAGTGAGAAAGCCAGGTAGCAAAGTGGTCAAAGAACTGGGAGGTTGGTCCCGGTGGGCGGTAGATGACTGCCACCCTGAGAGCCAGAGGAGAGAACAGGCGGATGCAGTGTGTCTCAAAGGAGGAGAAGGAGAGGGATGGGGGTGGAGGGAGATGATGGTAGGTGTAGGTGGGAGAGAGCAGGATTCCGACCCTGCCACCATTTCTCTCACCCGGTCTGGGGGTATGGCTCAAGTGTAGACCGCCATGTGAGAGAGCAGCAACGGAGGCCGTGTCAGAGGGAGTTAGCCAGGTTTCAGTTAAAGCTAGGAGGTTGAAGGAGTTTGAAAGGAAGAGGTCATGGACGGCTGTGAGTTTGTTGCACACAGAGCGAGCGTTCCAGAGGGCGCAGGAGAAAGAGGACAGGCGCTGAGGGATTATGGGAATGAGGTTGCTGGGCTTGCAGGGAGGTGATTTATGTGCGATGGAGATAGGATGAGATGGAAGTATTGGATGTGTTGTGGGGCCAGGGTTAGGGGATATGTCACCTGAATAGAGTAACAGCAGGAGGGTGAGAAAGAGAAGGTGGGAATGGGATTTGTGGGAGAGATTGGCAGCACGAGAGTTAGAGGGAGACCATGTTCTGAGGAAACAAAGGAGCTCATGCGAGGCCATCATGTGTGACGAGAGGAGGGAGGGAGAGATGCAGATAGTGTAGGGGTCGGTGGTAGAGGGGCAGGAGTTCCATTTAAGGAGAAAGGTAGAAGTAAAGAGCAGAAGCGTGAGAGAAAGCATGATATAGACGTGCGTTTACCCAGAGTAAAATTGGGCCTTGCAGTTCCTTCCTCCAGTCCCGCAACTCCAGGAATCAACTCTGAGCGTCCACTTAAGAATGCCACTCAACTCCAGGAATCAACTCTGCGCGTCCACTTAAGAATGCCACTCAACTCCAGGAATCAACTCTGAGCGTCCACTTAAGAATGCCACTCAACTCCAGGAATCAACTCTGCGCGTCCACTTAAGAATGCCACTCAACTCCAGGAATCAACTCTGCGCGTCCACTTAAGAATGCCACTCAACTCCAGGAATCAACTCTGCGCGTCCACTTAAGAATGCCACTTGGGGATGTCACAAGAGCCAAGGCTCAGTGGAGCTGGTCTTAAATGTTATAAAGGGCGGACTGATTACTTTTTAACTGCCTAAATGCAAACACCTGAAGCTGGATGGGCTGTGTCAATAGGGCAGGAGATTCACATGCTAATTAGCAAAGCAAATGGTGGAGAAAAACAAAAATAAATTAAAAAAAAACAGAAAAAAAAACAAGGAAACGTTATAATGTGGGTGCCTGTGAATACTGGGTGATGGGGTCCTACCAGCAAAAGTATGCAGGGGATCAGTTGAGATGTGGGTGTCTGTGGATGATGGGTGATAATGCCTACCAGCAAAAGTATGCAGGGGATCAGTTGAGATGTGGGTGTCTGTGGATGATGGGTGATAATGCCTACCTGTGGAGAGAGGAGACACAGGAATTAGGGATCGTGATGGCGTAGGGGATCTTGGATAAAACTCCAGGAATCAACTCTGAGCATCCGCTTAAGAATGCCACTTGGGGATGTCACAAGAGCCAATTTATTGAAGATGTTCTTTGCCACTGGTACGGTGAATATGAACTTCTAGAGAAGCACCACAGGTATATCCAATGGTTGTTTCCTCTACGTGAACAAGGCCGAAATGAACATGCAAAGCCTCTGACTATTTCTGAAATTGAAATTATGAAGAACACCTCTGAAATCCAACATAGGCTACGGCGAGCCTATAAACTGATGCTGAATTTCTTCGGCGTAAAATTAGTGGGGGAAGAGGAGATCGAAGTGATACGAGACTCAAATTTTTCAACATGCTTCTCCAATTTGAATACCAACACCCATAATAACCTGAGAATTACCCGAATTGTGAAAAACATGGGAGAGTTGGGAGCTGCACAATACCAAGCTCCGCTGGTGAAGTTCTTCCTGAAAGAAATACTGGTTGAAGATCAGCTGGAAAATATGAAAGAAAGTGCCCTGAAATATTTCTTACCAGCAGTAAAGAATGATCATGAAAGAGATGCACTGTCTGAATATGTTTTGAAGCACAGAATATCCAAGAATACCAAGAGGCTTCTCCCAGTGGTGACGTCCCTGTTACCAACACCCATTACTCACTGGACTCCGGCCTACTCTGAAAAAGAGAAGAAATGGCTCTCCGAAGAGCCAGGAGAATACAGAGAAGATGGATGGTACCAGTTGGAGAATGAAAGCATTGTCTTTCAAGCCACTCTGGCACCTGAAATTGTCCGGGCCTTGCATTCCAGGACTCAGAGGAAAGACAGCCATGGAGCAACAACTAGGACCGTATTTCTATGTTCCTGGACTCACCACCATTTGCAAAGCAATTGCCCATCAGGGTGTCACTCGTGCTAAGAACAACCCAAGGCAAGGGATAGTACGACCACCAGGAATATTAATCGGTTGGATTATCTCCAATGTCCTCCCTACAAATTGACTTTACTGTTCTCCCTCCATGCAAAGGATATAAATATCTACTGGTGCTAGTATGCACATTAACGGGATGGGTTGAGGCCTACCCAACTCGAACAGAAAAGACTGCTGAAGTAGTGGGATGCTTGATGAGAGAAATTATTCCAAGATATGGACTGCCTCTTGAAATTGGATCAGACAATGGTCCAGTCTTTGTACAAAATTGTTTACAGCAACTTGCCCGCCTGCTGAGAATTTTGTGGAAGCTACATACCGCATACAGATCTCAAAGCTCTGGAAAAAAGTGGAAAGAATGAATAGAACTCTAAAGACCTTGATGGCTAAAATATACCAAGAAACATCATTGAAATGGTTGGATGTGTTGCCCATCGTACTGCTGCATGTCCAAAGCAATCCTACCTCACTCCTAAAATTGAGTCCATACAAGATAATGTGCGGATATCCTATCCCTTTGATAACTGGGTTGAGGGGGGATCCCCATGTATTAGGAGAAACTGACCTACGCTAGTAAGTGATCAGGTTAGATCAGACGATGCAGAGTATATACAAATGGGAGAGCGAGCATATACCCTATTTTCTGTTCCCACCCCTACACAAGTACTGTCCAGGAGACTCAGTATGGATTAACCAATGGAAGATAGGAGCTAAAGGGAGGGTTTTTTTATGTTGTCTTGTTATCAACTCCTACTGCAGTGAAAGTGGGCGAGGTGGTGCCGTGGATACATCACTCCCGACTGAAACCAGCAGCAGAGGTTACGGATAAGGCATGGAAAGTGATAGCCAGTGAATCCGATCCGCTGAAGCTACGTTTCCACCGTATCCAACCAGCTGCACAGACCGGAGAGGAATAGGAGAGATCCAAGTCTAGATGACCACCGGCTCTCCAAACTCCAGTCTTTATACTTATTGTTATTGAAAGACCGTTAAGTTCACTGCCTAAACCAACCAATGGAAGCTCCAGAGATACCCCAGGAGGCCCATGAGCCTCTGCTTCCAGATACCCTTTTTACCAGACTACAGCGACCATTTGAGCAGTACCAAAGGATCTTGATATGTATTAGGATTATTGTTTTCTTTTTGACTTTATTGACAATTGTTGCTGGACTATTTTTTCCAAACCAGCTCCCTAAGGGAGTGAGGTCAGCCCCTATTAGGATGACACCAGAATATAACATAACTGTCCCATCGGTACAGGACCAACGGAAACGGGAATTGACAAGGCCAGAAGATTGTTTATTAAATTTACGTATGCGTATGCAAAGAAGTCAGGATATGAATCCTGTTGGGTGTGTAATAAATTGAACCAAGGGTCATCAGTTATTCCCACCTTAGCTGTACCTCTTAATTTTTCTGATTACCCTTTGAATAAAAGTATAGTGGCCCCTAGTGTACTTAAACTGACTAAGAGTCTAGATATGCCAAAGACAAACCACACTATTCGCATTACTAATGTGAGCTATTTCTCTCTCTGGTGTTTTAAACTAGAGAAGATCCAGGTTCCACCTAGTTCAATGTGTAAAGAATCTTTGTTTAACGCAACACTAGATATATCTGACCCAGAAGCACTAGGAGATAGTCTTCAAGTAATGGTAAAAACGATTGATAATTACAAACAGACTAATGATAAAAGTCCAGAGGCCCTTGCATACACCCACAAGTCACTATCCTTAATTTTCTACCACCTTGGCTCAGAACCATTTTTATCTGATGCCAGGGGATGGCATACATATTTGTTGTGGAACTCTATGCCACCTTTGGATTAATACTGAAATAAAAACTTGGTGTTATTAGGCCTGGGTGGTTCCCCTGCAGAGTATCCAAGGGGACACCATAGACCTAGGAATACCACATCCGATATTTTCTAAAATTTACTAAACGAGTATTGTTTTCCAAGGGTGATATGATTTGGTCTTGGTTTCTTTTTTCCTTCCACAGGATGGAGCACTGAAATGACGAAAAGATTTGTTTTGATGGTTGAAAATGTAAACATTACCAGCACTGATGTTTAGTTGTTAAATGTTGAATTAAGAAAGATTTGTAGAACCCTCGAACCAAAAAAAGCAATCCCTAGAGCAAAACCTGGCGAAGGTTCACTTAAGCTTAAATCCCTGGAAGAATACAAAGCTTTAATGATTTAGTTAGTTGGCTGAGAGAGGTCATTATAGACTCTCTGCCAAGAGGAGGGAATGAGATAGCAATTCTTGGGATTTAACTTAAAACTATACTAATCTAGTGATCCGCCATTTTGATGTTCATCCATTTTGTGTTTTAAAATAAACTTGCTGTCCTTGAGTGCTCGAGACCCTATTTTCAGTCTGCTTAAAGAATGTGATTTGTCAGCAAAGCCAAAGAAGGAAGTGTTGACAAATTGAAGAATTAGAGACAGCTGTACGTCCAAAATGAGAATGAAGAGGAAAGATGACATCATGTGTAAAGTTAGGTCCTAACTCAGACATATGGTAACTGTCACGTGACAATCTGGATATGTTGGGAAGGGACCTGTATTTTTAGAACAATGTATAAAAGCAGTTGAGTCTGATGTACTCGTCACTCAAGTTTTTGAACAGATGCGATCTGTTTCAGTCCGGCAGGTACCAGTTGAATAAACGCCATTTTCTTTTGAAACAAAAGGCCTCCGTCTGCTTCCTTCGTCGAACCATCACCCACAAGTTCCCGGCCAGCTGGCTGTAACACTACACGTTCACACTTGCTACAGAGATATGGACCCTAGAAGGATTCCTCCAGACATGCAGCAGGATGTGCACTGGGTCAAACCTCCAAGCTTGCTAATACTCATACCCCACAACAGGATAACAAATATATAAATAACAATTGGTACCTGTTGTTATTTGAATTCCTGTTTTTAAACTCCACTTGAAAATAGCCCACTTAGGAAGTAGACCACTGACAAGCCCTTGTGAGCCAAGTGAATGCAGCATATGAATCCATACACTGCTGGGAAGTGCCTCTCTGCAGTATAATTAATGCAGCATATCAATCCACACACTGCAGTATAATTATTGCAGCATATGAATCCGCACACTGCTGGGAAGCGCCTCTCTGCAGTATATATAAAGGGTCCATAGAAATGTCAATAAATTTATGTACATATAATTTTAACATTGCGGAAACCGAGTGATACATATTAAAGTAAGGAAAAGCAACGCACACAAACACATGAAAAAATATAACATTTATTTACAAAAAATCTCCTCCTTCCTTGCGCTGGTGGTCGCCCGTGGCTCCTCCTTGCGCTGGTGGTTGCCCGTGGCTCCACCTCCTCCACTGGGGCACTGGTCCCCGCCGGGGCATGAGATGCTGCCTTTGCCTTCCTGCCAAATCCAAAAAATAACACGTAAATGATGCAGACTGAAAAAAAAAGGTATATCTATACAATATTTAAAAATACATATCTGGTGTGCGCGATGTGAAAACGCAAGGGAACTCGGATGGTTTCTCAAACGGCGTTGCCAACCATATTGGATGGTAGAAGAGGCATGTAAAAGAAACACAATTTAAGTGCAGAGAGACGACACCAATTAAAACATGAACAGTGTCTTTCAGTTATTAACTCAAACGCAGAGCCTGTCACTGGCTCTAAGTGGGTCGGTGCTTTTGGATTATTTTTCTTCAATAACTTCTCAGGAAACCCAATCCTTGGTGATAGAAGAGAGAGAAGGCACAATCTTGTGTGTATCTGACAAATAATAGAATATATATCAGCTACAGGTGCAAACTCACGTGTAGTGGAGCTATTCCCAGCTCAGATCGATAAGCAGATAGACCAAAATCATGCAGTGGTGGCTCTTTAAAAATTTAATAAATAATAAAATCAAATAAAATATAGCCAGAACGCGTTTCGCCGTCGGCACACGGCTTCATCAGCTGGAATATACATATAAAGAACTCAAATGCATATTTTCCATACGATTTCTCTGTCCAATTTCAGAAATCGAGTTGGCATAAATTTTGAGGCTATGTTTGGCAATAACATTCTAACCGTACCATTACAAGAGCCAGAGAATGGCATGAATAGAAAACCACTGGTTGATCTAGAGAGAAATTTAATAAAAGAGATCAAGCTAAAACTAGAGATAGATAAAATCACGCCCAGGGGTTTAAGGTTTCAAAAAACGCCTTCCTCTGAGAAGGATGATTTAGAATTTATTAAAGGTTGGAATGCTATGCTAGAAGGCTTTGCAGTATCGATGATGGACTACATCATCCAAAAAAAAGAAAGAAAAACTTCCTATAATAAATGTCAACATAGAACAACTCTCCAGACAGATAGCTCAAGAACAATCCTTAGATAACGTATTTGAGATCAATAAAACTTGAGAAAGAAATACTGATCATTAAAAAAAAGAAGTATGAAAGAGATATAGATTATAGGAGAGGAAATGTTCATAGGGAATATGACACCACTAATCCAGAAAGACCCATAAACCCCATAAGGGAAAGGAAGGATTTCGATCAAAGGGAAGGATATTATAGGAATCGAAAATGGAATAATAACGATCGAAGATGGGATAAAAATAGGTCCATCTATGGATACCAAAAAAACCGACAGTACAACAGTTGGAATAGAGAGGGTGGAAGAAGAGATGAAAATCTCTATCAAGGCAGAAGTATCAATGATGCTTCCTATGAATACAACAATCATGGGAACTATAGGATTCAACATCAGGATAGATTCCAACTTCGAGATAACAGGGAGTGGTGGAGATATAGGGGAGGTCCGGCCAATAATGAATGGACAACAGTAGGACATCAATACCCTAGTACAAGTTCAGGCCCAAGTAAACATCAGGGGTCAGGACCCAATAAAGAACCACAAAGAGGAGAAAGAAACAGCAAACAACGATCCTATTCCCTTGAGTAATAGGTTTTCTTTAAAAGATCATGTTGAGGAAGAGGTTTTTTGGCAGGACCCCTTGGAGAGGGGGGGAGACACAAATAGACCACAGAAGCCTAGATGTAAGATTGGAAAGAAGGGGAGGCCTAAAAAGATCTTGGGAAAGACCCGAAGAGGAAAGAGAGCAGGAAAGTATGTATGTAAAGGAAAAGCGGGAAAGGAGGTGAATACAGCCACTGGCATATTCAATCTCAGCCATAGGAATTTGTCCCCTTTAGAAATAAAAGTTCTAAATAAAGGCTTGAAATACGCTCCAACAAATAGTCTAGACAAATTTAATGTATATATAGATCTACAGCGATTCAAACGCAAACTTAGCCTTAAAAAGTTCTTTATCAAAAACCCAATAGAAAGAGACATCGGACTAAATTTGGGCCCTAAACTTCATACTCCGTTAAAAAATCCATCTAAATTTTATCCACGCCATGTGGTCTCTAATGAAATGAAAGTATTCGAAAACCTTGTAATGAGAGATGTAGAAAAAAATCTCTATAAAAAGATAAAAACTATAATCTTACTAGAGAAGAAAATACAGCTCTAAGATCATTACAGAAAGACTCTAGCATAATGATAAAACCCGCCGATAAAGGCGGCGGGATTGTAATCCTCTCCAAGGAGATGTATGATATGGAAGTATTAAGAACTTTAAATGATGCAACCACTTATGAAAAATTAAAAAGTGACCCTATTAAGGATATAAAAGATAAGATAGATATCCTCCTTCAGGAAGGAATTGACAAAGAAATTTTAAATGAGCAGGAATATAAGTACCTTAAGATGGAATACACAAAAACTCTGCATATTTATATATTGCCCAAGATACACAAAAATTCTACCAATCTGCCCGGAAGACCTATAGTGTCTGGCATCGATTCAATCACAAGTCATTTATCGGAGTATGTGGATTTATTTCTACAGCCCATGGTATGACAAATTCCGTCTCATCTAAAAGATACTATAGATATGCTGAAGCTTATTAAAGATCTACGGTTAGAAAGCAACGATATCTTGGTAACTTGTGATGTCAACGCATTATACAGTAGTATTCCACACGAAATGGGTTTGAGAGTGGTAGAAGAAGAAATTCTAAAGGTCAATAATCTGGATCTTGACCAGATATCCTTTATTATGAAAGGTATAGATTTCATACTTAAAAATAATAATTATTTCAAATTTGAAGACTTTTACATTCAACTGAAGGGAACGGCAATGGGTACTAAATTTGCGCCCAGCTACGCAACCCTTTATATGGCAGGCTGGGAATCCCAGTTTGTCTACGGTTCGCGTAGCTGGGCGCTAAGTAAGGTTTCATCACAGACGTTACATCGACGATGTGTTTTTTGTTTGGAGAGGATTAGAAGAGGATTTGTTATCATTTTTGACCAGTCTTGATAGAAAGTGGAGTACGGAGAGGGTCACCTTTTTGGACCTTGAGATTTATAAAGAGGGAGATGGCATTAAGTCCAAGACCTTCTTTAAGGAGGTGGACACTAATACCTACATAGATAAGACCAGTTGCCATAATCCCACTTGGTTAAAAGGAGTCCCTAAGGGGCAATTTATCCGCTTAAGGAGAAATTGTACCGATGTTGAAATATTCCAACAACAAGCGGACACACTTAAGAAGGAATTCATTGAAAAGGGGTATAATGAGAATGAATTAGATCACATGATTGTGGATTTAACTAAGGCTGATCGCGACAGTTTACTTAAGTATAAACCTAAAAAAGAAATGGAAGGAGAAGTAAGGTTTATCTGCGATTACAATAGTAAAGCTACTCAGATAAAGAGAATCTTAAAAGCATTGGCATGTATTACAAAACGACAATGATTTTAAGAACTATGTAGGGACAATTCCCAAAATTGTGTTCAGAGGAGCAAGAAATTTAAAATCTAATTTAGTCCACAGTAAGCCCAAAAAAAGGAACATTAAAGAGAATTTATTTGGACTAAAACAAGGTTTTTATAACTGTGGCCAATGTTTAGCATGCAGATCTACAGGCAACAAAAAAGGGTTTTAAAGGTTCATATTATAACTATAAAAACAAAGAAGAAATTTCTATAAAAAAGGTATTCTAAATTGTTTTTCAAAAAATATAATATATTTATTAGAATGCCCTTGCGGCATGCAATATATAGGCCGCACTAAAAGAGCGTTTAATGTAAGGCTATTGGAACATATTAGAAATATAAAAAAAGGATTTGAAAAACATTGTTGCACTACACTATAAATTAGAACACAATAGCCTTCCAGAAGGTTTTAAATATACAGCAATCAAACAGTTAAAACCAAATGATATAGGGGAAGACTTTCTTAAAAGATTGGGACAAACAGAAATGCGCACAATATTTGAAATGGGCACGCTAACACCGGGTGGTCTGAATGATGACTTTGAGGTCATACATTTTTTGTAAGCAGGCTTTCCTCTCATTACTGTATCATTGTTTTGCAGAATGATATAGGTTTTTTCATTAAAGTTATTTTTTAGTATAAAGGGAAAAGGGAGAAGAGAAGAGGAAGGAGAAAAAAGGAAAAGGAAATTTTTAATTATTTTTTTTTCCACATGTATAACGATGTAATTAGGAGGTTTTTCCTCCAACAAGAAGTCCAAATTTATCGCATTAGCTATAATGCCTTCAAACACATGATATGAATATTTAAACAAAACTTCTATGGTACAAATCCATAGACCTACCAATCACATATTTATTTATTATTTATTGATTTCACATACAATAGGCTTTAGGTCAGGTAGCCTATCACACCACAGAAGTCATGTAGACTTCCACTTTTTATCATTTCACATAATATGTTTATTATTACACTGTGGCCATCAAAGATGTTAATATGGCATCTGGCCAAGTCACATTTATCACGTAGGAGGAATATATACACCACTTAATAATATATTTACAATATATATGCCACCATTCCCATATATACACTATGGGTGATAGAATATTCACATAATTTCATGCATACGTAGATTTTCTACGTAGAATCATCATCACCTTAATGTATTTCAATGTTTATTTATGATTAACACTATTTAATACCAATTGTGGCCAGTGAAAACATGATTATGTTATCTGGCTCTGTCACAATTTCATTGTGTATTAAGAATTTTCACACTGATTAATACCATAACTACATCATATAAATTGCCTTTGAATAATATATATGATACACATTCACTGCTCCATATATATTACATATATATCAATTCCATCTAGTCTAATTTACACCAATGTGGCAACACTGAACAGTAATTTTTTAATTTTTGCAGTTTTGCATCCCGCATATTTATATAATATTTTAGGGGCTAAACCCCTTATATTTTTTAGTCTATATATCCACTTCACCAATAATATACACCTTAATTCATACCAAGGTGGTAATATTTACCAGTATTTTGTACTCCGTTTCACTATAGGAATCTAATTATGGTTTATATATTGTTCAAGAGCAAAGCCTGCTTTTTTAGGGACTAAGTCTCATAAAATCGTATGGAAAATAACCCTTGTATGATGCACTGATTATACTTTGATTGTAGATATGTTTATGGAGTTTGAGATCTCGAGAAGGGTTTTTGTATCCATAAAGAAACGCAAAGTGCATCTGAGTTCTGGATACAGGACGGTGAAATGCATGGTGGAACGCAGAAGTCTCCTATACGCCTGCGCAAGATGGCGCCGATTGCCAGCTACAGTCGGTAATCCCGACACGAGGCTAGGAACGCACGCTGATCAATGATTTACAGCTAAAGACGCTTTTCCCCTAATTTTATAATTCGTTGTGTTATATAAACATGCATTTGAGTTCTTATATGTATATTCCAGCTGATGAAGCCGTGTGCCAACGGCGAAACGCGTTCTGGCTATATTTTATTTTGATTTTATTATTTATTACATTTTTAAAGAGCCACCACTGCATGATTTTGGTCTTTATTGGATTTGGCCAAACGAAATCCATCTGCTTATCGATCTGAGCTGGGAATAGCTCCACTACACGTGAGTTTGCACCTGTAGCTGATATATATTCTATTGTTTGTCAGATACACACAAGATTGTGCCTTCTCTCTCTCCTAAATTCCTATGGATGTTATGAAACTATCACCAAGGATTGGGTTTCCTGAGAAGTTATTGAAGAAAAATAATCCAAAAGCACCGACCCACTTAGAGCCAGTGACAGGCTCTGCGTTTGTGAGTTAACAACTGAAAGACACTGTTAATGTTTTAATTGGTGTCGTCTCTCTGCACTTAAATTGTGTTTCTTTTACATGCGTCTTCTACCATCCAATATGGTTGGCAACGCCGTTTGAGAAACCATCCGAGTTCCCTTGCGTTTTCACATCGCGCAGACCAGATATGTATTTTTAAATTTTGTTTGCCTGGTTTGGGAGAAACCACTTTTCATCTGGTTTGCTGGGCATTCAGGTGGCATAGTGTGGGCGCTTACCATTCCCCAATATATCTATACAATATATTGCCGTATTGCGACACCCTCCACTACCGGCTTGACCCCCCCCCCCACTACTCCCATCTCATAAAATATTGATTTATTATTCCCTGCACATAGACATATATTACCGTTCAATTCAGTTCAGAAGTAAAAATTACGTTTATTCAATAAAGACTATCCTTTGTGATGTGTGCAAACAAAACGCATTGTGTGACTGCTTTTACTTATTTCTAAGATGCCTCAGTCTCAGTGTCTGCAAATAAAACTGCGGATATTGAAGAAACGACAGGAATCCGCCATTTTGTTTTGAAATTCACATCCAAAGCGTTCAGTGACACTGCTGCAGCAAACTGAATCGCTGCGCTGCAACAATTCAGCAGCTGCTGAGGATGTATTGAACGCGGCTCTGTTTGGAAGCACTTTCAGAAGAACTACATGTCCCATCCTACCACTTAGCAGAGACGCAGAGATTTTTATTGATGCGCAGGTGGGAGTCAATATTGGGCAAGCTGCGGGTCATCTCGTATGCATCACTCAATCACAACCCACCCCCCCCCCCAGCACACTACAGTACACACAGTGCCAAAAAAAAAATCCAGCATTGTAACTTCATCTACATACATCAAATGTCACAATTTTCACGAATACGTAAAATCACAAAAAGGAAGAGCTATGGCAAAAATGCATGTATGACGAGTCGTGAAAACGCAAAGCTATACACAATCACATTGCATGAAAAGAGGACTAGATAAATCAACGTATTTCTGTGCACATTAGCACATGCAAGCACATTATTATTATTATACAGGATTTATATAGCGCCAACAGTGTGTGTTGCGCTTTACAATATAACATGACACTTACATTTGGCTATGACACGCCGGATGTTGGGCAGGGTTGTCTTTTCCTTATTTATCATGTATGTCTCATGTTTGTGCTGCCCCATTGTACAGCGCTACAGAATATGTTGGCGCTTTATAAATAAAAGATAATAAAAATGTGCCTCAACTGCTCCTGCTCGTGTGCCTTGAGGTCGGACCAGCGTTTTCGGAGCTGGTCCTTCGTGCGGTCTTTGCCAAACAATTCCACGATGGTGGTGCAAACCTTAGAGGATGCGGTACTTGCAGACATTGTTCTTCCTGCCATAAGGGCCATTACGGCAGTCGTAATCCCGTTTTTCAAAGATGCAGACCAGCTCCACAATCTCCTCAAATGCCATGTTGCTGGCCCGCTTCTTCCTGGGTGTCTCTGGGGTGGAAGGGGATGAGGTGTCCGAATTGGACTCAGAGTTTGAGGCATTGTAAGATTGTTTTTTTTTTGGTCTGTCCAAAAAAATTTCAAACGCTACAATGGCTCCGTAAAGTTTACAACAGGCCGTAATGGAGACGCGCGCATGCACGAACCACGGACGTACATGATCCGACTACGACAGACGTATCGTAGCGACAGAATTATCGGATCATTGGAAATGATACAAAATTTACAGAATCAGAGATATAACCGATAAATACAATGTCCAAAATTACCGAAATGGAACCGAAATCCCGAATAGAGCGAAAATAAATTTCGATTTGACACATTTCATGATTAAGTCCATTCGAAAATTCTAAAAAAAAAATTCGTTGGGGCTCTGAACTTCAGATCTGCTGTTTTCGGATCCGATACGGAAATTCTGCCGAATCTGAAGACACGAATCGGGACATTTCGTGAAAATTCAGAAATTCCAAAACCCGAAACGCACATCCCTAAATAAAACTCTTTTTGCGTCTGGACGTGATGTTGGCCAGACATGAGCAGCGTCTGACGTCTCCTAATCACGCACACAAGCCGCTAGCGGACGCAGCGCACTCTGTACGTCAGTACTAGCGGTTTAACGTTCTCGAAAAAATGCGTTCATTTTCCACTTGCGTTGCGCAGCCGGACTTTCTTGTGGCCATTCTTCGTATGCTACCTGTCATTGGCCGTCATTTGCTGCTACTACGGCCGTGATAAAGTGCGGCTGCACGTGCGTTCGCACTGCGTTCGTCTGACCCCAGCCTTATGCAGGCTTTGGATGAAAGTAACATTAGGTGCTTTAAAATTGGGCCTTTAGTGTCTGTGCCGTCACCCCGTAACCCCTCTGTGGTATTGTGGAAGAGTGCAGGGTTGGACCATGCGGTCCTATATTAAAATGATATGAATCTGGTAATATAGGCGTCAGTGGCAGTGCACCCAAATATTACTGCGCTATAGTGTATGGCAGGATGGAAGCGCACCAGCAGTAACAAGCAGCGGAATATACCAGACAGGGGCACAGGGCGAGAGTGGTTGTTATAACAAAACCAGCTCAACAACGTTTGGGCACTAGTACTGCGCTACTGTATATGGTGAGAATTGGCACACACCAGTCCCGGCGGCTCTGCGTCATCACGCCGCGCCCTGCCCCCTGATCACTCACAGCTGTGCCGGCGGAGCTCCTGGCATTCAGCCAGCTGGCGGCACCATGCGTCTGGGGCCCCCCAATCGCCACCCGGGGCCCTGGATGTCACAATATTACAATCCAAACGCAAACGGGTTAAGTAACCAAAGTTGTAAGAAGAATAATTAATGCAGCATATGAATCCTCACACTGCTGGGCAGCACCTTAAGGCTAGGGTCAGACGAAAGCATTTTTCCCCACGAACGTGAAAAAGTGCGTCCGAACGCATTGATGTATTTTTTTCACGGAATGCGCAAAAACAGTCAGATGACGCGCATTTTCGGGCGTGATTTTGTACGGATCGTCAATAAAACTCTTTTTGCGTCTGGACGTTATGTAGGCCGGACATTAGCAGCGTCTGACATCTCCTAATCACACACACACACACACACCGCTATGCCGCAGCTGCACACTCAGTACGTCAGTACTAGCGGTTCAGCGTTCTCAGAAAAATGCGTTCAAATTCCACTTGCGTTGCACGGCCGGACTTTTGTGCTCCCGTACATCGTATATTGTCCGTCATTGCCCGTCATCTGCTGCTAGTGCGGCCGTAATTATGTGCGCCAGAACGCACGTTAAAAGTGCGCTGGTCTGACCCCAGCCTTAGGCCCAGTTCACACCTAAGTGTTTTACAGAGCGTTCCTGCACACTGTAAAACACAGGTAAAACAGGGAAATCCCATGACTGATTAAGCCTGAGACCTTCCCAGCCCCTACCCCAATAACCTGAATAAACAGGCCGCCCAGTGTATATACGAGTGGCCGATGATCCAAACAGTCGTCGGGGATGAACCTGTAATTTTAAGAGGTTAGGGTGCACATAGGAATGAAAACAATCCGATCGCCATCTACCCAAACGCCTAATCATGTCGTCTGACGCACCCGCCTCCGCCGCCAATGTCGCTGCGCCTATACGAAAATAATGCGGAGCGAACCGCTTCGGGACGTGACCCAAAGATGCACTACAACGCTTAAAATTAGATCGATATACGCAAACAATACAACACTGCGCTCCGGGAATCGCTCGCACCCGATAGCACAAGAAGCCAAGAAACCCTGTAGCCCATTCCCAAAAGTGGGAGGAAGCGTTTTCTTCAACTCCTCCTTCTTTTCCATGAACAGGTCAGGCTGTTTGGAACGGCCCACCGTCTCCCTATCCCCAGAAAGTAGTGTAAGCAAATCCACATATTCGTTCTCCAAATCCTCTCCCGTAACACTGCAGTGACCTGCAAACCCATTGGGGACAACTCGCCGGACCCATAAGAGATGCCTCCCCTTGGGGTGCGGGCACCTCCCTAGCACCCACCGCTGAGACCCCAATTAACTTGCAGGACCAGTCATTCCCCCTGACCCCGAAACCAAAACTGCGCCAGCCTCGGAAATCCCCTGCTGACCCGACCTGTGCCAAAACCGGCGCGGGCGCTGCCCCAGATGTGCACGCAGACGCGGGAACCCCAACAGCAGCAGAGCTAGGTGCAAGAACCGCCACCGGTACCGCGCTCCCAGAAACGACGTGTCCCGACACACTCAGCGAAGACTTCCCCCTAGCCGCGTCCTCCGACCCATCCTGCCAGCGCCTAAGAGCAGCAACCAGGGTTTCTAGAAACCCCGTCGTTACACCAGACGCATTAACCCCCAAAAGGCCGAGCGATCCAAACGCTGCACCCCCAAAATCCGACTCACGTGCAGCCAGCAGGGGGATCCTCCTGGAGCCCCGGAATCACAGCCAAAGGTGATCCCAGCGATGGTCGCCCGGGAATAGCACCTCCACTGGTCACCGGCACCCTTCACGACCTCCATCTCCTGCCTCCAAGACACTCCTCGGCTGAGAGCGTTGAGAACGTCCATTCCGAATTGAAATGCACCATCCGATATCCCCTGCACCAGTACCGGTACGTCCCCAGCCACCGGGCTCCCTGCAACTGCTGCCGACATGATCCTCCTCCGATGTCCAGCCGCACGATGGGCGCCGCCATGTTGCGGGCGGGGCGAATGCGCCGCTCGAGATGCTGCATGCCTGCAACGAGTGGGAGGGGGCCTGGAGGCAGCCGCTGCCACTCTCGTCACTCTCCCCCTGGCCGCCGGAAGTGAAGGACCTCCGTCGGCCATCTTGCCTGGTCCGCGGGGGGGGGGGTGGTTCCTTCCAAACCCCCCCAAGTCCTTCCATCCCAGTCCCCTCGACCAACTCCTCCAGACTCCACACCTAAAGACAGGGAAGAAACAGCAGGCCCCGCACCATGCTCACCCTCCTCCGTGCACTCGAACGCAGGTCCCTGGGTGGCGTGTCCATGACGACCGCCCGTCACCCGATTGGGAACCGGCTGCATCCCCTTCTTTCTATTGATATTAAACCGGGCTCCCCTATGCCCCGGGGGGGGGGGGTGGGCATTCTACCAATTTTGGCTAGACAGGGCCCTGGGAATGGCAAATCCGCAAGGACCCCACCTGGACCCAAATAACACCTTAAGGGCCAAGAGAAAGTGGCTCGAATCACCTCCACCCACAGAACAACCCTCCAAACACCAAACCCCCCCAGTCCAAAGCCACTCAAGAGCCCCCCACCAGCACACCCCAACACAGAATGCACCTGCCAACATGCAACCCAATGACCATATCCGAATGCACCTGCAAACATTATCCAATGACCATATACTGACTGCACCTGCGAACATGCAACACAGTGGCCCACACAGAATGCGCCTGCAAACATGCAACCCAGTGACCATACCCGGAATGCACATGCGAACATGCAACACAGTGACCCCACACAGAATGCACACGCAAACCTGCAACACAGTGGCCACATACAGAATGAGCCTGCAAACATGCAACACCGTGACCACGCACAGAATGCACACGCAAACAGGCAACACAGTGACCATACCCGGAATGCACCCGCAAGCCTGCAACACAGTGGCCACACACAGAATGAGCCTGCAACCATGCAACCCAGTGCCCACCCACAGAATGCATCCGGAAACATGCAACACAGTAACTATACCACCCACACCTCCACCTACCGTATTAATCTGTATATTTGTGTTCCGCTTCCACCTGCAAAAAACCTCCACACCCCGAAGCCAGGACACACCCAAAAACTAGAGAAATCCCAATGCATCCCTCCCGGCAAAATCCCTTATAATGAAATAAATAAACTGACAAAACTGTGTCGAAATGCATTGACTTTAAAGACCCTTGGTTCCTAAGGGGTTAATGGGGTATTATGCTGCAGTAACCCTTATCGAAACCGCTAGTGAAATAAGCATTTTAGCAATTTAAACTGTTTACTACAATTATGTATTCAAACGTTTCCCGCACCTTATCTCCCTTGTTCACACGAAGGGATAAGAGTTTTTTCTCTGTCCAGTGCCGGACCTCAGGGTACCGGACCCCAGGGTGCAGGACCTCAGGGTGAAGAACCCCAGGTTACAGGACCTCAGGTTACAGGACCTCAGGTTACAGGACCTCAGGTTACAGGACCTCAGGGTACCGGACCCCAGGGTGCAGGAGCTCAGGACCTCAAGTTACAGGACCTCAGGGTGCACTCGCTAAAGGACACTGAAATTTCATTCAATGCACTGAATTGTGAAGTATTTGTCCGCCGGCACCTGCCGGGTAAAGCACAGGAGATGCAGAGGAACCATTCCCATGTGATCCCATTGCAGCCCGAATAATGAGCGGGAACATGGAGACACCGGCAGCAGCACTAGCAGATATCAGACGGGTCTGTATGGCAACAGCCAGCCTTAGGGACCAGCCGCATGTGTGCGCCTTGTATATTAGAGTGTAAGCTCTTGAGCAGGTCCTCACTCCTCCCGCTCCGCTTATGCAAGGTGTACGTCGCCCTGTCATTGCTTCACCCATTGTACAGCGCTACAGAACCTGTCGGCGCTCCATAGACCCAGTAATTGTAGCGGTGTGTACACCTTACGCATATATACTTAAATTATATTGTGTTGAATAACCCCCAGGGTTTTCTTTGTAAGAGCCACCACGTTATTTGATCATTTGTGCCCCAGATCAAACCAGGTTTTTTTTTTTTTTGATTTCTACACCTTCAATGCTGTGCAACTACTTATCCCACAGCGCTGCTCTCTGGCTGCCTGAGCATTGTGGGATCTGCAGCCACAACACATGCAGGTCCTTAGAACAAAAACAGAAAATCAACAAAACCCAAGGAAATAAAAACCATTTGCCTTTCTCTTTAACCAAATCTAGTCACACACAGACACACACAGACACACACAGACACCACACACACACACACACACACACAGACACACACAGACCACACACACACAGACACACACACACACAGACACACACACACACAGACACACACACACACAGACACACACACACACAGACACACACACACACACAGACACAGACACAGACACACACAGACACACACACACACACACAACACACACACACAACACACACACACACACACACACACAGACACACACAACAGACACACACACACACACACAGACACACACACACACAGACACACACACACACAGACACACACACACACACACACACACACACACACACACAGACACACACACACACACACACACAGACACAGACACACACAGACACACCTGAAGAAAATGCCCCTTTCCTCCCTGCTGATACACTTGCTTCTTGCTGGGGAGTGGGAATCCAGCAGCTCTGCCCCCTATAACAGCAGCACATGGTACAGTCTGCACTTCCTGTCACCCTCTCCCCCTACACACAGAGGAAGCTCCCAGTCATGTGATCACACAGGCGCTGCTAGTAACCTCATGGCTCCTCCCCTCTCATCTTCCCCTGTCGTTTATCAGAAAGGAGGTGAGGATGGGAGGGAGCCCTCACAAGATGGTGCCAGGACCTCCACCATCAAATCCTGCAGCGAGCCGCAGAGTGCTCCCTCAAGTGTTCCAGCAGACATGTAGATGCCCCCCCCCAGCCACCAAGTCACTTTCCCTCTCCTTTCTCTTTCACCAGAAACACCTGAAAAACACATGATCTCACCTTGATGCACTTCTCACGCTGGCAGGAACAGAGGAAGAACCTGCACCCATCACCAGCATATATAGTCCAGTTAAGCAACACTGTTGCAACCACTCAACCAATAACACCATAGCTTTCCTTGACTGACAGGCCCATGCTTCCAACCGACCCCCCCATCTTCCCCCTCCCTGAGGGGCCCCAGGGATTCTATACCCTTCCAGATTCTCCCTTAACCTACAGGCCCAGGACATCAGTCATGTCCCCCTTCCTGAAGGTCCAGGGGGTTCTTTATTTGCTATGGGACCCGTTCATACCTGGGCGTTTAAGGCTGGGGTCAGACCAGCGCACTTTTAACGTGCGTTCTGGCGCACATAATTACGGCTGCACTAGCAGCAGATGACGGGCAATGACGGCCAATATACGATGTACGGTCGCACAAAAGTCCGGCCGTGCAACGCAAGTGGAATTTGAACGCATTTTTCTGAGAACGCTGAACCGCTAGTACTGACGTACAGAGTGCGCAGCTGCGGCATAGCGGCGTGTGTGCGTGATTAGGAGATGTCAGACGCTGCTAATGTCCAGCCAACATAACGTCCAGACGCAAAAAGAGTTTTATTAACGATCCGTACAAAATCACGCCCGAAAATGCGTCGTCTGACCGTTTTTGCGCATTCTGTGAAAAAATACGTCAATGCGTTCGGACGCACTTTTTCACGTTCGCGGGGAAAAATGCTTTCGTCTGACCCTAGCCTTAGGGGCGCAGGAACGCGCTGTAAAACGTCCTACGCCCAAACAAGTACAGGAGCTTCTTTGGGGCGTATTACAGCTCGTTCACTCTGCAGTCTATGGCCGTGAACACGCTGCAATGCGCGTCGCATGTTTTTTACGTTTGCGCGATATGCGCGTTAAAAAACGCACGTATTGCATGCTGTGGTAAGGTCGTGGCCAAAGAGGGTCAGGACAGCCAGGAGGTTGCACTGCAAACAACGTTTATTTGGTGGACAGTATCTCTTGCGGGTGATTCCCCTTTTAAGCACATGTCTTGCCACGCAGAAAAGAAAGTAACAACAAATGATAAACAAATGAACAGGCCTACTCCTGTCAGGAGGCTAACTCACAGTAGTAGGTTCTGACTACAGGAGGCTGGAGCAGCTACTCTGCTTCCAGCACGAAAAAAACAAACCATACGTTTTGAACAGTAGGTAACCAAAAGTCAGTCCCTTACCAGACAACTTAGGAGACAACCTCTCTGGGCTTGGTTCAGCTCCACTCTGAACCATTTCCCTGTTCTCCCAGACCTACTAAATAGGCCCGAGCTAATTAGGATGGAGAAAAGGTGTGCTAGCAGGACAAGAGCCTTTAACCTGTTAGTAACCTGGATACACAGCACGTTGCAACCTCAGGCTTATATACGCATGATCCTGTACTCTGTCACAATGCGTAAAAATAACGCAGGTGTGAACCCAGCCTTACAGTATAATTAATGCAGCATATGATTCCGCACACTGCCGGGCAGCACTTCTATAGTTTGTGGATCCAGAAATCAGGTGAGTATTAGGAAGAAAAAAAACGTTTTATTTAATGTTGCTGGGGACATTTAAAAATGTCCTCGGATTTTATTTTTTTTAAAATGTTTTATCCCATAGGCTTCAATATTAAAAATATTCCCGTTTTAATTCAATATCTAATAAACCGTTGCTTATAATATTCTGCAGTAAAGAGTCTCTTTATTTTTAGATTAAGGATTTTTAAAGCATTTTTTATACTTTTTTAAAAAAAAACATTTTCGAACTCGAACCGAACACGCGGAAATGTTCGTAGTTCGCGAACTTTCGAACGGCCAATTTTCGAATCGAACTCCAAACCGATCGAACCGAACAGCTCATCCCTACCCATCAGGGGGTCTCACTGATTTATAAGAGGTTTCTGGGAATTGTAATTTGTATGTTGTCACTGCCACCCATCAGGGGGTCTCACAGACTTGTATCGGATATCTGGGAATTGTAATCTGTGTCTTGTCACTGTTGCCAGCTATCAGGGGGTCCTATCAGGGGGTCTCACAGATTTGTAGCAGATTTCTGCGAATTTTAATCTGTGTCTTGTCACTGACTGCCACCTATCAGGGTGTCTCGCTGAGTTATACCAGAGTTCTGGAAATCTTTAATCTAGATAACACAGTTGAATCAGAGTTCTGCATATCTCCAATTTTTTATAACAGAGTTGAATCAGAGTTCTGTATATCTTTAATCTATATAACACTCACCATGTCAGAAAGACCAAAAAGGACAGGCAGATGATCCCAGACACAGATAAGAGGGCAAGCAGCCTCTGTGTCGGGAGGTTGTGCCTCTGGTCGTCATGGATGTGTTGCATCCTCTGCAGGGGCACTCTTGTCCTTTCTAACTGGTGCTGGCCGTCTTATGTCCACAGCTACTCATGTCGTAGCCACACTATCACACACGGAGGAGTCAGCTGAATTGTTTGACTACAATGACAGTGACATGCTGCTTGAGGATGCACAGCAACTACAGTGCTCTGATTCAATCTCTGAGGTTGAAGAAGGGAGTATAATGAACCTAGAGGAAGGGGGTGCCAGTGATATCACACAAATAACTGGCACTCATGTTGCCCCAGCAATTGCAGCATACTGCCAAGTTGGCTCCAGTGAGGAGGAGATAGTGACCTCATCATCGGCATCACCCCCTGACTCCACCTGGGTGCCTGATCGAACAGAGGAGTCAAGTGAGGAGGAGGCACAACAAACACGAGGCACAACGTCCTCTATGACCAACCGTAGCCAGTCCAAGGCATCAGATGTCAGAGCTGCTCAGGTGTAGAGCGCTGTTGTCTCGCAGCACACATCCAGGATCTCTGCTGTCTGGGAGTTCTTTAAGAAATGTGCAGCAGACCGCACCGTTGCTATTTGTAATCTATGTCAGATGAGGATCAAGCGTGGGAAATACATCCCACTCTTGGGTACCACATGCTTGACGCGACATATGACCACCTGCCAGGCATCCCGTTGGCACAACACTTTGCATAGGTCCTCCTCATCTGTCTCTACCCCCACTATATGTCCTGCCATGTCATTGCCTACAACCTCCACTGACAGGGATGATGCTGTCAGGTTCCTGAACCATGCCAGACATCCCCCTTCAAGCCTTGCTCATCTCAGAACCAGCACTGAGATTCCTGCACACAAATGGTTAAAAGTGAAAACACATAGTAAAACACTACACCACCTGACCTTGCAAAATAAAGGGCCCTCCCCTCCTCTCCACATTGTTCCAGCATTGTCTATCTGTATCCAGAGAGAGAGGACGTGTATGCTCTGCCTCCCTTGAAACTTACCGCGTTTACCAGTCCTTCCCTGCAGTATCCAGAATATTCAAGTTCCCATTTTTCCTGGTTTGTTTTCTGTTTTTCAATCCCTCTATGTGTCCTGCCCCTCTGCTCCAAACCACCATTTGTGTTCCTGCAAACTCACCACTCACCATATATTTCTGGAGTAGTGCCTCACCACATCCTGGGCTCAGAATTTTGCCATCCCGGTACCTGTACCTGACAGAATGCTGGAACCCTCACCAACTGAACCCGCGGTGATCCATATTGCGATGGAGCTGGTGAAGAAAACCTTGCAAGAACTGTTAGCACACCTGACCGAGTTTATGAAAGAGCTGCTGCAGACTGTGTGGGGCTCGTCTAGCAAGGTGTGCATTCCTTCTGCAAAAAAGACCCACGGACCGCTATCACCACAAGAACGTGCCAGGAGACAGTCTGAAGGTTTGTGCCTGTACTGTGCTGCTCCAACCCACTGGCTGGCAAGCTGTCCTGTGAGGCCAAACAAGCAACCAGCCCCGGTACACAGACCTGCACCCATTTCCAAGAAACCTGTACCAGTGTCCAATTCTGCCCGGGTGAGATCCTCGGTACCCAAGTCTACCCCGGTTCGAAGATCAGCACCCTCACCTAAACCGGCTCCCAGAAAGCCCTCACTGCCCAAACCGGCTCCTAGAATGCCCATTGCACCCAAACTGACACCCAGAAGAACCCCGGTGTGTAAACCATTCCTGTGCCCAGAAGTGCACCCCGGTCCAAGTGTGCAGTGCCCACAACCAAGCCTATGCCCAGACCCAGAAATAAACTACCCTCCATACTTGCTGACCCTAGAAGCTTTGACTTCAAGTCTACCAGGTCAAGTGAGGAGGAAGATCCTGTCATCCCCATGGAGGCTGAAGACACCACACCTATAGAGCCTGATCCAATGGACTGTGAACCCCCTCTGCCCTTGGAACCTGAGTTTATGGAGATCATGGCTACCCAGGTTTCAGACCCTGTACCACCTGGCTGTGTGTATGCCTCTAACGGAACTCTGGTTCGCCTAGAAGACCTAGCGAGATTTGAAGAGGCATTGAAGATCAGGGAAGCTGCACACCAATCCAATAACACCACTATGGTGGCGACAGCTACTCCCATCACCCTCAGCCAGCAGTCCACGCTCCATAAACCACACCTGGACTTTATGCCCCCTAGTGGTTCAGATTCAGAGTGGGGATCTCTGGAATATCTTGATGCTGAAGTGCCTGATCTGGAAGACCACCATACGACCACCCAGCTGCAGACTGCACGACACAGTAAAGGACCACCGGGTCAGGGAAAAATACACCTGAATGCTGGATACAGTGGCCCTGTCACAGTCGCCCAGAATTCAGCACCTACCAATGAGAATGGTAAGGCTAGTAAAGCCAGAACAAGAAGGCGTCAGAGGAAAGCCCGTGCCAAAGTTGAGGGATATGCTGGCACGGTCATCTCCACCCCAGAGGGATTCATCACCGTGGAACCCCTGCCAGACGGGTTCATTTATGGATCCAATGGGAAGATTGTCCGCTGCTCTGACTTTCAAGTGTTCGAGAACGTTACGAGCGCCAGGAGGTCGCTCCTTAGAGGGGGGAGTATGTCAGGTTCCTGAACCATGCCAGACAGCCCCCTTCAAGCCTTGCTCATCTCAGAACCAGCACTGAGATTCCTGCACACAAATGGTTAAAAGTGAAACCACATAGTAAAACACTACACCACCTGACCTTGCAAAATAAAGGGCCCTGCCCGCCTCTCCACATTGTTCCAGCATTGTCTAGCTGTATCCAGAGAGAGAGGACGTGTATGCTCTGGCTCCCCTGAAACTTACCGTGTTTACCAGTCCTTCCCTGCAGTATCCAGAATATTCAAGTTCCCATTTTTCCTGGTTTGTTTTCTGTTTTTCAATCCCTCTATGTGTCCTGCCCCTCTGCTCCAAACCACCATTTGTGTTCCTGCAAACTCACCACTCACCATATATTTCTGGAGAGGTGCCTCACCGCATCCTGGGCTCAGAATCTTGCCATCCAGGTGCCATCCCGGTACCTGTACCTGACAGATGCTACAGTAATGGGTGTACCAGGTCCTTCCTCAGAATGTGACAGCATCCCATCAGCTGAAGATTTACGCAGTCAGATTACGTTGCCCCAGCTGCTGCAGCGTAAGAAAAAATATAGTCCCAACCATCCCCAAGCACAGCGTCTAAATGCCAGCTTAGCAAATTTACTCGCATTACAGCTGCTGCCTTTCCAGATGGTGGACTCTGCTTCCTTCCATGAATTTGCTGAATGTGCTATACCACAGAGGCAGGTACCAAAACGCCATTTCTTTTCACGGAAGGCCATTCCAGCACTATATATGAAGTCATTGGGAAAGGCAGTCAGCAGCAAGGTGCACATGTCTTTAGACACGTGGTCCAGCAAGCATGGACAGGGCCGTTACATTTCCTTCACGGCACACTGGGTAACTCTGATTGCAGCTGGGAGGGATCCAAGACGGGGCTCTGTGCTGGAGCTTGTTCATCCACCACAAACATCAGGCAGCCAAGGTTGCTCACCACTGAACTAGGGAGTAATAATGTGAGGAAAAGGGAACATTGCTCTGATATAAGCAGTATTAGTTTGAGGTAGGTGGGACATTGATCAGAGTTAGGTGGTATTGATGGATTTTTGTTCATGTATGTGTAATGAAAATAATTTTTTATTTAAAACCGTCTGAAATGTCATTTATTTATTTTTTAATTTAAACGGGGGGCCGCGTTGCTGCACCATGGGCCTATGGGTTGTACTTGCCCCCCAGGCCAAAAGTTGCCAGTCAGCCCCTGCCCACTACTTCACATACTCTGCTATTCATTTTCAACTAGTGGGTCACCTCTCTCCTCTTAGATTGTAAGCTCTCAAGCAGGATCCTCCCTCGTTCTGTTCTGTGTGTGTAACGTGTTTGTATATTTGTTATTCTGTTTCTTCCATTGTACAGCGCTGTGGAACCTGTTGGTGCTTTATAAATATTTGTAACTGTAACTTAAGGCAACAGATTCTGCCTCGTCTTTTGATCTGAGCGCAGACAGAAACATTTCAGTTTAAAATGTTATTTTTTTGGGGGTTTTTTTTGCCCCAAAATGAAAATATACAGTCAGGTCCAGAAATATTGGGACATCGAGACAATTCTAACATCTTTGGCTCTATACACCACCACAATGGAGTTGGAATGAAACAAACACAATGTGCTTTAACTGCAGACTGTCAGCTTTAATTTGAGGGTATGTACATCCAACTCAGGTGAACGGTGTAGGACTTACAGCAGTTTGCAGATGTGCCTCCCACTTGTTAAGGGACCAAAAGTAATGGGACAGAATAATAATCATAAAGCAAACTTTCCCTTCTTAATACTTGGTTGCAAATCCTTTGCAGTCAATCACAGCCTGAAGTCTGGAACGCATAGACATCACCAGATGCTGGGTTTCATCCCTGGTGATGCTCTGCCAGGTCTCTACTGCAACTGTCTTCAGTTCCTGCTTGTTCTTGGGGCATTTTCCCTTCAGTTTTGTCTTCAGCAAGTGAAATGCATGCTCAATGGGATTCAGGTCAGGTGATTGACTTGGCCATTGCATAACATTCCACTTCTGTCCCTTCAAAAACTCTTTGCTTGCTTTTGCGGTATGCTTTGGGTCATTGTCCATCTGCACTGTGAAGCGCCGTCCAATGAGTTCTGCAGCATTTGGCTGAATGTGAGCAGATAATATTGCCCGAAACACTTCAGAATTCATCCTGCTGCTTTTGTCAGCAGTCACTGTAACGGTGAGCCCCCTATAGGGTGGTGGGGAGCCTTTAATATGCGGAGCCTTTAGGGCAGGTATATGGTATAACAGGCAATAACAGGATCAAGCACAATACCTTCAGACTTATACTTCGAATCCAGGGAGTATTACAGGAGAACTAAACTGCTACTAAGCTCCAAAGGTTGAGACCAATGGACAACTTAGAGCACCCAACAATACAGAGGATAACAAAACTTGAGCTTCAGAACTAGAAGGTATTTGGCAAAACAGAATGAATTGTGCAAGCTGCAGGGCAGCACTCAATACTGATACAATAGTACAGACTGATGATCCAGACACTCCCAGCCAGGGAGTACAGATAAGGTCCTGAGTACCACTCAACAGCATATTGGCTTTGTGGCCAAATGTCTGCTTAGTGAAAACAGCTACAAAATGCACAAACACAATAATACCTGAAACAGACAAGGTTAATTACTAGAGAGGTCCAAAAATCCAAGCCAGAAGGTCATACACAGAATATCATAAATACATCAGGAAACAGACAAGAGAGAAATCCAAACATAAGAGCCAGAGGTCATACACGGGATATTAGAACAAGAGTAACAATGATACAGCGCACAGGAACTAGGTAGAATAAGGTCTATCATGGTCCAAGGATCAAGGGAAATCCTGGCCCTACATATAGGGCAGAACAGTTCATGTGACCGCAGACCAATAAGCCCAACAGATGGCCTGCAGCCTGAAAACGAAAACAAACAGGAATCCCTGCTACCACCAGCAGGAGGCAGGGCCGAGACGTGACATAACCCCCTCCCTTACGGGTGACCTCCCGGGCACCCAAGAAAGAATACATGGAGGACGGCACGAAAACAGATAAGACCAACAGTCACCAGTACCCATTGGAATCCCAATCAGACTCAGAGTAGTCATTATGTGTCTGAGCAAGCAGAGCTCTTTCATAAACCTCCAGGTCCTCTGTGCATATCACCGCACCATTAGAGGCCCGTACACAACCCTCGGCAACCGGGCTAGAGTCTCGTACCCGAGGGCCTGACAGCATGAGTACCTCGGACCTTGAACAGAGTGCATCATCAGTCCCAGGTTGGCTACGGTTAGTCACCTTCTTGCGTCTCCTGGGCACTGGGCAGAGATCTAGGAGATATGTCCACACCACAGAACATAGAGGTAGTAGAGGTACTGCCAGATCCGGTGACAGTAGTCTTGCCCTGAGATTTTATATTACATCTCACAGTGGAACCACTAGACACAGTGGACTTACTGTCTGCCCCAGAGACCGTGACCTTGCCACTAGACATGGGCTTAACTACCCTATAGGTAGACTTGGCCCCAACCGATACAGTACAGGGTGTGTGCATGACTGGTAAACTCTCGGAACATGGGACATCGCCAGGACATGGTTGTCATGGAGCTGCTGTAACGCTCCATGCTTCAAACCAAGAGACTTTATGTTCAATTTATATTGTGTGATTTTAAATATATTTTACATCGTTTGGTTTTAGTTTAAATTAGTTTAGTGTAAAATGGCGTAACTTTAGTTTTAAATTACTTATATTCCTGTAGGTAAATGTGTTTCTGTATAGCCAGTAAACAAGCTTTACTGCTGTGTAATTTAGGCAACAGGGCTTTCCCCCTTATCTGGCTGCATGTTTAATTCAAGAAGTCTGTGATAGTGTTTGTCTTTAATCTGATGTGTTAGAACAATAGATTATGCAAATGTTGTGTGAGCTAAAGTATGTTTATTGTAAATATCTACCTGACATAATGTAAATAGCATTTTAGTAGGATAATGTGCGTCATTTATGCAAATTATGGCTGTTGGATTTCAGCATAAATGGTGGCGTTTTGTTCATTAAAAATCAGAACTCTCAGAGACTGAGACAGAGAGAGAATACTGTTTTAAAGCATACAGCCACGTCTGGTGTTTTATTTCAGCGATGCTATACTATACACTCAACCTCAGAAGGCACCGAGCGGCCTTCTGGAAGTTCCTAACGGCTCCAGGGCAGAGGAACAGAAGCAGGCGGGTCAAGCTGCTCGAGGCGCTGAGGACAGCGCTCCCAGTAGCCGGGCTGACCGCAACGAAGGGGTGTCTGGAGAGTCAAGACAGGCGGAAGAGAACAGTTCCGTCACAATGGTACAGTTGGCACCACACCAGTCTTACACCACTCCCCAGGAGGAGTATATTGTGGATCATCTGAAGCAGACACTTCCAACAGCCCTCGCAGAACGTTAGGGTATCTCTGGAGCACTACCCAATGCGTCTCACGCATCTAAGGTCCAGAGGGCGTCCGTATATATCCCTTGGGAACACGACGTGATTTGGGGATCAAAGTACCCGTCAAGCCACCACCTTGCCGGATTTCCTTGAAAACTGTGCTGAGTAAGGGAGTCTCGGACTTAGAGGGTGTAGTATCACTAGAACTAGAACAGAGCGTGGAAGTTTCGGAACCAGATTGGGTAGGGTTGATCACCTTTTTCTGTCTCCTCTTTGAGTGAGACGTAGACTTGGTGACCACCTCACAAGGCTTGACAATGGTGGGGACAACACTGGACTCACTGTGGGACAAGGGCACAGTGGTCTCAGAAGAAACTGTGTGCACAATTACTCATAAGCTGAATACGGCCACAGCTGTCTCGCTCAACACAGGGGCAGCTGTCTCGCCCAACATTTGAGCAGTTGTCAGCTTGCGTGACTTGGGCGCAACTGCCTTACAGCTCACCATGGGCATGACTAGCGATTTACCATTAGAAACAGACCTGAAGGGCTCATTGCCCACACTTGGCACAAAGGCAGGAACAACACTGGACCCACTGTGGGGCAAGGGCACAGTGGTCTCATGTGTCAATCCAGGCACGTCGGCCTCATAACAAAACGTGGCCACAATGGTCTCGCCTAACATGTGCGCAGCTGTCTCGCCTAACATGGGCGCGACTGGCATTGCTGACATACAGCTTGTACCAGACACCACTGGCACTGTGCCAGTCTCGGGCATCACGAGTGACATATTACCAGTACCCAACAGGGCTGACTTCTCATTACCAGTACCTAACAGGGCTGGCTTCTCATTACCAGTACCCAACAGGGCTGACTTCTCATTACCAGTACCCAACAGGGCTGGCTTCTCATTACCAGTAACCAACAGGGCTGGCTTCTCATTACCAGTAACCAACAGGGCTGGCTTCTCATTACCAGTACCCAACAGGGCTGGCTTCTCATTACCAGTACCCAACAGGGCTGACTTCTCATTACCAGTACCCAACAGGGCTGGCTTCTCATTACCAGTACCCAACAGGGCTGGCTTCTCATTACCAGTACCCAACAGGGCTGGCTTCTCATTGCCAGTGGAAACAGACATGACTGGCTGCTTGCCAGGGGAAACAGACATGGCTGGCTTTTCATTGCCAGTGGGAACAGACATGGCTGGCTTTTCATTGCCAGTGGGAACAGACATGGCTGGCTTTTCATTGCCAGTGGGAACAGACATGGCTGGCTTTTCACTGCCAGTGAAAACAGACTTGGCTGGCAGCGTGCCAGTGGATACTGACTCGGCTGGCAGCGTTCCAGTAGATACAGACTTGGCTGGCAGCGTGCCAGTGGATATAGACATGGCTGGCAGCGTGCCAGTGGATATGGACATGGCTGGCAGTGTGCCAGTGGATACAGACATGGCTGGCAGCGTGCCAGTGGATACAGACATGGCTGGCAGCGTGCCAGTGGATACAGACTTGACTGACATAGCATTTCCAACCAGAGACACTGCAACCTCACTGTGGGACGAGGGCATAGTGATCACATGATTCGACAGATTTGAGGTGGCTATTCTGCCAGTCTGGATGCCTATGGAGGACACACCAGTACCTCCATAGCGATACCTGGATACATGGTTCCCCTGCCATTGCTTAACAGGTTTTAATACACAATGTTCAATAGTGTGATTTGGATCTGCACAATAAAAACAGAGACCATACAACCTGCGTCTTTCCTTCTCAGACATGGGTTTGCAAGTAGTGCAGGGTGGTGCTGCATCGTTAGCTGCAGCAGGTGATAGGCTCAGAGCCTCCATTAACCTCTGCAGCTCTTTCAGCATAGCAAGCACCAAGTTCAATACAGCTTCATACATATGAGACATACCGGCCAGCTTCTAGTATGGGACCAGGATAATGTAACGGTGAGCCCCCTATAGGGTGATGGGGAGACTTTAATCTGTAGAGGTTGAAGCCTTTAGGGCAGGTATATGGTATAACAGGCAATAACAGGATCAAGCACAATACCTTCAGACTTATACTTCGAATCCAGGGAGTATTACAGGAGAACTAAACTGCTACTAAGCTCCAAAGGTTTCGAGACCAATGGACAACTTAGAGCACCCAACAATACAGAGGATAGCAAAACTTGAGCTTCAGAACTAGAAGCTATTTGGCAAGACAGAATGAATTGTGCAAGCTGCAGGGCAGCACTCAATACTGATACAATAGTACAGACTGATGATCCAGACACTCCCAGCCAGGGAGTACAGATAAGGTCCTGAGTACCACTCAACAGCATATTGGCTTCGTGGCCAAATGTCTGCTTAGTGAAAACAGCTACAAAATGCACAAACACAATAATACCTGAAACAGACAAGGTTATAACTAGAGAGGTCCAAAAATCCAAGCCAGAAGGTCATACACAGAATATCAGAAATACATCAGGGAACAGACAAGAGAGAAATCCAAGCATAGGAGCCAGAGGTCATACACGGGATATCAGAACAAGAGTAACAATGATACAGCGCACAGGAACTATGTAGAATAAGGACTATCCTGGTCCTAGGATCAAGGGAAATCCTGGCCCTACATATAGGGCAGAACAGGTCATGTGACCGCAGACCAATAAGCCCAACAGATGGCCTGCAGCCTGAAAACGAAAACAAACAGGAATCCCTGCTACCACCAGCAGGAGGCAGGGCCGAGATGTGACAGTCACATCATCAATAAATACAAGATAACCAGTTCCATTGGCAGCCATACATGCCCACGCCATGACACTACCACCACCATGCTTCACTGATGAGGTGGTATGCTTAGGATCATGAGCAGTTCCTTTCCTTCTCCATACTCTTCTCTTCCCATCACTCTGGTACAAGTTGATCTTGGTCTCATCTGTCCATAGGATCTTGTTCCAGAACTGTGAAGGCTTTGTTAGGTGTTGTTTGGCAAACTCTAATCTGGCCTTCCTGTTTTTGAGGCTCACCAATGGTTTACATCTTGTGGTGAACCCTCTGTATTTACTCTGGTGAAGTCTTCTCTTGATTGTTGACTTTGACACACATACACCTACCTCCTGGAGAGTGTTCTTGATCTGGCCAACTGTTGTGAAGGGTGTTTTCTTCACCAGGGAAAGAATTCTTCGGTCATCCACCACACTTGTTTTCCGTGGTCTCCGGGTCTTTTGGTGTTGCTGAGCTCACCAGTGCGTTCCTTCTTTTTGAGAATGTTCCAAACAGCTGCACATTGTAATTGGGGTAATGATGGAATATCACACACCTGTCCATGGAACATCTGAGAAGCTAATTGTCCCATTACTTTTGGTCCCTTAACAAGTGGGAGGCACATCTGCAAACTGCTGTAAGTCCTACACCGTTCACCTGAGTTGGATGTACATACCCTCAAATTAAAGCTGACAGTCTGCAGTTAAAGCACATTGTGTTTGTTTTATTCCAACTCCATTGTGGTGGTTGTGAAGGAACCGTTCCCTTCCGTCTGTCCTGGCTCTCCAGACACCCCTTCGTTGCGGTCAGCCCGGCTACTGGGAGCGCTGTCCTCAGCGCCTCGAGCGACTTGACCTGCCTGCTTCTGTTCCTCTGCCCTGGAGCCGTTAGGAATCTCCAGAAGGACGCTCTCTGCCTTCTGAGGGTGAGTGTGGAGTGTAGCGTAGTTTGTAATAAAGACACCAGGCGCGGCTGTATGCTTTAAAACAGGATTCTCTCTCTCTGAGCTCTGAGAGTTTTTCTGACTTTTTAATGAACAAAACGCCACCATTTATGCTGAAGTCCAACAGTCATAATTTGCATAACCATACTAATTACTAGTCATAATTTGCATACCCATACTAATTACATTATGTCAGTTATTTACAATAAACATTCTTTACATTCTTTAACCTTCAGCTCACACAACATTTGTATATCCATTGTTCTAACACATCAGATTAAACACACACTATCAGAGATCCCTTGAATTAAACATGCAGCTAGATAATGGGAAAAGCCCTGGTGCATAAATTACACAGCAGTAAAGCTTGTTTACAGTATACACAAAAACACATTTACCTACAGGAATATAAGTATTTTTAAAACCAAAGCTATGCCATTTTACACTAAACTAAATTAAACTAAAACCAAACGATGTAAAATATATTTAAAACCACACGATATAAATGAACATAAAGTCTCTTGGGGTTTGAAGCATGGAGCGTTACATCAGCTCCATGACAGTGGTGTATAGAGCCAAAGATGTTAGAATTGTGTCGATGTCCCAATATTTCTGGACCTGACTGTAAATAGTAATTTTGGCAATTTTTTTGAGGAGTAGGGGCGCTCCACATTTGTGTACCTACATGCTCCTGAGGTGCAAATCCGGCCCTGTGTTCATTAGACTGTAGAGGGATGAGGTGTGAGAGGTACATGATGTGAGGTGGATGAGCCTGGCAGAGGAGTTCATTACAGACTGCAGAGGGATGAGGTGTGAAAGGTACAGGATGTGAAGTGGATGAGTCTGGCAGAGGTGTTCATTACAGATTGTAGAGGGATGAAGTGTGAGAGGTGCAGGATGTGAGGTTGATGAGTCTGGCAGAGGTGTTCATTACAGACTGTATCGGGTGAGGTGTGAGATGTACAGGATATCAGGTGGATGAGTCTGGCAGAGTTGTTCATTACAGGCTGTAGAGGGGTGAGGTGTGAGAGATACAGGATGTGAGGTGGATAGTCTGTCACAGGTGTTCATTAGACTGTAGAGGGATGAGGTGTGAGAGGTACAGGATGTGAGGTGGATGAGTCTGGCAGAGGTGTTCATTACAGACTGTAGAGGGAGAATCTGGGATTGGTCAGTGAGAAGAGGGTTACTGTAATCGAGGTGGGAGATATGAGCATTGTAGTCCTGGGCGGATGTGTGCTGTGTTTTTTTGCGGAGAGCAGGGCCGCCATCAGGGAATTACGCCCCATGCTGCCGTAAGGAGCCCGGGGGGCCTGGGGGGTCCCGGGCCACCAGGGCCCCGTCTGCAGCGGCGGTGCCCTTTTACAGCTCTATGACTATGAGTCCGAATCCGGAGCTGACTGTGTCTCTGCTGCAGGAGCCGGAGAAGACACTGTGTCTCCTACGGCTCCTGGCAGCTTCGCTGGCTGGCTGGCTGGACGGGGCCAACCAGCGTGTGGGAGCCTCCCAAGCATGCTGCTTTGGCTCTGCCCCCTCCAGTCAGTGAAGCTGCGCGCCTGAGATGGAGGGCCCGGGCCGAAGAGCAGAAGAAAAGAAGAGAAGAAAAGACCCCAAGGCCCAGGGACCAGAGGCCAGACCTAGGGCCCAGACCCAGGGCCCAGACCCCAAGGCCCAGCCCCAGGGCCCAGACCCAGGGCCCAGACCCAAGGCCCAGACCCCAGGCCAGACTCAGGGCCCAGACCCCAGGGCCCAAGGCCCAGACCCCAAGGACCAAGGCCCAGACCCAGGGCCCAGACCCCAAGGCCCAGACCCAGGGCCCAGACCCCAGGGACCATGCCACGCCTAGACCCAAAACTCAGGGCCCAGACCCCAGGGACCAGGCCCCAAAGCCCAG
Organism: Leptobrachium leishanense; assembly: GCA_009667805.1. NCBI lineage: Eukaryota > Metazoa > Chordata > Amphibia > Anura > Megophryidae > Leptobrachium > Leptobrachium leishanense. Next base: position 539,129,442 of record CM019063.1, read on the forward strand.
TCCCAGGGACCAGGCCCTGACCCCAGGCCAGACTCAGGGACCAGACCCCAGGGACCAGACCCCAAGGCCCGGTCCCAGAGCCCAGACCCAGGGCCCAGGCCCAGCACCCAGGGATCAGCCCAGACCCCAAGGCCCAGAGCACAGACCCCAAGGCCCAGGGCCCAGACCCCAGACCCCAAGGCACAGACCCCAAGGCCCAAACCCCAAGGCCCAAACCAGACCCAGGGCCCAGCCCAGGGACCAGGCCCAGACCCCAGACCCAAAGGCCATCATATACAGCCCATAATGTGAGTTTTATTGCTTTGGATTCTGTGATACATTCATACACACCGCACATTACCGTGAGTTTTATTGCTGTGGATTCTGTGATACGCTCATACACACCGCACATTACCGGGAGTTTTATTGCTGTGGATTCTGTGATACATTCATACACACTGCACATTACTGAGTTTTTTTATTGCTGTGGATTCTGTGATACAGTAATGTGCAGTGTGTATGAGGGTGAGTTTTATTGCTGTGGATTCTGTGATACGTTCATACACACCGCACATTACCGTTAGTTTTATTGCTGTGGATTCTGTGATACATTCATACACACTGCACATTACTGAGTTTTATTGCTGTGGCGCTATGTTATGTCCTTTTTTTTTTGAAGGGGGAGAAAATCTGTTAGAGGTTGAGGGGGGCCGGGGGGCCCATCATGAGGTTCAGTAAGGGGCCCCATCATTTCTGATGGCTGCCCTGGCGGAGAGTGACAGGATTTTGTTAGTGAAATCATAGGAAGAGATGAAGTTGCTATTTGCTAAGAGAGGTGGTAGAGAACGAGGAAAGGAGCAAGAACAGAGCCTTGAGGAACCGGGGGTGATGAGGCAATGAACGATTGTAGAGATGCAGGAGAGAGCGGCGCTGTTGAGGTCAAGTTGATGCAGTGTGAGGAGCAATGAGTGGTCGAAGGTTGCAAAGACTGTGGAAAGATCCAGAAGAGTAAGCAGGGAGAGGTGAGACTTTAGCAGCTGGTCCATTGTTACTTTGGTCAGCGCAGTCTCTGTAGATGCTGGGAGTGGACGTCAGACTGATGGGGGTCTGCAAACCAGTTGATGAAGGATTTCCCGTTCACTCCGTGCTTCACCTCAGATCCTTTATTTCATTTGAAGTCGTTACCTCCTGAGATGGACGCGGGCACCACCCATCATTACAGATCTTCCACATCTGGGATGCAACCATACGGAATTCTTGGGATGTGTGACATGAAAAATGGTGGCCTTGTCACTGCTCGCCTCGATGCACGGCTTGAGTCGTATCTCTATGACCAGCATTCAGAGTGCCAGTTCATGTGCCCCAGACCTCTCAGCACAGCCAGGATTATTGATGCTGCCTGTCCCTGTGTCGCGTGGTGGTGGTCACTCTGTCATTCTGAAGGAAAGGAAGGTGATCCACCTCTTGGGTAGACATTACAGTTGCAGGAGCTGCCCGATGCCAAGTCTATGGAGAAGAGGTCAAGCAGCAACCAGATACTGGCCATTAATGAAGGGTCCAGGAGGCGTCACCTGACCTGAATCCCCCCGTTAATTTCCAGCAGCTTTTTGTTCTGTACTCGGACATTTTTCGCCTTCCAGGAGAGACCACATGATGTCGTTACTGGACGTCGTTTTGAACCTTTGCCGTCTGCAGCGTTTAATTGTGAATTGGATTCCACCGCGAGTCCAGCATTCTGATTCTGTACCATAACTGCAAGAGTCTTAGGCCGGATTGCGCCGTGTGCGGAGGGGTTCGATGACTTAAGCCCATCCTGGACTCAGGGAACGCGGCTGCCGCGGCACTCCAGGACCATTCATGGATTTGGTGTTGGCACTAGCTGTACGCCGTGTCCTGGGCCATATGTCACTTTGTGTACCGAGCAAGCTCTTCAATCCTTCTCTGTGAACATTGGCACATTGTGGTGGGAGCAGATACCAAGCTTGCCTCTCCGACTGTGTACTGTCCTCTAGATCAGGGTTTCTCCAGTCCTCAGGACCCACTAACAGGCCAGATTTTAAGGATGGCCTTGGGGAAATGCAGACTGAATCTGTTGGCGCTCCAGAAAGGATGATGGTCCTGGTAATTTCCAGGTAACTCTCGTGTGGTGTTTATTGACGCCCTGGGGCGCAAGTTGTCCCCCTCTCCCCCCCCCCCTCGCCCTGGGCTGCAATGTGCTGGACAGATGTCTCCACATTCCTGCTGCTGCTGGGCTGCGTGGAGGAATGTCTTGGGTTTCTGTAGCTGCTCGCTCCCTGGGTATATGTTTGATTAGGTGTTTGTCCCAGTTTGTATAATTGTGTATGTGGCACTCTGCACACACAGCGCACACACACAGCGCAGACACGCACAGCGCAGACACACACAGCCCCCCTTCTCATTCCATGTTTGCCTTAAGTCCTGAGGGACAGAGGGGCGGACAGTGAGAGCAGCACAGGGAAAGCCAGGAGACCACAGGCAAGCAGAAAAGAGGGATAGAGAGCCGGGGAGGAGAGGGTCCACCGGTGCCAGGAGAGGGTCCACTACTGCCAGGCGAGGACAGAATCCACCAGTATCAAGAGGAGGTCCAGCCAGGAAAGGAGAGGGTCCACCAGTGCCAGGAGAGGGTCCACTACTGCCAGGCGAGGACAGAATCCACCAGTATCAGGAGGAGGTCCAGCCAGGAAAGGAGAGGGTCCACCAGTACAAGGAGAGGAGGGTCCAGCTAAGGGACAGGGTGCAGGTGACACCATAAAGGGTCTGTGCATTAGGAGAGGAGCAGGATCTGGTATAAAGCAGAAGGAGGACACCAGGAGACCACAGAAGGTGCCGGGAAGTCCTGAAAAAGCAGAAAGGAAGTGATAATAAACTGCGAGAGACACTAAAGGTAAGCGACTGGAATATGACATGATATATAGCACAGTAATAATGCAAAGGACACAGGCGGGGGAAGGGGAGAGCTGTCCTGTAATGGGGAGATCTGCTGCTATATGAGATCCACTGTTATATGGAGAGAGCAATATAGGGCTCTATGGAGTGAGGTATGGCCGGGAGAGCAGGAGATTACTATAAAGGTGTCTGAGCTCTAAACAGCAGAGAAGGACCTGGCAAACCTCACTCCCAAACCCCAGATTACTGTAAAGAAGCTGCAAGGAGCAGCCCTTACCGTTCCTCACTACAACAAACTTTACTGCAGCATCCCAGCAGCCAGGGATGTGTCAGAATATAGGACAAACTGTGAGGTCAGTCGCTGCTGTACAGGGATAAGATTTAGGGGTTATAATGAGTAAATCCCTGTATAGTACAGATACAAGGTGTTGCTGTAATTGCCACACACAGTCATTATGCGGCACATACAGATACAAGGTGTTGCTGTAATTGCCATACACAGGCATTATGCGGCACATACAGATACAAGGTGTCGCTGTAATTGCCACACACAGGCATTATGCGGCACATACAGATACAAGGTGTTGCTGTAATTGCCACACACAGGCATTATGCAGCACATGCAGATACAAGGTGTTGTAATTGCCACACGCAGGCATTATGCGGCACATACAGATACAAGGTGTTGCTGTAATTGCCACACACAGACATTATGCAGCACATACAGATACAAGGTGTTGCTGTAATTGCCATACACAGGCATTATGCGGCACATACAGATACAAGGTGTCGCTGTAATTGCCACACACAGGCATTATGCGGCACATACAGATACAAGGTGTTGCTGTAATTGCCATACACAGGCATTATGCGGCACATACAGATACAAGGTGTTGTAATTGCCACACGCAGGCATTATGCGGCACATACAGATACAAGGTGTTGCTGTAATTGCCACACGCAGGCATTATGCGGCACATACAGATACAAGGTGTCGCTGTAATTGCCACACACAGGCATTATGCAGCACATACAGATACAAGGTGTCGCTGTAATTGCCACACACAGGCATTATGCAGCACATACAGATACAAGGTGTTGCTGTAATTGCCATACACAGGCATTCTGCAGCACATACAGATACAAGGTGTCGCTGTAATTGCCACACACAGGCATTATGCAGCACATACAGATACAAGGTGTTGCTGTAATTGCCACACACAGGCATTATACGGCACATACAGATACAAGGTGTCGCTGTAATTTCCATACACAGGCATTATGCACCACATACAGATACAAGGTGTTGCTGTAATTGCCGTACACAGGCATTATGTGGCACATACAGATACAAGGTGTTGCTGCAATTGCCATACACAGGCATTATGCAGCACATACAGATACAAGGTGTTGCTGTAATTGCCACACACAGGCATTATGCGGCACATACAGATACAAGGTGTTGCTGTAATTTCCATACACAGGCATTATACAGCACATACAGATACAAGGTGTTGCTGTAATTGTTATACACAGGCATTATGCAACACATACAGATACAAGGTGTTGCTGTAATTGCCACACACAGGCATTATGCGGCACATACAGATACAAGGTGTTGCTGTAATTGCCATACACAGGCATTATGCGGCACATACAGATACAAGGTGTTGCTGTAATTGTTATACACAGGCATTATGCAACACATACAGATACAAGGTGTTGCTGTAATTGCCATACACAGGCATTATGCGGCACATACAGATACAAGGTGTTGCTGTAATTGCCACACACAGGCATTATCCGGCACATACAGATACAAGGTGTCGCTGTAATTGCCATACACAGGCATTATGCGGCACATACAGATACAAGGTGTTGCTGTAATTGCCATACACAGGCATTATGCAGCACATACAGATACAAGGTGTTGCTGTAATTGCCATACACAGGCATTATGCGGCACATACAGATACAAGGTGTTGCTGTAATTGCCATACACGGGTATTATGCAGCACATACAGATACAAGGTGTTGCTGTAATTGCCATACACAGGCATTATGCAGCACATACAGATACAAGGTGTTGCTGTAATTGCCACACACAGGCATTATGCGACACATACAGATACAAGGTGTTGCTGTAATTGCCACACACAGGCATTATGCGGCACATACAGATACAAGGTGTTGCTGTAATTGCCATACACAGGCATTATGCAGCACATACAGATACAAGGTGTTGCTGTAATTGCCACACACAGGCATTATGCGGCACATACAGATATTGCATTGCTAATAAGCTCATTCTGATCACTACAAACCCCCATAAGCAGGTGATCTCACCATTTTATTATCGGTCTGCAGCACATTTACTGAATCTGCCTGTATGCTGATAATGCAGACCCTGTGTGACATTGTGCCACATAAGGGACGCCATCTAGAGTTTACAACCTTTCATCCATTCAGTGGGATTTTTGTAAAGGTTAAAGCAATAGATGGTAAATTTCCATTGTTTTATTTGTTTTATAAGCCTTTATGTGACGTTACTATTAGTGTTTGCACATCCCACGTGCCGGACAAATGCCAGGCCAATCATTATTCCCAACAAAATACTGCGTCTGGCAGGGAAATGGTTAACTCCTTCTTTACAATAAGTGTAAGTGCTTTAATCGTCTAGTAAATGGGTGTATGACACTGGCACACAACGCTGACTCACAATGCTGATAAATGCTGACTCACAACGCATGCTGAGCCAAGGTGTAATCTGTGGCATGCAACCATTTTGTCTTATTCTGGATGGACTGGGATGTGCGCGGGTACATGCGAGGAGGGGGGACATGTGAGGAGGTGGGACACAAGGGGGGACATGCGAGGAGGTGGGACACAAGGGGGGACACGCGAGGAGGGGGGACACAAGGGGGGGACATGCGGGGGGGACTTTAGGCTATACTTTAACCATTATTACTGTGCTATATGGAGAGAAGGGGAGTCCAGCGCTATGTGAAGGGTAGGGGGTAAAGTTATATGGAGGGAGGGTTAGAGCATAGTGTCTATATGGAGGGAGGGTTAGAGCATAGTGTCTATATGGAGGGAGGGTTAGAGCATAGTGTCTATATGGAGGGAGAGTTAGAGCATAGTGTCTATATGGAGGGAGGGTTAGAGCATAGTGTCTATATGGAGGGAGGGTTAGAGCATAGTGTCTATATGGAGGAGAGTTAGAGCATAGTGTCTATATGGAGGGAGGGTTAGAGCATAGTGTCTATATGGAGGGAGAGTTAGAGCATAGTGTCTATATGGAGGGAGGGTTAGAGCATAGTGTCTATATGGATGGAGAGTTAGAGCATAGTGTCGCTATATGGAGGGAGGGTTAGAGCATAGTGTCTATATGGAGGGAGGGTTAGAGCATAGTGTCTATATGGAGGGAGGGTTAGAGCATAGTGTCTATATGGAGGGAGGGTTAGAGCATAGTGTCTATATGGAGGGAGGGTTAGAGCATAGTGTCTATATGGAGGGAGAGTTAGAGCATAGTGTCTATATGGAGGGAGGGTTAGAGCATAGTGTCTATATGGAGGGAGGGTTAGAGCATAGTGTCTATATGGAGGGAGGGTTAGAGCATAGTGTCTATATCAGGGATCTCAAACTCACGGCCCCCCAGATGTTTTTGCCTACAAGTCCCAGAATGCTTTGAATGCAATAGATGGCCGTGGAATCATGGGAGTTGTAGTTCAGAAACATCAGGGGGGCCAGAGTTTGAGAACCCTGGTCTATATGGAGGGAGGGTTAGAGCATAGTGTCGCTATAAGGAGGGAGGGTTAGAGCATAGTGTCGCTATAAGGAGGGAGGGTTAGAGCATAGTGTCACTATGTGGAGGGAGGGTTCCCAGATTCCCGTATTATCATGACGGGGAATCATAATTATAATAAAGACACGGAGGCGAGTATTATGCTATCTTTTCTTTACTTAAGCCGATAGCAGCAAAGAAAATCTCTCAAATACAACAACAAAAGTATTTAGAGAGAAAAATACAGTTTAACAATACATATAACAATAGCAGGTAATGGTACAGTCCAGCTCCCTGCTGTCCAATCGTCAGGTAGACCGCTCCATAATTCGTCCTTGTAACCCTTGGCTCCTCCTCTTTTCTTGATGCGAGATGGGCCAACATCTTCCTCAACGAAATCGAAACAATGGAAGAATAATCATCCTTTGACAAACTCCAGCAGGAAGTTAAAACCTTCAACGTAGACTCCAACTTGAAGCTCCAGCTCTTCTCCAACGAACAGAACAACAGAAGAACTCTTCCTCATCCAATGAAAGCTTCGACATGAAGTTTAGGCTGTTGGAAAACAAATGTATTAAAGATCACCAAGAGCTTATATTAAGAAGGTTTGAAAAAATCCGTAATGACTACTGAAACATCAAAACCTAATAACCAAATATAAAGGGTGGGAATAACCCAATTATCGGGTGAGATAATACTCGCCTCCGTGTCTTTATTATAATTATGATTCCCCGTCATGATAATAGGGGAATCTGGGAATTATCCCACAAGACACGGACGCTCATATTATGCGAGTTCAAAGCTTAACTAATTAGTGAATGTGACATGTGACACACTGGTTTAACATAACACTCCCTAAAGGTGGATTCTCTGGACCAGTCTGCTGTTCTAAGATGTCTACAAGACGACATCCACGGAAGAAAAAACCTCGGAAGCAGAAGCACTCCGGGATGAATGAGCTCCGAACATGGACACGACTACACCAGCTCCTGACATGATCCATTTAACCCACCCAGCGAGTGTGGTGGAAGTTACAGAATTGTATGGTTTGCGTAAGGATATGAATAACCGTTGGGATTGGAGTGACCTGTTAGGCGCAGAAACTTCCATATTCTTCAAAACAATTACTGGGTAAAGGATAGGACGCTGTGACAAAACTGGATAGAAGACCTCTGGCAATGAAGTCTTTGTCCTATAGGAAAATTGAACATTTCTCCCCGTGTCGGGTAAAACTTCTTCCTGTTAAGTTTAGGGCTCGAACGTGTGAGACTCTATTGCAGGAAATCAAGCAATTTCACAGAAATCAGTTTAATAGACAGAGTTTCATTCTCGGTCACTTATCCAGAAAATTAACTAGAATGACATCCCAGATGTTAGAATAACGGGAACGAGGGGTCGTTTATACTGTATACCCTTCAAAAACCTACATGTAATGGGATGCTTCCCGGCAGGAATACCAATAAAACCCTGATGTGAAGCAGATATCTCCGATCTGAGGTTATTAATCGTGCGATACACTTTACCATCCCCAAATATATGTGTGAAGAAACTAAACAAGTTACTGAAAGAACTGATATGGAATCAACTTGATGTTCCATGCACCAAGAAACCCATGAGTTCCATGCGGTACCATATCTCCTCCTAGTAGAGGGGCCCAGGAACTCGACAAAAAGGAGGCAGATGCATCCGAAATGTTGACTGAAGGTCAGTGACCCCTGATATTACACTTAACAGCTTAAAAAATGAGTGAAGACTCAAAGATTTCTGAAGTGTTCCCTCCGGATCTCCCAGGGTGGACGATGGGACACGAATTAGCCTGGAAATGTCCACAGACAGTTTCAGGAGGTGCGGGAACCATGGTTGAGACCTCCATAGGGTGTTATGAGCACTATTGTAGCTAATTGTGCTTGTACTAGTCTTATTAGTGTTGAAATGAGAATGAATAGAGGGAAAGCGTAACGCGTCCCTAGCGTCCAGGACTGGACCAGAGCATCCGTGGCCAAAGCCATGGGGTCTGGTCTCCCACAGTAGTATTGTGGAAAAGGAATATTAAGGCGAGAAGCCAACAAATCTATAGAGAAGGGACCCCAGAGGAATGACAAACTGGCAAATACCCTGGTGTCTAATCTCCAATCGCTAGAGTCTATCAGATACCTTGAATTCCAGTCCGCCATTACATTGCTGAACCCTGGAATGTATTGGCCTGGACTGAGAGATTGTGAGGCCGGCAAAATCCTCAAACGATTCTGCTGTCTCTGCCAACTGTTTAGATGATGGCTTTTGCTGTTCCCTGACACTAAATGATTTAGCCACCACTGCATCTCCAATTTCGACTCGTCGTCCAGAGAGATGCAATCTGGATAAAGCCATCCCCTCCGCAGAAATTGTGCTTTCAGACATTGAAGAGCTCGACAATAAAGCGGTCCTGTAAAGACCACTTGTATTGCTGCGGAGAGTAGACCCAGGAGGTGAGCTAACCATCTCAGAGAATTCTTCTGCAGATAGAAGACATCTGATTTCTCTGTGAATCAGCCGAACTTTATCTGAAGGCAGAGAAAGAGACATCTCCATCATAGTTACGGTGACGCCTAGAAATTCGATAGACTGTGTCGGTGTAAGGACCGATATTTTGTAGTTTTATTGGGATTGTCAGATAAGCGTCTTTTTTAGGTCTATATTGACCATCCAATCTTGTGGAGATAAAACTCCTTTTAATGACGGAATGTCTTCCATTTTAGTAATGATTGTACACAACGTACTCGTTTAGGTGTTTTTCAGATTGATACTGGGCAGAATTCTCCACCTTGGGATGTTGGTGTGAAATTATACTCACCAAAAATCCTGATCCTCTCAAACCCCTGTAACCACTTTGACGGTGAAATTCTGGTCCATTGTGGAATAAAAGGTGGGGTCCTTTTGGGGCTCTAGTTAAGAGGATTTAAAGGAGCCTCTTGAGGTGGAATAAGGAATAACGCAAAACCTATTCGAGAAAGCTTTCCTGATATTAGTCTTTATCTCACCTGTGGTCAAGAAGGACCTTGTATATTCGGTCATCTCCTTGAAGATGTCTTCTCCAAATAACAGACCCTCAGCGTTGGGACCAGGCTCATAATTACTATTATCATTTATATAGCGCCAACAGTTTATTATGCGCTAAGGTCGCCACTTTAGGGTGGATCCTGAGGAGAATTGAGCGTCTCCTTTTCGCTTGATAAAGCTGTGTTATGTTACCAAAAACACAGACTAATCTCTGTACTCGGCCCCTGTGTTCAAACAGGACTGGTTTTCATTAGTGAGGAAAAACCTCAATCGAATCCATAAATTTTACCAATGGACCTACAAAATCAAACAATTTATCATGACACCCCTTAAGGTGCCTCTACTCCCCTTTTCGGGACCAATTTGACTGGTTAAGGATGTGAATAATTTCGGGATCTAACTCGGGTTACATTAAGCTTATGTGACAAAGTTGGGGCTGGACACTCAGCCCTCAAATTACTTCTGGTTTGTTTATCCATTGACATACGGATATGCTGTTCTATATAACCAGCCACATGCTCTATGTGTGTCCATTCCACTGACCGGGGATGTTTTAATTGCTCTGGTACAAACATTGAATTTCTTACAGCATCTACCGGATCAATAAGCGGTTTTTAGAATCAGTGGAATCAGGTGAGGAAACTGAATGTGAGGCCTCAGGAGAGGAGACCGGATCGTACTCCGGCTCAGAGGAATTCACCTCAGAATCTGACATTGCTTCCTCTCTAGAATGTTCTGAGGAGCTGCCGGTATCTTTGCGCCTCTAGCGCGCTTCCTCTTTCTTTGTCAGCCGGAGTTAACTGGCTCCTTTTTTCGTCACAGTGATGTGCTGTGGGAATTCATTACAAGTACGGGTAGACGTAGGTTTTATGAGGGATATTTTTTGGGAGTTCTCTTCTCCCTCATTGAAGTCTCAGGGACCTCATTATCCTGTCAGGAATCACTAGATAAAATCTATCTGAAGTTGGGGAAATTATAAATGAACGTCTGGCTGAGAGATTCTCTAGACATTTTAACCATATTATACTCCAAGTATGAGGAAAAAACGTGGGCATAAGAACGAGGGCACCTGGGGCAACAGGCAGGTTCGGGCCAGTCATAAACCACTTATATATTTAATTTAGTTATAATTACTTATTTCACTTAACTCATTTTAATGGGAAGTTTCCCGAGGCAACAAGCTGCGTTGTTCTGCGCATGCGCGAACCGCCGCAAGCGTTAACCTCAGAGCAGACCATTGTATGCTCTGAATTCGAGGAAAAGACCGACAGGGAGGTAAACTTATATTGGCCATAATCGCTAGCCATAAACAAAACGAAAACTCGCCGTTTAAAACCGTCGGAGTTCCGAACGCAGTGTCTGAGGTAACTCAGCGTCACCTCAGCAATGGCACGAAGCCGCACCTCCCCTAATGACGGAGGCGCACGGGAGGTGCGAAAACCCCACAGAAAGCCGCCGTAAAGACGGACTCGTCCCTCAGAGAAAACAAAACGCTGGAAAGCGAAAAAAATAAAGACAGTCCCCAAAATGAGACAATAAAAATAAAGGCAAAACCTAACCCCTGTACATATAAGCCCTAATGGGTTTACAATAAATAGCAATAAAACACAAGCTAACAGAGTGTGTGTATATAAATAATGTAAGGAAACAGAAATATATATATATGACAATAAATTACAGTGAAACTGCCAAACAATATTACTATAAAGCTTGCTGCTAATACTCATCTTATCTCGGCGAGCAGCAAAGAAAAGAGGAGGAGCCAACGGTTACCAGGACGATTTATGGAGTGGTCTATTGGACGATTGGGCAGCAGGGAACTGGACTGTACCATTACCTGCTATTGTTATATGTATTGTTAAACTGTATTTTTTCTCTCTAAATACTTTTGTTGTTGTATTTGAGAGATTGTTCTTTGCTGCTATCGGCTTAAGTAAAGAAAAGATAGCATAATACTCGCCTCCGTGTCTTGTGGGATAATTAGAGCATAGTGTCACTATATGGAGGGATGATTAGATGATTCTGGAAGTGAAATCCTGTTTTTAGGTTTTTCTGGTTTGAAACGTGGAATTTCCTGCATTTTTTCGCTTGGCGTGGAGGAGGGGAGAGGTTGCCGCATGGCAGCGGGTGTGCAACGGATGGCGTGGAGGAGGAGACGGTATACAGGGGAGCTTTATACCTTCACAAAGCACAGAATGTCCCTTCATTGCGAGTTTCAGGGGAAATCCACAGATTCCAGCAAATATTCCATCTCGCCGGGGATTGTGGGGCTTTTCTGGAGAAAGGGCGCGTTTCATGTCCACATTCTGTTAAACCGGCGTCATTAAATGAGCGGAGCTGCGCCCTGAGTAAACTGTCGTGGTGGCTCGATTGACCCTGGACGGCCTTTGCTGTTCGTCCTTCAGACGGAGCTCTGTGTAATAATACGGCCGGCTCTCACACAGAAAGGCACGTTTTAATTACGTCCGTCACATCAATGGGCGCAATATCACCCTCAGTGCACCTCATAGCATCAAGTGCACCTAATAGCATTTAGCGCACCTCATAGCGTCCAGCGCACCTCATGGCGTACAGCGCCCCTCATGGCGTCAAGCGCACCGCATGGCGTCCAGCGCACCTCATGGACCCAGCGCACCTCATGGTGTTCAGCGTACCTCATGCTGACCAGCGCACCTCATGACGTCCAGCGCACCGCATGGCGTCCAGCTCACCGCATGGCATCCAGCGTACCTCATGGCGACCAGCGCACCTCATGGCATCCAGTGCACCTCATGGCGTCCAGTGCAACTCATGGCGAACAGCACCCCTCCTGGCGTCCAGTGCACCTCATGGCGTCCAGCGCCCTTCATGGCGTCCAACGCACCTCATGGCATCCAGCGCACCTCATGGTGACCAGCGCCCCTCATGGTGACCAGCGCCCCTCATGGCGTCCAGCGCACCTCATGGCGACCAGCGCACCTCATGGTGTCCAGCGTACCTCATGGCAACCAGCGCACCTCATGGCGTCCAGCGCACCGCATGGCGACCAGCGCCCCTCATGGCGTCCAGCGCAACTCATGGCGAACAGCGCCCCTCCTGGTGTCCAGTGCACCTCATGGCGTCCAGCGCCCCTCATGGCGTCCAGCGCACCTCATGGCGTCCAGCGCAACTCATGGTGAACAGCGCCCCTCCTGGTGTCCAGTGCACCTCATGGCGTCCAGTACCCCTCATGGCATCCAGCGCACCTCATAGCAACCAGCACCCCTCATGGTGTCCAGCGAACCTCATGGCGACCAGCGCCCCTCATGGCGTCCAGGTCACCTCATGGCATCCAGCGCCCCTCATGGCATCCAGCGCCCCTCATGGCATCCAGCGCACCTCATGGCGACCAGCACCCCTCATGGTGACCAGCACCCCTCATGGCGACCAGCACCCCTCATGGTGACCAGCGCCCTTCATGGCGTCCAGCGCCCCTCATGGCATCCAGCGCACCTCATGGTGACCAGCACCCCTCATGGCGACCAGCGCCCCTCATGCCGACCAGCGCCCCTCATGGCGACCAGCGCCCTTCATGGCGTCCAGCGCACCTCATGGCGTCCAGCGCACCTCATGGTGACCAGCGCCCCTCATGGTGACCAGCGCCACTCATGGTGACCAGCGCACCTCATGGTGTCCAGCGTACCTCATGGCGACCAGCGCACCTCATGGCATCCAGCGCACCGCATGGCGACCAGCACCCCTCATGGCATCCAGCGCACCTCATGGCGAACAGCGCCCCTCCTGGCGTCCAGTGCACCTCATAGCATCAAGTGCACCTAATAGCATTTAGCGCACCTCATAGCGTCCAGCGCACCTCATGGCGTACAGCGCCCCTCATGGCGTCAAGCGCACCTCATGGTGTTCAACGTACCTCATGCTGACCAGCGCACCTCATGACGTCCAGCGCACCGCATGGCATCCAGCGCACCGCGTGGCATCCAGCGTACCTCATGGTGACCAGCACACCTTATGGCGAACAGCGCCCCTCCTGGCATCCAGTGCACCTCATGGCGTCCAACGCACCTCATGGCATCCAGCGCACCTCATGGTGACCAGCGCCCCTCATGGTGACCAGCGCCCCTCATGGCGTCCAGCGCACCTCATGGCGACCAGCGCACCTCATGGTGTCCAGCGTACCTCATGGCGACCAGCGCACCTCATGGCGTCCAGCGCACCGCATGGCGACCAGCGCCCCTCATGGCATCCAGCGCACCTCATGGCGTCCAGCGCAACTCATGGCGAACAGCGCCCCTCCTGGTGTCCAGTGCACCTCATGGCATCCAGTACCCCTCATGGCGTCCAGCGCACCTCATGGCAACCAGCACCCCTCATGGTGTCCAGCGAACCTCATGGCGACCAGCGCCCCTCATGGCGTCCAGGTCACCTCATGGCGACCAGCACCCCTCATGGTGACCAGCACCCCTCATGGCGACCAGCACCCCTCATGGTGACCAGCGCCCTTCATGGCGTCCAGCGCCCCTCATGGCATCCAGCGCACCTCATGGTGACCAGCACCCCTCATGGTGACCAGCACCCCTCATGGCGACCAGCGCCCCTCATGGCGACCAGCGCCCTTCATGGCGTCCAGCGCACCTCATGGCGTCCAGCGCACCTCATGGTGACCAGCGCCCCTCATGGTGACCAGCGCCACTCATGGTGACCAGCGCACCTCATGGTGTCCAGTGTACCTCATGTCGACCAGCGCACCTCATGGCATCCAGCGCACCTCATGGCGAACAGCGCCCCTCCTGGCGTCCAGTGCACCTCATAGCATCAAGTGCACCTAATAGCATTTAGCGCACCTCATAGCGTCCAGCGCACCTCATGGCGTACAGCGCCCCTCATGGTGTCAAGCGCACCGCATGGCATCCAGCGCACCTCATGGCAACCAGCGCACCTCATGGTGTTCAACGTACCTCATGCTGACCAGCGCACCTCATGACGTCCAGCGCACCGCATGGCATCCAGCGCACCGCGTGGCATCCAGCGTACCTCATGGCGACCAGCGCACCTTATGGCGTCCAGTGCACCTCATGGCGTCCAGTGCAACTCATGGCGAACAGCGCCCCTCCTGGCGTCCAGTGCACCTCATGGCGTCCAACGCACCTCATGGCATCCAGCGCACCTCATGGTGACCAGCGCCCCTCATGGTGACCAGCGCCCCTCATGGTGACCAGCGCCCCTCATGGTGTCCAGCGCACCTCATGGCGACCAGCGCACCTCATGGTGTCCAGCGTACCTCATGGCGACCAGCGCACCTCATGGCGTCCAGCGCACCGCATGGCGACCAGCGCCCCTCATGGCATCCAGCGCACCTCATGGCGTCCAGCGCAACTCATGGCGAACAGCGCCCCTCCTGGTGTCCAGTGCACCTCATGGAGTCCAGCGCCCCTCATGGCGTCCAGCGCACCTCATGGCGTCCAGCGCAACTCATGGCGAACAGCACCCCTCCTGGTGTCCAGTGCACCTCATGGCATCCAGTACCCCTCATGGCGTCCAGCGCACCTCATGGCAACCAGCACCCCTCATGGTGTCCAGCGAACCTCATGGCGACCAGCGCCCCTCATGGCGTCCAGGTCACCTCATGGCATCCAGCGCCCCTCATGGCATCCAGCGCCCCTCATGGCATCCAGCGCACCTCATGGCGACCAGCACCCCTCATGGTGACCAGCACCCCTCATGGCGACCAGCACCCCTCATGGTGACCAGCGCCCTTCATGGCATCCAGCGCCCCTCATGGCATCCAGCGCACCTCATGGCGACCAGCACCCCTCATGGCGACCAGCGCCCCTCATGGTGACCAGCGCCCTTTATGGCGTCCAGCGCACCTCATGGCATCCAGCGCACCTCATGGTGACCAGCGCCACTCATGGTGACCAACGCACCTCATGGTGTCCAGCGTACCTCATGGCGACCAGCGCACCTCATGGCATCCAGCGCACCGCATGGCGACCAGCGCCCCTCATGGCATCCAGCGCACCTCATGGCGAACAGCGCCCCTCCTGGCGTCCAGTGCACCTCATGGAGTCCAGCGCCCTTCATGGCGTCCAGCGCACCTCATGGCGTCCAGCGCACCTCATGGCGTCCAGCGCAACTCATGGCGAACAGCGCCCCTCCTGGTGTCCAGTGCACCTCATGGCGTCCAGTACCCCTCATGGCGTCCCGCGGACCTCATGGCAACCAGCACCCCTCATGGCGTCCAGCGAACCTCATGGCGACCAGCGCCCCTCATGGCGTCCAGGTCACCTCATGGCATCCAGCGCCCCTCATGGCATCCAGCGCACCTCATGGCGACCAGCACCCCTCATGGTGACCAGCACCCCTCATGGCGACCAGCGCACCTCATGGTGACCAGCGCCCCTCATGGTGACCAGCGCCCCTCATGGCGTCCAGCGCACCTCATGGTGACCAGCACCCCTCATGGTGTCCAGCATAACTCATAGCGTCCAGCTCTCCTGCGCAGATCCATGCCGCAGAATCTCCCAGTGAGACCTTTCAGGCAGTCACAGCCCACTTTATTTTCTGAGGGGTGAGACACTGGCAGTGATCCAGCAGTGGTCGCAAAGTCTGGCAGTAAGGTCGCTGTGCCTACGTCTCACAGTGGGGCCACTAAAACCAAACTCTTCTGGTAATCCTAGATTTCCATGCATTTAATGTATTAGGGGACTGTTGCTTTAATTTGGCAGCCGTTACTAAAGCAATACGTGGCAGTTACTTCCTGGTTAGAAGCCATTTGGTGGTCTGAGAGCAAGCAGAGTGTCAGCTCCACGTTTCTTGCACACAGGCTTTGGAATTATAAATATGTAAGTAGCGCATCAATGTTTTTAAATTAAAGCACATGTTTTCTGTAACTCACATACTGCTCCATATTAGGTTAATAGTGTTTGAGTGTCTTAGCGTTACGTTCCTAACCCTCTATTTCTGCTCGTGTTGTCACAGCCAGGTCGCATCACTCGTCACAGAATTCTGTAACTTTTACAGTTTTACGAAAAGATTAATGTAAATAAGAATCTATAACGTAAGGATAAAAGGAAAGACTCCATGCAATCCTGCATGACCCTGTTATTGTGTTCTTTATTCCTTGCCGTGTACCCTGTATAGAATTAGAAGGCCAGTGTAAGGACCTTGCCCCAGTGCAGGGTTTCCTCGTGCGTCTATTGTTATTCCAGTATCTGTGTTATACTCTGCGTCCTGTATCAATGCAGCCAGCAACAAACCTGCCAAAAAAGGCTTAACAACACCCAGTATAAAGGGCCCAGCATGGCTCCAGCCAGGTGCCCCTTGACAGATTGCAGGTGATTAAGGCCACTAGGCCAAAAACTTCATCATTTTATTGATGGGGCTGTTTTTTCCTAAATTAACCTTTTTTATACACTAACTTTCTCTGCTGGAGGTCCTGCCATTTTTTTCGTCTTGATGTGAGTTTGGGAACATCGGCGTCCATTGTTTGGTGGACTTCGCCGAGATTGAGAGCCTCTGCTCCCACCGAGGTAGGCTGCAGCATTTCCTTGATTGCAGGTGGTGTTTGTGGTTATTTTATTAGGCTGTTTGTGGCTTTTGGCGTTTGCAGGTGGCTGTGGATTTCAGTGACTGCAGGTGGCTGTGGATATAATAGGCTGTGGATTTCAGTGACTGCAGGTGGCTGTGGATATAATATTAGGCTGTGGATTTCAGTGATTGCAGGTGGCTGTGGCTTTCAGTGATTGCAGGTGGCTCTGGATATAATATCAGGGTGGCTGTGGATTTCAGTGATTGCAGGTGGCTCTGGATATAATATCAGGGTGGCTGTGGATTTCAGTGATTGCAGGTGGCTCTGGATATAATATCAGGGTAGCTGTGGATTTCAGTGATTGCAGGTGGCTCTGGATATAATATCAGGGTGGCTGTGGATTTCAGTGATTGCAGGTGGCTCTGGATATAATATCAGGGTGGATGTGGATTTCAGTGATTGCAGGTGGCTGGATATATTAGGCTGTGGATTTCAGTGATTGCAGGTGGCTGTGGATATAATATTAGGCTGTGGATTTCAGTGATTGCAGGGGGCTGTGGCTTTCAGTGATTGCAGGTGGCTCTGGATATAATATCCAGCTGGATGTGGATTTCAGTGATTGCAGGTGGCTGTGGCTTTCAGTGATTGCAGGTGGCTCTGGATATATGGAATCCCCTGCACCTTTTAAGGAAGGGGGACATGACTGATGGCCTGGGCCGGATGGGCAGAAAAGGAAATGTGGAGCTATTGGTCATATGTGTGCAACATTGTTTCACTACCTATATATGCATCTGTGGGGGGTGTGTTCTGTCTCTTTGTTCCCTGCCAGCGTCAACGGTGCATCAAGGAGATTCTGTGAGAGACAAGGAAACTTGGTGATTGAAATGGCTGTTATTTATTTTGTTTGTTTGCTGGGTCAGCTTAGAGAGTGTGTCACACATATCAGCAAATGAGCTGCTTTTTGTCCCACACATATCAGCAAATGAGCTGCTTTTTGTCCCACACATATCAGCAAATGAGCTGCTTTTTGTCCCACACATATCAGCAAATGAGCTGCTTTTTGTCCCACACATATCAGCAAATGAGCTGCTTTTTGTCCCACACATATCAGCAAATGAGCTGCTTTTTGTCCCACACATATCAGCAAATGAGCTGCTTTTTGTCCCACACATATCAGCAAATGAGCTGCTTTTTGTCCCACACATATCAGGAATGAGCTGCTTTTTGTTGATCAGTCCATTTGCTGTATCTAGGCCTGTAAACACAAGTTTTATCAGCTCCCTTTAGTTTGATTAATTTTCTGATATGTTCCCTGATTCTAAATCCAGGGAAGGAATGCTCTTTGTGTTGCTGTTTGCTGCCATGTCTCTCTGACCCCACTCCTGGTACCATGTGATGAATCCACTGAAGTATTGGCAGACAACAAGGAGCTTGACAAGAACAGACTTTACTCAGCAGCATCATCTTACAATGGCTGCCACTCCCCACCCCCGGATCACATGACTGTTAACTGTTTCCTAACATGCAGAATGAACTAGGCATAATTATGATATATTTAATATGAAGCATACACATCATTACAGGGAGCATTCTGCTTCTCGAGGTTTCATTTTGCAGGACTTGCTGTACGAGACTTTGGTGCCTTTTCTTTATATTTAAGGGGGTATGGGTCAAGGAGGTCCCAGGTTTAATCAGTCATGGGATGTGGATTTCAGTGATTGCGGGTGGCTGTGTATCTAATATTAGGCTGTGGATTTTAGTGATTGCAGGTGGCTATGGATTTCAGTGATTGCAGGTGGCTGTGGATATATTAGGCTGTGGATTTCAGTGATTGCAGTTGGCTGTGGATATATTAGACTGTGGATTTCAGTGATTGCAGGTGGCTGTGCCTATAATATTAGGCTGGATGTGGCTTTCAGTGATTGCAGGTGGATGTGGATATATTAGGCTGTATGTGGATTTCAGTGATTGCAGGTGGCTGTGGGTATAATATTACACTGGGTGTGGCTTTCAGTGATTGCAGGTGGTTGTGGATATATTAGGCTGGATGTGGATTTCAGTGATTTCAGTGATTGCAGGTGGCTGTGGATGTAATATTAGGCTCTGCTCCTCTACTCACACATGATTGAAGCTGCTTCTATGGCCCCACCATTCCCAAACCACTGACACCAATGATCCTGCCATCCAGTAATACTCCCCTGGTCTTCCTCAACCCCAATCCCTGGACCTCTCAAACTGAACTTCTTCTTTTTTTCCCTCCCAAGATCTCGATTATTGCAGCCATTTAACTTATTTATTTATTTATTTATTTATAAAGGATTTTACCAGGAAGGATACATTGAGATTTCTCTTGTTTTCAAGTATGTCCTGGACATACTTCAGGTGAATGATGCCACCATTACTTCTACCTCTCAGGCTCGCGGCTTTGAGGTCCTCCTAGACACTGATCTATTCTTTACTCCGTCCCTTTCTTAATCCGGACTCTGCTAAAATGCTCTTAATATCTCCCTGCTGGACTACTGTAACCTCCTTCTCCCTGGCTTTAAGAGATCCCAGATTATCCCTCTGCAGTCTGTTATGAAAGCCTGTGCCAGACTCATCTCACCTCACACCTCACCTCCCATACCGCACCTCCCCTCCCATCCCGCACCCTACATCTCCCTTATTAACAGGTACATCACGTCCCGATCACTGCACTCGGACAATGATCTGATGCTATCAGTTCCTCGTAACCGCACCCCCAACTCTTGCCTTCAGGACTTCTCCCGAGCGGCCCCCCTTTCTATGGAACTCCCTCCCCCACAACATCAGGCTCTCCCCTTCTCTCCAGTCCTTCAAGAAGTCTCTGAAAACACATTACTTAGAGAAGCCTATCAGCTCACTCCATGATCTCCCACTGTCATTTCCTGCTCCTCTTCCCATTCAGTCCTCCTACAATCCACTACTCCTCCTACCCTATTCACCCTGACCTAATGGGTCACCCCTCTCCTCTTAGATTGTAAGCTCTGGAGCAGGGTCCCCTCTCCTTAGATTGTAAGCTCTGGAGCAGGGTCCCCTCTCCTCTTAGATTGTAAGCTCTGGAGCAGGGTCCCCTCTCCTCTTAGATTGTAAGCTCTGGGGTAGGGTCCCCTCTACTCTTAGATTGTAAGCTCTGCAGAGGCGTAGCGAGATCATGTGGCACCCGGGGGCAAGTCTTTCATTAGTCCCCGCCCCCACCAAAAAATAATCACTAAAGCATACAAATTTTACAAATATTTAACCCCCCAAAATATAATAACTATTTTTTTCAATAAAAATTGGAAGGTGCAACATATAAGCAGGTTAACAGGAGAGCATCATTAACCTCTTATTGACGGGCAGGTTTTGCAAGACTAGCCGACTTGCCTCATTGGCTGCGTATGATGTGTATGAGCGTATCACAGAGCTCCACAGCAATAAAACTCAGTAATGTGCAGTGTGTATGAGCGTGTTACAGAGTTCCACAACTATAACACTCACACTCCTACACACTGGACATTACTGTGAGTTTTATTGCTGTGGAGCTCTGTGATACGCTCATACTGCACATTACTGTATCACAGAGCTCCACAGCAATAAAACTCACACACCGCATATGGATATATTGCCCCCAGCAGCTCACACGTGGATATATATTGCCCCCAGCAGCTCACACGTGGATATATATTGCCCCCAGCAGCTCACACGTGGATATATATTGCCCCCAGCAGCTCACACGTGGATATATATTGCCCCCAGCAGCTCACACGTGGATATATATTGCCCCAGCAGCTCACACGTGGATATATATTGCCCCCAGCAGCTCACACGTGGATATATATTGCCCCAGCAGCTCACACGTGGATATATATATTGCCCCAGCAGCTCACACGTGGATATATATTGCCCCCAGCAGCTCACACGTGGATATATATTGCCCCCAGCAGCTCACACGTGGATATATATTGCCCCCAGCAGCTCACACGTGGATATATATTGCCCCAGCAGCTCACACGTGGATATATATTGCCCAAGCAGCTCACACGTGGATATATATTGCCCCCAGCAGCTCACACGTGGATATATATTGCCCCCAGCAGCTCACACGTGGATATATATTGCCCCCAGCAGCTCACACGTGGATGTATATTGCCCCCAGCAGCTCACACACACGGATGTATATTGCCCCCAGCAGCTCACACACACGGATGTATATTGCCCCCAGCAGCTCACACACACGGATGTATATTGCCCCCAGCAGCTCACACACGCGGATGTATATTGCCCCCAGCAGCTCACACACGCGGATGTATATTGCCCCCAGCAGCTCACACACGCGGATGTATATTGCCCCCAGCAGCTCACACACGCGGATGTATATTGCCCCCAGCAGCTCACACACGCGGATGTATATTGCCCCCAGCAGCTCACACACGCGGATGTATATTGCCCCCAGCAGCTCACACACATGGATGTATATTGCCCCCAGCAGCTCACTTGCCTTGACTCGCATATGAATTTAAGTGACATCCAGTGGCGTAGCGTGGGCGGTTGCCCCGGGCGCAATTCTCTTAGGGGCGCAAAATTTTAAAAGACGTTTGAACCACTAATATTTTCCAGCAGGGATCACTGGTGTCTGAGAGGCCCTTGCACAGGTAGCCACTGGTGTCATGCCCCATGATTTAGGATTTATTTTATATTTTTTCTGTTGTGTTGAAATCTGCCTTGCTGCTTACATGCTATTGATTTCACAGCTATTTTGTCCCTACTGAGCTTCCTTAGCTTGCTGCATTCAGCTAGTTCCACCCCTTTTTGCTTAGTGTCTTGTTCTAGGTACTTCCTGGTTACATAGCAGCCATTCTGTTCTCACTGCTAGACCAATTAATGACTTTTTACCTGCAAAGCTGTACATTAACAAGATTGTCAGTCTGATCATTAAACTCTTCACCGGATTCATCTTTCTACGTGTCAGTTTTGCTGAGTTGAAGCTATCTGCCGAACTTCATCCTGTGAGTACTGGTCAAATACAGACTTCGCTAGTCTAAAGCATCCACACCTCACAGCTTTGCTTAGGGAAACACAATAGCCGGTTTTGCGGTGCCAGCGGTGACTTAGCACTCATCGTTCTGAAGGGAGGACCAGAACAGAAAATTCTGGTCCTGTCCTGACTCCTCCTTAACGCTGACATGAGTCATGTGAAGCAGCGCAGCATTATTCGATGGAACACCCTGTACCACGTTTGTCAGCCCCCCTTGAAGCCCTGTGCCAGCTCCCTGCTGCTGACAGCCCTGTAGCCGCTGAACAGAAGGGAGGGAGGCGCCTGCCCTTCAGCACATTTAAAATCCGGTCCCCACTAAGCCCCATGGACAGCTCCCCCCAGGCCACCAGCAACTCCACGCAGGTAGGCAACACTGTGTGACACCAGAGCAGCATGACCAACACACAGGGGGTACTGGGAGAGGGTGACCTGGAGCTTTGGAGAATGACTGACTGGGGGTACTGGGAGAAAGTGGGGGTACATAGAAAGAGTGACTGGGGCTACTGGGAGAGAAAGAGTGACTGGGGGTGTGATGGAACCGTTCTCTTCCGTCTGTCCTGGCTCTCCAGACACCCCTTCATTGCAGTCAGTCCGGCTACTGGGAGCGCTGTCCTCAGCGCCTCAAGCAGCTTGACCCGCCTGCTTCCTGTTTCTCTGCCCTGGAGCCGTTAGGAATTTCCAGAGGGCCGCTCTGTGCCTTCTGGGGGTGATAGTGGGTACCCTGAATGAGACACCAGACGAGCTGTATGTTCCCACAGGATTCTCTGACTTTAATGAACAAAAACGCCACCATTTATGCTGAAATCCAACAGTCATAATTTGCATAAATGACGCACCTCGTCCTACCAATATGCTAATTACATTATGTCAGGTATTTACAATAAACATTGTTTATATTCTTTAGTCTTTAGCTCACACAACATTTGCATAACCTATTGTTCTATCACAGATCCCTTGAATTAAACATGCAGCTAGATAATGGGAAAAGCCCTGGTGCATAAATTACACAGCAGTAAAGCTTGTTTACTGTATACACAAAAACACATTTACCTACAGGAATATAAGTATTTTTAAAACCAAAGCTATGCCATTTTACACTAAACTAATTTAAACTAAAACCAAACGATGCAAAATATATTTAAAACACACGCTATAAATTGAACATAAAGTCTCTTGGGGTTTGAAGCATGGAGCATTACGTCAGCTCCATGACATATGTTCCCCCCTTCCAGAACGGCAGGGCAAGCTTAGATCCCAAATGGATCGCTTGCCACTGACGAGACTTCTCACCTTGTCCCTTTTTTCTGCTCCATCCTCAAAGTTCCAGGGTGCTGGCACACAAGCACCACCAGTGGGGTCCGACGGTCACCACAGGGTATGCCTGGGTGTGGGTCCATAGTCTGTCGGGAGGAGGCGAGCACCTGGGTTTCTCCTTCTTGTCCTTGTGGGCTGACCTGCTGTCTGAGGGGTGCCTTATACTCTGGGGCCCAGCGTGTCACTGGTGTCCCCTCTTGGGGAAGTGTCTCGCTGTTGGAGAGGTACCGCCTGTACCTTCTCCCAGGGTATCAATAACCCGGGGGGAACGTGTGCCAACTGCACGTGCCCCTGGTGCTGTGGCCAGCCGTTGAGGGGAATAGGTGGGGGAAGAGGCCTCTGGCCTAACGGGTTGGGAGGATGGGCAGAGGTTGGAAATGCTCTGCCCCATAGCCAGCGCTTCTACTGTGGGGTGAATGCTGGGGAAGTGCCTCCTTGCGGGAGAATGGTGTCCTCCATTCTCAGGGGAGCCATTGGTCGGGAGGGTAGCACCCTCTGGAAAAACTTGCCTAGATCCTCTGGGCACAAGTTGGGTGGTGGGCAGATGCCAGCGGCACTCTGCCCTGTTGCCAGCTCTTCTGCTGGGGGGACGGGTGTAGTATATGGGAAACAGTCGTCCTCCAGTCGGGGTAGGGTCGTCGGCTGCGAGGCCGGCAGCCCCTGGGAGTCCTCACCTAAATATTTTGTGCAGACCGAAAAAGGTCTGCAGAGGCCAGCGGCGCTCTGCCCTGTTACCAACGCTTCTGCTGGAGGGGTTGATGCTGGGGACGTGTCTCCGGGCGTGAGAATGGTGTCCTCCATTCTTGGTGGGGTCATTAGTTGCTGGGCCGGCAGTCCGTGGAGATCCTTGCTCGGGTCGTCTTGGTGCAACTTGGAGTGGGCAGAGGCCAGCAGCGCTCTGCCCTGTTGCCAGTTCTTCAGCTGGGAGGATAGACACTGACGAAGTGTCTTCTGGCGGGAGGATGGCGTCCTCCATCTCCGGTGGGGTCATGGGCTGCGGGAAACCAGCCCGGGGGGATCCTCCCCTGGATCTGTTGTGACCATTAGGAAAGGTGGGCAGAGGGCATCGGCGCTCTGCCCCGTCGCCAGCGCTTCAGCTGGGGGGGTAGACATTGACACAGTGTCGTCTTGCGGGAGAATAGTGTCCTCCATCTCCGAGTATGGGCAGAGGTCAGCGGCACTCTGCCCTGTTGCCAGTGCTTCCTCCTCTGCTGTGGTCATGAGGGGGAACCAAGGGAGCACCTCGAGCTCCAATTCTTCAGTGATACTTTGCCCGCTTCTTCCGCCGGACAGTCCCAGGTAATGGGGCTCAGGTCAAGCTGTGGAACGTCGTCGAACAGCCTTTTGTAGGCCTTTTCGAGCTCCCATTCCTGCTCAACCAGGAACTCCAGTTCCTCTGTATCACGGTCATCGTCAAGGTCTTCCAGTTCCTCATACCGGAGGTCCAGGAGTTGTTCCCGCCGCCACTCTGCGTCGTCCCTGTGATGGAACCGTTCTCTTCCATCTGTCCTGACTCTCCAGACACCCCTTCGTTGCAGTCAGCCCGGCTACAGGGAGCGCTGTCCTCAGCGCCTCGAGCAGCTTGACCCGCCTGCTTCTGTTCCTCTGCCCTGGATCCGTTAGGAATTTCCAGAAGGCTGCTCGGTGCCTTTCTGATTTTGAGTATATAGTGTAGCGTAGTTTGTAATAAAGACACCAGGCGCGGCTGTATGCTTTAAAACAGGATTCTCTCTCTCTCTGAGCTTGAGAGTTCTCTGACTTTTAATGAGCAAAACGCCACCATTTATGCTGAAGTCCAACAGTCATAATTTGCATAAATGACGTACCTCGTCCTACCAATATACTAATTACATTGTCAGTTATTTACAATAATCATTCCTCTTTACATTCTTTAGCCTTTCAGCTCACACAACATTTGCATAACCTATTGTTCTAACACATCAGATTAAACACACACTATCAGAGATCCCTTGAATCAAACCTGCAGCCAGATAAGGGGAAAAGCCCTGGTGCATAAATTACAGAGCAGTAAAGCTTGTTTACTGGCTATATAGAAACACATTTACCTACAGGAATATAAGTATTTTTAAAACCAAAGCTACGCCATTTTACACTAAATTAAACTAAAACCAAACGATGTAAAATATATTTAAAAACACACGATACAATTGAACATAAAGTCTCTTGGGGTTTGAAGCGTGGAGCGCCACGTCAGTCCCATGACATATGTCCATACAATTTGAAACGCAAAACCGAGGGAAAAGTAAAAATGGTCTTTAAAACAGCCAAGTCAGTTTCTTGTGGCTCGCTGAGGAGCGCCAGTTGTCAGCTCCGTGACAGTCCCCAAAACCGGGGTCTTTGCCCATTCTTGTATACAGCAGCCCTGTGCCGCCGTAGTCAAAGCCTTCTGTTGGGCCGCTGTCTGCTGTGCTGGGCATTAGTTGGGCCGTAAACCACTGGAGGGCTCTGTAGCTGGTGTCCAGTATAATTTCGCTCTGGACCAGTTCGCCTAGCTCCGTCAGCCATTCCTCTTGGGACTGTTCTCCCAAAAAGGGCACCCGTAAGTACCACTGGTGCTCGTACCTCTCCGTATAAGTGGGAAGGGCTTCTTCAGGGCAGTCCTCCTGTTGGATGGCCTCGTTCCACATCTCCTGGCGGACAAAATCTTTCCACCAGTGCTTGTCCTGCCAGGCACCAGGTTCATCCGCCTGGGCCTGGGCCATCGCCCTCCTTACTCTTTGCTGGTCTCTTATGGACGGGCTTTCTATCCAACTGGCCTGTATCTCCGCCATCCGCAGTTCATGCTGGCGCTCCTTTTCTCGCTCCTCTTGTTGTTGGATGTCCCTATTGGCCTGTTGTATGGCGGCTTCTGACGGGGCGGCACCGTACATAGCTATCCTCTCTCGGACTTTCTTTTGGAACGGGTCTTCTGGGGCCGGGATCCCTGTGCCCCCGTTCCGTTGATCCATTGCGACCAGTTCTCCTACCAGGGTGTCTTTAGTTTTTGAGCCAACGGCCCCTCCTTGATTCTCTAATATGTCTCTCAGTCTGTCCCTCTTGTAGTTGGCATAGTTGGCCATTCTGCGTTTCTTCTGGGGTTGGAGAGCTTATCCTCACCGCTTGCCACCAGTGTGATGGAACCGTTCTCTTCCGTCTGTCCTGGCTCTCCAGACACTCCTTCGTTGCGGTCAGCCCGGCTACTGGGAGCGCTGTCCTCAGCGCCTCGAGCAGCTTGAACCACCTGCTTCTGATTCTCTGCCCTGGAGCCGTTAGGAATTTCCAGAGGGCCGCTCTGTGCCTTCTGGGGGTGATTGTGGGTACCCTGAATGAGACACCAGATGAGCTGTATGTTCCCACAGGATTCTCTGACTTTTAAAGAACAAAAACACCACCATTTATGCTGAAATCCAACAGTCATAATTTGCATAAATGATGCACCTCGTCCTACCAATATGCTAATTAAATGAACAGGAATACAACACAGCGCTTAAAAAGACCAAAGTCCAAATAAGACAGTGGGGTAGACACCCAATATGTCCACAGGCAGAAGTCGCTATCTTTAGGAGTAGATCTTCTCAAAAGTACAGATGCAGTATGAACTGTAAGGAGGAAACACAAAAAGGAGGGACCAAAATTGCGCAGTATGTCAGTACTCAGAATGAAAGTAATGCGTATTGGTGGTAAACTCACATTCTGTGGAGCCTACAACCGGCTCTTAGGAATAAGGCGGGCTGGGACTTTATTTCAGGTGCCCATAAGACCTCCAAATGACTTCTCCGGAAATCTCCAAGGATGGGAACACTTATTAATGGAGGATCGTTCTTCACGGGGGGGGGGGGGGGCGGTTTGTGTATATTCACATCAAGGTCTCCCTTTATTGCAGCAGAACTGATAGAAGACAAGTTTAACACAAAATTTCGCTCTATCCAGGATTCCTGTTATAAAATAGATTTCCAGAAGCTGCAGCGCCTCTTTATGTAGGAGAATGTCAATCTTTGCTCTTCTCCAGCATTCCTGATGCACTTAAGGCCTGGAAAAACCCTTAAAAAGTCCTTTTTTATATATAGTTCTGTCTGAATAGAAAGGTGTTACAGCTTCCTGCTCTATTGGTCAAATGGGACCAAAGTTCCCCCTGGTAACAAAGTGAGAGAACGGTGGTCCCAGGAATTCCTGCTGGACTTGACCCCTGCTCTTAGGGATGAGGGAGTAAATGAATGGAAGGCTCCTATTCCTCATGAAGAGGGGAAAACACTCCTAGCATTGCTATAGGGGGGTCACTATCAGACAGAGAGTTCTGCTGCAATAAAGGGAGACCTTGATGTGAATATACACAAACCGCCCCCCCCCCGTGAAGAACGATCCTCCATTAATAAGTGTTCCCATCCTTGGAGATTTCCGGAGAAGTCATTTGGAGGTCTTATGGGCACCTGAAATAAAGTCCCAGCCCGCCTTATTCCTAAGAGCCGGTTGTAGGCTCCACAGAATGTGAGTTTACCACCAATACGCATTACTTTCATTCTGAGTACTGACATACTGCGCAATTTTGGTCCCTCCTTTTTGTGTTTCCTCCTTACAGTTCATACTGCATCTGTACTTTTGAGAAGATCTACTCCTAAAGATAGCGACTTCTGCCTGTGGACATATTGGGTGTCTACCCCACTGTCTTATTTGGACTTTGGTCTTTGGTCTTTTTAAGCGCTGTGTTGTATTCCTGTTCATTCAATTGCCACTCGGGTATTTAGAGAAACCCCCATACACAGCATTCAGCGAGTGGGATAGACACTTTTCCGGTGGGCGCTTCACCTCTCCCCTTTTTTTCTGCATCAATATGCTAATTACATTATGTCAGTTATTTACAATAAACATTCTTTACATTCTTTAGCTCACACAACATTTGCATAATCTATTGTTCTAACACATCAGATTAAAGACAAACACTATCACAGATTTCTTGAATTAAACATGCAGCCAGATAAGGGAAAAAGCCCTGTTGCATAAATTACACAGCAGTAAAGCTTGTTTACTGGCTATACAAAAACATTTACCAACAGGAATACAAGTATATTTAAAAATAAAGTTACGCCATTTTACGCTAAACTAATTTAAACTAAAACCAAACAATGCAAAATATATTTAAAATCACATGATACAATTGAACATAAAGTCTCTTGGGGTTTGGAGCGTTACGTCAGCTCCATGACAGGGGGTACATGAGAGAGAGTGACTGGGGGTACTGGGAGGGAGGGAGAGAATGACTGGGGGTACTGGAAGGGAGGGAGAGAGTGACTGGGGGTACTGGGAGGGAGGGAGAGAGTGACTGGGGGTACTGGGAGGGAGAGAGTGACTGGGGGTACTGGGAGGGAGAGAGTGACTGGGGGTACTGGGAGGGAGAGAGTGACTGGGGGTACTGGGAGAGAGAGAGTGACTGGGGGTACTGGGAGAGAGTGGGGGTACTGGGAGGGAGAGAGTGACTGGGGGTACTGGGAGGGAGTGACTGGGGGTACTGGGAGAGAGTGACTGGGGGTACTGGGAGAGAGTGACTGGGGGTACTGGGAGAGAGTGACTATGCTAGGGTATACTGGGACAGGGTGACTGGTAGCACTATCAGTGGCATAGCATAGGGGGCATGTGTGTTTATTTTTTTTATTATATCAGTATTTTGTTAATATACAATACATGTGCTTGTGGGGTAACGGGGTCAATACTCTGCTGGTGGAAGGGAATCAGGGTGTTTTACCGTGTCCAGAGGTTGGGGGTGCACAATTCTTGCCTTGCCCCGGGTGCCGACAACCCACGCTACTCCACTGGTGACATCCCATTCCTAATCCATAGGGTTCAATATGACATCGCTCCACCCTTTGCAGCTATAACAGCTTCAACTCTTCTGGGAAGGCTGTCCACAAGGTTTAGGAGTGTGTTTATGGGAATTTTTGACCATTCTTCCAGAAGCGCATTTGTGAGGTCACACACTGATGTTGGACGAGAAGGCCTGGCTCTCAGTCTCTGCTCTATTGGGTTGAGGTCAGGACTCTGCGCAGGCCAGTCAATTTCATCCATACCAGACTCTGTCATCCATGTCTTTATGGACCTTGCTTTGTGCACTGGTGCACAGTCATGTTGGAAGAGGAAGGGGCCAGCTCCAAACTGTTCCCACAAAGTTGGGAGCATGGAATTGTCCAAAATGTCTTGGTATGCTGAAGCATTCAGAGTTCCTTTCACTGGAACTAAGGGGCCAAGCCCAGCTTTTGAAAAACGACCCCACACCATAATCCCCCCTCCACCAAACTTTACACTTGGCACAATGCAGTCAGACAAGTACCGTTCTCCTGGCAACCGCCAAACCCAGACTCGTCCATCAGATTGCCAGATGGATAAGCGCGATTCGTCACTCCAGAGAACGTGTCTCCACTGCTCTAGAGTCTAGTGGTGGCGTGCTTTACACCACTGCATCCGACGCTTTGCATTGCACTTGGTGATGTATGGCTTGGATGCAGCTGCTCGGCCATGGAAACCCATTCCATGAAGCTCTCTGCGCACTGTTCTTGAGCTAATCTGAAGGTCACATTAGGTTTGGAGGTCTGTAGCGATTGACTCTGCAGAAAGTTGGCGACCTCTTCGCACTATGCGCCTCAGCATCCGCTGACCCCGCTCCGTCAGTTTACGTGGCTATCACTTCGTGGCTGAGTTGCTGTCGTTCCCAAACACTTCCACGTTCTTATAATACAGCTGACAGGTGACTGTGGAATATTTAGGAGCGAGGAAATTTCACGACAGGATGCCACCTGTGCAACAAATCCAATCATAGCTCCACGCTGGAATTCACTGAGCTCCTGAGAGCGACACATTCTTTCACAAATGTTTGTAAAAACAGTCTGCATGTCTAGGTGCTTGATTTTATACACCTGTGGCCATGGAAGTGATTGGAACACCTGATTCTGATTATTTGGATGGGGGAGCGAATACTTTTGGCAATATACTGTATATTGCCCCCAGCAGCTCACACACATGGATATATGTTGCCCCCAGCAGCTCACACACATGGATATATGTTGCCCCTAGCTCTCACCTCGGTGCTCTGCTGGCCCCAGGCTTCACTGGTGTTCTCTCTTCTCCCCACGTGGCGAGCGGCCTCTGGCATGATGCAGCTTGGCCTCTCGCCGGGAACCACATGACCAGCCACGTTCTCGTGAGAACGTGCGCTGGTCAGGTGGTTCCTTTCACAGGTGAGCGGCCAAGCTGCATCATGCCAGGGGCCGCTCGCCTTGTGGGGAGAAGAGAGAAGAATGCCGCCGGTGGCAGATCCTCCCCTGTGCCGCTCGCCTGGGGTCCACCAGCCAGCCGCGATTGCGGCTGACTGCAACTCAAGCGAGCGGCAGGGCGCCCCCTGCCCCCCTCGCTGCGCCACTGAAGCTCTCGATCAGGGTCCTCCCTTTTATTCAGTATGTGTAATGTGTCTGTATATTTGTCATTCTGTCTCTCTCATATTGTACAGCGCTAAGGAGTTTGTTGGCGCTTTATAAATACTTGTGACTGTATACCCTAATGCTCCTCAGGACCCGCTAACAGACCAGGTTTGCAGGATATGCGAAGCACAGGGGATATGATTTTTCTGCTCAGTGATTGCATTTCCCCGAGGTGATCTGTAAAACCTGTCCTGTTAGAGGGTCCTGAGGACAGGTGCAGGAAACTTCTCTAGATTGTAAGCTCCTATGAGCAGGGCCCTCTACTCATCGTGTTTCCATCCTATTCGTTTCTCTCGTTCCCTTTGGTTATTGTAAAGCGCTGCGGAAACTGTTGGCGCGAAATAAATGATGACAATATTAATAATTCCGGATTGGTTCATCCTAAACCTGCAGCGAGGGGCAAAGGGGGCCCTTTAAATCCCCGAATCTCTGAATTATGCACTGAAAAAGGTGAGGGCTGAGAGTCTGGCCTTTCTAATGACCCCAGGCATGACCACGTTAAATGACATGTTAAAACACACACACGTAGGAGAAATACTTTAACATGTTTCTATTTATTGTGCATGTTTGCATAAAGTGGCCATAACATACAGAACCCTAATACATGCAGAACCCTAACCCTAGTACATGCAGAACCCTAGTACAGGCAGAACCCTAATACATGCAGAACCCTAGTACAGGCAGAACCCTAGTACATGCAGAACCCTAACCCTAGTACAGGCAGAACCCTAAACCCAAACCTTAGCTACACTACCTCCTGTACCCCTAAACGCTGGAGGGGGTATAATGGGGGCACAACATACCTGCATCACAAAACCTTCACACTGAAATCTGAAAATGTTGGACACTTTTCTGTAAGAAAATCTTGGTCTGTGCAGGCGTCGAATACAAACCTTTTACCCTGTGTCTTCACGTCCTGATCGGTGCAGCATGAGGAAGGGGTTAATCATTTGGTTGGTGTATATAGCAGAGCTGAGATCCATCCTGCCGTCTCTTCCCACGAGAGCCTGTGTATATAGCTGCTCTCCAAACATAGAGAAACAGCCTCTAGCCATGGTGCTGGCTGTGATGGATTCCTGGCTGGAACATGTGGAACATTAATTCTGCTGATTTATCACCAGATCAGTAAATCACTTTCCATTAATCTGTCCTTTCAGGCACGTTCCATATCTCTCTCTGCGTCTGTGCTGCCTCCCCAGATCTTTCCCTTCCCTCGGCCTGAAAACTTTCAAAGCCTTCCTCCAGCAACCCCCCCCCCAAAAAAACCCATCCTCCGGCAAACCCCCCCCAAAAAAAACCATCCTCTGCAAACCCCCCCCAAAACACGATCCTCCGGCAAACACCCCTCAAAAAAACAGTCCTCCAGTAAATCCCCCCCCAAAAAAACCCATCCTCTGGCAAATCCCCCCCCAAAATAAACATCCTCCGGCAAATTCCCCCCCCCAAAAAAAACATCCTCCGGCAAATCCCCCCCCAAAAAAACACATCCTCCGTCAAATCCCCCCAAAAACCATCCTCCGGCAACCCCCCAAAAAAAACATCCACCGGCAACCCCCCCCCAAAAAAACCATCCACCGGCAACCCCCCCCCAAAAAAAAAAAAAACATCCTCCGGCAAATACCCCCCAAAAAAACCCACCCACCGGCAATTCTCCCTCCCCAAAAAAAACCATCCTCCGGCAAACCCCCCCCCCCAAATAAAAACCATCTGGCAAATCCCCCCCTGAAAACCCATCCTCCAGCAAACACCCTGAAAACCAATTGCTATGTGTGTTGATTTGGGGTGCAGGGTGTTTGTGTAATCTGTTATGTAAGGGTAAAGTTATGGTCTAAAGGGTTATAATGCCCGGCCTGTTACCTCCCCTAGAATACCCGGCCCTTTACCTCCTGTAACAGATCTCTGTGCCCGGACAGGGTCACATCTGCCAAATGCTGCTTCCTCGCTGGACACCCAGTTTCTTCTCGTGACTCTCACACCTTTCTCTTGTACCTCAGCCGCAGCTCAAGGCCCGGTGCATGTAGAGAGCCTGGCTAGCACCCCCAGGAATAAGCCGAAGCTGTAGACCTGGAGCCTTTCCTTGGCACAGAGGGCAGAAGATTCCTGGTACCCCAAATCATGAGCCGTGACTTCAAGCTTGGTCAGAATAGAACTGTTTATTACACAACACAGACTCAAGCAGATAACTGCACAGATCAGATTAACTACACAGGACCTTCAAACAATGGAGAATGGGGAAAGAGAAAGCACGTAAACAAAAGGAATCTCTTACTGAGAGAATTTACACAATAGAGCAGGTACTAATACAGAGATCTACACTATACAGAGAGAAGGTACAAAGAAACACAAACACCCTGCATCTAGAATTGTTTATACAGGGTGACTTTAACAAAGGAAAGCACAGGGAAACAATATAAAACATCAGGCCCGAACCTCCCAAATACATTTCTAAGACCATGTACTTCAAGTCCAAAGTGAAGCACATCACACCTCCCCTATAATGTCCGTTCCGTTACCTCCCCTCCCCTATAATGCCTGGCCCGTTACCTCCCCTCCCCTATAATGCCCGTCCTGTTACCTCCCCTCCCCTATAATGCCCGGCCCGTTACCTCGCCTCCCTGTAGTGCCCATTACCCCGCCTCCCTGTAGTGCCCGTTACCTCGCCTGCCTCCCTGTAATGCCTGTTACCTCCCCTCCCTATAATGCCCGGCCTGCTACCTCCCCCCTTATAATGCCCGGCCGTTACCTCGCCTCCCTGTAGTGCCCGTTACCTCGCCTGCCTCCCTGTAATGCCTGTTACCTCCCCTCCCTATAATGCCCGGCCTGCTACCTCCCCTCCCTTATAATGCCCGGCCCGTTACCTCGCCTCCCTGTAATGCCCATTACCTCACCTCCCTGTAAAGCCCGTTACCTCGCCTCCCTGTAATGCCCGTTACCTCTCTCGCCTCCCTGTAATGGCCGTTACCTCTCTCGCCTCCCTGTAATGCCCGTTACCTCTCTCGTCTCCCTGTAATGCCCGTTACCTCTCTCGCCTCCCAGTAATGCCCGTTACCTCTCTCGCCTCCCTGTAATGCCCGTTACCTCTCTCGCCTCCCTGTAAAGCCCGTTACCTCTCTCGCCTCCCTGTAAAGCCCGTTACCTCTCTCGCCTCCCTGTAATGCCCGTTACCTCTCTCGCCTCCCTGTAATGCCCGTTACCTCTCTCGCCTCCCTGTAATGCCCGTTACCTCTCTCGCCTCCCTGTAATGCCCGTTACTCTCTCGCCTCCTGTAAAGCCCGTTACCTCTCTCGCCTCCCTGTAAAGCCCGTTACCTCTCTCGCCTCCCTGTAAAGCCCGTTACCTCTCTCGCCTCCCTGTAAAGCCCGTTACCTCTCTCGCCTCCCTGTAAAGCCCGTTACCTCGCCTCCCTGTAAAGCCCGTTACCAGTAGCGTAGCGTAGCGTAGCGTAGCGTAGCGTGGGTTGTCAGCGCCCGGGGCCAGCCAAGAATTGTGCGCCCCCCCAACCTGTGGACACCTTATCGATATTGCCCCAGCCAGCTCTCACCTGGATATTGCCCCAGCCAGCTCTCACCTGGATATTGCCCCAGCCAGCTCTCACCTGGATATTGCCCCAGCCAGCTCTCACCTGGATATTGCCCCAGCCAGCTCTCACCTGGATATTGCCCCAGCCAGCTCTCACCTGGATATTGCCCCAGCCAGCTCTCACCTGGATATTGCCCCAGCCAGCTCTCACCTGGATATTGCCCCAGCCAGCTCTCACCTGGATATTGCCCCAGCCAGCTCTCACCTGGATATTTGCCCCAGCTCACACCTGGATATTTGCCCCAGCTCACACCTGGATATTTGCCCCAGCTCACACCTGGATATTTGCCCCAGCTCACACCTGGATATTTGCCCCAGCTCACACCTGGATATTTGCCCCAGCTCACACCTGGATATTTGCCCCAGCTCACACCTGGATATTTGCCCCAGCTCACACCTGGATATTTGCCCCAGCTCACACCTGGATATTTGCCCCAGCTCACACCTGGATATTTGCCCCAGCCAGCTCTCACATGGATATTGCCCCAGCCAGCTCTCACATGGATATTGCCCCAGCCAGCTCTCACATGGATATTGCCCCAGCCAGCTCACACATGGATATTGCCCCAGCCAGCTCACACATGGATATTGCCCCAGCTCGTGGATATACTGCCCCCCCCAAGCTCTCATGGATATGCCCCAGCTCAGACCCCAGACCAGACATGGGGCGGCTGTTCGAATGCTCTGACAGCCGCCCCTGGAGCTCCGTCTCCAGCATACTTACCTACCTGAGCAGCGCAGGAAAGTTTCCTCGCTTCCGCTCTTTGAAGGACCCAAGCCGCGGTCACGTGGGACTCCCACGTGACCGTGGCTTGGGTCCTTCAAGAGCGGAAGCGAGGAAACTTTCCCTGCGCTGCTCAGGTAGGTAAGTATGCTGGAGACGGAGCTCCAGGGGCGGCTGTCCGAATGCCGATAGAGCATTCGAACAGCCGCCCAAGCCTGGGCCTCAACTTTTAAAGGCGCAAATTTCTTTTGAAATTATGCGCCCCTAAGAAGACTGCGCCCGGGGCCACGACACCCCATCACGCTACGCCACTGCCCGTTACCTCTCTCGTCTCCCTGTAATGCCCGTTACCTCTCTCGTCTCCCTGTAATGCCCGTTACCTCCTTTTTTAAAAAAAAAAACTTTATTTAAGGTGAGCGTAAGATACATATAGTAAATCACGCAGAGTCCTCTAGGTCCTGCATCACACATTATCAGCGAGGGAGCGCAGGGACAGGTAACGTATGGCTCGGGGTTACCGCTTTCAGCACCGAAACCACACTCAAGGTCGGAGAAAACCATCAGAGGGGTTAAAGAACAGCCTGTTCCTTTTTATAATGTAAGCCAGGAGAGGCAGGAAGAAAGCGGATGGAGGGGACGCGCGTCACACAAATCAGACGTTACCAGTAAAGCTTGTTGAGCCTGTGTGTACATGGCAGAATCGGCGCCGGAAGCAACGAAAAGCTGGGAGAAAGTTTTCCATTCTGGTTTTTATTTTCATTCTGTAACAGACCTTTTTATTGTTATTCATGGGACTTTCTATATTATCTCAGGCATTTTCATGCTCTAGTTGTTTTTGTTGTAAAAGTATTATAATAATAATAATATAATATTTATTTATTTATTTATTTTTACCCCTGTTCGGCAGCTGGTCAGCTTTTTTTTGGATGCGTTTGGCAGATGCATTCGGCGGTTTATCAGATGCGTTCAGCGGGTCGATTCGTCACACTTCGGGGACTCTGCAGTGAATGCTGAGTTCATCACAAGTTCTGTGAATTGAACTCCCCAAAGTGCAGTGCACCGAACAAGAGAGCAGTGACATTTCAATGTTCTCTAAATGGCCCCTTGTGTGTATTACTGGGTGGGTTATCTTGGCCTTTTCCAGCATCCCCCTTCAGGAATGTGTTAATATCTGTGCATGTTTGAGTGTTCTGTTGTTGATCTGTCTCGTCAGGCAAACACTGCCCATTATCTGCTGTTTTAGACTGTAATCCTGTTTACCAATTGACTGTCATTGTTCTATCCTGTCTAGAAATGTTGACGCAATGTTTATGTCTCACACACTGAGAAGCAAATTGAAGAACCTTACAACATCATGATAGGGGAGGGATTATGATGAGGGGCAATGTATCTTCTTCTCGATTTAAGGCTAATGTCAGTTGAACGCAGTCTAAGCGCACTCTGTGTGCATAACGGACAGACGTACTGACGGAAGATACTGTAGACCCCACACAGTTTTTTTTTTTTAGGTTTTTTTGACGGACGTAGAAAAAAAAGGGAATTATGGGAAACAAAATTAATATGATAATTTGAAAAGGATAAGAAAAGCCATTGTGTGCGTCAAGGTGCTGGACGTCGCAAACGTGCCGTGTCTGACATATCACTCCCACAGAACGCTACGCGGACGTGGCGCACTCCGCGTCTGTCTAGCGGTTTTACGTTCTTGCCTAACTTGCGTCCGTTTGCCACGTGCGTTGTGTGCGCAGTTCAGTGCGGACGCACTTAGTGTGTGGGTCTCTCATTGCTCATGATTTTACGCTACAACGGACGTTAAACTGTGCGGCAACACGAGATCACTGCGTTCGTCTGACATCAGCCTAAACCCCCTGAAATGTCTAGTTTTTCCACATGTATAAAAAAAAATACCAATTTTTGCTCTCTGGACACTTCTCCTCTCCCTCTTTGTCTGGTGTCATGGAACTGACATAGCGCTCCCCGCTTCAAACCCCAATACTTTAATTTTCCTGGCAAAAACCCCAACAGACACAGACATTTGCTTTGGGAAAGACTTTATGTTCATTTATATTGCGTGGTGTGGTTTTAAATGTATTGTAAATTGCTTAGCTTTAGTTTTAAATGTACTTTTATTACTGTATGTGAATGGGTGTCACATTTTCCCTGGTGTTGAAGGGCCTCCATGTCTGTTTTCCCCTGCGGTGTGTTTGGCTGTGCTGTCTGGGGTTCTGTTGTGATCTCCTGGTCTGGGGTCACATGGTCCAATCACACAGACCCACTCCCTATATACAGTTGGAAGAAAAAGTATGTGAACCCTTTCGGATTACGTGGAGTTTTGCATGAATTGGTCATAGATGAAGATCAGAGCACATTTTATGACCAATTCATGCAAAACTCCTCGTAATCCCAAAGGGTTCACATACTTTTTCTTGCCACTGTATATCCCAGCAGCACAGAGCCTCATTGACGATTTGTGGAGTTTCATGGTGGTTGTGTCCAGTTCCTGTTCCCAGTGTTGCTGCAAAGCATTCCTGTCCAAGTTTATTCTGGTTTTGACCTCGGCTGTATTTCCTGACAATCCTTATCTGCCTGCTCCTGGTTCTCTGTATGCTGATCTGTTGCCAACCTTTGCCTGTATGATCATTCTTATAGGTTTCATGTTTCATGTACCTTGTTTGTCCTAGTTTAGAATATACTCAGAGGCCACATACAAGGACCTCTTTAGTATAGTATTTCTGTATGTCTTGTTAACCCTCGCTCTTGTTCCCCTTGCCCTGTTATACTTTGAGGGTTTCTTGGATAGAATTTATTCCCAGCATAGGGATCCTTTTAGTTTTCTTGTTCCTTTTGTCTCAATCTGGTTTCTGCTTGCCCTGGAATCTGTATTGACCTGTCCTGTATCAAGTCAGCAGCTCACCTGCCTAAAGGGCTACACTCCTTGTTCCAAGCCACCACGATGGCCCAAGCGGGTGCCAATCGTTACAATGGGCACTTGGAGATGTATTTTAAAGATGCAATGTTCAATGCCCTCTTTTGTGTGGAATGTTTGAGTAATGTGTGATTATGCAAGATTCCTTTTCTCTTTTATCTGTTTAAGGAGTCATGAGTCTGGGACAGTGACTGCAAAAGTAATCTGATCTATTGGAACAATAGATTATGTAAATGATGTGTGATATGAAGGCTAAGGAATGTTTATTGTAAATGTCTAACTGACATAATGTAATTAGAGTTTTAGTATGTCAATGTTCGTCGGTTGGTTTATGCAAATGATCACTGTTGGACCTGAGCATAAATAGTGGCGTTTTTCAATAAAAGTCTCAGAATCCTGTTTGAACATACAGCTTGTCTGGTGTCTCATTCAGGGTACCCACTATCACCCCCAGAAGGCACAGAGCGGCTTTCGGGAAATTCAAAGATGCTCCAAGGCAGAGGATCAGACCAAGCAGGTCTGGAGCTACATATCAGGCTGCTCGAGGCACTGAGTTCCGAGCAACTCAGCGGCAGGGCTGATCTTGGTAAGGGGTTGTCTGGAGAGCCAGGACAGGCGGAAGAAGCGGGTTACGTCACATCTTGACACTCTGCTCTCCTTTTGCTTGCTCGTTGTCTAGACACTTTAGAGTAGAACACTGCTGCTCTCTCCCGCTCCTCGCTCTCACTGTGTGTCCCTCTCTCCTCGTTCTTATTGTGGGCCTCCCCCTTTCCCACTTCACTCTTTCCGTGTGCCTCTCGCCTCTTCGCTATTATTGTGTGTGCCTCTCGCCTCTTCGCTATTATTGTGTGTGCCTCTCCCTCTCATCGCTCGCCTCTCCCTCTCTTCGCTCTCTTGCTGTGTATGCCTCTCCTCACTCGCTTGCTGTATGTGCCTCTGCTCACTTGCTCTCCTCGCTTTCTCGCCTCTCTCTCCTCGCTTGCGCTGGGTGCCTCTCTCTCCTCGCTTGCGCTGGGTGCCTCTCTCTCCTCGCTTGCGCTGGGTGCCTCTCTCTCCTCGCTTGCGCTGGGTGCCTCTCTCTCCTCGCTTGCGCTGGGTGCCTCTCTCTCCTCGCTTGCGCTGGGTGCCTCTCTCTCCTCGCTTGCGCTGGGTGCCTCTCTCTCCTCGCTTGCGCTGGGTGCCTCTCTCTCCTCGCTTGCGCTGGGTGCCTCTCTCTCCTCGCTTGCGCTGGGTGCCTCTCTCTCCTCGCTTGCGCTGGGTGCCTCTCTCTCCTCGCTTGCGCTGGGTGCCTCTCTCCTCGCTTGCGCTGGGTGCCTCTCTCCTCGCTTGCGCTGGTGCCTCTCTCCTCGCTTGCGCTGGGTGCCTCTCTCCTCGCTTGCGCTGGGTGCCTCTCTCCTCGCTTGCGCTGGGTGCCTCTCTCCTCGCTTGCGCTGGGTGCCTCTCTCCTCGCTTGCGCTGGGTGCCTCTCTCCTCGCTTGCGCTGGGTGCCTCTCTCCTCGCTTGCGCTGGGTGTCTCTCTCCTCGCTTTCTCGCCTCTCTCTCCTTGCGCTGGGCGCCTCTCTCTCCTCGCTTGCGCTGGGCGCCTCTCTCTCCTCGCTTGCGCTGGGCGCCTCTCTCTCCTCGCTTGCGCTGGGCGCCTCTCTCTCCTCGCTTGCGCTGGGCGCCTCTCTCTCCTCGCTTGCGCTGGGCGCCTCTCTCTCCTCGCTTGCGCTGGGCGCCTCTCTCTCCTCGCTTTCTCGCCTCTCCTCACTCGCTGTATGTGCCTCTCCTCACTTGCGCCTGGCACCTCTCTCTCTCCTTTCTTTCCCTTTCTTTCTTTCCGCTGGATCCTGAATTTGTCGTATTACAGTATATCTCGCACATTCCAATCGCTTTGTGTCATTATTCTTCTGTATTTTTGTGTACTTTCTCGTCGTTGACGGCTTCTGTTGTGCAGCTTGTTGCTGATTGTTTTTCCCTTTCTCTCATACGGTTTGTGTGTAATTTAACTCTTCGCTGTGTTTCCTGGCTTTGGCGCGCCTTCCAATTCAGTCTAATGGCTTCCATATGTGCAGCTTCAGCACGCACGGCGGCCTTTCCCAGACTAAATCTGCACGTTCACCAAAATGCACAGAATCGTTGGCCGAATCGAATGGAAAGGGGGACCCTGTGGACCCTCCCCGCGCTCGACAACGCAGGCTTGGTGCCAGCCTGGATGGGAGCCGTGTGGGATTTTGTTGGCCCCAATCCTAGAAACATAGAAAAATGTGGGCAGATAAGAACCTTTCGGCCCATCTAGTCGCCCAATTACATGGATACTTT
Organism: Leptobrachium leishanense; assembly: GCA_009667805.1. Taxonomy (NCBI): domain Eukaryota; kingdom Metazoa; phylum Chordata; class Amphibia; order Anura; family Megophryidae; genus Leptobrachium; species Leptobrachium leishanense. The sequence goes on from CM019063.1 coordinate 539,169,997, forward strand.
ACCTGGATTTATCTTTTGTTTAGGATAGCCTTATGCCTATCCCATGCCTGCTTAAATTCAATTACTGTTTTGGCCTCTACCACTTCTACTGGAAGACTGTTCCATGTATCCACCACCCTCTCAGTAAAATAATGCTTTCTGATGTTACTTTTAAACCTTTGCCCCTCTAATCTAAGACTATGTCCTCTTGTTTTGCTACTTTGTTTCCTTTTAAATATACTCCCTTCCTCTACCTTGTGGATTCCCTTTACGTATTTAAATGTTTCTATCATATCTCCTCTGTCGTCTTTTTTCCAAGCTGTACATGTTAAGATCATTAAGCCTTTCCTGGTAACTTTTCTCCTTCAAGCCGTACACCATTTTAGTAGCCCTTCTCTGAACTCTCTCTAAGATGTCTATATCCTTCTGGAGATACAGGTCTCCAGTACTGCACACAGTACTCCAAGTGAGGTCTCACCAGTGCTCTGTACAGTGGCATGAGCACTTCCCTTTTCCTACTGCTAATACAGGCTCTCCCTACACAACCAAGCATTCTGCCATCATTTCCAAGCATTCTGCCAGCATTTCCTGCTGCTCTATTACATTGACTACTTACCCTTAGACCCTCTGAAATAATGACCCCTAAATCCCTTTCCTCAGATGTTGAGGTTAGGACTGTATCAAATATTCTATATTCAGCCCTTGGGTTTTTACGTCCCAGGTGCATTATCTTGCACTTATCCACATTAAAACTCAATTGTCACAGCTCCCACCATTTTTTTAGTTTACCTAAATCATTTGTCATTTGGCTGATCCCTCCAGGAACGTCAACCCTGTTGCAAATCTTTGTGTCATCAGCAAAAAGACATACTTTTCCATTAATACCTTCTGCAATATCACTAATAAAAATATTAAAGAGAATGGGTCCAAGTACTGACCCCTGAGGTACCCCACTGGTAACAAGACCTTGCGCCGAATAAACTCCATTTACCACAACCCTCTGTTGCCTGTCACTCAGCCACTGCCTAATCCATTCAACTATATTGGAATCCAAGCTCAAAGATTGCAATTTATTGATAAGCCTTCTATTATTATTATTATTATTATTATTATTATTATTATTATTCTTTATTTATAAAGCGCCAGCATATTCCGCAGCGCTGTACAATAAGCACAGTATAGACAGGGTTACAATACATTGAACAACATTTGACAAACAGTACAGGAGGAGATGAGGGCCCTATTCCCGTAGGAACTCACAATCTGGGAGGGTTGGGGTTGGAAACAGGAGGAGAGGACTGTAAGGTGAGAGTGATTGATGGTTGCGTCAGTGAGTTGGGGGGTCGGCTTCCCTAAATAGGAACGTTTTAAGGTAGCGTTTTGAAGGAAGAGAAGTTAGGGGAAAGTCTGACAGTACGAGGGAGAGCGTTCCAGAGAATGGGGGCTGCGCGTGAGAAATCCTGCAGTCTATCATGGGAAGAGGTGGTGCGGGGAGAAGCTAGTCGCAGGTCACTGTTTGACCTTAGGGAGCGGCTGGGGTGTATTTGGTGGTTAGTGAGGACAGGCTTCTATGCGGAACAGTATCAAAAGCCTTACTGAAATCTAAATAAGCAATGTCTACTGCACCACCCAGCATCTATTATTTTTGTTACCCAATCAAAAAAGTCAATAAGATTAGTTTGGCATGATCTCCCTGAGGTAAACCCATGTTGTTTCTTATCCTGTAATCTATGTGTTTTTAGATGTTCAACAATCCTTTCCATTAACATGGTTTCCATTAATTTCCCCACTACTGACGTAAGACTAACTGGCCTATAGTTCCCAGATTCCTCCCTACTACCCTTCTTGTAAATGGGCACAACATTTGCTAATTTCCAGTCTTCTGGGACGACTCCCGTTAACAGATTTATTTAACCAATCCTTGTTAACGGTTTTGCTATTACATCACTGAGCTCTTTTAATAATTTAGGGTGGATCCCATCAGGCCCCATTGACTTATTTGTCTTTACTTTAGACAGCTGCTGTAGAACCTCCTCCTCTGTAAACTGATATGTAATTGTCTCGTTAGTGTTTCCTCCTAACTGAGGTCCCTTTCCTTCCTTTTCTTCTGCAAAGACTGAACAAAAATATTCATTGAGGCAGTCAGCGAGACTTTTATCCTCTTCTACATACCTTCCTTCCTTTGTTTTTAATCTAACTAATCCTTGTTTTACTTTTCTTTTCTCGTTTATGTATCTAAAAAAATGTCGCCCTTTTTTACTGACTGAGCTATTTTCTCTTCTGCGTGTGCTTTGGAAGCTCTTATAAATTGCTTTGCCGCTTTCTGCCTAATCTTATAGGTTTGCCTGAGTTTTTTTATAATTATTGAATGCTGTCTTTTTGTTCTTCACTATTTTGGCCACTTCTGCAGAGTACCACAGTGGTTTCTTCCCTTTTTTTTTATATCAAGCCGAATGCATTTGCCTGTGGCCTTCAATAATGCCTCCTTTTAAATAATTCCATTTCTCCTGGACTCCCTTTAAACTCCTCCAGTCTGATAATGACTCCTTCACCCAAAATCTCATTTTAGAAAAATCAGTTTTTTTAAAGTCTAAAACTTTGGTGTGGCTCCATCCCTGTTCTTATATTAAACCACACTGACTGGTGATCACTAGATCCCAAATTTTCACCTACAACAACGTCCGATACCAAACCTCCATTTGTGAGTATTAAATCCAATATGGCCTCTTTACGGGTCGGCTCCTCAACTACTTGTGTTAGAGATAATCCCAGTAGGGAGTTTAGAATATTTGTACTCCTGGTGCACCCAGCTGTTTTGGTTTTCCAGTTCACATCAGGAAGATTAAAGTCCCCCATGATAATAACTTCCACCTTCATTGCCATTTTGGCTATTTCCTCAACCATCAGATTATCTAGCTCTTCTACTTGTCCAGGGGGTCTATAGATCACACCTACATGAGCTACTGTATGATTGCCAAATGTTAGCGTAACCCAAACTGACTCTATGTTCACCTAGCTCACTTTTATTTGGTTCGTTTTTATGTTTTTCACATACAGGGCCACTCCTCCTCCTTTCCTACCTTCTCTGTCTTTTCTATATAAAGAGTACCCCGGTATTGTTATGTCCCAGTTATTCTTCTCACTGAACCATGTCTCAGTAACCGCCACTAAATCTACTTTTTCAGCTGCCATCATTGCCTCCAGTTCATTGATTTTATTGACTAAACTGCGAGCATTTATAGACACGACTCTGAGCTTGTCATTTTTTACCCCGCATGTTGCTTGCACCCTCCAATTTAGTTTTGGGGGACAATCAGGCAGATTGTTTTTTACCCTTTTGTCCCCCCTCCTAGTTTAAATATTCCTTTGTGAAACCTTTGAACTTCTCACTGACAACATACAGTCAGGTCCAGAAATATTGGGACATCAACACAATTCTAACATCTTTGGCTCTATACACCACCACAATGGAGTTGGAATGAAACAAACACAATGTGCTTTAACTGCAGACTGTCAGCTTTAATTTGAGGGTATGTACATCCAACTCAGGTGAACGATGTAGGACTTACAGCAGTTTGCAGATGTGTCTCCCACTTGTTAAGGGACCAAAGGTAATGGGACAGAATAATCATAAATCAAACTTTCCCTTCTTAATACTTGGTTGCAAATCCTTTGCAGTCAATCAGAGCCTGGAGTCTGGAATGCATAGACATCACCAGACGCTGGGTTTCATCCCTGGTGATGCTCTGCCAGGCCTCTACTGCAACTGTCTTCAGTTCCTGCTTGTTCTTGGGGCATTTTCCCTTCAGTTTTGTCTTCAGCAAGTGAAATGCATGCTCAATGGGATTCAGGTCAGGTGATTGACTTGGCCATTGCATAACATTCCACTTCTGTCCCTTCAAAAACTCTTTGCTTGCTTTTGCAGTATGTTTTGGGTCATTGTCCATCTGCACTGTGAAGCGCCGTCCAATAAGTTCTGCAGTATTTGGCTGAATGTGAGCAGATAATATTGCCCGAAACACTTCAGAATTCATCCTGCTGCTTTTATCAGAAGTCACATCATCAATAAATACAAGAGAACCAGTTCCATTGGCAGCCATACATGCCCACGCATGACACTACCACCACCATTGCTTCACTGATGAGGTGGTATGCTTTGGATCATGAGCAGTTCCTTTCCTTCTCCATACTTTTCTCTTTCCATCACTCTGGTACAAGTTGATCTTGGTCTCATCTGTCCATAGGATCTTGTTCCAGAACTGTGAAGGCTTTGTTAGGTGTTGTTTGGCAAACTCTAATCTGGCCTTCCTGTTTTTGAGGCTCACCAATGGTTTACATCTTGTGGTGAACCCTCTGTATTTACTCTGGTGAAGTCTTCTCTTGATTGTTGACTTTGACACACATACACCTACCTCCTGGAGAGTGTTCTTGATCTGGCCAACTGTTGTGAAGGGTGTTTTCTTCACCAGGGAAATAATTCTTAATTCACCCACCACAGTTGTTTTCCGTGGTCTTTTGGTGTTGCTGAGCTCACCGGTGCGTTCCTTCTTTTTGAGAATGTTGCAAACAGTTGTTTTGGCCACGCCTAATGTTCTTGCTATCTCTCTGATGGGTTTGTTTTGTTTCTTCAGCCTAATGATGGCTTGCTTTACTGATAGTGAAGGCTCTTTGGATCTCATCTTGAGAGTTGACAGCAACAGATTCCAAATGCAAATAGCACACTTGAAATGAACTCTGGGTCTTTTATCTGCACATTGTAATTGGGGTAATGAGGGAATATCACACACCTGGCCATGGAACAGCTGAGAAGCCAATTGTCCCATTACTTTTGGTCCCTTAACAAGTGGGAGGCACATCTGCAAACTGCTGTAAGTCCTACACCATTCACCTGAGTTGGATGTATATACCCTCAAATTAAAGCTGACAGTCTGCAGCTAAAGCACATTATGTTTGTTTCATTCCAACTCCATTGTGGTGGTGTATAGAGCCAAAGATGTTAGACGTGTGTCGATGTCCCAATATTTCTGGACCTGACTGTATGTTCCCCTATGAGTAAGATGCAAACCATCTTTTTTATACCGGTCCTTTCTGGTCCAATTAGAGCTACCATGGGACACAAAGCCAAATCCTTGCTCCCGACACCATTCCCGAAGCCACAAATTGAATTCCCTATTGCGCATCTGCCTGTTATGCACAGACAAAACTTCAGAGAATGACACAGTGGACGCAATCTGCTGTATTTCACCTCCAAGAACACAAAAATCTTCCTTAATCTCAGAAACCTCATTGCTAGCCAAGTCATTTGTCCCTTGTTGGACTAGAACGTCCACTTCCCCTTGCTGCTTTGCTTGTTTGACAATATTGAGAATACGTCTCTTGTCTCTACGAGCAGTAGCCCCAGGATGACATCTCCCCAAACCACTACTCTCCAGCTCAACACCTCTTATGATAGAATCACCCAGCAACAATTGCCTTCTATCAAGTCCCACCTTTTCCTTTTTGTCCTTGGTTGCAGTCCTGCATACCTTAGGCATAGGGGATGGTGGTTCCTCAACTATGGTGTCTGAGCCTACATCCGTCTCACCACTACAATCTGAAAGTGCCTCAAAAGAATTAAGAAGAGCCACAGATTGTGGGACATGCCTTCTATCCACAACATCCACATCCTCTTTCTGAATCATGACCCTCGGGGGGGCCTTGCTCTCTTTGACCTTTTACCAAACACAAGGGTCTGACCTCATTCAGATCATCCACTAATTCAGGAAACCTATGGCCATATCTCCTGTCTGGTTCTGTATCTCAGAGGGTTTGTCACCAAAGAGCCGGGCGGCGCTGCGCTGTGTCCTATCCAGAGCCGGGCAGCGCTGCGCTGTGTCCTATCCAGAGCCGGGCGGCGCTGCGCTGTGTCCTATCCAGAGCTGGGCGGCGCTGCGCTGTGTCCTATCCAGAGCCGGGCGGCGCTGCGCTGTGTCCTATCCAGAGCCGGGTGGCGCTGCGCTGTGTCCTATCCAGAGCCGGGTAGCGCTGCGCTGTGTCATATCCAGAGCCGGGTGGCGCTGCGCTGTGTCCTATCCAGAGCCAGGTGGCGCTGCGCTGTGTCCTATCCAGAGCCGGGTGGCGCTGCGCTGTGTCCTATCCAGAGCCGGGTGGCGCTGCGCTGTGTCCTATCCAGAGCCGGGTGGCGCTGCGCTGTGTCCTATCCAGAGCCGGGTGGCGCTGCGCTGTGTCCTATCCAGAGCCGGGCGGCGCTGTGCTGTGTCCTATCCAGAGCCGGGCGGCGCCGTGCTGCGCTGTGTTCTATCCAGAGCCGGGCGGTGCCACGCTGCGTCCTATCCAGAGCCGGGCGGTGCCGCGCTGCGTCCTATCCAGAGCTGGGCAGCCTATTGTAACCAGCTTTATATCTGAATAGTGACAATTTTTCCTGGATGGTGTCATGGCCCTCGCTGCCGGTGCCATGAAAAGTCAAAGAGCAGTAAATGGCCACCATAGCCTGGTAATACTCAATGCAATATTAGTAGGTCTCAAAGCAGCATGGGGGGGGGGAAATTATAAAGCAGTTAAACACGTCCGACACGCGTTTCGCCTTGTCTGCTCATCAGGGACGTAAAACATAATGAGTGTCTCTTTTTAAGCATTACGTTGCTTGTGTTCAAGCAGTCACATGGGGGAGCTTTGTCTGAAAAAAGAAGCCTTACGATTGGATAGAACCTGTCAGGTGGTCAACTTGACTCACTCATGGCCTCGGCGGGAGGAGTCAGTGTGTAAATAATATTGACCTGTATAGCTGTATGCAGCAGATCATGGGGCTTGAAAAACCTCATTATATTGTACGTCGCATCTTGGGCATCTTAATGCCGGCCTGCTGTCACATTATATGGCTACCATTGTGGAAGTAGAGACTACCAAGGTGCGTCATTGCTATGGAAACCCAAGTCAAATGTACAGTCAAGATTAGGGATGAGCTGTTCGGTTCAGAGTTCGATTCGAACATCGCCTGTTAGTTAGCATGTTCGCGAACTACGAACATTTCCGCGTGTTCGCCCACAATGCACCACAATGGACCACAATGCACTTTTCCACTGGCCTGAAGCTTGTAATTGGCTACAGCCTTGCACTTGACCACAGGTCAGGTGCAAGACAGGTTCTAGACTATGCCAATCACGGCTCAGAGTCCTGATTGGGCAAATACTGGGGAGGGTCTCATTTCTACAAAATATCTGGGAATTGTTGTAATCTTTGTGTTCTCACTGCCACCCATCAGGGGGTCTCACTGATTTATAGGAGGTTTCTGGGAATTGTAATCTATCAGGGTGTCTCACTGAGTTATACCAGAGTTCTGGAAATCTTTAATCTTTATACCAGAGTAGAATCAGAGTGCTGTATATCTTTAATCTATATAATCACTCACCATGTCAGAAAGACCAAAAAGGACAGGCAGACGCTCCCAGACACAGATAAGAGGGCAAGCAGCCTCTGTCGGGAGGCTGTGCCTCTGGTCGTCGTGGATGTGGTGCATCCTCTGCAGGGGCACACTTGTCCTTTCTAACTGGTGCTGGCCGTCTTAAGCAGCAGCAACATACAGAGGATTTGGTGAATTGGCTAACCAGTCCATCCTCATCCTCCCAGTCCTCTGCCAGCCAGGCTTGTAGTGCTTTACAGTCCACCTCAGCTGACAAAACATCTAATGCAGCCTCCATGTTCACAGCTGCTCCTGCCGTAGCCTCGCTACCACACACAGAGGAGTCAGCTGAATTGTTTGACTACAATGACAGTGACATGCTGCTTGAGGATGCGCAGCAAGTACAGTGCTCTGATTCAATCTCTGAGGTTGAGCAAGGGAGTATAATCAACCTAGAGGAAGGGGGTGCCAGTGACACACAAATAACTGGCACTCATGTTGCCCCAGCAGCTGCAGCATACTGCCAAGTTGGCTCCAGTGACGAGATAGAGGGTGATGACAATGATGAGGTCACTGACTCCACCTGGGTGCCTGATCGAACAGAGGAGTCAAGTGAGGAGGAGGAGGCACAACAAACACGAGGCACAATGTTCTCTATGACCAACCGTAGCACTAGCCAGTCCAAGGCATCAGATGTCAGCTGCTCAGGTGCAGAGCGCTGTTGTCTCACAACACACATCCAGGAACTCTGCTGTCTGGGAGTTCTTTAAGAAAGTTGCAGCAGACCCCACCGTTGCTATTTGTAATCTATGTCAGATGAGGCTCAAGCGTGGGAAAGACACCGGACGCTTGGGTACCACATGCTTGAGGCGACATATGACCACCTGCCACGCATCCCGTTGGCGCAAAACTTTGCATAGGTCCTCCTCACCTGTCTCTAGCCCCACTATGTATATGAGTTTGTGGTCTCCTGCTCTATCTCAATGATGCTCCTATGTATACTAAGTGATTTACATAGAATCTATGAGTGGTCTATATGACGGAATGGGATGTTGTTCCGCCTGCGGGTGTGCTCAATCTGCGTGACCCCTTCGCTTACCGCTGGCCCGACTACCGAGTGACGCGCACTCGGCGTCTCGTGCGGCCTGGCGTGACCCTGGGAAAGGGTTAGCGGGGGTGGAGGGGACCCCTGCCTAGAACCAGCCCGACCACTGAGCCATACAGCACTCAGCGTCCCGAGCAGCTGGTTCACTGACCTGCGGGTGTGGACGTCTGTGGAGATCGGATCTGCCGCGGAGGAATATCGGATGTGGAAACGTTTCGGATCTTGCGGAAAGAAAAGGAGGCTTTCCGATCGCGGTGCGGGTAACTTTTCGGATCTCGGCTGGGCGACTCTTTCGAATCGGATCGAGGCTGGATGAACTCGATCTGCCGGGATGGGCGAGAGATTCGGATCGCACCGCATCCCTCGCAATACCGAAGCGCGGTACAGGCCGCGCCTTCGGTTCGGATCTCCGTCTCTCTGAGAACCGAATCTTCAATGCGCTGCGCCTCTGCCCTGCTACCGATGCAGGCACAGAGCGCTCGCTTCGGTTTCGTACCTGAATGGACACCGTACTCCGAGATCGCGGGGGACTCAGATACGAAAATACGGTGGAAATAAAGACAACACCTAGTCAAAGCCTGAATGCACTGCAGAATCTGGCCTTTATTGTTTACAGTACAGGCTTTTATTACTTCTTCTCATAATTAGAATACAATGGGACTCCTTGCCCGCCCTCCCAGGACCCATTGGCCCTTAGCCTTCAGGGAAGTCGCCAAAATTGACCGGATGGTCCGAATCGGCCATTTTACGATTCCGAACCGGATGGTTCGAATCGGCCATTTTCCGATCGAAATTCCAACTGCGGCCACAAGGATCGGAAATGGCGGCGAGCAAGGCAACAAAGGGGAAATACTTTACACGGGACAAATAACCAACGGGGAACACTTTATTTACACCACACAATGTAACCCGTCTAAATAAAAATACTGGTAAAACGGGGTGCGTGCCACAACACCAAGTGTCCATGTCACCACTGTCACTGCGCGCCGCCCCTGGCTGAGGGTGCTGGGCATCCCGTGACAGTCTATATGCCAGATCAACATTTCCTTCTGTGATACTGGTTTGCAGATATTAGTGGGCGGCTACTGCTTGCACCTCATTGCTATCTTCCCAATTGGTGTCGCAAAATTGTATCAATTCTCACACTGATCACTTCTAAATCCATATAATAATTGATGCAGGTTTTCTATCAGGATTTTTCATATTTAACATATGTCTTATGACTGTGGACGTGTAGAATTGGTCTCTGGATGTGCCATATCAATACTGGTTTCATGATATCAGCAGACGGCTACTGCTTGTACCTCATTGTTACCTTTACAATTGGTGCCGCAAAATTGTAGACCAAGTCTCACAATTACCACATTGAGCATCTGTATCCAGTGAATTTGATGCCTTTTCCAGGATTAATCCACACCTAACAAATGTTTCATGAAGGTAGACATCCACATTGCGACGATATGCCCTCCGGAGGTGGGAGGCTCACTCAGTGTTAGGGGTCTAGAGGATTACTATCCTCTCTCTGTATAGTGTACATTCACTCTATTACTATCCTCTCTCTGTATAGTGTACATGCCCTCTGTATTACTATCCTCTCTCTGTATAGTGTACATTCCCTCTGTATTACTATCCTCTCTCTGTATAGTGTACATTCCCTCTGTATTACTATCCTCTCTGTATAGTGTACATTCCCTCTGTATTACTATCCTCTCTCTGTATAGCGTACATTCCCTCTGTATTACTATCCTCTCTGTATAGTGTACATTCCCTCTGTATTACTATCCTCTCTCTGTATAGTGTACATTCCCTCTGTATTACTATCCTCTCTCTGTATAGTGTACATTCCCTCTGTATTACTGTTTCAGCTCGTTTTTCATGATATCGGACATTTTCATGTATTCGGATCATCTCTTCTATTCGTTTCAAAGTGTCTGACTTAAAACCATCCGAAATACAATTAGTTTAATGTGGATAAGTGCAAGATAATGCACCTGGAGCGTAAAAACCCAAGGGCTGAATATAAAATATTTGATACATCTGAGGAAAGGGATTTAGGGGTTATTATTTCAGAGGGTCTAAGGGTAAGTAGTCAATGTAATAGAGCAGCAGGAAATGCTGGCAGAATGCTTGGAAATGCTGTCAGAATGCTTGGAAATGCTGGCAGAATGCTTGATTGTGTAGGGAGAGCCTGTATTAGCAGTAGGAAAAGGGAAGTGCTCATGCCACTGTACAGAGCACTGGTGAGACCTCACTTGGAGTACTGTGTGCAGTACTGGAGACCGTATCTCCAGAAGGATATAGACCTCTTAGAGAGAGTTCAGAGAAGGGCTACTAAAATGGTGTACGGCTTGAAGGAGAAAAGTTACCAGGAAAGGCTTAATGATCTTAACATGTACAGCTTGGAAAAAAGACGAGACAGAGGAGATATGATAGAAACATTTAAATACGTAAAGGGAATCCACAAGGTAGAGGAAGGGAGTATATTTAAAAGGAAACAAAGTAGCAAAACAAGAGGACATAGTCTTAGATTAGAGGGGCAAAGGTTTAAAAGTAACATCAGGAAGCATTATTTTACTGAGAGGGTGGTGGATACATGGAACAGTCTTCCAGTAGAAGTGGTAGAGGCCAAAACAGTAATTGAATTTAAGCAGGCATGGGATAGGCATAAGGCTATCCTAAAGAAAAGATAAATCCAGGTAAAGTATCCATGTAATTGGGCGACTAGACGGGCCGAAAGGTTCTTATCTGCCGACATTTTTCTATGGTGCTGATCTTTAAAAGTCAGTATGTTTTAGGTGTTTAACGGACAGCAGACTTACTCTGGATACCCAGAGGAAGTCTTCCGTCCGTTAAAAACTCTGTATGTTTAGGTGTTTAAAGATCAGCACGCTGGATAGCACCATCCTGTTGCTGTTCAGGGTGCCGATCTTTAAAACTCAGAATGCTTAAGTTTTTAACGGATGGACTTACATCGGGACTTTGGATTCATTTCGACTATCCGAAGTTAAAAAAAAAGGAAATAGATTTAGACTATCAAGTCCTGATGTTTTACATCGGGACCTCGGATAGAGTAAGTTCTGGAGTTAGGGGGCTCCAATGAACCCCCTATCTCCCGATACATGGCAGCTAGGGGTTAATGTTTGGTATCATTGGATCGGCCAGAGCATGGCCTTTCCAATCATACCAAACATGACCATGTTAAAAGTTAAGAAAAAAAATAAAAAAATTAATAAATGTTAAAAAAATATATATATTTATTTTTTTGTTTTTGCGAATGCAGCAATATTGTTCCCATTTCAATTATAAGAAAAAGAAAAACCTGGATCACAAGGAACCAGCGGATACTGGGTGTTGCAGTCTAAAATTAAATACTGTATTGTACAGAAGACAAAATCCCACATGAAAAGATACTACATAAAATCAATGAGTCAACAGGTGAATCCTGACAAGGGCTACGCAATTGCTCAAGCAAAAAGATACCATACTGTGCTTCAGCTGTTTTGTTTAGGGGACAGGAGCCACACCGGGCCAGAAATTCTGTCAGCTCTGCAGGGCCAGGTGCAGAGGTGGTTAACACCACGCCAGCTTCAGCTGGGAATGGTCGTCTGTGATGATGGCAGCAACCTTCTCTCCGCCCTACGCCTGGATAAGTTGACGCATGTACCATACCTAGCACACGTCCTAAATCTGGTGGTACAGTGTTTCCTAACCAAGTACCCAGGGCTGGCAGAGCTTCTGAGCCAGGCCATAAAAGTCTGCAGCCACTTCAGACGGTCAGTCCCAGCAAGTGTTCGCCTGGCAGAAATTGAAAGAGAATTCCACCTTCCCACAAACCGTCTGATCTGTGACATGCCCACCAGGTGGAACTCGACATTAGCAATGCTGCAGCGTCTGCACAAGCAGCAGAGGGCCATCAACGAGTACCTGTGTGAGTATGGCACAAGGGCAGGTTCAGGTCAACTTGTTTTTTTTCCCCCACCGCAGTGGCTGATGCATGCACTGTACTGTCTCTGGTCCACCTTCAACACCCTCCTCCACCCACCCGCACCTCCCCCCTCAGCTGCCTTCAACGCTCAAGACCTGGCAGATTTCTTCCTTAGTAAAACTCTAACTATCAGAAGCGACATCCCAACACAAGATAGTTATCTGCCACCTCCACTCCCAGAGGTCCCCTCTGCCACCCTCTGCCGCTTCCTCCCAGCCACTGAGGAGGAAGTCCATTCCTTATTGTCCTCCTCACATCTCACCACGTGCCCTCTCGACCCCATTCCCTCACATCTAATTCCTCCCCTCTCCTCCTCCCTCACCCCTGCTCTCACACACATCTTCAACCTATCTCTCTCCACTGGCTCCTTTCCATCCGCCTTCAAACACGCGCTAGTTACCCCTTTACTAAAGAAACCATCCCTCGATCCCAACTCTCCATCCAACTACCGCCCTGTATCCCTGCTTCCCTTCACATCAAAGCTCTTAGAAAAACTAGTCTTCAACCGCCTCTCCCTCTTCCTGTCCTCAAATTCCCTACTTGACCCCCTGCAATCTGGCTTCCGTCCCCTACACTCAACTGAAACTGCCCTCACCAAAGTCACCAACGACCTCCTAACTGCTAAAAAACACGGCCACTATTCTATTCTCATCCCGCTTGACCTCTCGGCTGCTTTTGACACTGTTGACCACCCCCTCCTTCTGCAGACCCTCAGCTCTCTTGGTCTCTGTGACACTGCACTTGCTTGGGTTGACTCCTATTTATCCAACAGGTCCTTCTCTGTGTCCTTTGCTGGTAACTCCTCCTCCTCATTGCCTCTATCTGTTGGTGTACCTCAAGGCTCTGTCCTCTGCTCTTTTCCATCTACACCTCCTCCCTGGGCAAAATCATCAACAGCTTTGGCTTTAATTACCACCTCTACGCTGATGACACTCAGATCTACCTCTCTACCCCTGATCTCTCTCCCCCTGTCATTTCAAAAGTCAGTGACTGTTTATCTGGCATCTCCTCCTGGATGGCCTCGCACCACCTAAAGATCAACATGTCCAAGACTGAGCTCCTACTTATTCCTCCCTCTAATGCCTCCCCACCTCCTGACTTCTCTATCACGGTGGAGGGTATCACCATCTCCCCATCAAACCAAGTTCGCTGTCTTGGAGTTACACTTGACTCTGCTCTTTCCTTCATCCCCCACATCAAGTCTCTTTCCTCCTCCTGCCGATACCAACTGCGTAATATTTCCAGAATTCGGCCATTTCTTACCGCTGTCACCACAAAACAACTCATACACGCCCTGGTAATCTCCCGACTCGACTATTGCAATAATCTCTTATCTGGCCTCCCTCTGTCCCGCCTCTCCCCCCTACAATCCATCCTGAACGCCTCCGCCAGGCTAATTCACCTCACCCGCCGCTCTGTCTCTGCCGCTCCCCTCTGCGAGTCCCTTCACTGGCTCCCCATCCACTGCAGAATTAAGTTCAAAATCCTTATCCTTACCTACAAAACCCTCACTAACTCAGCTCCCCACTACCTGTCCTCACTAATCACCAAATACACCCCAGCCCGCTCCCTAAGGTCAAACAGTGACCTGCGCCTAGCTTCTCCCCGCATCACCTCTTCCCATGATAGACTGCAGGATTTCTCACGCGCAGCCCCCACTCTCTGGAACGCTCTCCCTCGTACTGTCAGACTTTCCCCTAACTTCTCTTCCTTCAAACGCTCCCTTAAAACATTCCTATTTAGGGAAGCCGACCCCCACGACTCACTGACGCAACCATCAATCACTCTCACCTTACAGTCCTCTCCTCCTGTTTCCAACCCCAACCCCTCTAGATTGTGAGTTCCTACGGGAATAGGGCCTCATCCCCTCTTGTACTGTTTGTCAAATGTTGTTCATGTATTGTAACCCGTCTATACTGTGCCTATTGTACAGCGCTGCGGAATATGCTGGCGCTTTATAAATAAAGAATAATAATAAAAAGGGAGGGTTTTGTGTGCCCAGAAACACAAGGACTAGTACGTGGCTGGGAGGAGGAAGTGCACGATGGGGTCATCCTCCTCATTGACCAGGAAGACTCGGAAGCTAATGCCATCTCCAACCTATGCTGCATGGGCTCCCTTATCCTGCAAAGCCTGGTAAAGGACCCCATGATTCATGCTATCAAGGAGAGGGGCCATTACAGGTTGGCAACCCTTCTTGATCCACGATACAAGGGTAAAGTTGCAGAGCTCATCCTGCCTGCACAGAGGGAGCACAGGATGAAAAAACTTGGACACTCTAAAGCGACACTTGGTAACCTACCAGTGCCTGGAAAGGTGTTACACAAGTGATGACACACGTGCTTCTGAGGCTGCGGATGATCAGAGGAATAGTGGTGAAGGCCGGGGCCACTTGACTGATGCATTTATAAAAATTTTTAGTCCACGATGCCCAGGGACGTCAAATGTAGGCACCCATTGCCAGCGTCTTCACCATATGTGCAGGACTACCCAGGGACAAGGGCAGACCTGGATACCATTCCAGCAGATGATCCACTGGCTTACTGGGTGTTGAGATTGGATCACTGGCCAGAACTTAGCCAATATGCTATGCAGCTACTAGGTTGCCCTTCATCCAGCGTGCTTTCTGAAAGGACGTTCAGTGCCGCTGGAGGTTTTGTCACAGACAAAAGAGTGCGTCTGTCCACCGACTCTGTAGACCGGCTGACATTTATAAAAATTAATCCGTCCTGGATCAGCAGCTATCAATCCCCTGATGCTGACATAACGGAATAGATCTGATCTCTTCTGCATTCACAAAACCTCCAGCACTGAACTCCTACACAATACCACAAAAGGGTTATGGTGTGAAGGCACTTGCTGCCATGAAAGGCACAATATTTGGCTGCACTGACGCCTGTGCCCGATTTTATATCATTTTAATTTTTTGAACCGCAGGGTCCAACCCTGCACTCTTCCACAATACCACAGAGGGGTGACGGTGTGACGGCACTGTTGCCGACACTAAAGGCCCAATTTTAAAGCACCTATTGTTACTTTCATCCAAAGCCTGCATAGGTTTCACCATAATTTAGCCCAAAAAAAAATCACTAAACTTGTTCTACATGTCCTAAAATGTCTCCTCTTTTCATACAGGCTTCCGCCCCCAAGCAGTTGTTTATGAATAGATTAAAGGAAAACCATTTACCGTCATTTGAAATGTCATTTTTTTTGTTTTTAAATGTTTCTATACATCCTAGAAATCCGCCACTTCACGGGCAGGTTATGGGGACCTCCTAGGCACGATATTTGAAGGAATTTTATTTTTAAACCTTATTTCATGGAAAACTCAGTCCCTTTTAAAAAGTTTTTTTTTTACTTTTTGTCCTAGTTTCCTGTCCCCCAGGGCACTACCCGGACCCCCATACACCTTTTATGGCAAATATCTTGCATATATGCCCTCTTGCAGGGCACTCTAAAAACCGAACTTTTGAGTCCCATTGACTTGCATTGAGTTCGGTTCATGTTCGATCTCGAACTTTCAAAATTGTTCGAATGCGAACCGAACACGGGGGTGTTCGGCTCATTCCTAGTCAAGATATGTCTGTGCGACATTGGTGCTATTGCCACAGAATAAAGTATGTGTATGGTGAATCCTCCCTGTAAGGCCAGTGCTTGTCAATGCTAGCCATTATATAGAAGCCAGTGCTTGTCAATGCTAGCCATTATATAGAAGCCAGTGCTTGTCAATGCTAGCCATTATATAGAAGCCAGTGCTTGTCAATGCTAGCCATTATATAGAAGCCAGTGCTTGTCAATGCTAGCCATTATATAGAAGCCAGTGCTTGTCAATGCTAGCCATTATATAGAAGCCAGTGCTGGTCAATGCTAGCCATTATATAGAAGCCAGTGCTGGTCAATGCTAGCCATTATATAGAAGCCAGTGCTGGTCAATGCTAGCCATTATATAGAAGCCAGTGCTGGTCAATGCTAGCCATTATATAGAAGCCAGTGCTGGTCAATGCTAGCCATTATATAGAAGCCAGTGCTGGTCAATGCTAGCCATTATATAGAAGCCAGTGCTGGTCAATGCTAGCCATTATATAGAAGCCAGTGCTGGTCAATGCTAGCCATTATATAGAAGCCAGTGCTGGTCAATGCTAGCCATTATAAAGAAGCCATGGCTCACGTCATCCCCATGTAAAACCTTTATTGTCAATGCATAGTGGTTATTTAGCCAGAGCCTGGCCCAATCAGGCTATATTGGTGCATATGAAACTCCCATATTACCATTGGGGTCATGTGATGACGAGGAGAGTATATATTACAGAAAAGAGGTCTAGTTATAAGAATTATACCCTTAAGTTACCTTCTTGAAACCAAGTGCCCACCCCTCATCCCCCCCCCCTTGCCCCCTTCCCTTCCCCAAAAATGAGCACACAACAAGGTATTGGCGGTTTGAAAAGGTCACGTCTTTTATTAATTAAGGCCAAATTCTTTGCCTCGCCCTCGAAGGCAGAATTATTATTATCGATCCTCGTATGCCAAATACATTACACCAGATAACACTGGCAACTGCAATGCAACACAAGCATTGCCCAGAAATAGCGGTCCCACGTGGCTAAGCAGCGTGACCACGCGTCTGCTAAGGGTATCTTTTTATGGCAGATAGCAGGCCGAGAGGATCTGCAAATAGGATGCACTTGAGCTTGGCCGCACAAACCACCACTCAGACCGTACCCTACAGACCCTCCCCCCCACTATCACCTCTCCACGTGCCAGGCCGCCTATTTCACCGCCACCAAAAAATGAGGACCCTCTTTTTTCTGCCACCAATAAAAGACTGTGACCTTTTCCTCTTACCCCACAAAAGGCTCCTTATCGCGCCTTCAATGAAGAGTGTGTTCCCAGCCTTATCACTCCTTCAATGAACTCCTCACTTCTTGCTCCTATTTCTGGGTGCTCCAAAACCTTTAAACCATGGCCAGATAACACCGGTAAATGCAATGCACCACACATTGCCCAGAAATAGTGGCCCCACATGGCTAAGCAGCGTGACCACGCGTCTACTCAGGGTATCTTTATATAGCAAATAGCAGGCCGGGAGGATCTGCAAACCAGGAGGGCACCTGAGTTTGGCGGCACAAACCAGCACTCAACCCTGTACCCTACAGACCCTCCCCCTACCATTGCCTCCCCATGTGCCAGGCCGCTATTTCACCACTCACAATACCTATCTCCATCGCCTCTCTAGCTATCCCCTAAATGTAGTACTATAATATATGCCTTATCCCACTTTCTCCTGGATGTCTACGCTATTCCCAATAACTGCCCCCACCCCCTACCTCGCTTTCCTATCCATCTAATCCCTACTTCCGTTACGCTGAATCCCGGGGTCACTCCTCTCTTGTGTCATGCCCACCTGGGTGTTGTCATGGTCCTGACCCTCTGATGCACCTTTTTGTTTTCTTTTTTGCATGTTCTAGGTTGATTCCAGGACTTTGTTTTGTTTTTGTGTTTTTTTTCCTTCCCCATGCACGGTTCTGGACTTTGATTTGCTTTTCATTCTGAACCTGACCCATCACCTGCACCTCGTCCAGCCTGATGTGACCTGCTTATAAGGAAGCTACGCCCCTGGTCCCACGCTGCCTCATTGACGTTACCAGCCTTGCCTTGAATAGACCTGAGTTCCTGATCTCCTCCTGAACCCTTTGCCTGGATCCCCTCTGAACATTGGACATTCCTGATTTTTCCCTCTGCTTTGCACCATCAATCTCCGGTATCCTCCATTGCCCTGTTTTCCCCTGCTTTCCTATGCTTGTATTTACTTGTGTACCAGACCCTTGCTAGACCTTGACCATCCTGTTTCTATATCCTATTGTACTTTCGCTTAGAGATCGTGTATCAGACCCTTGCTAGACTTTGACTATCCTATTGCTTGCTTCCATTTGTACCTTCGCTTAGAGATTGTGTTGTCAGTGTTCCCCTTCTAGTTATTTTTCTGTTTATCCTGCCTCCTAGTACCTCCCTTCTTGATTATTTCTGTTCTTATTAAACCCTTTTTTGCCCTGTAACCTGTCTGCTGCATATTGGGCTCACACCCATACTCCTGCGCACCCATGCCAGACCTCACCCTTGACATCTTGGTGCCAGCAGCATGACGCTCCGTCCAGTGCACATAGGAGTGTCCCAGGATCCGCACTCTCGTTGCGCGTCCTGCAAATAACCGAAATGTAAACTATTAACTGTAATGTCCACACCCGTGTACCCGAACTGAAAAGAAACCAAAAGATAAAGGAAACAAATTATTTTCAAAAACCAGAACAATTGTTCCCCATGAGTTTTCCCCTCATTTCTTTAATGGCCTCACATATCTTATACACTTCCAATTTCTATCTCCATCTTTTTAATTCGGTCCTTTGGGTAACCCAATTCCGCCTCAGTAGTAGCAGCTCCTATCGGAAAATGCAACTCCCCTTTCAACCAAGCACGTCAGCGGCCTGCTGGAGAACCATTTTTAATTGATACCTGGCCAAGTCGGTACCATCCTTGTCCCCAGGAACATGTGACCATTGGAAGGAGCCATCTCCAAGTATCCTCTCACACATACCACTGGGCATACTTCCCCACCATGGGCCTTAGCAGCAACACAACTCAAACTGAGCAGCAATACCACTCCATCTGTCACTCTCCCATCATCCTTTCTTAACCAAGAAGAATTTTCACCCAGAGCAATTCGTTCCTCAAGCCTTAGGGCAGCTGAAAAGCTAAAACAAATGCTGCCCTAAAAGATTGTTATCAGCTCCATCTTATCTCCTACCTTGTACTCCGCTGTACCCCCACGCTCTCAAGATCTTACTCACCACAAACTGTTTAGCCCAGTCCTCCTCTTCCTTTACCCGAGGCAAGTATGGAATACCAGCTAAAATGTTACCAAGCTGTCCTTTTTGTTTTTTCCTCTACTTACTGCCGAACTTCAGTAGATATTCTAAATTAAACGGTCTGTCCTACCTTCTCTGTCACTTTAAAACTCGATCCAACCCTTTCACTGCTTGCTCTACGGTGCCCATGTCTTCTGCAACAACAATCTCCTCACCAAATCATTGATGCCCTCTAACTGCTCCCATTCTGCCAAAGAAATGGAGGGCAATCTTTACCCTGCAAAATTTCTCAGTTGCCAAATGTCTGAACACATCCCACTTTAATCTGGACAATGTATCCGCCATCACCTTCCTTACCCCCAGTATGTGATTTGCCTGGAAATTAATATTGCTTTTCAAACATATCAACACCAAATACCTGACATATGCTACAACCTGCGGTGATGATGCAGACATGTTATTCAGTACATGCACCACACCTTGATAATCAGACCAAAAGGGGGGGATGCTTTTATTCTATAATTCTATCCCCTACAGTTGTATTGCTCCGATTGGAAAATAAAAAATTCCAGTAACACCAAGCTTTGAACCCATCCTCTTTGAATCCACTCCTGGGCCATTTGCCTGCTCACCATTTGAAATTACACTAGACCATATGATCTTAATGTCTGGCCATTCCCCCCCCAAACCACCTACAAGTCTCCCCGATCAACTCAAGGGAGGAAATATAACTTCTATCGTTACCCCCCTGATTCTACCGCATTCTCCAGTCCCTTTGGAACCCGTTACCATGAAATTGTCCAAGTAATGTACTATACGTCTCCTCCCCGCTCTCTTCTCCACTAACCAATGCAAAAAAGTACGAAGCCTTTCAAAAGGAGCACGGGATATTGCCCACCCCAATGGGCAAACAGATATCTATGTAAAATTACCCATCAAACTTACACCCCATTAAAAGAAAACCCCCTGGACACAGCGATATGGCCTGAAGGCTGACTCTAGATCAAGCTTAGCTAACTCTGTCCCCTCGCCAGCTACCCTTACCAAATTCACCACCTGATTGAATGGTAGCTAACAGAAACATCTCCCTTACTTATTTGGGGCGGCTGTTTCTTTGCAGAGGCAATATTTTATTTGTATGTATTTTTCATTGCTCTGTGTATAATTATTATTATTATTATTCTTTATTTATAAAGCGCCAGCATATTCCGCAGCGCTGTACAATAAGCACAGTATAGACAGGGTTACAATACATTGAACAACATTTGACAAACAGTACAGGAGGAGATGAGGCCCTATTCCCGTAGGAACTCACAATCTGGGAGGGTTGGGGTTGGAAACAGGAGGAGAGGACTGTAAGGTGAGAGTGATTGATGGTTGCGTCAGTGAGTTGGGTGGTAGGCTTCCCTAAATAGGAATGTTTTCAGGGAGCGTTTGAAGGAAGAGAAGTTAGGGGAAAGTCTGACAGTACGAGGGAGAGCGTTCCAGAGAGTGGGGGCTGCAGAGTATTGTATTCCCTCTGTATTGCGTAACCTCTGTATTACGATCCAGTCTTTGTATAGTATACACCCCCCTGTAAGTAATGGATTTCTTTTGTTTTCACATGCTTCCATCAGTCCCTCCCCTCCCACAACGAAGGTCACCAGCTCACTGTTATCTGATCCATTGTTCCTAGCTGGGTGTGAATCCATTGTTCCTGAACCTTTCCCTCTATGTGTGTGTGTCTCTTGCAAAATGTAAATAAATGCAGTCTCCATTTTGGGTTGAAAAGAACAAGGATGTTCTGTACATTAGTGCCTGCATTCTGCATTATCCACCATCTTATGAGTCCTCAGCCCTGGAATCCTTTACCAATAGTAAAAGGCTACACATGTGAAAGTCTTTAACCTTGTCCACCAATGAAACGGATTCTTGCTTAGTATATTCATCTATAGGCCCGAAGTTAAATCAACCTAACCAAAATAATGAAACAGCATTTGCTAACATACGAAATCACTGTTTAGTTGATACGCCTCTTCAGAAATTATAACAGACACATTTAGATGTGTATTTGGTTAGTTACATAGTTATATAGGCTGAAAAAAGACATGCGTCCATCGGGTTCAGCCTCTCCCACATAACCTACTGCTGTTGATCCAAAAGAAGGCAAAAAACCCAGTCTGAAATGCTCGCCAATATGCAACATACTGGGAAAAAATTCCTTCTTGACCCCAGAATGGCAGTCAGATTTCTCCTTGGATCAAGAAGCTTTTACCCACATATTAAATATTATAACCCTTAATATTCTGTGTCTGCAGAAAGTCATCCAGTCGTTTTTTAAAAGTCTGTACAGACTCTGACCCAACCACCTCAACAGGCAGAGAATTCCACAGCTTTATTGTTCTCACCGTAAAATAACCCTTCCTATGCTTTAAGCTAAATTTTCTTTCTTCCAGTGTAAATGGATGACCCCTTGTCCTATGTATAGTCCTGTTAATGAATAGGTTATCAGACAATGGTTGATAATGGCCCCGTATATATTTATATAAGGTTATCAGATCCCCTCTAAGGCGCCTTTTCTCTAAACTAAACAGGTTTAAGCTTGTTAGTCTTTCCTCATAACTTAACCCTTCCATCCCCCTTATTAATTTAGTTGCCCGTCTCTGCACTTTTTCTAGCGATATAATATCTTTTTTTAAGACAGGTGCCCAAAATTGCACGGCATATTCAAGGTGCGGCCTGACCATTGATTTATACAGAGGCAAAATTATGTTTTCATCCCGTGAGTGAACTCCCCTTTTAATGCATGCCAGTACTTTGCTGGCCTTGGCGGCTGCTGTTTGACATTGCACATTGTTACTTAGTTTGAAGTCTCTGATTATTCCCAAATCCTTCTCCTGCTTGGATTTCCCTAACTCCGTACCATTTAGGGTATAAATTACTTGCGTGTTCTTCACTCCAAAGTGCATAACTTTGCATTTATCTACATTAAATCTCATCTGCCATTTAAGTGCCCAGTCCCCCAATCTATCTAAATCCCTCTGCAGCGAAGTAACATCCTGCTCACATTGTATTTCTTTTCCTAGCTTTGTGTCATCTGCAAACACTGATACATGACTTTCAATACCTATCTCAAGGTCATTTATAAATAAATTGAATAGTATTGGTCCTATAACAGACCCCTGAGGGACACCACTTACCACTGGTGTCCATCTTGAAAATGTACCATTTATGACCACTCTCTGTACCCTATCTTTTAGCCAGTTTTCTATCCAAGAACATGTATTTTCATCTAGACCAATTTTTCTTAATTTAAATAGTAACCTTTTGTGTGGAAACTGTCGAAAGCTTTGGCAAAATCTAATCTTGGTAATTGTTATATATTCATAAATCTGGCAGAAACAATCTGGATTAATTTAGTTGCGCAAATGTAAGCTTAAACAGATTGTACAGTTACTGCTGCAGCACTTCCTCATTGGCAGCAGACCATGTGACTTTTTGAGGTTTAAGATGGCTGCCAGCCATGCGGTCACTGATTACCTATGTTTATAAGATCATACAGACTATACAAATAATAAGGTTTGATTAAGTATTACAAAGTGAAGAAAATATCAATGAGCATATTCTAGCTAAAAATGCAAATCCCTACAACGGGTAAATTAGCGCGTAATTTAACCGAATAGATTACACACGTGTGACGGAACCATTCTCTTCTTCCGTCTGTCCTGGCTCTCCAGACACCCCTTCGTTGCAGTCAGCCCAGCTACTGGGAGCGCTGTCCTCAGCGCCTTGAGCAGCTTGACCCGCCTGCTTCTGTTTCTCTGCCCTGGAGCCGTTAGAGCAGCCCTCTGGAAATTCCTGTGCCTTCTGGGGGTGATAGTGGGTACCCTGAATGAGACACCAGACGAGCTGTATGTTCCCACAGGATTCTCTGACTTTTAATGAATAAAAACGCCACCATTTATGCTGCAATCCAACAGTCATAATTTGCATAAATGATGCACCTCGTCCTACCAATATGCTAATTACATTATGTCAGATAGGTATTTACAATAAACATTCTTTAGAAACATAGAAAAATGTCGGCAGATAAGAACCTTTCGGCCCATCTAGTCGCCCAATTACATGGATACTTTAGCTGTATTTATCTTTTGTTTAGGATAGCCTTATGCCTATCCCATGTCTGCTTAAATTCAATTACTGTTTTGGCCTCTACCACTTCTACTGGAAGACTGTTCCATGTATCCACCACCCTCTCAGTAAAATAATGCTTCCTGATGTTACTTTTAAACCTTTGCCCCTCTAATCTAAGACTATGTCCTCTTGTTTTGCTACTTTGTTTCCTTTTAAATATACTCCTTCCTCTACCTTGTGGATTCCCTTTACGTATTTAAATGTTTCTATCATATCTCCTCTGTCTCGTCTTTTTTCCAAGCTGTACATGTTAAGATCATTAAGCCTTTCCTGGTAACTTTTCTCCTTCAAGCCGTACACCATTTTAGTAGCCCTTCTCTGAACTCTCTCTAAGATATCTATATCCTTCTGGAGATACGGTCTCCAGTACTGCACACAGTACTCAAGTGAGGTCTCACCAGTGCTCTGTACAGTGGCATGAGTACTTCCCTTTTCCTACTGCGAATACCTCTCCCTACACAACCAAGCATTCTGCTAGCATTTCCAAGCATTCTGCCAGCATTTCCTGCTGCTCTATTACATTGACTACTTACCATTAGATCCTCTGAAATAATAACCCCTAAATCCCAACCCTCAGATGTATCAAATATTCTATATTCAGCCCTTGGGTTTTTACGTCCCAGGTGCATTATCTTGCACTTATCCACATTAAAACTCAATTGCCACAACTCCGACCAATTTTTTAGTTTACCTAAATCATTTGTCATTTGGCTGATCCCTCCAGGAACGTCAACCCTGTTGCAAATCTTTGTGTCATCAGCAAAAAGACATACTTTACCATTAATACCTTCTGCAATATCACTAATAAAAATTTTTAATAGAATGGGTCCAAGTACTGACCCCTGAGATACCCCACTGGTAACAAGACCTTGTGCCGAATAAACTCCATTTACCACAACCCTCTGTTGCCTGTCACTCAGCCACTGCCTAATCCAGTCAACAATATTGGAATCCAAGCTCAAAGATTGCAATTTATTGATAAGCTTCTATGCGGAACAGTATCAAAAGCCTTACTGAAATCTAAATAAGCAATGTCTACTGCACCACCTGTGTCTATTATTTTTGTTACCCAATCAAAAAAATCAATAAGATTAGTTTTGCATGATCTCCCTGAGGTAAACCCATGTTGTTTCTGATCCTGTAATCTATGTGTTTTTAGATGTTCAACAATCCTTTCCTTTAACATGGTTTCCATTAATTTCCCCACTACTGACGTAAGACTAACTGGCCTATAGTTACCAGATTCCTCCCTACTACCCTTCTTGTGAATGGGCACAACATTTGCTAATTTACAGTCTTCTGGGACGACTCCCGTTAGCAAGGATTGGTTAAATCGGTTTTGCTATTACATCACTGAGCTCTTTTAATAATTTAGGGTGGATCCCATCAGGCCCCATTGACTTATTTGTCTTTACTTTAGACAGCTGCTGTAGAACCTCCTCCTCTGTAAACTGATATGTAATTGTCTTGTTAGTGTTTCCTCCTAACTGAGGTCCCTTTCCTTCCTTTTCTTCTGCAAAGACTGAACAAAAATATTCATTGAGGCAGTCAGCGAGACTTTTATCCTCTTCTACATACCTTCCTGCCTTTTGTTTTTAATCTAACTAATCTTTGTTTTACTTTTCTTTTCTCGTTTATGTATCTAAAAAATGTTTTGTCCCCCTTTTTTACTCACTGAGCTATTTTCTCTTCTGCGTGTGCTTTGGAAGCCCTTATAAATTGCTTTGCCTCTTTCTGCCTAATCTTATAGGTTTGCCTATCTTCTTCACTCTGAGTTGTTTTATAATTATTGAATGCTGTCTTTTTGTTCACTATTTTGGCCACTTCTGCAGAGTACCACAGTGGTTTCTTACCTTTTTTGTTTTTGCTAACAAGCCGAATGCAATTGCCTGTGGCCTTCAATAATGCCTCCTTTAAATAATCCCATTTCTCCTGGACTCCCTTTAAACTCCTCCAGTCTGATAATGACTCCTTCACACAAAATCTCATTTTAGAAAAATCTTTTTTTTTAAAGTCTAAAACTTTTTTTTGTTTTTGTGTGGTGCGGCTCCATCCCTGTTCTTATATTAAACCATACTGACTGGTGATCACTAGATCCCAAATTTTCACCTACAACAACGTCCGATACCAAACCTCCATTTGTGAGTATTAAATCCAATATGGCCTCTTTACAGGTCGGCTCCTCAACTACTTGTGTTAGAAATAATCCCAGTAGGGATTTAGCCTTTAGCTCACACAACATTTGCATAACCTATTCTAACACATCAGATTAAAGACAAACACTATCACAGACTTCTTGAATTAAATATGCAGCTAGATAAGGGGAAAAGCCCTGGTGCCTAAATTACACAGCAGTAAAGCTTGTTTACTGGCTATACAGAAACACATTTACCTACAGGAATAGAAGTATTTAAAACTAAAGCTATGCCATTTTACACTAAACAAATTTAAACTAAAACCAAACACTGTAAAATATATTTAAAATCACATGATACAATTGAACATAAAGTCTCTTGGGGTTTGAAGCATGGAGCGTTACGTCAGCTCCATGACAACATGCTTATAGTATAATGTCAAAATAGAGACAAATTCACAGAATGAATACACTTAATACTTATCCACTCCCAGGCTTTATTATGTTGATGGTACAAGTGGGAAATATGAGGGAGTTGCTGCTCATGTTTCCTCTTTCTGAAATAAGACAAAGTTACCGTTCTGAAATAATTATTTACGCAACTGTGGCAAGTGCGCAAAACAAAAAAAATTGGGTATTACTGCTGTGTCACTTCAAAAATTACAACAATTAGAATAGTGAACTTAGAGTATACAAATTAATTTATTCATCAACTTATTGCTTAGCCCTTGGGGTTACTGCAAAATTATTTAAAAACACACAGCTTTTGCTTGAATAAACCTGAAAAATCATAATTCCAATAAAAGGCCAGCATGTGAAGCTGCTTGAGAATCCACTAAAGGTGTTACTCAGCAATGCACGTATGGTGCTTTTCTCATTCGGCACACTATAGAGTTATAGTGACTAATGTCCAGTGATTCAGTCTGTTATATCAAGTTCCTTTGTGTGATTACAGTCCCTTTGTGTTGTCTCCGTGCGCTATGGCTAGGTCCTTGTGGGATCTCCATGTGCTATGGCTAGCAGGGTTATTCAAAGAGATTCGAAAAGTCACCGCACGGTTCAATTTGTAAAACCTACAAATCCATATATTGGGATATTTCCTATAGTGAGTGGAGACGAGCTGCTGATCTAGCCCACCCTAGACTTCTGTATAGGTCCACAATAACATACTGAACTGTTTCATCACCACAATCCCTATCCCACTCACTATCACTGTATTCAGTGAAATCCATTGGGAAGACATTCTCATAAGAAACCACTAGGTGGCGCCTGACATTCAGACTTTTGTACTTTAACAAGGCACAGCAGTGCAGACAGCCAAAGGCAAAATTACTGGAAACCCCAATACCCCTAATAACATACAAAACAACAAATCACTGAATTCTGGCAGTTATCCCAGAACAACACCCATTAGAAATTACTATCACGCAGCTGGACACCAAATGAACAAGGAATACAGTATTGCAAATTGAAACAAATATAAATAAGCATCCACTAAATAAAACCTACAAATCCATACAATGGGAAACCCACACCTATCCTTCCAATAAATAATGGAACTAGGAATATATATATATATAGCAGACTTATGATAATAGAGTATAACAGATTGATACAGCGAGTAATACTCATCCAGTCATTGGTTTTCATACGATGATGGTGATGGCAAAATGGAGCTGGCAAAGAAAAAGATCAGTTCTGATTCAGATTGCCACACACATTCCTTTTCTACCCCCAACGCCCCTCCCCCTTCACTGCTTATCTCCCTAGTGTAACCAATCACAGAAACCATGCCTGAGCCCAGAGAACAAAGGACCATGCATGATCCCAGGACATGCCTGATCCCAGAGGCAAAGGGAACTCACTCCCCATTCTTGCTCAATTCAGGGATATTTCTTAAGCCAATCTCCGTCCGATTCTGTCCCTCTCCCGAACAACTCTTCGTTCAGGCCCGCGGGATACTGGGTGTTCAATTTGAAAATCCATATAGCTTCGTTTTGTCTTAACTTGAGATCAAAGCCACCTTTCCTGAGTCCTAATGTCATTCGTTCAATGACCTGGAAAGACAGGCAGGAAGACTCGCTATTATGGTGACTATGCACATGTCTGGAGATGGGAGTGTCTATTTCATTATTGACACTTGCAATATGTTGTGAAATGCGTCTTCGCCATTGTTACGTTTTACCAACCTATTGTTAAGAACATGTGCAATTGATTAAATATATCACCATTGTGGATGAGCAGTTTGCCAATTGTTTCATAGTGAATGCCTGATTGGTAACATTACTAGAAACAAAGTTGCAAGGTTCTTAATTTGGATTTCAATTATAATGTGAACAATGATGCTGCACTAACGATTTTTGTATGGGGTGCGTTTGCTAAAAATCGTATAATTTTCCCCCAAAAAAAGTAACACCTCCCCATCTCAAATTTTTTTAACAAGCGCAACTCATACAAAATATAACCGTAAACGCTCGCATGTTAAAATGTGAAAAAAACCACTTCACACCTTGTAAATTATTTGAAAATTCAAATTTTATTGCATTTTAAGTTATAATATACAGAAAGGATACATATACATATAACAGAGATGTATACATTAATTATACTGCAGAGAGGCGCTTCCCAGCAGTGTGTGGATTCATATGCTGCATTAATTATACTGCAGAGAGGCGCTTCCCAGCAGTGTGTGGATTAATATGCTGCATTAATTATAATGCAGAGAGGCGCTTCCCAGCAGTGTGTGGATTCATATGCTGCATTAATTATACTGCAGAGAGGCGCTTCCCAGCAGTGTGTGGATTCATATGCTGCATTAATTATACTGCAGAGAGGCGCTTCCCAGCAGTGTGTGGATTCATATGCTGCATTAATTATACCGCAGAGAGGCGCTTCCCAGCAGTGTGTGGATTCATATGCTGCATTAATTATACTGCAGAGAGGGGCTTCCCAGCAGTGTGTGGATTCATATGCTGCATTAATTATACTGCAGAGAGGCGCTTCCCAGCAGTGTGTGGATTCATATGCTGCATTAATTATACTGCAGAGAGGTGCTTCCCAGCAGTGTGTGGATTCATATGCTGCATTAATTATACCGCAGAGAGGCGCTTCCCAGCAGTGTGTGGATTCATATGCTGCAATAATTATACTGCAGAGAGGCGCTTCCCAGCAGTGTGTGGATTCATATGCTGCATTAATTATACTGCAGAGAGGCGCTTCCCAGCAGTGTGTGGATTCATATGTTGCATTAATTATACTGCAGAGAGGCGCTTCCCAGCAGTGTGTGGATTCATATGCTGCATTAATTATACTGCAGAGAGGCGCTTCCCAGCAGTGTGTGGATTCATATGCTGCATTAATTATACTGCAGAGAGGCGCTTCCCAGCAGTGTGTGGATTCATATGCTGCATTAATTATAATGCAGAGAGGTGCTTCCCAGCAGTGTGTGGATTCATATGCTGCATTAATTATAACTGCAGAGAGGCGCTTCCCAGCAGTGTGTGGATTCATATGCTGCATTAATTATAATGCAGAGAGGCGCTTCCAGCAGTGTGTGGATTCATATGCTGCATTAATTATACCGCAGAGAGGCGCTTCCCAGCAGTGTGTGGATTCATATGCTGCATTAATTATAATGCAGAGAGGCGCTTCCCAGCAGTGTGTGGATTCATATGATGCATTAATTATACCGCAGAGAGGTGCTTCCCAGCAGTGTGTGGATTCATATGCTGCATTAATTATACTGCAGAGAGGCGCTTCCCAGCAGTGTGTGGATTCATATGCTGCATTAATTATACCGCAGAGAGGCGCTTCCCAGCAGTGTGTGGATTCATATGCTGCATTAATTATACCGCAGAGAGGTGCTTCCCAGCAGTGTGTGGATTCATATGATGCATTAATTATACCGCAGAGAGGTGCTTCCCAGCAGTGTGTGGATTCATATGCTGCATTAATTATAATGCAGAGAGGCGCTTCCCAGCAGTGTGTGGATTCATATGCTGCATTAATTATACCGCAGAGAGGCGCTTCCCAGCAGTGTGTGGATTCATATGCTGCATTAATTATAATGCAGAGAGGCGCTTCCCAGCAGTGTGTGGATTCATATGCTGCATTAATTATACTGCAGAGAGGTGCTTCCCAGCAGTGTGTGGATTCATATGCTGCATTAATTATACTGCAGAGAGGTGCTTCCCAGCAGTGTGTGGATTCATATGCGGCATTAATTATACTGCAGAGAGGTGCTTCCCAGCAGTGTGTGGATTCATATGCTGCATTAATTATACCGCAGAGAGGTGCTTCCCAGCAGTGTGTGGATTCATATGCTGCATTAATTATACTGCAGAGAGGCGCTTCCCAGCAGTGTGTGGATTCATATGCTGCATTAATTATACCGCAGAGAGGTGCTTCCCAGCAGCGTGTGGATTCATATGCTGCATTAATTATACTGCAGAGAGGCACTTCCCAGCAGCGTGTGGATTCATATGCTGCATTAATTATACTGCAGAGAGGTGCTTCCAGCAGTGTGTGGATTCATATACTGCATTAATTATACTGCAGAGAGGCGCTTCCCAGCAGTGTGTGGATTCATATGCTGCATTAATTATACCGCAGAGAGGTGCTTCCCAGCAGTGTGTGGATTCATATGCTGCATTAATTATACTGCAGAGAGGCGCTTCCCAGCAGTGTGTGGATTCATATACTGCATTAATTATACCGCAGAGAGGTGCTTCCCAGCAGTGTGTGGATTCATATGCTGCATTAATTATACTGCAGAGAGGTGCTTCCCAGCAGTGTGTGGATTCATATGCTGCATTAATTATACTGCAGAGAGGCGCTTCCCAGCAGTGTGTGGATTCAGATGCTGCATTAATTATACTGCAGAGAGGTGCTTCCCAGCAGTGTGTGGATTCATATGCTGCATTAATTATACCGCAGAGAGGTGCTTCCCAGCAGTGTGTGGATTCATATGCTGCATTAATTATACTGCAGAGAGGAGCTTCCCAGCAGTGTGTGGATTCATATGCTGCATTAATTATACCGCAGAGAGGTGCTTCCCAGCAGTGTGTGGATTCATATGCTGCATTAATTATAGCGCAGAGAGGTGCTTCCCAGCAGTGTGTGGATTCATATGCTGCATTAATTATACTGCAGAGAGGTGCTTCCCAGCAGTGTGTGGATTCATATGCTGCATTAATTATAGCGCAGAGAGGTGCTTCCCAGCAGTGTGTGGATTCATATGCTGCATTAATTATACTGCAGAGAGGCGCTTCCCAGCAGTGTGTGGATTCATATGCTGCATTAATTATACCGCAGAGAGGCGCTTCCCAGCAGTGTGTGGATTCATATGCTGCATTAATTTTTATTTTTTTTTCGTTTTATCTCACTTGTTCAGCTTTTTTTCCTTTTTTTTTTTTTTTAAAACCTTTTGTTCTGGTCTATATTTTTAAAGTCAGACCTTTTGGGTCAGTATTTTTGCGTTTTTTAAATAGTTTTGTTCATTTTTGTTCCTTTCATACCATTTTAATATGATCAAACAAAGTTGTGCAATGCATAATTATAAGAAAATACAGAATCCGCTATGGAACCGACATATATGATGTCAGAAATTATCGAAATGGAGCCAAAATCACGAATGGAACGAAAATGACGTTGTGCGTGTGTGTGTGAGTGTCTGTGCATGCGTGTGAGTTTTTGCCTGCGTGCGAGTGTGTTTGTGCGAGTGTGTTTGTGCCTGCATGCTTGTGCGCGCGTGTGAGTCTTTTCAGCGGTCAGTAGTTTACTGCTCCTCATCAGAGATCCCCTATATGTAACGGACATGCAATGAAAGGGTTAACGTTCCGGAAGCTGCACTTGAAGCTTTTATAAATTATTATAGAACTATTTGCGCGTTTATCCAGCCAGCAATTAAGGGGTTAATAACCTGTGCTTCCAGACACTGAGTCCCCAGATAGGATTTGGCTGATTGTTTCCACTTGCCTTGCAGTGAAAGGGTTAATGGCCTCAGTCTCAGGTGGAGATCTGCCTGGATTTGCTCAGTTCAGTGAGGAAAGGGTTAATACATTTCATGGTGTGTCCAGCCAGGTTGCAGTTTTGATGATAATTCAGAGATTCCCCATGTTAACCCCTTGTGCTCTTATCTTGTAAAGCACTGCAGGATCTTTGCCACTATAGAAATAAAGGATTTGGGGGTCTCCGGGCGCCCCCCCCGTGACCGCAATCCGCGGGTTCACAATCTCCCAAACCCAGGCTCCGGATGCAGGTTTCCGCAATCTGTGTCTGTCAGCCATGAATGGGTTAATATTTTGCATTTCATGGTGTGGAATTTAGATCACCAGCAGTGCAGGGGTTAAAACTCAACCCCGTCCCCCGCCTGTTACCGTTAAGGTGAGTTGCGTGATGAGCTACCATCTCCAGGATTGTTCCGGCACATGTTCCTTGCCATCTGGCTGCCGATTGTTACTGCATTTAATACTTTGAACAAACCAGCTGCCGAGACCTGTTAGCGGCTCTCAGGCATTACGAGTCGAGCTGCTGTGTCGTGACAGATTCAGGAAGGACGAGCCTCTGTGTCGTGACAGATTCAGGAAGGACGAGCCTCTGTGTCGTGACAGATTCAGGAAGGACGAGCCGCTGTGCCGTGACAGATTCAGGAAGGACGAGCCGCTGTGCCGTGACAGATTCAGGAAGGACGAGCCGCTGTGTCGTGACAGATTCAGGAAGGACGAGCCGCTGTGTCGTGACAGATTCAGGAAGGACGAGCCGCTGTGCCGTGACAGATTCAGGAAGGACGAGCCGCTGTGTCGTGACAGATTCAGGAAGGACGAGCCGCTGTGCCGTGACAGATTCAGGAAGGACGAGCCGCTGTGTCGTGACAGATTCAGGAAGGACGAGCCGCTGTGTCGTGACAGATTCAAGAAGGACGAGCCGCTGTGCCGTGACAGATTCAGGAAGGACGAGCCGCTGTGTCGTGACAGATTCAGGAAGGACAAGCCGCTGTGCGTGACAGATTCAGGAAGGACGAGCCTCTGTGTCGTGACAGATTCAAGAGACGAGCCGCTGTGTCGTGACAGATTCAGGAAGGACGAGCCGCTGTGTCGTGACAGATTCAGGAAGGACGAGCCGCTGTGTCGTGACAGATTCAGGAAGGACGAGCCGCTGTGTCGTGACAGATTCAGAAGGACGAGCCGCTGTGTCGTGACAGATTCAGGAAGGACGAGCCGCTGTGTCGTGACAGATTCAGGAAGGACGAGCCTCTGTGCCGTGACAGATTCAGGAAGGATGAGCCGCTGTGCCGTGACAGATTCAGGAAGGACGAGCCGCTGTGTCGTGACAGATTCAGGAAGGACGAGCCTCTGTGTCGTGACAGATTCAGGAAGGACGAGCCGCTGTGCCGTGACAGATTCAGGAAGGACGAGCCGCTGTGTCGTGACAGATTCAGGAAGGACGAGCCGCTGTGTCGTGACAGATTCAGGAAGGACGAGCCTCTGTGCCGTGACAGATTCAGGAAGGACGAGCCGCTGTGCCGTGACAGATTCAGGAAGGACGAGCCGCTGTGCCGTGACAGATTCAGGAAGGACGAGCCTCTGTGCCGTGACAGATTCAAGAAGGACGAGCTGCTGTGCCGTGACAGATTCAAGAAGGACGAGCCGCTGTGTCGTGACAGATTCAGGAGGGACGAGCCGCTGTGCCGTGACAGATTCAGGAAGGACGAGCCGCTGTGTCGTGACAGATTCAGGAGGGACGAGCCGCTGTGCCGTGACAGATTCAGGAAGGACGAGCCTCTGTGTCGTGACAGATTCAGGAAGGACGAGCCGCTGTGCCGTGACAGATTCAGGAAGGACGAGCCGCTGTGCCGTGACAGATTCAAGAAGGACGAGCCTCTGTGCCGTGACAGATTCAAGAAGGACGAGCCGCTGTGCCGTGACAGATTCAGGAGGGACGAGCCGCTGTGTCGTGACAGATTCAGGAAGGACGAGCCTCTGTGTCGTGACAGATTCAGGAGGGACGAGCCGCTGTGTCGTGACAGATTCAGGAAGGACGAGCCGCTGTGTCGTGACAGATTCAGGAGGGACGAGCCGCTGTGTCGTGACAGATTCAGGAAGGACGAGGAACTAATGGATTAGTCCTAAAATGCAATTTATTTAGTTGCTAAAGAAATTCGTTTCCAGTTTTTTTTTTTTTTTTGAGAAAGGATTTTACCAGGAAGGATACATTAAGATTTCTCTTGTTTTCAAGTATGTCCTGGGTGGCGAGTCTGTATGAAAACTAATTTCATTCATCCGAAAAATAATGGATACAATTACTATTGTAGTGGCTCCTCAGAGGGCTGAGATCGCTGCTTGTTACAGTATCTCTCACTCTCAGCACAATGTGGGCCATATTACCATATTACATAGTTGGTGCTAACTTAACCAGAGCTGTTGTAAACTTCCCAGAGCCATTATAGCCTATGGAGGTTTTCAGTTTACAACAGCTCTGGTTAAGTTAGCACCAACATTGTAATACTGCCCCGTGTCAGGCAAAGCTGTTACAGTAACTGACTGCTGCTCATCACAGCGCTCAGAGTTTCAGTAAAACTAGTAAATAATATTTTTATATATAAGAGGATAGAACAATATTATTTCCTTGTTTTACTGAAACTCTGAGCGCTGTTACAGTCAGTTACTATAACAGCTGAGACTGATACATTGTACTGAGATATAATGTAACAAGCAGCCGATCTCAGCGCTCACAGCCACTGGATTTAAAGGGCTAAAAAAAAAGGCTCCTCTCTGTATAATGTATAGAACATCCTCCTGCATTAATACCCCTCTCTGTATAATATATAGAACATCCTCCTGCATTAACTAATATCCCTCTCTCTGTATAAAGTATACAACATCCACCTGCATTACTTAATACCCCTTTCTGTATAGAACATCCTCCTCAATTTATACCTTTCTCTGTATAATGTATAGAACATCCTCCTGCATTAATTAATGCCCCTCTCTGTATAGAACATCCTACTGCATTGGCATGTGGAGGGTGCAGAACTTCGGATGTTGTGCTCTTCATTACTGGTCTCCTTCACTCCTCAATGTAATATCACAAAAAGGACTGAAACTAAAATGTAGTGCATTTTATTTTAGTTTCTTTCGTTTTTTGTACTGAGCAGTTTCGTATCTCTTGAGTCAAACTAAAACTAAATTATCCCAAAATTCGGACTAAATCATTTTAGTACTAAAACGAATGCACATGGAAGGACGAGCCGCTGTGCCGTGACAGATTCAGGAACGACGAGACACTGATGCTTTCCGTTTGTGAGCCGGTGACCGGGAATCACATGTGTTGGATTAAATTCTGCAGAAGGGATTGACTTCACAATTCTGTGATTCTTGGGGGGGGTCATCCAGCTGGCAGTGCGTGGGTTAATTACTGGCAGTGCAGGGGTTAATAATTCACACAGTTTAGTGTCTTTAGATGGAATTGAGGTCATGTAGGATCTGTGTGTCTGGCAGTGAAGAGGTTAATGAGGGGACATGGAGCTTCCAGATGGAATTGAGGTCATGGCTGTCAGATCCTGCATGTGCGTCTGGCAGTGAAGGGGTTAATGAGGGGACGTTGAGCTTCTAGATGGAATTGAGGTCATGGAACAAATGATCCACAAACAGGGTCTGGAAATCAAACCCCACAGCAGCGTCTCCACCACTTCCCCCTCTGCGAATAATGTCCCCTCTGTCCCGGGACTCTCGAAAAAACACACCGCTCAGACAGTGCGTCTTACAGGATGCGGCTTCTCCTGCGCCGTGGCGGAGCACGGAAACCTCATCCTTGTTAAAGGAACAATCATGCTGATGCACCAATAAAATAAGCTTGACAGGCATTCACTGCACCGATTCCACCGGCTCCCGGGCATTCACTGCACCGATTCCACCGGCACCTGGGCATTCACTGCACTGGTTCCACGGCATTCACCGGCTCCTGGACATTCACTGCACCGATTCCACCGGCTCCCTGGCATTCACCGGCACCTGGGCATTCACTGCACTGGTTCCACGGCATTCACCGGCTCCTGGACATTCACTGCACCGATTCCACCGGCTCCTGGACATTCACTGCACTGGTTCCACCAGCTCCCTGGCATTCACCGGCTCCCGGGCATTCACTGCACTGATTTCACCGGCTCCCACAAGGTAGGCAAGTCAACGCCAGGTCTTTTATAATGCAAAATCAGCACAACGGACAAGGCAGACACACAGAATTTTGTCATTATTTATATTATCAATGGATTCTGCAAAAAAACGTTGCAAACAAACACCGAAATAAGAGGAGAATGAAAGATCAGAGACTGACCAAGGCTAGGGGCATGCAATACGTAATGGAATATACTGAGACAAGGGCCGCGCGACGCTTAATGGGAGGCGTAGCGAGGCCAGGGCCGCGCGACGCTTAATGGGAGGCGTAGCGAGGCCAGGGTCGCGCGACGCTTAATGGGAGGCGTAGCGAGGCCAGGGCCGCGCGACGCTTAATGGGAGGCGTAGCGAGGCCAGGGCCGCGCGACGCTTAATGGGAGGCGTAGCGAGGCCAGGGCCGCGCGACGCTTAATGGGAGGCGTAGCGAGGCCAGGGCCACAGAGGTTGCATTTGCGACTGGGCCCTGGCATTCCACCACTGAAAGGGGGGGCCCAGGAAATGGTGGCTCTTTAACTCTTTTTAAGGACCAAGGGTCTTTAAAGTCAATGCATTTATGACTGAACAGTTCTGTCATTGCTGCCTAATTAACCCCTTAAGGACTAGAGTCCATGTTATGTTTTGTCGGGCTATCCAACATGAGACACTAGATGGTGTCTCATTGCAACGTCTGGTCAGTCACTGATAGCTCAAGTGTGATGTGTCAGTATCTTTCTCTTGAAGCAAAATAGATATCCTGCACACTGTTTTCATAAAATAGTCACAAAAAAGTGTGCTCTGCAACAAGGACTCCCCAAGGTCCTATAAATGTGTAACCAAACCACAATAAATCAAGATGGCACAACATGAAATAATATATACCAGAAGTATAATAAAAATATCTTTTATTAAATACTTTACTTTTTGTTACTGACATATTTTTTTGTATCACAAATATTACATATAGTTACAGCTCACAACATGCAGCGTATAGTAAAGCGGCCGCACAGGCTCAGCAAAAATAAACACAAGAAAAACCAAATAGCTGAACCATATGAAATCTGCAATGTTAGGGAAAGCACAATGCGAAAAGCAGCCGAAACATAAAGGGGGTCAGTGCAAACTCCTGAAAGCCAAGACCAGGCCCCCCAAGGTTTCAGCCATCTATTAGTTATGGAATTTAATGCTATGGTGATATTCATATAATCGGGATATTAGACGATAGCTTATTCTTATTTTTGGATATTTTTGGATATTGCAGGAGACGCGGATACAGGGATTTCTGCAAAATGTTTTTTTAGTAAAAATGGAAAACTCTTGCTGGGGGGGGGGGGCCTTCATGGATTCTTGCACCGGGCCCTGAGGTTTCTAGTTACGCCTCTGACAGGAGATGTTCGCCGTGACTGGACGTGCACTGGCCCTTTAATCGCGGTGATGGAGCTGCATGTGAGAGATTCTGGATGAAGAATGTGGAAGTGAGATTAGATACAGATGGATAATCATGAGTTAATAGGCGCCGAGCAATGAAGCTGACGTGTAAACGCCACGAATATTCGATCCAGATGTGTAATAGAGAGACGTTGTATATAGAGGGAGGGTGCAGCGTGTTTGTGTGACAGCGAGTTAATACCAGAGGAGGAGATATTGGAGATTGTCACAAGTCCTCCTGCCTGCGTTGCTGTTCCTTCCTCTCCTGGTGGTTCTGGCGGTGTCCTTTCCCTCTCATGCTCCTTACCGTTGGTTCTTCACGAGGCTGTTATGATGCTGTTTGGGTGGTTTGTGCCATTCTCAGACCTTGTGGCGTTGTGATTTGATGCTGTCCAATAGGAGCAGATCTGGCATTAACCTCCTCCTCTCCCTTTGTGTCCGGGCCCTGGCCTGGTCCTATGTACCTGGAGCGCGGTGTGTTTCCGATATTCTGATCTCTAGTGTCCTGATTAACCCCTACATTCCCAAGTACCGGCTTGTAGCTCGACCCGCGCTGCTTCTGCCCTCGGCTCCGGCATTATCGGCTTCTTTTCTGGTCGTTTTGTCTCGTGGCTAGCATTACCTGGCCATCTCAAGGACCGGCAGCTCTAGTTTGTGACTCGTTTTGCCTTAGGATCTGTGACATTATGACAGGATCATGGACCGGCAGATGTGTCTCGACAGCTTTTATGTCCGGCCAGCAAGAATTTTGCTCAGGCTTTGTAGACCATTCTGTCCCACACGTATATATCTGCAGCCTCCGTCCTCTTCACCCGCGCTCCGTCCTCTTCACCCGCTCTCCATCCTCTTCACCCGCTCTCCGTCCTCTTCACCCGCGCTCCGTCCTCTTCACCCGCTCTCCGTCCTCTTCACCCGCTCTCCGTCCTCTTCACCCGCGCTCCGTCCTCTTCACCCGCGCTCCGTCCTCTTCACCCGCTCTCCGTCCTCTTCACCCGCGCTCCGTCCTCTTCACCCGCTCTCCGTCCTCTTCACCCGCTCTCCGTCCTCTTCACCCGCGCTCCGTCCTCTTCACCCGCGCTCCGTCCTCTTCACCCGCTCTCCGTCCTCTTCACCCGCGCTCTGTCCTCTTCACCCGCGCTCCGTCCTCTTCTCCCGCGCTCCGTCCTCTTCACCCGCTCTCCGTTCTCTTCTCCCGCGCTCCGTCCTCTTCACCCGCGCTCCGTCCTCTTCACCCGCGCTCCGTCCTCTTCACCCGCGCTCCGTCCTCTTCACCCGCGCTCCGTCCTCTTCACCCGCGCTCCGTCCTCTTCACCCACTCTCCGTCCTCTTCACCCGCGCTCCGTCCTCTTCACCCGCTCTCCGTCCTCTTCACCGCTCTCCGTTCTCTTCTCCGCGCTCCGTCCTCTTCACCCGCGCTCCGTCCTCTTCACCCGCGCGTCGTCCTCTTCACCCGCTCTCCGTTCTCTTCACCCGCTCTCCGTCCTCTTCACCCGCTCTCCGTCCTCTTCACCCGCTCTCCGTCCTCTTCACCCGCTCTCCGTCCTCTTCACCCGCGCGTCGTCCTCTTCACCCGCGCGTCGTCCTCTTCACCCGCGCGTCGTCCTCTTCACCCGCGCGTCGTCCTCTTCACCCGCTCTCCGTCCTCTTCACCCGCGCTCCGTCCTCTTCACCCGCGCTCCATCTTCTTCACCCGCGCTCCGTCCTCTCCTGATACTGGGGCACAACATTCTCACGTGCACACGAACGCTCCTATGATGGAGCATAGACATATGCAGCACTGGTTGGAGCTCTCAGGCGCATATATATATATATGTGCACCTGTCACTCATACCAGTGCTGCATATGTCTGTGCGCCTGTCACTCATACCAGTGCTGCATGTCTGTACGCCTGTCACTCATACCAGTGCTGCATATGTCTGTGCGCCTGTCACTCATACCAGTGCTGCATGTCTGTACGCCTGTCACTCATACCAGTGCTGCATATGTCTGTACGCCTGTCACTCATACCAGTGCTGCATATGTCTGTGCGCCTGTCACTCATACCAGTGCTGCATATGTCTGTACGCCTGTCACTCATACCAGTGCTGCATATGTCTGTACGCCTGTCACTCATACCAGTGCTGCATGTCTCTGTACGCCTGTCACTCATACCAGTGCTGCATATGTCTGTACGCCTGTCACTCATACCAGTGCTGCATATGTCTGTACGCCTGTCACTCATACCAGTGCTGCATGTCTCTGTACGCCTGTCACTCATACCAGTGCTGCATATGTCTGTGCGCCTGTCACTCATACCAGTGCTGCATGTCTCTGTACGCCTGTCACTCATACCAGTGCTGCATATGTCTGTACGCCTGTCACTCATACCAGTGCTGCATATGTCTGTACGCCTGTCACTCATACCAGTGCTGCATATGTCTGTACGCCTGTCACTCATACCAGTGCTGCATATGTCTGTACGCCTGTCACTCATACCAGTGCTGCATATGTCTGTACGCCTGTCACTCATACCAGTGCTGCATATGTCTGTGCGCCTGTCACTCATACCAGTGCTGCATGTCTCTGTACGCCTGTCACTCATACCAGTGCTGCATATGTCTGTACGCCTGTCACTCATACCAGTGCTGCATATGTCTGTACGCCTGCCAGTTGTCCATCTGGTCTTCAATCTCATCATGTAATGGTGGGAACAGAAGGGGTGCGTTTATTTATCCCTCATTCAAAGACTGATCAGGAGGGGATGGGGGTGTTTATTCATTTGGCACGGGTAGTGGGGTGGGGTTGTCCACATGCACTTCTCCAGGAGATTTTGGACAAGAGACTGAGGGGAGAGGGTCAGATTTTTGGTTCACAGGTCAGGTATTCCTTTGACCTGTTTTCGGCGTTGCTGCGGAAGTGTGTTTTGGGGCTGGAGCTCAACCCGGCTGAATTTGCTCCTCATTCATTTCGGATCGGGGCTGCGACGGTGGCGGCTGAAGCTGGGGCCTCGGGGGATATGTTGTGCAGGTTAGGGCGTTGGTTTGCTAATCGTTTTCGGGTGTATGTGCGCCCTAATCTAATGTGACAATGTTTTTTCTTACAGGTTCTTCTCAGACATTATGGACCTTGGGACACATAGGTTTATTGGGCCGGGCAGAACAGAGGGTTATTGGCAGGACCCTGGGTTTGCCGTTAGAGGTAGCGAGGGTTAGATGGTTGGGTGTTAGAGGTTTGAGATGGGGAAATGTTTTTAGGGAATGTTGTTTACTGTTGCGGAGTTCTTGGGACCCGGTTCTCCTGGTGGTGCTTGCAGGGGGTAATGACATTGGTCGGGTCCGTTCGTTGGACCTAACTCACGCAATTAAGCAGGATCTGGCTCGTTGCGTTGCCTTATTCTGGACGCTTTCCTTGGTATGGTCAGAGATTGTGTCCAGACCTGCCTGGTCTGGTTTTGCTCCCCCTAAGGCATTGGAACGAGCTTGGAGGAAGTTCAATAAGGAGGTTTCTCGTTTTATGGAGGCAGTCGGGGGGTTTTCCATTCGATATGTTGAATTAGAAGGAGATAACCTGGCCCTGATGCGATCACATGGGGTACATTTATCAGACATTGAGCTTGATATATTTTGAGGGATTGAGGACGGGTATAGAGAAGGTGCTGGCTACAGGGGGAGCGCAGGGACAATGAAGGTTTCATTGTCCCCTTGCGTTGGCATGAACCTTGGCCAGTGAGGAAGCCCTAAGGATAAGTCGCCGGAATAGGTGGGCGCTGGGAGAGACATCCTCGGTCCTGTGTAAGCCAGGAGAGTAGTGAGCTCTGGTTGGTGGTGATAACTGACTACTGTTCGTTCTTGCAGTAGGATCAGAGTTGACATTTTGGGCGCAGTTGTTGGGGTGAATTTTACTTGAATGTTAAAATAAGTTAATAATGAAGGCCTGAAGCACCTGAGGCGTAAGGCCCTTAAGTTGCCTCTGATGCCAGGACGCAGGGAGGATTTTTCTAGAAAGGTTTGACAGCGCGGGAGCGGTGTGGGAGGAGTCACCAGGAGGGCACTTAAGGCGCATGTGGAGAGGCTCTGCGCGCCTTTTTCTCCTGAGGTAGAGCGGTGATAATCTGTGCTGCGTCAGAGAGCGGTGTATTTTCGGCTTTTGCCTTTAAAAACTGTCTTTGTGGATGGCAGAAGGAGGTGAGCTGGAGTTGCTGTTGGAGGAAATGCGGGAGGTGGTTCGGCATCATGGTGTGGAGTGGGCCAGAAGAAGCCTGTCAGAAGTGCTGGTGGCAGAGTCGGACGTGGGAACTCGGCCTGTCAGGATTGCGAGGCCTCCAGAGCGGTTCAGTCCGGGAGGCGAATCCAGTGATGTATCTGTGGCTGAGATTGGAGGCTGTGAGAGGCCGAGGATGGTTGGTTCAGCAGATGTTGGTTGGTGGTGACTAGGGATGAGCCGAACACCCCCCGAGTTCGGTTCGGGCCCGAACCCGAACTTCCCATTTGTTCGGGACCGAACCAGAACCCCCATGCAAGTCAATGGGGCTGAAAATTCGTTTTTTTAGAGTGCCCTCCAAGAGGGCATATATGCTAGATATTTGCCATAAAAGGTGTATGGGGGTCCGGGTAGTGCCCTGGGGGACAGGAAACAAGGACAAAAAGTTTTAAAAAAAACGTTTATAAAGGAACAGTGAGTTTTCCATGAAATAAGGGTTAAAAATAAAAACGAAAAATTCCTTCAAATATCGTGCCTAGGAGGTCCCCATAACCTGCCGTGAAGTGGCGGATTTCTAGGATGTATAGAAACACTTAAAAACAAATTACGTTTCATATGACGGTAAATGCTTTTCCTTTAATCTATCCATAAACAACTGCTTGGGGCGGCAGTCTGTATGAAAAGACATTTTAGGACGCGCAGAAAAAGTTTAGTGTTTTTTTGGCTAAATTATTGTGAAACTTATGCAGGCTTTGGATGAAAGTAACAATAGGTGCTTTAAAATTGGTCCTTTAGCGTCCCCAACAGTGCCGTCACACCGTAACCCCTCTGAGGATATGAATCTGATACAGGCGTCAGTGGCAGTGCACCCAGATATTGTGCCATCATACAGTAACCCCTCTTTGGTATTGTGGAAGAGTGCAGGGGTGGACCATGCGGTCCTATATTGAAAAGTAATGGGTGTCAGTGCACCCAGATATTGTGCCTTTGGTGCCAGGCCAGCAAGTCTCATCATACAGTAACCCCTCTGTAGTATTGTGGAAGAGTACAGGGTTGGACCCTGCTGTTCAAAAAATTATAATGATATAAATCTGGCACAGGCGTCAGTGCAGCCAAATATTGTGCCTTTCATGGCAGCAAGTGCCTTCACACCGTAACCCTTTTGTGGTATTGTGGAAGAGTTCAGTGCTGGAGGTTTTGTGAATGCAGAAGACATACCCGATCTATTCCATTACTTCAGCATCAGGGGATTGATAGCTGCTGATCCAGGACTGATTCATTTTTATAAATGTCAGCCGGTCTACAGAGTCGGTGGACAGACGCACTCTTTTATCTGTGACAAAAGCTCCAGCGGCACTGAACGTCCTTTCGGAAAGCACGCTAGATGAAGGGCAACCTAGTAGCTGCATAGTAGGCTTGTGCACCGATTTTTTTTTTTCGGTTCGATTTTTCGGATTTTTAAACTTTTCGATTCGGCTCGTTTCGACCGATTTCTGTTTCGATTCGGTTCGGCCCGTTTTTCGGGTACATTTTTCTTTCGGAATATCGACCATTTTTCGGATTTTCGTGTCACTGTGCTCGGGTTTTGTATCGACTTTTCGTAATTTCGGAAATTTTCGTTTTTCGGAATTGCACATTTTTCGGAATATCGACCATTTTTCGTATTTTTCGTGTCATTTTGCCCGTTTTTTGTATCGACTTTTCGTTTTTTTCGAAAAATTTTCGTTTTTCAGAAATTTTTTCGTTTTTACAAAATTTTCGTTTTTCGGAAAATTTTCGTTTTCGGAACATCTGTTCTCCTCGTTTGACACATTTCAAGCCCATTCGAAAAATCCGAAAATATTTCGTTTCGGCTCGGAAAACATTTCGGATCTGAAATTTTCGGATCTAAACTTTTTCGGACATTCGGCCGCATCCGAAAACACGAATCGGGAAATTTCGTGAAAATTCCGAAATTCCGAAACGCACATCCCTACTGCATAGCATATTGGCTAAGTTCTGGTCAGTGATCCAATCTCAACACCCAGTAAGCCAGTGGATCATCTGCTGGAAAGGTATCCAGGTCTGCCCTTGCCCCTAGGTAGTCCTGCACCATATGGTGAAGACGCTGGCAATGGGTGCCTACATTTGACGTCCCTGGGCATCGAGGACTAAAAAAATTAAAAAATGCATCAGTCAAGCGGCCCTGGCCTTCACCGCTATTCCTCTGATCACCTGCAGCCTCAGAAGCATGTGTGTCAGCAGTAGCACTTGGTAATCTAAAAGTGCCTGGAAAGGTGTTACACAAGTTTTGCTTTAGAGCGTCCTCAAGTTTTGTCATCCTGTGCTCTCTCTGTGTGGGCAGGATGAGTTCTGCAACTTTCCCCTTGTATCGTGGATCAAGAAGGGTTGCCAACCAGTAATGATCCCTCTCCTTGATAGCACGAATCCTGGGGTCCTTTAGCAGGCTTTGCATCAGTAGGGAGCCCATGCAGCGTAGGTTGGAGGTGGCATTAGCTGCCGAGTCTTCCTGGTCAATGAGGATGACCGTATCGTGCACTTCCTCCTCCCAACCACACACAAGCCCTTCTGTTTCTGGGCACACAAAACCCTGCCTTGAGGAATCCCCACCTTCAATGCCCCCACTACTTATATAGTCGTCGTCCTCCTCATCCTCCTCCTGTCTGATCTGAGTAGGACCCGCTGGAATGCTGTCTGCGGAAAGACTGGGGCCTTGAGAGCTAGGGAAGGCCTCCTCTTCCTCCCGCTGCTCTGCCTCTAGAGCCACATCTATAATTCCCCGCAGAGTGTGCTCCAGCAGGAACACTAAAGGAATTGTGTCACTGATGCATGCACTGTCCCTGCTCACCATCCTTGTTGCCTCCTCAAATGGTGACAGTACAGTCCATGCATCCTTGATCATCAGCCACTGCGGGGGGGAACAAGTTGACTTGAACCTGTCCTTGTGCCATACTCACACAGGTACTCGTTGATGGCCTTCTGCTGATTGTGCAGACGCTGCAGTATTGCTAATGTCGAGTTCCACCTGGTGGGCATGTCACAGATCAGACGGTTTGTGGGAAGGTGGAATTCTCTTTGAATTTCTGCCAGGCAAACGCTTGCTGGGAATGACCGTCTGAAGTGGCTGCAGACTTTTATGGCCTGGCTGAGAAGCTCTGGCAGCCCTGGGTACTTGGTTAGGAAACGCTGTACCACCAGATTTAAGACGTGTGCTAGGCATGGTACATGCGTCAATTTACCCTTGCGTAGGGCGGAGAGAAGGTTGCTGCCATTATCGCAGACGATCATTCCCAGCTCAAGCTGGCGTGGTGTTAACCATTTCTGCACCTGCCCCTGCAGAGCTGACAAAATTTCGGACCCGGTGTGGCTCCTGTCCCCTAAACAAACCAGCTCAAGCACAGTATGGCATCTTTTTGCTTGAGCCATTGCGTAGACCCTGTCAGGCGTGGGTTTAACTGCCACTTCGCCAGAGACAGAGAAGGAGGAGGAGGAAGAGGTGGTGGTGGTGGAGCAGACAGACCTCATACAAGCAGCTTTCTGGAGGCGTGGAGGATGAACAAGCTCCAGCACAGAGCCCTGTCTTGGATCCCTCCCAGCTGCAATCAGA
This sequence comes from Leptobrachium leishanense, assembly GCA_009667805.1. Classification (NCBI taxonomy): domain Eukaryota; kingdom Metazoa; phylum Chordata; class Amphibia; order Anura; family Megophryidae; genus Leptobrachium; species Leptobrachium leishanense. The sequence continues at coordinate 539,214,994 of CM019063.1, forward strand.
TTTACCCAGTGTGCCGTGAAGGAAATGTAACGACCCTGTCCATGCTTGCTGGACCACGTGTCTAAAGTCACATGCACCTTGTTGCTGACTGCCTTTCCCAATGACTGGATAACATTGTCTTCCACGTGCTGGTATAGTGCTGGAATGGCCTTGCGTGAAAAGTAATGGCGTTTTGGAACCTGCCACAGTGGTACAGCGCATTCAGCAAATTCACGGAAGGGAGCAGAATCCACCAGCTGGAAAGGCAGCAGCTGCAATGCGAGTAATTTTGCTAAGCTGGCATTTAGACGCTGTGCTTGGGGATGGTTGGGACTATATTTTTTCTTTCGCTGCAGCAGCTGCGGCAACGTAATCTGACTGCGTAAATCTTCAGCTACTGGGATGATGTCGCATTGTGAGGAAGGACCTTCTGGTACATCCATTACTGTAGCATCATCCCTGTCGGTGGAGGTTGTAGGCAATTGCATGGCAGGACATACAGTGTGGGTAGAGACAGATGAGGAGGAGGAGGACCTATGCAAAGTTTTGCCCCAACGGGATGTGTGGCACTTGTTCATGTCGCATCAAGCACGTGGTACCCAAGTGTCTGGTGTTTATCCCACGCTTCAGCCTCCCCTGACATAGATTACAAATAGCAACGGTGGGGTCTGCTGCACATTTCTTAAAGAACTCCCAGACAGCAGATTTCCTGCATGTGTTCTTTGAGACAACAGCGCTCTGCACCGGAGCAGCTCTGACATGTGATGCCTTGGACTGGCTAGTGCTACGGTTGGTCACAGAGGATGTTGTGCCTCGTGTTTACTGTGCCTCCTCCTCCTCCCCTCCTCCTCAATTGATTCCTCAGTTCGATCTGGCACCCAGGTGGAGTCAGTGACCTCATCATCATCAATGTCATCTTCACCTCCTATCTCCTCGTCACTGGAGCCAACTTGGCAGTATGCTGCAGCTGCTGGGGCAACATGAGTGCCAGTTATTTGTGTGTCATCACTGGCACCCCCTTCCTCTAGGTTGATTATACTCCCTTGCTCAACCTCAGAGATTGAATCAGAGCACTGTACTTGCTGCGCATCCTCAAGCAGCATGTCACTCTCATTGTAGTCAAACAATTCAGCTGACTCCTCCGTGTGTGATAGCGAGGCTACGGCAGGAGTAGCTGTGGACATGGAGGCTGCATTAGATGCTTTGGCAGCTGAGGTGGACTGTAAAGCACTAGAAGCCTGGCTGGCAGAGGACTCGGAGGATGAGGATGGCCTGGTTAGCCAATCCACCAAGTCCTCTGTATGTTGCTGCTGCTTAAGACGGCCAGCACCGGTTAGAAAGGACAAACGTGCCCCTGCAGAGGATGCACCACGTCCACCATGACCAGAGACACAGCCTCCCGACACAGGGGCTGCTTGCCCTCTTATCTGTGTCTGGGAGCGTCTGCCTGTCCTTTTTGTTCTTTCAGACATGGTGAGTGATATATAGATTAATATATACAGAACTCTGATTCAACTCTGGTATAAAGATTTAAAGAACTCTGGTATAACTCAGTGAGACACACTGATAGCTGGCAGCCAGTGACAAGAGACAGATCACCTCAATTCACAAATGTTTTGTAGAAATTAGTGAGCCCCGAAATACAGCGTGGTACTGGTTGTGTGACAAGACACAGATCACCTCATTTCACAAATGTTTTAAAGAAATTAGTGAGCCCCAAAAAGATTTGCTGGCACAGTGACAAGACCCAGAAGATCACCTCAATTCACAAATGTTTTAAATAAAGTTGTAAACCCCAAAAAAACTTGCTGGCACAGTGACAAGACACACATCACCTAAATTCCCTGATATTTGGTCGGAATGAGACCCCCCCCAGACCCCCCCAGTAGCGTTGCAGACTGGCAGTAACAACACACACAACTATCTTCTTTGAAATCTCCTCTGAAATGCGTGCAGAATCGGCGCGTTGAAACCTTTTATATAGTGTGCTGCGGGACTTAGCTCTGTGAGCCCATGATTGTGGTCAGGTGCAAGGCTGAAGCCAATTACGAGCTTCAGGCAGTGGGAAAATGCATTGTGGTCGAACATGCGGCGAACACCCGGAAATGTTCGCGATCCGCCCGAACAGGCTAAGTTCGGGTCGAACCCCGAACCTTCCGAACCCGAACAGCTCATCCCTAGTGGTGATGGGAAGGAGGCTGGCGTGAGTGCTTCCAGACGTGTGGAAGGTAGGATCTCGAGGCCGGTATCGGGTAGACTTGTGCACCGATTATTTTTTTTTATTAATATTATTTTTTTTCGGTTCGTTCGGATTTTGTAAATTTTCATTTCGGCTCGTTTCGGTCGATTTCCGTTTCCGTTCATTTCGACTTTTTCGTAATTTCGGAAATTTTCGTGTTTTTCGGAACGTCTGTTCTCGTTTCAAAGTGTCTATTCGTTTTGACGTAACTAATGGTTTTTTGGATCCGATATTTCTGTCGATACGATAATTCTGCCATTGAGATTTCTCATGTTTTACAAGAAGGATACATTGAGATTTCTCATGTTTTACAAGAAGGATACATTGAGATGGGAATGATACAAAATTACAGAATCAGCGATATAACCGAAAAATATGTTTTCCGAAATTACTGAAATGGAACCGAAATCAGGAATGGAGCCGAAATTACGAATGGAACGAAAATGATTTTCGATTTTACACATTTCTAGTCCATTCAAAAATTCTGAACAAATTTTCGATTCGTTTCGTAAACTTTTCGGATCTGCCGTTTTCGGATCTGAACATTTTCGGAAAATCGGCCAAATCCGAATGCACGAATCGGGAAGTTTCGTGAAAATTCCGAAACACACATCCCTAGTATCGGGGGCGAAGGATCCTTCCGGTCGGAGGGGTGGTGTGGTGAGCTCTACCAGGAGAGAAGGAGTGCGGAGGTCGAGGAGTTCCTCGGGTAGAAGAAGAGATCGGTGGTCCACTAGGGGTCCCAGAGGTGGAGTAAGGTCTGTCTCAGGGACTGATGTTTCAGCGGTAAGACAGTTGGTGGATGGGGGTGTGGACGGTGGTGTGGCACAGGGTGTTGGTGTGCGGGATGAGGTCACTCAGGAGCTCGAAGTAAATTGGTGTTCAGATGGTGGAGCTGATGGGGCTCCGGATTTTGGTGTGAGGGAGCAAGTTAATGATTTTGGTACTTCGGGTTCTGAGGCTCATCCCACAAATGTTTTTTCGTCCAGTTCCAATGGTTCGGGAGAGGAGTCCACAGCCGGTTGGTGGCTTCCAGGCGGAAACGATTGAGCGAAGATTATAATCGAGCCCTTAGTGTCTTCTAGCCTTTTGTTACCGTCTCAGTGTTTCTCCAGGCACAGATCCAGAAGGGGAATGATGGGAGACTGGGGTAAAGAAGGGGGGGTCGAGGCTTCGTATCTTCGTTCTTCACGCGCTGTAATGGAGTCTGATATGAAGGAGTGGATTGTACGTCATGAGCTGCTTTTCCAAGGTCGCGGCTGCTGCTTGGTGAGCAGAGAAGGAAGCGCAGCTGTAAATCCTGTCAGTGATAACCTAAAAAAACAAGGACGACACGCGTTCCACACTTTTCACACATTCGTGGCAAAACACTTTATGGCGTACACAGTAAGTTAGAGCTTTGTGTCCGGGCGAGAAACGACTATGTAGCAATATAGGTTCCTGTCTGTCACTCACGCAGACTGGAGCCGCTCTCTCGCAGTAATGATTACTGCTCATTCTCGCAGTACTCACTCTCCCAGGCTGGAGCCGCACTCTCGCAGTAATGAGTACTGCTCACTATCGCAGTATTCACTCTCGCAGGCTGGAGCCGCACTCTCGCAGTAATGAGTACTGCTCACTATCGCAGTATTCACTCTCGCAGGCTGGATCCACACTCTCGCAGGCTGGATCCGCACTCTCGCAGGCTGGATCCGCACTCTCGCAGGCTGGATCCGCACTCTCGCAGGCTGGATCCGCACTCTCGCAGACTGGATCCGCACTCTCGCAGACTGGATCCGCACTCTCGCAGACTGGTGCCGCACTATCGCAGTACTCACTCTTGCAGGCTGGATCCGCACTCTCGCAGGCTGGATCCGCACTCTCGCAGGCTGGAGCCGCACTCTCGCAGGCTGGAGCCGCACTCTCACAGTAATGAGTACTGCTCACTCTCGCAGGCTGGAGCCGCACTCTCGCAGGCTGGTGCTGCACTCTCGCAGGCTGGTGCTGCACTCTCGCAGGCTGGTGCTGCACTCTTGCAGTAATGAGTACTGCTCACTATCGCAGTACTCACACTCTCCCAGGCTGGAGCCGCACTCTCCCAGGCTGGATCCGCACTCTCGCAGGCTGGATCCGCACTCTCGCAGGCTGATCCGCACTCTCGCAGGCTGGATCCGCACTCTCGCAGGCTGGAGCCGCCTCTCGCAGGCTGGATCCGCACTCTCGCAGGCTGGCCGCACTCTCGCAGGCTGGAGCCGCACTCTCGCAGGCTGGATCCGCACTCTCGCAGGCTGGATCCGCACTCTCGCAGACTGGATCCGCACTCTCGCAGACTGGATCCGCACTCTCGCAGACTGGTGCCGCACTATCGCAGTACTCACTCTTGCAGGCTGGATCCGCACTCTCGCAGACTGGTGCCGCACTATCGCAGTATTCACTCTCGCAGACTGGAGCCGGACGCTCGCAGGCTGGAGCCACACTCTCACAGTAATGAGTACTGCTCACTATCGCAGTACTCACTCTCGCAGGCTGGATCCACACTCTCGCAGGCTGGATCCGCACTCTCGCAGGCTGGATCCGCACTCTCGCAGGCTGGATCCGCACTCTCGCAGACTGGATCCGCACTCTCGCAGACTGGTGCCGCACTATCGCAGTACTCACTCTTGCAGGCTGGATCCGCACTCTTGCAGACTGGTGCCGCACTATCGCAGTACTCACTCTTGCAGGCTGGATCCGCACTCTCGCAGGCTGGATCCGCACTCTCGCAGGCTGGAGCCGCACTCTCGCAGGCTGGAGCCGCACTCTCACAGTAATGAGTACTGCTCACTCTCGCAGGCTGGAGCCGCACTCTCGCAGGCTGGTGCTGCACTCTCGCAGGCTGGTGCTGCACTCTCGCAGGCTGGTGCTGCACTCTCGCAGTAATGAGTACTGCTCACTATCGCAGTACTCACACTCTCCCAGGCTGGAGCCGCACTCTCCCAGGCTAGAGCCGCACTCTCGCAGGCTGGATCCGCACTCTCGCAGGCTGGATCCGCACTCTCGCAGGCTGGAGCCGCACTCTCGCAGGCTGGATCCGCACTCTCGCAGGCTGGATCCGCACTCTCGCAGGCTGGAGCCGCACTCTCGCAGGCTGGAGCCGCACTCTCGCAGGCTGGAGCCGCACTCTCGCAGGCTGGATCCGCACTCTCGCAGGCTGGATCGGCACTCTCGCAGACTGGTGCCGCACTATCGCAGTACTCACTCTCGCAGGCTGGATCCGCACTCTCGCAGGCTGGAGCCGCACTCTCGCAGGCTGGATCCGCACTCTCGCAGGCTGGATCCGCACTCTCGCAGGCTGGATCCGCACTCTCGCAGGCTGGAGCCACACTCTCGAGCCGCACTCTCGCAGGCTGGAGCCACACTCTCGAGCCGCACTCTCGCAGGCTGGAGCCACACTCTCGCGCAGCACTCTCGCAGGCTGGAGCTGCACTCTCACAGTAATGAGTACTGCTCACTATCGCAGTACTCACTCTCGCAGGCTGGAGCAGCACGCACGCAGGCTGGAGCCGCACTCTCTCGCAGGCTGGAGCCGCACTCTCTCGCAGGCTGGAGCCGCACTCTCTCGCAGGCTGGAGCCGCACTCTCTCGCAGGCTGGAGCCGCACTCTCTCGCAGGCTGGAGCCGCACTCTCTCAGGCTGGAGCCGCACTCTCGCAGGCTGGAGCCGCACTCTCGCAGGCTGGATCGGAGAGCTCAGCGGACCTCGGGGGGAAGAGAAAAAGACAGCCTCCTGGTGCAGTGTAATAGATACATCAAGATAAAAGACCAGCAGTTGAATTCTACTCACCCTCCTCTGGGTCTATAAAGCCTGACCTCGGTTTTCACGTCCAAAGGTTGTTTGGTGCCGGGGGGGGGGGCAGAACCTTAAAGCCTCTCCTGGATCGTAGCTCTTGCCTTGAATGCAGGAACAAAGAATCGGTACCGCCCAGAGTAAAATCCACAAGAGGTTTTATTAATCAAAGGGTATCTGTGATCATACACAGAAGATCAAATACGTCAAAACATATCGGATAAAAATGCTATGGATAAAAAGCATGGGGCCAGATGCGTTTCGCCTGAATCCCGCTTCATTAGTGGCAATCAAAAAAGTGGGGTAAAATGTTCCTAAACAGTTCAGGCAGTTTATATTCCCATTAGCTGGGATCTACTTCTGTCGTGGTTCATTGACGTCATCGTGTTCGATGTAACATTTCTAAACGATTCAAGACAATAGGAATCGGGATAACAGATTACAGACAGCAGATTTACAAACTATTCAAATATAAACAGATAAGCACATTCTTGATATAAAGAGTAGGTTGGCAGATTAATCCTCAACAGATAGCAGATAGATAATATGTTACATCCTCAGCCCCGGCTGTGCTTCCTGGGGGGTCTGGACATGGTTCGGTGCCACTGGCTGGTAGAGTGCCAGCACCTTGTAACGGCCAAGCGGCGTCCGAGAGGGCGGGGCCTGGCATGGTCACGAGGAGCTGCTGGGTTTAAAGCTGGGCGCAAGGAGTTGCCTCGTCGCCCTGACGTGGAGTTCTGTTCCCGCATCGCTTACCATTGCTTTCATTGATATTCCAGTTGCCGACCCGTTTACGTCTACGATCCCTGCTCCTGATTTTGAACCGACTTGTTTTTGACCATTCTTATGTTTCGCACTATAGCGGTGGCTAGTCCTGTGCGTCGTGGGTTTAACCCTATGCAGGCTGCTTGGGGTTTTACTCAATTTATGGGGATATTCCCCTCTCGCTCTGGTTTACTTTCTCCAGCATTTATCGGGGTTCTATTCCAGGCCCAAGGTTCATGATTTAAGGTCGTGTATTTCCGTACAAACCGCAATAGTGAGACACTCAGGGTTATTCAGAGAGCGGTGAAAAGCAGGAGAATGACTGGAGAATGAAAAATTCTAGGTTAAAATAGCCGATTTGGAAAGTGAGATAAAAGGGAGAATTTTTCTGGTTTGGCTATTTTGACCTAGAATTTTTCATTCTCCAGTCATTCTCCTGCTTTTCACCGCTCTCTGAACAACCCTGATAGTTTGTTTTCTGCCTATGATTGTCGTGCTCAGCTTGTCAAGTGTACCCGGGTTTGTATCAGCTTTAAACCTTTTATGTGTGTCAGCAGACCCTGGTACTTACAAGGTACAATATACCCATTTGAGCTTATCAGAAAACATTAAGTCCGTCAGGTCGGTGACTGCCCTGCAGTCTGCATAATACATTGACTGTCAAACATACAACCTCGGTTCACCCACTCAAGTATTGAAGCCCACTGTATTGTTGTGTGCTCTAAGTTGTCCGTTGGTCTCGAAACCTTTGGCACTTAGTAGCCGTTCAGTTGTCCTGTTACACTCCTTGGCTTTGGAGTATAAGTCTGAAAATACTGTGGCCCCTATTACGTCCTCGCGCAGCGCATTTGCGTGCGAACAAATGCGCTTTTGCGGGAGGACAAAACCTGACTGATTAGTCCTGAGACCTTGCCGGCCCGTACCCCAATAACCCGAATAAGACACAGACACATATATAGAAGTTATTTATCTATATACAATAACTGGCAGCGCTTAATCTCCATTCTGCCACAACGCACCAACTTCCACCATTGTACCAAAACCAAGACCTCGCCCCCCCACAAGCGAGGTTCATCTCCCCAGAGCCTCACCCGAAGGCGGCTTATCCGTCCTCTAAGCGCTGCTGTCCAGGGAAACCCGCCAAAAGCTGTGACACAACGTAACCGAAATCCAAGGTTGGGCGGGTGGGCGTCTCTTTGAAGCACTTTGCGCTGTCAGGGAACAAGAGGAAGAACACTGCCCCAGCACCAGCATATATAGCCCAGGTAAGAAACATTGTTACAAACACATCACCAATAACTCCCTAAATCTCTCCTTGACTGACAGGCTCAGGCTATCAGACAACCCCCCCCCCCGAAAGGTCCAGGGGATTCTACAGCTTCCAGCCCCGGCCATCAGTCATGTCCCCCCTCCTGGAAGGTCCAGGGGGTTCTATTTGCGCGGAATGTCGCATTACGTCATTCGCGCAAACGTTGTGCGTTAGCGTCTACCGCAATTGACCCTGTGCGAACCCAGCGCAAGTGCATGCGCGCATCCCATACTTACCATTGTCAGCGCGAATGCGTTGGAGCAGATGGTATTGCGATCTTCGCACAACGTCGTACGAACGATGTTTGCGCCAAGTATCGTAACGTCTTTGACGTTGGTGGTTCTTAATTATGATTCCTGCAAGCAACGGTCATTTGCGCCCGGCTTTGTGCGTTGGATTTGCGCTAAAAAAAAATGAAGGCTGAAAAACTGCGCTCAGATCATAATACTGCGTTAATTTGCGCTGCGCTGCGCTGTGCTGTGCTGTGCTGTGCTGTGCTGTGCTGCGCTGCGCTGTGCTGTGCTGTGCTGTGCTGTGCTGCGCTGTGCTGTGCTGCGCTGCGCTGCGTGTGCTAAGAGTGTAATAGGGGCCGGTGTGTTTTGCAACCATCAAGCAAATATCTCTGTCCAACAAGATCTCAACAGCGCCCGTTACACAATAGAATTCTTGCAGAATCACAAATTACACAAACATTCTGCACAGGAAAAGCCACTGAACCAATAGGATTATGGGACCTGCACCCTAACGATGTGCCGCCATGCCCACGCACCCCAAGGCCTCAACAAAGATTTTGAGATCTGTGCCTTTTTCTGATTGTTCCATGTTTTTGTTTTATTGCTGCTGTTCGCCGGCTTTTCCCTGTGATTTTATATGTCGCTTCTTAATTACTCTCTGGGTCAGAATTTGATTATTTTTAGGATCGTGTTTCTTTATGTTGATGGATTTCCTGTGGATCTATTTCCCATATACTATCAGAGTTATTCAAAGAGATCCGAATTGCTGGCGAAGGGTTAATGGCACAGTGAATTCAGGGTACGGTTACCTTTCCTGGCCATTTGGCTATTCTGAGAAATCCTGGCGAATTGCCTGCAGATATGGTGCCTGTTCGGTGCCTGTTCGAGGGCAGTGAAATCCCCATAGAGAAGCAATGCTTCAGCTATTCAGAGAACACAAACCAGCAGTGAAAGGTTCCCCTAATGCCCTGCCATTCAGTGGTTTAATTCGGCAGGTTTATTCAGGCGAATCCCATAGGCTTCAATGTTAAAAATATTCCCGTTTTAATCCAATATCTAATAAACCGTTTATTATAAAATTCTGCAGTAAAGAGTCTCTGTATAGATTTTTTTGAGGATCTTTTAGGCATTTTTTGGGATTTTTTAGCAAAAAAATGATTTCCGTTTTTTTTTTCTAAATCCTGTTTTATTTATTCTGTAACCGTCCTTTTTATTATATAGTCATTATGTTACATGTTTACAGGTGCATTCTGTATATAGTCATTATGTTACATGTTTACAGGCGCATTCTGTATATAGTCACTGTGTTACATGTTTACAGGTGCATTCTGTATATAGTCACTGTGTTACATGTTTACAGGTGCATTCTGTATATAGTCACTATGTTACATGTTTACAGGTGCATTCTGTATATAGTCACTGTGTTACATGTTTACAGGTGCATTCTGTATATAGTCACTATGTTACATGTTTACAGGTGCATTCTGTATATAGTCACTATGTTACATGTTTACAGGCGCATTCTGTATATAGTCACTGTGTTACATGTTTACAGGTGCATTCTGTATATAGTCACTATGTTACATGTTTACAGGCGCATTCTGTATATAGTCACTGTGTTACATGTTTACAGGTGCATTCTGTATATAGTCACTGTGTTACATGTTTACAGGTGCATTCTGTATATAGTCACTGTGTTACATGTTTACAGGTGCATTCTGTATATAGTCACTGTTACATGTTTACAGGTGCATTCTGTATATAGTCACTATGTTACATGTTTACAGGTGCATTCTGTATATAGTCACTGTGTTACATGTTTACAGGTACATTCTGTATATAGTCACTATGTTACATGTTTACAGGTGCATTCTGTATATAGTCACTGTGTTACATGTTTACAGGTGCATTCTGTATATAGTCACTGTTACATGTTTACAGGTACATTCTGTATATAGTCAGTGTTACATGTTTACCGGCGCATTCTGTATATAGTCACTGTGTTACATGTTTACAGGCGCATTCTGTATATAGTCACTATGTTACATGTTTACAGGCGCATTCTGTATATAGTCACTATGTTACATGTTTACAGGCGCATTCTGTATATAGTCACTGTGTTACATGTTTACAGGTGCATTCTGTATATAGTCACTGTGTTACATGTTTACAGGCGCATTCTGTATATAGTCACTGTGTTACATGTTTACAGGCGCATTCTGTATATAGTCACTGTGTTACATGTTTACAGGCGCATTCTGTATATAGTCACTGTGTTACATGTTTACAGGTACATTCTGTATATAGTCACTGTGTTACATGTTTACCGGCGCATTCTGTATATAGTCACTGTGTTACATGTTTACAGGCGCATTCTGTATATAGTCACTATGTTACATGTTTACAGGCGCATTCTGTATATAGTCACTATGTTACATGTTTACAGGCGCATTCTGTATATAGTCACTATGTTACATGTTTACAGGTGCATTCTGTATATAGTCACTATGTTACATGTTTACAGGTGCATTCTGTATATAGTCACTGTGTTACATGTTTACAGGCGCATTCTGTATATAGTCACTGTGTTACATGTTTACAGGCGCATTCTGTATATAGTCACTATGTTACATGTTTACAGGCGCATTCTGTATATAGCCACTATGTTACATGTTTACAGGCGCATTCTGTATATAGTCACTGTGTTACATGTTTACAGGTGCATTCTGTATATAGTCACTGTGTTACATGTTTACAGGTGCATTCTGTATATAATCACTGTGTTACATGTTTACAGGTGCATTCTGTATATAGTCACTGTGTTACATGTTTACAGGTGCATTCTGTATATAATCACTGTTACATGTTTACAGGTGCATTCTGTATATAGTCACTGTGTTACATGTTTACAGGTGCATTCTGTATATAGTCACTGTGTTACATGTTTACAGGTGCATTCTGTATATAGTCACTGTGTTACATGTTTACAGGTGCATTCTGTATATAGTCACTGTGTTACATGTTTACAGGCGCATTCTGTATATAGTCACTGTGTTACATGTTTACAGGCGCATTCTGTATATAGTCACTGTGTTACATGTTTACAGGTGCATTCTGTATATAGTCACTGTGTTACATGTTTACAGGCGCATTCTGTATATAGTCACTGTTACATGTTTACAGGCGCGTTCTGTATATAGCCACTATGTTACTTGTTTACAGGTGCATTCTGTATATAGTCACTGTGTTACATGTTTACAGGTGCATTCTGTATATAGTCACTATGTTACATGTTTACAGGTGCATTCTGTATATAGTCACTGTGTTACATGTTTACAGGTGCATTCTGTATATAGTCACTGTTACATGTTTACAGGCGCGTTCTGTATATAGCCACTATGTTACTTGTTTACAGGTGCATTCTGTATATAGTCACTATGTTACATGTTTACAGGTGCATTCTGTATATAGTCACTGTGTTACATGTTTACAGGTGCATTCTGTATATAGTCACTATGTTACATGTTTACAGGTGCATTCTGTATATAGTCACTGTGTTACATGTTTACAGGTGCATTCTGTATATAGTCACTGTTACATGTTTACAGGCGCGTTCTGTATATAGCCACTATGTTACTTGTTTACAGGTGCATTCTGTATATAGTCACTATGTTACATGTTTACAGGTGCATTCTGTATATAGTCACTGTGTTACATGTTTACAGGCGCATTCTGTATATAGTCACTGTGTTACATGTTTACAGGCGCATTCTGTATATAGTCACTGTGTTACATGTTTACAGGTGCATTCTGTAAATAGTCACTGTGTTACATGTTTACAGGTGCATTATGTATATAGTCACTGTGTTACATGTTTACTCTTTTGATTAATAAAAACCCTTGTGAATTTTACTCTGAGTGGTTCCGATTCTTTGTCCTGCATACAAGGCAAGAGCTACTATTCAGGAGAGGCTTTGTTAAGGTTGTGCCCCCCCCGGCACCAAATAACCTTTGGGCGTGAACACCAGGGTCAGGCTTTTATCTTTTACCCTGATGTATCTATTATACTGCACTATAGAGGACTTCTTCTCTTCCCCCCCGAGGTTCACTGACTCCAAAATCTGGAAAGTATATATGCGTTTAGATGGGCCTAATTATTAGCCAGAAGCGTTACAATTGAGCTGAGCTCTCGGCTCCAGCCTGTGTGAGTGCGGCTCCAGCCTCTGTGAGTGCGGCTCCAGCCTCTGTGAGTGCGGCTCCAGCCTCTGTGAGTGCGGCTCCAGCCTGTGTGAGTGCGGCTCCAGCCTGTGTGAGTGCGGCTCCAGCCTGTGTGAGTGCGGCTCCAGCTTGTGTGAGTGCGGCTCCAGCTTGTGTGAGTGCGGCTCCAGCTTGTGTGAGTGCGGCTCCAGCTTGTGTGAGTGCGGCTCCAGCTTGTGTGAGTGCGGCTCCAGCTTGTGTGAGTGCGGCTCCAGCCTGTGTGAGTGCGGCTCCAGCCTGTGTGAGTGCGGCTCCAGCTTGTGTGAGTGCGGCTCCAGCTTGTGTGAGTGCGGCTCCAGCTTGTGTGAGTGCGGCTCCAGCTTGTGTGAGTGCGGCTCCAGCTTGTGTGAGTGTGGCTTCATCGCACCTCATTATTATAGACTCTGTTGATCTATTATTTGTGTATTTCTTGTTTTTTAAGCTTGATTTAAACAGACAAGAAAATATATTACTGCATCAACTTCCCCTTAAAGGGAGCAAGATATACAGTTCGGTCCATATATATTTGGACGCAGACAGTTTTCACACTTTTGGTTCTGTTTGCCGCCAGAATAAAATTAAAAGGAAACAATCTGCATGAATGTGAAGCGCAGACTCTCGACTTTAATTCAAGGGGTTAAACCTAAATATCAAGTTTAAATTTTATACACAGCCCCCCCCCATTCTTATACACACACAGCCCCCTCACATTTTTATACACAGCCCCCCATTTCAGGGGCTCAAGTGTAATTGGACAAATGAATAGAATCCTAAATAAAATGTTGATTTTCTAATAGTTTGTTGAATCCTTTCCTGGCTTTAATGACGGCCGGACATCTGGAACCCGAGGACATTAACAGAGACTCGCTCTCCTCCTTTCTGACGTGGTTCGATCTGCAGCGTCTTCACTTCTTCTTCGTGTTATTTTATGGACATTATTTTTAAATTCAATTTAAATTTTTAAAACGTTAATTAAAAAAATGAGTAAAAATATTTTTTTAAATTTACTTTTTTAATTTTGGAACTTAGTTATAAAATTTCAGAGAAGTCGGTCATGTGGCCGAATCCTACTAAAGCCTCGAATGTCTGAGGAGAGCCCTATTTTTACTTTAGTAATATCTCAATTCTGGGCTGAGCTTTTAAGGATTTTATGTCGTCCAGAAAGGCCAACAGTTTTATTTTTTGAAATCTCAAACCCTCATAGCCCAGGGGCGGTAACAGGACAGGCATTATAGGGAGGTGAGGTAACCGGCCGGGCATTATAGGGAGGTGAGGTAACAGGACAGGCATTATAAGGAGGTGAGGTAACAGGCCGGGAATTATAGGGAGGTGAGGTAACGGACATTATAGGGAGGTGAGGTAACGGGCATTATAGGGAGTCAGTGGCGTAACTAGAAACCTGAGGGCCCCGGTGCAAAAATCCATGACGGGCCCCCCCCCCCAAAAAACATCCAAGTGCGGTAACAGCCAAGTGCGGTAAATGTTACAGCCAAGTGCGGTATAAACGTTACAGCCAAGTGCGGTAAATGTTACATCCAAGTGCGGAAAACAGAACAAACAGGATCATTCAGCCTGAATCTCAAACAGAATGCAATTGGCATGGTAGACACAGCCCCCCCCGTAATGCAAGAGCCAGGAGGAGGCCACCTTATTGAAAGCCCCCGTAACGCAGGCTGAGCTGAGGCAGGCCACCATAGTTACTCAAGGCCCCAGCCCCCACCACGGTACTCATGGTCATGGGCCCAGCCCAGCCGCACCCACGGTAATGCAGGCCTGGCTGCCATATTGGAAGGGGCCCCCCAGCGGCCCCATGATAACGCAGGCCTGGCAGGCTGTCTGCCAATATTGGTATTGAGAGACCCCAGGCCCAGGCCCCCACCCCAATTTCATTTTGAATGAAGTTAGTGAACATAAAATTTAATTACCTGAGTCAGGTGGCGACGGCGTGCTGCTGATGAGTGCTGTGTGGCCCAGGCCGCAGGAGACAGCAGTGTGACAGGAGCAGGAGGACTGTACGTGTGCAGTGTGACAGAGTGACAGACTGTCAGACAGTACTAAGTGAGTGAGCAGTGAGTGTCACACAGACAGTCTGCGTGCGAGGAGTGGAATCCGGATGGCTGTCTGGAGTCTGGACTGGACAGAGTCAGAATTATCTAATGATATAGCTCGGCCTCGGGAGCCTGCCAGCGGCCAGCCTGCCCTGAGTGAGTGTGTAGGAGGACTAGAGGCGAGGAGCCGAGGACGGTCGGACTGGGAGGCACAGAGTGGAGACGGAGCTCACCTCAGCCTAGAGAGGAGAGGAGCTGCTGAGGAGCCAGGAGGACTCTGGACTAGTCTGGAGAGTGGAGAGAGAGGAGAGTGGAGAGAGACGCAGGCGCAGCTCGGGCGGGACGCGTTCCGGCCACGAGGAGAAAGGCCGGCGCGGCGGGCGCGCATTAATTTCCAAATTCCAGGTCAGCCGGCGCCCGCTCACTGTCTCTCTCCTCCTTGGCCACGCCCACACACACATGGAGACACATGTGCAGGTGGAGGGCGGAGGCTGAGCAGCAGGCGAGCCGCGAGCAGGGAGAGGGGGACGGGCCCGGCCGATGACTGATTGGAGCAGGATGGAAGTCGCAGCCCTCGGCTCATCGGGACGTGATCGCGGCTGCGGCTGCTTGAAAAAATAGTGCGCTTATTACGCTACGGAAAAAAAAAAATGTTATTCTCCCTAAGAGCAAGTGGGCCCCCTCAAGTGGCGGAACTGCCAGGGCCCGGTCGCAGTTGCGACCGCTGCGACCCTGGTAGTTCCGCCACTGTAGGGAGTTGAGGTATGGGCATTATAAGGAGGTGAGGTAACGGGTGTTATAGGGAGGGGAGGTAATGGGCATTATAGGGAGGGAAGGGAACAGGCCAGGCATTATAGGGAGGTGAGGTAACGGGCCGGGGTAACATTATAGGGAGGTGAGGTAACTCAGCTCCCCACTACCTGTCCTCACTAATCACCAAATACACCCCAGCCCGCTCCCTAAGGTCAAAAAGGGACCTGCGCCTAGCTTCTCCCCGCATCACCTCTTCCCATGATAGACTGCAGGATTTCTCACGCGCAGCCCCCACTCTCTGGAACGCTCTCCCTCGTACTGTCAGACTTTCCCCTAACTTCTCTTCCTTCAAACGCTCCCTTAAAACGTTCCTATTTAGGGAAGCCGACCCCCCAACTCACTGATGCAACCATCAATCACTCTCACCTTGCAGTCCTCTCCTCCTGTTTCCAACCCCAACCCTCCTAGATTGTGAGTTCCTACGGGAATAGGGCCCTCATCTCCTCCTGTACTGTTTGTCAAATGTTGTTCAATGTATTGTATTGTAACCCTGTCTATACTGTGCCTATTGTACAGCGCTGCGGAATATGCTGGTGCTTTATAAATAAAGAATAATAATAATAGGGAGGTGAGGTAACAGGCCGGGCATTATAGGGAGGTGAGGTAACATTCTTTTCATTCCATTCTTTTATAATGGCAGGCTTGGTCCAGTGTAAGAGCTGTCATGCATTTGTTTTTAGATCCAATTTTTGGAGGTTTGGAGGGTGCCTGATATGTAGGCAGTTCTCTTTATTGCAGCAGGAAATTGCCTGTTTGAAGTCTGAGATTTGTAAATTATCTGTTAGACAAACTCAGGCTATGACTGTTACAAAGCCACTGCCACAGAGGCCTCCTAGGAGTGGCAGATGGACTACTGTAGGATATGGTAGACTTAGAGTTGTGGATAGAAGGCATGTCCCACAGTCTGTGGCTCTTCTTAATTCTTTTGAGGCACTTTCAGAGTGTAGTGGTAAGATGGATGTGAGGCTCAGACACCATAGTTGAGGAACCACCATCCCCTATGCCTAAAGGTATGCAGGACTGCAACCAAGGACAAAAAGGAAAAGGTGGGACTTGATAGAAGGCAATTGTTGCTGGGTGATTCTATCATAAGAGGTGTTGAGCTGGAGAGTAGTGGTTTGGTGAGATGTCTTCCTGGGTCTACTGCTCGTAGAGACAAGAGACGTATTCTCAATATTGTCAAACAAGCAAAGCAGCAAGGGGAAGTGGACGTTCTAGTCCAACAAGGGACAAATGACTTGGCTAGCAATGAGGTTTCTGAGATTAAGGAAGATTTTTGTGTTCTTGGAGGTGAAATACAGCAGATTGCGTCCACTGTGTCATTCTCTGAAGTTCTGCCTGTGCATAACATTCAAGATAGGCAGATGCGCAATAGGGAATTCAATTTGTGGCTTCGGGAATGGTGTCGGGAGCAAGGATTTGCCTTTGTGTCCCATGATAGCTCTAATTGGACCAGAAAGGAACTGTATAAAAAAGATGGTTTGCATTAGGCTTGTGCACCGATTTTTTTTTTATTCGGTTAGATTTTTCGGATTTTTAAACTTTTCGATTCGGCTCGTTTCGACCGATTTCGGTTTCGGTTCGGGTCGTTTTTCGGGTACCTTTTTTTTTTCGGAATATCGACCATTTTTCGTATTTTCGTGTCACTGTGCTTGGTTTTTGTATCGACTTTTTGTGTTTTCGGAAATTTTCGTTTTTCGGAATTGTACATTTTTCGGAATATCGACCATTTTTCGTATTTTTCGTGTCACTTTACTAGTTTAATGTATCGACTTTCCGTTTTTTCTGAAAATTTTCGTTTTTCGGAACGTCTGTTCTCCTCGTTTGACACATTTCAAGTCCATTCGAAAAGTCCGAAAATATTTCGTTTCGGATCTGACCTTTTCGGATCTAAAAATTTTCGGAAATTCGGCCGCATCCGAAAACACGAATCGGGAAATTTCGTGAAAATTCCGAAACCCGACACGCACATCCCTAGTTTGCATCTTACTCATAGGGGAACATATGTTCTCAGTGAGAAGTTCAAAGGTTTCACAAAGGAATATTTAAACTAGGAGGGCGGGACAAAAGGGTAAAAAACAATCTGCCCGATTGTCCCCCAAAACTAAATCGGAGGGTGCAAGCAACATGCGGGGTAAAAAATGACAAGCTCAGAGTCGTGTCTATAAATGCTCGCAGTTTAGTCAATAAAATCAATGAACTGGAGGCAATTGTGACGGAATGGAGTGTCCGCCTGCGGTCCTGCTCCTATCTGACCCCCTTGATGGCGTCCGGCCCGACTACCGAGTGGCTCGGCACTCGGCGTCTCGAGCAGCCTGATCTACCAACCTCTTGTTGGTGTGGAGGTGGCTGCTGGGCTGACTTGAGGCTCCTTTTCCTGGGATAGACGTGATGTGGAAGGCCGCTGAGTGCCTTCTAGGTGCAATGTGATATTCCCTGGAAGAACTCACCAGACGAAGCTGTATGACTTCAAAACAGAAACTGATTTATTACAAGGTTTGAGCAGATCCTTTTATACACACAACACAAAGACATGTCCAGACTTAAATGCCCTCATACAATACAGGATACATGTTAATACATCACAATCTAATAAAAACCACACCAGTAAAACCACATCTAGAAATGAAATAAAATGTCCATACACTTAAACGCACAACCGAAATATAAAAGGGAAAAAATGATCTTTAAAACCTGAGTTTTTAGTCACGCAGCTCGCTGGAAGGAGCGCTCAGGTCCATTCCGTGACAGCAATGATGGCAGCTGAAAAAGTAGATTTAGTGGCGGTTACTGAGACATGGTTCAGTGAGAAAAATAACTGGGACATAACAATACCGGGGTACTCTTTATATAGAAAAGACAGAGGAGGTAGGAAAGGAGGAGGAGTGGCCCTGTATGTGAAAAACAACATAAAAACGAACCAAATAAAAGTAAGCGAGGTGAACATAGAGTCAGTTTGGGTTACGCTAACATTTGGCAATCATACAGTAGCTCGTGTAGGTGTGATCTATAGACCCCCTGGACAAGTAGAAGAGCTAGATAATCTGCTGTTTGAGGAAATAGCCAAAATGGCAATGAAGGGGGAAGTTATTATCATGGGGGACTTTAATCTTCCTGATGTGAACTGGAAAACCAAAATAGCTGGGTGCACCAGGAGTACAAATATTCTAAACTCCCTACTGGGATTATCTCTAACACAAGTAGTTGAGGAGCCGACCCGTAAAGAGGCCATATTGGTTTTAATACTTACAAATGGAGGTTTGGTATCAGACGTTGTTGTAGGTGAAAATTTGGGATCTAGTGATCACCAGTCAGTGTGGTTTAATATAAGAACAGGGATGGAGCCGCACCACACAAAAATAAAAGTTTTAGACTTTAAAAAAACTGATTTTTCTAAAATGAGATTTTGTGTGAATGAGTCTTTATCGTACTGGAGGAGTTTAAAGGGAGTCCAGGAGAAATGGGATTATTTAAAGGAAGCATTATTGAAGGCCACAGGCAATTGCATTTGGCTTGTTAGCAAAAACAAAAAAGGGAAGAAACCACTGTGGTACTCTGCAGAAGTGGCTATAATAGTGAAGAACAAAAAGACAGCATTCAATAATTATAAAAAAACTCCGAGTGAAGAAGATAGGCAAACCTATAAGATTAGGCAAAAAGAGGCAAAGCAATTTATAAGAGCTTCCAAAGCACACGCAGAAGAGAAAATAGCTCAGTCAGTAAAAAAGGGGGACAAAACATTTTTTAGATACATAAACGAGAAAAGAAAAGTAAAACAAGGATTAGTTAGATTAAAAACAAAGGAAGGAAGCTATGTAGAAGAGGATAAAAGTCTCGCTGACTGCCTCAATGAAAATTTTTGTTCAGTCTTTGCAGAAGAAAAGGAAGGAAAGGGACCTCAGTTAGGAGGAAACACTAACGAGACATTTACATATGAGTTTACAGAGGAGGAGGTTCTACAGCAGCTGTCTAACGTAAAGACAAATAAGTCAATGGGGCCTGATGGGGTCCACCCTAAATTATTAAAAGAGCTCAGTGATGTAATAGCAAAACCGTTAACAGATTTATTTAACCAATCCTTGTTAACGGGAGTCGTCCCAGAAGACTGGAAATTAGCAAATGTTGTGCCCATTTACAAGAAGGGTAGTAGGGAGGAATCGGGGAACTATAGGCCAGTTAGTCTTACGTCAGTAGTGGGGAAATTAATGGAAACCATGTTAAAGGAAAGGATTGTTGAACATCTAAAAACACATAGATTACAGGTTCAGAAACAACATGGGTTTACCTCAGGGAGATCATGCCAAACTAATCTTATTGATTTTTTTGATTGGGTAACAGAAATAATAGACACAGGTGGTGCAGTAGACATTGCTTATTTAGATTTCAGTAAGGCTTTTGATACTGTTCCGCATAGAAGCTTATCAATAAATTGCAATCTTTGAGCTTGGATTCCAATATTGTTGAATGGATTAGGCAGTGACTGAGTGACAGGCAACAGAGTGTTGTGGTAAATGGAGTTTATTCGGTGCAAGGTCTTGTTACCAGTGGGGTACCTCAGGGGTCAGTACTTGGACCCATTCTCTTTAATATTTTTATTAGTGATATTGCAGAAGGTATTAATGGTAAAGTATGTCTTTTTGCTGATGACACAAAGATTTGCAACAGGGTTGACGTTCCTGGAGGGATCAGCCAAATGACAAATGATTTAGGCAAACTAAAAAAATGGTCGGAGTTGTGGCAATTGAGTTTTAACGTGGATAAGTGCAAGATAACGCACCTGGGACGTAAAAACCCAAGGGCTGAATATAGAATATTTGATACATCTGAGGGTTGGGATTTAGGGGTTATTATTTCAGAGGATCTAATGGTAAGTAGTCAATGTAATAGAGCAGCAGGAAATGCTGGCAGAATGCTTGGAAATGCTGGCAGAATGCTTGGTTGTGTAGGGAGAGGTATTCGCAGTAGGAAAAGGGAAGTACTCATGCCACTGTACAGAGCACTGGTGAGACCTCACTTGGAGTACTGTGTGCAGTACTGGAGACCGTATCTCCAGAAGGATATATACATCTTAGAGAGAGTTCAGAGAAGGGCTACTAAAATGGTGTACGGCTTGAAGGAGAAAAGTTACCAGGAAAGGCTTAATGATCTTAACATGTACAGCTTGGAAAAAAGACGAGACAGAGGAGATATGATAGAAACATTTAAATACGTAAAGGGAATCCACAAGGTAGAGGAAGGGAGTATATTTAAAAGGAAACAAAGTAGCAAAACAAGAGGACATAGTCTTAGGTTAGAGGGGCAAAGGTTTAAAAGTAACATCAGGAAGCATTATTTTACTGAGAGGGTGGTAATTGGGCAGACTAGATGGGCCGAAAGGTTCTTATCTGCCGACATTTTTCTATGTTTCTAACAGGCCGGGTATTATAGGGAGGTGAGGTAACCACTCCTTTTATTTCATGTATACACCTATAGAAGTCTTCTCTTGAGCCGGCCGCTCTCCATTTGTCAAACATGTTTGTTAATGTTAGGTTTTGCTCTCTCTGTTGTGCAGCGATGCAGAATGTGTTTCTCCTTATTAAATGTAATAAATCCTGTATATGAAGATTTTTATACTTGAATTTATTTTGTCTTGTCTTGCTCTCAAGGTCCCTGAACATGTTCCACCTCGCCGCCATACTGTGGGTTATATGGACCATGTGCTGGGCTCAGCAGACGCCAATCACTA
Organism: Leptobrachium leishanense; assembly: GCA_009667805.1. Classification (NCBI taxonomy): domain Eukaryota; kingdom Metazoa; phylum Chordata; class Amphibia; order Anura; family Megophryidae; genus Leptobrachium; species Leptobrachium leishanense. The sequence continues at coordinate 539,236,145 of CM019063.1, forward strand.
CCACCCGCAGCCCAAACCCAAAGAGCGGCCTCCTGTTCCGTCTGGCCGGGTATCCACGCAAGCACAACGAGGGCCGAGTGGAGGTCTTCTACAACCAGGAGTGGGGAACTATTTGTGATGATGATTTCACCATGGAGAACGCACACATATTGTGCCATCATCTGGGATTCACTGAAGCCACGGGCTGGACGCACAGTGCCAAGTATGGAAAGGGAGTAGGTAAGACATTGCGGCATTTCATTGTATCTTTCATAATGATTGACATCCATGTTGCATTGTCCCTGCTCAGTCCTCTTAAAATGTAATGGCTCTGCCAGACTCATCTGTCATGGAGGTTGACGTAACGCTCCATGCTTCAAACCCCAAGAGACTTTATGTTCAATTGTATCATGTGATTTTAAATATATTTTACATCGTTTGTTTTTAGTTTAATTTAGTTTAGTGTAAAATGGCGTAGCTTTAGTTTTAAATATACTTATATTCCTGTAGGTAAATGTGTTTCTGTATAGCCAGTAAACAAGCTTTACTGCTGTGTAATTTATGCAACAGGGCTTTTCCCCTTATCTGGCTGCATGTTTAATTCAAGAAGTCTGTGATAGTGTTTGTCTTTAATCTGATGTGTTAGAACAATAGATTATGCAAATGTTGTGTGAGCTGAAGGCTAAAGAATGTAAAGAATGTTTATTGTAAATAACTGACAATGTAATTAGCATATTGGTAGGACGAGGTGCGTCATTTATGCAAATTATAACTGTTGGATTTCAGCATAAATGGTGGCGCTTTTGTTCATTAAAAGTCAGAGAATCCTGTGGGAACATACAGCAATTAATCCAACCAATTAGTCCACCAACCAATTAGTCCACCAACCAATTACTCCGCCCAATTACTCCATGGACCAATTAATCCACCAACCATTAATCCACCATCCAATTAATCCACCAATTAATTGATGATGAAAATAGTTGTCAAATATTTTTATTATTTAATCGTTGCTTCAGCCCTACTCACAACCCGTACTTCTCACAGCTCATCCCTCTACAGTCTATAATGAACGCCTCTGCCAGACTCATCCACCTCACATCCTGTACTTCTCACACCTCATCCTCCTACAGTCTGTAATGAACACCTCTGCCTGTAGAGGGATGAGGTGTGAGAGGTACAGGATGTGAGGTGGATGAGTCTGGCAGAGGTGTTCATTAGACTGTAGAGGGATGAGGTGTACCTCTCACACCTCATCGCTCTACAGTCTGTAATGAACGCCTCTGCCACCTCATCTACCTCACATCTTGTACCTCTCACACCTGAGTCCTGGGCACATTATTTGATTTCTGGTGCTTCCCAGCAGTGTGTACGAATCATTTGCTGCAGGGTAGTGAATTCTTTCCCATTTAATGATGGTCGTTAGGCATCTGGATTAACCGCATTCATCGCACTTGCAAGCAATAACAGTGACCTCTTAGCCATTTCCTTGTAAATAGTCCCTTATTGTTGACATTATGTGTTTATCGCAGTACCATGTTCCCTCCATAGACCATGGCAGAGTGAAGAGGCAGTAGTAACACACAGGTTAATCCCTCTTGCACAATCACACGCTAATCCTTCTTATCCTTTATATAAAGGCCGCATCTGGCTGGATAATGTGATCTGTTCCGGGAGCGAGAAGAGCATTGCGGACTGCAACTCCCGAGGATGGGGCAACAGCGACTGTACCCACGAGGAGGACGCCGGCGTCATCTGCAAGGACGAGCGCATCCCGGGATTCATTGAGCTAAATGCTATCGAGGTAAATGTCCCTCGCTTAGAGGAGGGAGCTCTGTGACATATAGCCTGCCCCTCCCATCCCAGGAGGGATCTCTGGGACATATAGTCTGCCCCTCCCATCCCAGGAGGGAGCTCTGGGACATATAGCCTGCCCCTCCAATCCCAGGAGGGAGCTCTGGAACATATAGCCTGCCCCTCCCATCCCAGGAGGGAGCTCTGATTAACCTTTAATCATTAAAGCAATATGTTTGCTGAACAATAAATATGTATCAATATCACAGAACACATTTCAGATGCAACGCTCTGCTTAGGATATTCCCAATCTCGCTATGAAATCGCTAGAAACTGGAATAACCTATGACAGAGCTACGCAATACAACATATCATATTAGTATAAAAGAAACAAATGCACAAACGTGCAAAGCAGAAATCAAAGAACTAAATGTAATAGAATACTGTAATTACTAAATTTTCCTATTACCATGACGGAAAGTTAGAATTTTAATAATGACTCGGAGGCGAGTATTTCCTTCTCTTTCTTGATATTTTACTCGCAGCAGCAAGAGAGAAAAGTGAACAAGCGAAAAATCTAACATAAAACCCCTCCCTCCAGTCCATAACCCCCTGCGGTCCATGTCTATAAATGGGCTTGAACCCAGAAGTGCGTCCTCTTTCTGGCTGCGATACAGGATATATAACCGGAATTTAACAGGAAATCCAACAGGAACGAGAAAGGTGGCTTTGATGTAGAAGAACACGTAACCAAACTCGGAGAAGAAAGGATGTAGAAGACCAGCCGTGAGTGGAAGACACTTGAATCCGTTCAGGAGGCTGAAATGAAATGAAGCAGAAAACACGGACCAGGGATTAGATAAAGTTCCGCTACCGGCAATCAAAAGGCTGTGTTCGGCACAAAATACACGATAAAGTAGAGTAATGGAACAATTTGTTTATTATCATATCAGAGTAACAACAGTGACAATACGTGAAATAAAAACAGTAATCAATGTTTATTGAAATGTTTTTTATCAAGAATATATGCAACAAAAGATAGAAATGTTAATCATAGGGGAGGGAGAGGAGGGAAATACTCGCCTCCTGAGTCATTATTAAAATTCTAACTTTCCATCACGGAAATAGTAAAATTTAGTAATTTTAAGTCATTGACTCGGAGGCTCCTATTTGCTGGTTTAAAGTTCGTCCAAGATCGGGGTAGACCAATGTGATAAAGGTTTTAAATAAAAGGTACGTAACGTGGATTCTCGGGAGCAATCTGCGGCCCGCATCAAATCCTCTAAACGGCAACCAAGGGAAAAAGCTGAAGAAACCATAGCACTCCTAGCAGAATGAGCACCGACACGTAAGACCTCAATACCTGCCTCCGACATAAGCCAACGCATCCAACGGGCCAGGGATGCTGATGATACCGGATTATGGGGGAAATTAAATGACAGAAACATAGGGGAAATCCCGTTAGGGTGAAACGGACTCGTACAAGATTCGTACTCCTGCAAACATCGTATGGGACAAATAAATGGGTGATCTGTAAGATAAGGGTAAAATACAGAGGTGATGGATGTTTTCGTGCGACGAGTAATATCAAATGTGTCTCCGTCCGGGCCAAAGGAACGTGATGGAAAATCTAAAGCTCGTACATCGCTAACCCATTTGCAGGAAAAAAGGCGAAATAACATCAACAACTTAGCTGATAATTGTCGAATGGAAAGGACCTTGTTAGATGGCCAACCTGACAGAAATCGGAGGATCACTGAAATGTCCCACGTAGAGGTATATCAAGGAACTGGGGGGGGGGGTGCAATAAACAAATGGCCTTTAACAATCGACAGACCAACGGCTGACATCCTATAGGAACCCCGTGGGAACCCATATGGGAAGCAGAAACAGCCGACCTAACCACATTTATCGTACGATATGCTCGACCATCATGGAACAATTCCATAAGGAAATCCAACCGATAATTCACAGGGGCCGAAAAGGGATCCAACTGTCTTTCCACACCCCAGCCAAACCAACTTCGCCATGCTGAGTTGTATGAGGAACGAGTCCCCGGGGCCAGGCTTACAAGAGCAGGGAGCGAGTGCTTTCCAAAATTCCAGGGAGAGAGCCAAGTCCCCCGAAACCAACCATGCTACCAGACGGCAATGACATAGCTGGAACAACGGGTGAGGTTGCTCCTCCTGATTCAATAGCAGGTCCGAACGAACAGGAAGGAGCCGTGGGAAGTCTGACAACTCAAACAGGGACGGAAACCATGGCTGACCCCTCCAGAGGGGCGTTATCAATACCACTGTCACACCTGGGAAACGAATTAGAGCTAATGCTCTCGCTATCATGGTGAATGGAGGAAACGCATAGTGTCGTGAACCGACCCAACTTTGCAGGAAGGCATATGTCGCTAATGCCTCTGGGTCTGGACGCCAGCTGAAGAAACATGTCCCTTGAGTGTTGAGTCTGGAGGCAAACAGATCTATGTCCAAGGGTCCCCAAAGTGCGGCAAGCACTGCGAACATCGGAGGGCAGTTTTCAGTCTCTGTATGTCTGGAGTTCCAATCTGCCACAAGGTTCGTCATGCCCGGAATGAATTGAGCCAGAATCGTCAGTTTGTTGGTGAAACAGTGGGACCAGAACCTCTTTGCTATTAAAGACAGGGGTTCCAAGCTCTGGCTCCCTAGGCAGTTGATACTCCGAACCGCTGACAGATTGTCTAATTTTAGGAGGATGGAACAATTGTGTTGATCCTATGGGAAGCATTGCACTGCAAACAAACCCGCCAACAATTCTAGGCAATTTATGTGGAGTGTTGACTCTGATGTGGACCATCGACCTCCTGTCTCCAAAGGACCATGCCGGGCTCCCCAGCCCGTGCGATAAGCGTCCGATTCTATGATCATCGTCGGAGCCGGTGGGACCAAAGGTTCCAATATTGGAGGTTCTTGATCCACCACATCAGATCCGAGCAGGCTTCGTAAGTAATTATCACTGGAGAAGAATATTGGAGTCCCTTGCGGAGAAAATGGGCCTTTAAGCGTTGGATGGCCCGGTAGTACAATGGAGCCGGAGGAACTGCCAGACGAGTGGCTGCGAGCAGACCAATTACCCAGGCCAGGCAACAAAGAGTGATATGATCTCTTTGGAGAAAAAAACGTACTTCTTTCGGGATTGAAACTATCTTTTGAAGTGGGAGATGAAGGGTCATTGAGGTGTAGTCTACCACCAGGCCAAGGAATTCCAAGCGTCGTGAAGGTGTCGTATGAGACTTTTCCATATTTATGAGGAATCTGAGCTCTTGAAGAATGTCTATCGTCCCCCGTAGGTGGGACAGGAGAATAACTTCTGTATCTGCCATCAACAGAATATCGTCCAGGTAGATGACCAGGCGAACTCTGCGTTCTCGAAGGGATGTTACCACTGGTTTTAGCAGTTTTGTAAAATCCCATGGGACTGATGACAGTCTGAAGGGGAGGCATGTGAACCTCCACATCTTTCCTTGAAGAAAATCTCGAGAGGACTTGTGGATTGGCACCGTGAGATAGGCGTCCTTTAGGTTGATTTTCGCCATCCAATTCCCCAGACGTAGGATGTCTCTGACGGAATGCATCCCTTCCATTTTGAAATGCTTGTACTGCACGTGTAAATTGAGGTCTTTTAAATTGATTACTGGTCGCAGGCCACCTCCTTTCTTCGCGACCAGAAACAGGTCGCTGACGAATCCCGTCGATATAGTAGGGGCTGTTAGTATGGCCCCTTTGTCTAACAGCTCTTGTACCTCCTTGTCCATCAGTAACTCTTGTTCCCGAGGGAAATGGAGTGGTGTTGGAACAAAGTGTTGTATTGGAGTTGACACAAAGGAAATCGCGAACCCTTGCACTGCATCCAGGATCCATTGATCCGAGGTAAGGGTTTGCCATCTGTGTAGGAATAATCATATTCGACCCCCAATTTGTATCCCTGGAGAGGAATATATTAGTTGAGGTCTTACCTGAGGATCGCCTGCTGCGGAATGAGGTCCTAGAGCCTTGGAAGCCTCAAGCGCGCCATGGACGGGTGCGTGAGGGGAAAAAGGAACCGGAGGTGTTGTGTAGCGTGGCTGGGAAAAGACCTGGTGTTGGTCCCTTGGTGGCCAGTAGGGCGCCCCCTATATCTACTGGCCCTGCCAAAAACCCTGCCTCAAAACACTCGTTTAAGTGAGGAAGATATTTTCTCCAAGGAGTTGAAAGTGTTAGCATAAGTCCCCATGCTTTTAACATAGACCTCCCCGAAGAGAAAACCCTGGGCTGCGCTTCCCAAGTCGGTGTCTGCAATGGCCGTGAGTTGGTTATCCACTTTTAAGAGTATAGATTTACGCCGCTCCGCGGCCATAGCGGCATTTGCATTGTCGAAGAATGACAGAGCTCTGAGAACCCAATCGTGGACCAGGGTTGGTGATAGGGTGGAATTAGCCAATTTAGCTTCTTCAGCTATGTTGAATACCTTCGCAAGTACGGAAGGCATGATCCAGGCCAGTTTTTGGGGACCACCCCCGATTGGTAATGTTATTATTGATGGGTCGACCTCCGGGTTAACACATGTTTTGCCCGTGGTAGAAGTGCGTGGGCTTTCGGCCTGCATGTTCTGCCTGGAGGCTGTTTTATGTTAGCATCCACCTATTTTTCAACATGTGGTAGGGGGTACCACATGGTGGATTGAGGATGGGAGAGTTCCTCATGGCAAAAGAGGGGGTCCCCTTGTGGATCATAGATAACATTACCCTCTTCGTAAAAGGGAGGGGGACCTTCAGACTCTTCCCAATCAAAGAGGTCATCTTCAGGCGCTTATAGCGCAACCTCATCCTCATCAGGAGGATAATCAACATCTCCACGGGGGGTGGCTAACACAATCTCTTATCCAGTGGTCTCCTCAATGGGAGCTGAATCATATTCAGATTTATGTCTTTTGGGGACAATCACCAAATGCGCCCTGCGATTTTGGGCTTGTTTCTGAGATGGGGACTCGGCATCATATACAGGCAGTGGTGCGGGGTTGCCAGCCCCTCTATCAATGTGTTTTGTTTTACATGTAGCATTTTGACCCAAAAGGGAAGTTGAAGGCTCTGTTTGGTTAAAATATGAGGTGGAAGGTGCAGGAGTTGAGGGAAGGGCCTTGACTGCCGCCATGACAACTTCCAGGGACTGGTGGAGGTCGACTGACAGGCTGGAGACCGCTGACTGAACAGCTGAGGCAATAGAAGCCTGCATAGAGGGTCCTAAGGGAGGGCCAGGAGGCGGGGCAACCTCCGGGTGAGACGCTGTGTTTTGTAATGAGTCACTAGCTTCCTGGTACTCGTCTGCCATTATGGAGCCCGCCCTGAATCTGAGTCCTTAGCTGAGGGAGAAGGAGAGCGGCGCCTGCTCTTAGCGCGGCATTTACTCATGGCTGCGCTGTGAGGTAAAAAGGGGCGGTGCGAGGGGCGTGGCACCAGCAGAGGGAAGAGAGATACGGTGAAGGCCGTCGCGAGCTGAGAGACGCACCGGCAACGCAACAAGCGGGGCAAAAGCCCGCGAAAAAACGGAAAACTCCCAGTATAATAAAGCAATAAATGGTAATTAATTAAGCAAAGTTAATTAAGCAATAAAAGGCCGGTGGTCGCCCCTAGGTTGAAGCCGGGACGACCAAACAGCCAGCGCTAACGAAATATACAGTATATAGATACTGTGAGCTGGGAAACAGGTAGCGGGTGCAATTGCTCGCTGGGGTGAGCACTCTTGAAAGGTTCAGAGACCAGACCAGTGACTCAAACGGGGGTACATTTATTGCAGCGACACACAAGTTATACACCACGCTGTATATTGCTCAAAAATAAACACTTCAAAAACAAAATTCCTAGCCGTGTCCCGGCACTAACTAAACATACAATAGTCCTGACTAACAACCTGTGCAAACCTAGTGTGTGTCAGACTTCAGCAAACCAGCATAACCAACCTTGTGCTCCAGCAGATAGAGACCGTCTGCTCCCCAGGCTCCAGAGCGATGTCTGTTTGCCTCACCTGCACTAAATTGCCACTGAGGCCAAGTGCAAAACCAGGTGCTTAGAGGTTCCAGAAGGTGTAGGAGAGGAATAAACCCCGGACAGGACCTTTCCTTGCTCTCTACATGATGCCCTGTTACATACCCTCCCCCCTTGTTTCAACCCCCTGGGTGGAACACTGACAGCTACACAAGCGTAGACTCTGGACAGAGCATCTACATTGGCCATTTTTTTACCCGGGCGATGCTTCACAGAGAAGCTGTATTCCTGCAATGCCAGAAACCAACAGTTCACACGTCTATTTCTGTGCCATCCATTTGAGGGGAACATGGTCAGTCACCAGATCAAACTGGCGCCCTAATAAATAATATCTTAATGCGTCCAATGCCCATTTAACCCTTTCACTGCTGAGCCATTTCACCGCTCTGTGCTCAGCTCATTTTTACCGGTTTCGCTCATCATGTTTAAACGCGATTTGAAGCCACATTTTATTATACAACCCAGACATGTTATACATCGTTCTTTCCGGCAGACTCAGCAGATTCATAAAATATCATTATTATATGTATACGTCATGTCCTGTCTGTATATTATAACAAAAAAATGCAATAAAATTAGAATTTTTAATCATCTGCAGCGTGTAAAGTGTTTCTTTCACATTTTTTCACACGAGCATTTGCAGTTATATTTTCTACGGGGTGCCCTTGTACATTTTTTGGGGGGGAATTACGTGATTTTTTAGCAAACACACCCCATAGAAAAAAAACATTACTGCAGCATCATTTCTTCACTTTATAATCGAAATGGAAAGAATATGCTGCATTAATAAAAACAACACACAAAAAAATACATGTTTTTTTTTTTTAAAAAATATATATATATTTTTTTAATTTGTTTTTTTGCTCAGGCCTTTCGAATGACACCCTCCGTGACCCCCTAGCTGCCATGGTTCTGGAGATATTGGGGTTCAAAGGAACCACTTATCTCCACCAGGGGATTTCCTTGGGAAAGCCCCGGGCAGCTAGGGGTTCCCCGGCTAACTGACGTCATTGTGCCATGCGTGATACATCAGGAGGCAAGGGGGAACCCAGAGGTGGAGCCATCCAAGATCAGAGCTAGATCGTGACTGAACGGCGCTGCATCACAATCTGCCACGTAAGGGAAAAAAAGGCACCGCTTTAAAGGGCAGACACTGCCCTTCAAAGCGGTGCCTTTTTTCTTACTGTAAACCCTCCCAATAGGGAGGGATCCAAAAGGATCCCCCCCTCCCTTTCAGGCGATATCCCGGCATTGCCGTGGGGGGGGGGTCGCCTGGAAATCTCAATGTATCTTTCCAGGTAAAATACATTAAAAAAAAAGACGTCATCGTGTATGGCGCGATGACATCATTAACGTCGGGAGGGGCTTAACTTCAGCATCTGACCTCGCTTAAGTCAGAACGCCGCGGGACCCCAGACAGAGAGGTGAGTATCTCCGCCGGGGCTCCCGCTTGTGGATGACGTGTGGGGAACGTCCTCCGCATATAGCAGGAGTCAATGAGGACGTTCTCCACACGTCATCCGCAGGGAAGGGGTTAATAGCCAAACCCTCCTTCTCAATCACTGCATATTTCTGTTCGTGATCGTTTACAGCGTGTTCCTCACCATTATGAACCTGTGACAAAACTGCCCCTAGACCAACATCAGACGCATCAGTTTGGACTACAAAGTCTATGGAAAAATCAGGGGAGTAGAGGATCGGCTGTGCACAAAGAGCCCTCTTCATGACCTGGAAATGGACTCCACGCCCAAAGTATTTGGCTTCCTCTAACCCCAGGGCACATTTTTTTGGATTGCTCTATGGAGAGTTTCCAAGACAGCTTGGACTCGAGGCAAATGAGATTCCCAGTCAGTGCTATGTACTACGATGTCATCCAGGTATGCTGCTTCATACTGTTGGTGGGGTCTCAAAGGTTTGTCCATAGCTCTCTGAAATGTAGCAGGTGCTAGCAAGGCATCTTTTTATATTGTAACGAAAAAAAGGAGATATAAGGGATAAACCCTCAGATCACTGAGAGGGAGTGCTGATTTAAAACATAACTTTTATTAGTCATAATAAGACACACAGAAAATAAAACCGACAGTTAATGTTAAAAAACATATAGACACATAGACGTTAGCACAATGTGTAGCGGGGAGAGCAGAAATATGTAGCAAATACACAGCAAATTGCTTGGTTGGAACTTATAGGGAACAAATATATACCTTCAGTGGAGATGGAAAACCACGGTAATTGTGATGAAATAAAGCAAATGCCCCATGGACATAGAAATGCAACTTGTACCTTAATATTGACAAATAGAGAGTATTGAATACCACCGCGCTGGGATATATGCAATGCCCAAAAATGTAACTGAAAATAAATAATCCAAGGTTTGTAAAAGCCAGAATGTCGAACTAAATTCAAAAAACGTTCATTTAGCCTGGCTACCTTGTATGGGAGCCTTAGACAGCTGTAAGCTGGAGATTGTAAACTGCAAAGCAGAAAAATCACAAAACCCAGGCCAGTTGGCAGGAAACATATAATGCTTGGGGTTATCAACCATTCAACGGAGCGTGGAGGAAGAAGTACCAATAAATTGAGAAGTCAAAGCGTACAAAGTGGCGTGTAACTGTCCTTAACAAGGCAGCAATGCATAAGAGAGTCAACCATCACTGAACCACGTTACTATTGAGAAGGCAAAATGCAATTGATTTAACAGAAGGCTGTCCCTAGAAAGCTAAGGATTCTATACTCTCCCTGTCAAATCATATTGTGCAAGAATTTAAAAAGCAAACAGGACTCGACACGTGTTTCGCCGGTGCGAAACCGGCTTCATCGGGAGTCAAACACAGATTGTGATTATTGTCGGTACCATGTGGCATCGAGGCTGATTATATAGACATTAATGAATCGAATTAAAGGAAGTGGGAGCGGACAATCACTACTTGATTGGAAACAGTTGTAAGCTAATAGCGACGTAAATGAACCTACCTTGCTTCCTGCATTTGTCCATTCAAAAGACGTATCATGGAACATGTACATTCCACCAAGAGATTACAGGAGACTCCGATTTCTCGACATTTAGTTCAGTTTCATGGGAGTAATGCTAAGGTTTTAAGTTTTTGTGGGCTCGAATCAGTACCAGTATCTCCCAGAAAGGGCGACTTCGATTTGAAGTTACGACGTAGGGAATGCTGGTGGATTTACCAGATGCGCTCCCTCGCCCCTCTTGGTCTAAACGAAGGTTTTTCCTTCTCACCGTACATTTGAATTCGGTTGACTTTTCTTTTGTTATTACATCCAGCAGTTATCATTATCGAAATACAATAAGTTGGCAAATTCTTCTGACTAATACTTTATATCGGTTTTTCATTTTTACTCCTATGTGCTTTCGCGTTCTATTAAGGGTTACTCTATGGCCATATAGGTTCTCTGTCCTAGGGACTTTTTTGGTCCCAAGCCAATAATTTAATGATCATTTTTTATCCAATGACTATTTCCTGATTTGCCAATATATATCATGACGAGACTGTGGTGATATTATCTAGCTCAGCTTTCCATTTTTTCATCTTGACACATAGCTTTATATTTATATTTTATTTTTCTGTCTATTCTGATTTTTGATACAAGTATCAGCATCTGTTCACATTAGTCTGCCTCAATGACAGATCAGCGAACCCAGCAGTTTTTAAAGCGCTGAGCGGTATGCTCTTTATCAGCCTCTCTAATAACTATTTACTATTTTCTCACAGACTAATTTTGTTTGTATCTATCTATCCCATGGGTCCCTTTATTGCATATGGCAACTAAACCGATATTGATAATTATCCTTTGATTGTCTAAACGTCTCCAATAACCCTTTAATGTATTGTATCACGTGGCTACGGTATTAAGATCTATTTATTTTAGGCTTTTTTATCAACAATGTAGCCCTTTGGGGTCACATGGTACATCATCTCTTTTCATTGGTTTCTAAACGTCAGGTTATATGCTAGTCCAATCATCGGCCTTTTACGAGTTAGACAGCCTCCTATCATTACTTATGCTCAGCGCCATTAATCTGTCGCTATGTATCATCATATACTTGTAGCCATACGATCCAGTTCTCCCTACGGACCTCTACCTCGTTATTATGGTCTTATTCCAACACATGATGGCTCCTAATTCGATTTTCGATACAAGTCTTATTATACGTTTTGTCTTAATGGTTGACTATCAAAGCTAGCGGTTCCTAATATGCTGGGTGACATGTCAATCTAATTATCAGCCTTTTTCCATTGCTCTGTATGTCTATCCATTTAGCCTATGGGCCGCTTCACATTACTCGGTACCTAGCTGCTTATGTCAGCATATCTGTGACCATCCTGTAGCTATCTGGTGGTTAAAATGTATTTAACTACGTTCCACTAAGCGATTAGGGCACCATTATTTATTTATTAGGTTGCCTCCACTAGTAACGTATTTTTTCGGTGTCACATGACAAATCACTGTATCTATTGGTCGTCTAGTGTCAGGTGTGTAGCCAGACCAATCACTGGCCTTTTACCTGCATCATAGTATTTACACAACAGATAGCTTGTTGCCATCATATATGTTTAGCTGAATGGTTTTTTAAGCCACACGGCGCCTAACCCATGCCATCCTAACATCTCATTTATTGTGTAGTGGTCATGAGATGGATAGCCCGCCGTTTGTTATATATACATATATATCTTTTGGTGACTGGTCCCTTCTGGGTAATATAACGTTCATGTGTTAATCGGATTGTCCGTCACAGACTGTGTGTATATATACTTTTCCCGTTTATTTCGAGTTGCATTTGTATTGCCATTGATTCGATTGGTCGCTTTACACATATGGCATCTTAGACAGATGGGTTCTGCCGGCCACCATAGGTTCATTTACGTCGCTATTAGCTTACAACTGTTTCCAATCAAGTAGTGATTGTCCGCTCCCACTTCCTTTAATTCGATTCATTAATGTCTATATAATCAGCCTCGATGCCACATGGTACCGACAATAATCACAATCTGTGTTTGACTCCCGATGAAGCCGGTTTCGCACCGGCGAAACACGTGTCGAGTCCTGTTTGCTTTTTAAATTCTTGCACAATATGATTTGACAGGGAGAGTATAGAATCCTTAGCTTTCTAGGGACAGCCTTCTGTTAAATCAATTGCATTTTGCCTTCTCAATAGTAACGTGGTTCAGTGATGGTTGACTCTCTTATGCATTGCTGCCTTGTTAAGGACAGTGACACGCCACTTTGTACGCTTTGACTTCTCAATTTATTGGTACTTCTTCCTCCACGCTCCGTTGAATGGTTGATAACCCCAAGCATTATATGTTTCCTGCCAACTGGCCTGGGTTTTGTGATTTTTCTGCTTTGCAGTTTACAATCTCCAGCTTACAGCTGTCTAAGGCTCCCATACAAGGTAGCCAGGCTAAATGAACGTTTTTTGAATTTAGTTCGACATTCTGGCTTTTACAAACCTTGGATCATTTATTTTCAGTTATAATTTTGGGCATTGCATATATCCCAGCGCGGTGGTATTTAGTACACTCTATTTGTCAATATTAAGGTACAATTTGCATTTCTATGTCCATGGGGCATTTGCTTTATTTTGTCACAATTACCGTGGTTTTCCATCTCCACTGAAGGTATATATCTGTTCCCTACAAGCTTCAATTAAGCAATTTGCTTTGTATCTGCTATATATTTCTGCTCTCCCCGCTACACATTGTGCTAACGTCTATGTGTCTATATGTTTTTTAACATTAATTGTCGGTTTTATTTTCTGTGTGTCTTATTATGACTAATAAAAGTCATGTTTTAAATCAGCACTCCCTCTCAGTGATCTGAGGGTTTATCCCTCATATCTCCTTTTTTTCGTTACAGTTCATTATTAGGTTTAGTCCTTATTGGGTGTGTCCACGCCCGGTGTTTAGTAGTTACTCGGGGTGGGGTGATTGTTCACCTCCCTGGTGGAGGTCTGTTTCTTTTTCCAAATCTTTTTATATTGAAATGAACCCTCTGGGGTTACAAAGGCGGCCTTCTCCTTGGCGCCTTTGTCATGGAACTGACGTAGCGCTCTTCGCTTCAAACCCCAAGACTTTTATTTTCCTTGGAAAAACCCCAAAAGAGACAGATATTTGCTTTGGGAAAGACGTTATGTTCAGTTATATTGTGTGATTTAAATGTATTGTAAATTGCTGAGCTTTAGTTTAAATGTACTTTTATTACTATATGTGAATGTGAACTTTGAGACGGGTTTTGAAGGTGGAGACCTGTCTTTTGTGTAGAATGTTATAGGTTTGAGTAATGTGTGATTATGCAAGAGGGCTTTTCTCTTCGTTTAACTGTTACCTGTTTGGGGAGTCTGGGGCAGTGTTTGACTGAAAAGGCAAACTGATCTATTGGAGCAATAGATTATGTAAATGATGTGTGATATGAGGCTAAGGAATGTTTACTGGAAATATCTAACTGACCTGATGTAATTAGGGCTCTATTACATTCTTCACGCAAAAATGCACGGTAAACACGTGAATTTTTGCACTAAACCTTAACACGCATAAATTAACGCTGGTATTACAATCCTCGCACATTTTTTCATCCGTCAAAAAATAATGCGTGTAAAACAGATGCGCAAAAATGCGCACGCAGTAACGTTGCGTGCAGAAATCAGTGTGCGGACTTTTTTTTCACGCGATTCAGCCAATCAGAATTAAAAACCTTAATTGTCTCACATTAAGTTTTTGCGCCTGTCAAAGTCAATCTGAGTATATATGCTGCATCAAAAAAAAAACACGCACAACTTCTCAAATTTTATTTTTTGGGTATGTGTAGAAAGTGTAATTATACTTTGCTGTATTTTTATTTTTTTTCGGGCCGGTGTATTTGGTTTTGGCCAGGACGTTCAGATTTGCCTTTAACACCAGCTTTCAGGAGTCGCTACAATTATGCGCGCAAAGGCTGTGCGTTACAAACTGCGCATAGATTGTAATACCATCTGTGTACCAACGCACAAACGCTTTTGCGCTCACAATGTTAAGTATAGGACGCGCGCAGTACAGTAAACTCGCGCAGCGTTCGCGCAGGTTCACCCGCGGTAGATGTATATGCGCGTTTGTTGCGCTGAGATTGTGATACGACATTCTGAACAAAGGGTTTTACCCTTCTCGTTAATGCATTTTTGCACGCACGCAAATGTTTTCGTGAAGATTGTAATAGAGCCCTTAGAGTTTTAGTAAGTCAATGTTGGCCATTTGGTATTTAAATGATCCCTGTTGGACCATTATAAATATGGTTTTCTCAGTAAAGCAGATATAGTTCTTGGTTGATACATTCAGCTTGTCTGGTGTGTTATTTCCACTCCACTCACCATCAGAAGGAACAGAGCGGCCATCTGAAAATCAGACCTAACATCGGGGCTACTGGTCAGGAGATTGAAAGTCTGCAGATCCCCAGAACCTGCTGCAAACTTCGGCCCAGCACTGGCACAGATCCCTGCCAGTCAACCCAGGTCTCCCAGCAGGCAGAAGCAAGTGGGTCAAGCTGCTCGAGGCGCTGAGGGCCACGTTCCCAGTAGCCGGGCTGACCGCCACAAGGGGGTGTCTGGAGAGCCAGGACAGGTGGAAGAGAGGCTTTTTCCGTCACAGCTTTCTGTTAGTGGAATCTGCCAATATCCTTTGGTGAAGTCCAAAGTTGTCAGATAACGAGCTGTGCCCAGTCAGTCTATAAGTTCATCTACCCGGGGCATAGGATAAGTGTCAAACTTGTTCACTGAATTGAGCTTCCTAAAATCATTACAAAACCTCCAACTCCCATCTGGCTTTGAGACTAGGACAGTGGGACTGGACCAGTCACTACTGGACTCTTCAATGATGTCTAGCTCAAGCATTTTCTTCACCCCACCAATGACGTCTTTCCTCCTTGCCTCAGGAATATGGTATGGCTTAAATTTAACCCAGGCCCCTGATTCAGTAACAATGTCATGTTGTGCTACCGATGTCTGACCAGGCAACTCTGAAAATTTCTCTGTTTTTTATTAAAAACTCTGACTTCCTGCTTTTGTGACTTAGACAGCAACTCAGCAATTTTTACTTCAGGAACCTGAGAGGGTTCAGTATCCAGCTGGTGGGCTACTGGGATGGACCCAGCAGATAGCGATACTCTATCTTTCCAGGGCTTTAGCAAGTTTACATGGTTTTCTTTTCGCGGGTTAGTGAATTTTATAATTTACTTCCCCGACTCTCTCGATCACATCAAAGTGACCCTGCCACTTAGCGAGGAACTTGCTCTCAACCGTGGGAGCTAATACCAGCACCAGAGAAAATGCGGACTCGAGCATTCCTGTTATATATTCTCTGCTGAGCTGCACATGATCAAGCTAAATGCTCTTTTACAATTGGCATTACCACTATAATTCTGTCCTGCATCTGTGAAATATGCTCAATAATGCTCTTGTGGGGTGTCTTCTCCCCCTTCCAGGTCTCTTTGGCTATGTCCAGAAGTCCCCGAGGGTGTCTCCCATAGAGCAATTCAAACGGAGAGTACCCTGTAGAGGACTGAGTAACTTCTCTGATGGCAAACATCAGGTATGGAAGCAAATAGTCCCAGTTTTTCCCATCCTTGTCAACAACCTTTTTCAGCATGCTCTTTAGGATTTTATTAAATCACTCTACTAAGCCATCGGTCTGAGGATGATGTACCGAGGTTCACAAATGCGTCACCTTAAACAACTTGCACAATTCTTTTGTCACTCGTTACATAAATGGGGTGACTTGGTGCGTCAGAAGGTCCTTAGGGACCCCGACCCGGCTAAACACCTGTAGTAATTCTTTCACTATTTTCTTGGCTGATGGCTGGCATAGGGGAATTACTTCAGGGTAACGGGTAGCATATTCCATAATGACCGGGATATACCGATGCCCTCGGGCAGACTTTGGAAGCGGGCCTGCAAGGTCCATAGCAATTCTCTCAAATGGCACTTTGATTATTGGCAAGGGTACTAAGGGACTCCGAAAATGAGGTAGGGGTGCAGACATTTGACAAACCGGACAAGATTTGCAATAGTTTTCAATATCTTTTTGTACCCCAGGCCAGTAAAACCTCTGTAAAACCCTTTCAGTGGTTTTCTGAGTACCTAAATGACCCCCCAATAAGTGTCCATGGGCTAGCTCCGATACCACCTTTTTATACTGCTTGGGGACCACTAATTGCTCAATAATGTCATCGTTCTTTTTATACACACGATATAGCATGTCATCATTACTACTGAAATAAGGAAAAGAGAGCCTGTTCCAACAGGTTCCCCATTGATCATCATAACATTTTCCCAGGCCCTCACAAGAGTAGGATCCTTCCTCTGCTCACTACCAAAGTTCTCTCTGAGTGTTAAGATCTGCAAACTCTCTAGAGTAGCCTCAATTTCAGCAGACGGCGGTCTATCCTCATTGGCTATAGGGCCTTCAGACACCTCCAATTCTCCTGCCAAAACAGAGAAGGGAAAGTCTGGGGACCCCCAAGAGGAATCCTCTGAATACGACTTCTCTGCAGCACCCATGTATTCTGATTCAGTCTGGTTTAGAAACTGTGGCACAGTCTGGATGTTCCCAGAGTTCCCAAAACTCAGGGAAGTCTCTCCCAATAATTACATCATGCACCAAGTGAGGCACAACCCCAACCAAGTGCCTTTAGATTACCCCGTGCGGTTCCAAACTTCACAGTTACTATAGGATACTCCCGAGTATCACAATGTACACACAATACAGCAACATTTTTGGCCTGGAAGTTCACAGAGCCTATCAATTCAACCTTAATAAGAGTTACTAAACTTCCAGAGTCCAGAAAAGCAGTAACATGCTTATCATTCAGTTATTGCACACATGTGTTATCCCTTCACTGGCACTGCGGTGCATGAAACAGTGGCAAACAAAGACTGCCGTCTTTCCTTGACAGACAAGTCACACTGCATAGGCTCATCAGTTAATGGACAGTTCACAGCTACATGTCCAAGTTCCTGGCAACGAAAACATCTAACATTCTTCAGGTTAGGTCTGCTGACGGGCACTGGTGTTCCCGCTTTGGAATGCCAACCTCCCCAGTTTAAATAAGTAGTTTTTCCCCCTGCTTCCTTGCCACGCTCACCACCCACTTTCCCTGGAACAGTCTTACCGATTGCCGAGGGAGGCTGTGGTTTTGGGCAGAAAGTCCATGGGCTCACCAGGGAGGCGTTCAAGTCCTCAGCTGCAAAATATCTCTCAACAATCTCCACAAGCTGATCGACCGACTTAGGGCCCTATTACAATCTTCACGCAAACGTTTGCGTGCGTGTGAAAACGCATTAACGCGAGGGGCAAAACTCTTTGCGCTGAACGTCGTACTACAATGTCAGCGCAACATACGCACGTAATCGTCTACCGCGGGTGAGCTTACTGTACAGCGCGCGTCCTATATTTAACATTGTGAGCGCAAATGCATTTGTGCGCTGGTATGCAGATGGTATTACAATCTATGCGCAAAATTTAACGCACAGCGTTTGCGCGCATAATTTTAACGACTTCTGAAAGCTGGTGGTAATAGCAATATTGTTCCCCTATTTTGTACTTGTGTCCTGCATGTTGGTACTTTATGGTACATGTGTATATTTTTTTCTTTTTCTCTGTTTGCATTATTTGCCCATCCATCATCATCTGCTTTTACATGTTGTTTTTTATATGTTTCCTTTTCTACATATGGAACCTGCCTCTCATGGAGACATGTATGCCTTTATTGAATATGTGTCTATTATGAGAACTTGACCTGCGGGGCAGATGTGCAGCCCGGTCGACTTAATGTGAAGACTATAGACCTCCTCCCCAAAGGTGGCGTCTGCATTAAAGATTCTGCGTGCGAGAGGAGAATGATCGCGATCGGGCACTACGGCGCATGCGCCCGTCCTCACGTAGGAAGCTACGCTGTCTCACTTCCGGAATAGAACCCCGGAAGTGTTATGATCCAAGCTGGAACGCAGAGAGGACCGGAAGGGGCGCCTTGCCGATACACCTGTGAATTTGTAATCATTATGATTGTTCCTATAAATGTTTGCCTGTTAGATTTGTGTAAACCATATTCTTTTTTTGATTCCAACTGATGAAGCTGCGTTAGCGGCGAAACGCGTTTTGGATGTATCTGTTTATTTTATTGTTTTATTAAATCGTTTTTTATCTTCTGGTGGTGAGATTTTCTTTCACTTCTACCTTACGAAGAGGGTTTGGTGTATCCCCTTTTTACACCCAGGCGCTTGTACTGAGCCAGTGACTCCACACAGGCTCTCCACCACGTAAGTGTTGCGACCACCTGGCTTGTACTATCTTTTAGCTTGCTATGTTGCACTATGGTATGTGTCTGCTTCGTTCAATGTATGGCCCATGTGAATAACGTCTGGAACTGCATGAAGACGGGACGGGGTCATCCCTGAAGGGACCCACTGCGATCATAGTGAGCCTTAATTGTACAGGCTCCAGCACATGTGAGTTCCACCATTTCACGTATCCACCTTACACCTGTGCATTGACATACTGCACCATATGCGTATTTTCTTTCCTTTTTTAGTTTTTTCATGCCTGTTCATCATCATCTATGTCCATTGGACTGAAGTGTCTCACAGGTCATTACTGCGTTTTATTGTTTTCACAATATTTTTGGACTGCACTTACCTGTGGTGTACCCCCCTTTTTTACCTCCCGCAATAGTGGGGCACTGGACTAGCGCTGTTCTTTTTTCTCTTGTACACATTCTACACCTACCCAAACAATAAAATGGAGAAGTTGTGCGTGTTTTCTTTTTTTATACAGCATATATGCACAGATTGACTTTGACAGGGGCAAAAACGTAACGTGAGACAATTAAGGTTCTTAATTCTGATTGGCTGATTCGCATGAAAAAACAGTCTGCACACTGATTTATGCGTGCAACATTGCTGCACGCGCGTTTATGCGCGTCCGTTTTCCACACGTTATTTTTTGGCGGGTGAAAAAATACACGAGGATTGTAATACCAGCTTTAATTTACGAGCGTTATCGTTTAATGCTTCGCGCAAAAATTCACGCGTTTACCGTGCATTTTTTGCACGAAGAATGTAATAGGGCCCTGAGGGTCCCTTTGGGTTACCCACTTTTGCAAGATGATAGATAATCTTAGGAAGCGATCAATGACTAACCCGCTCAATGATCTGTGGCCCCGATAGGGACTCCAGTTGCAGCCATTTTCGGACGAAGTGGATGAGGTCAAACATCTGTGACCGTGGCGACTTCCCAGCTTGTTAGGACCAGTTGTTAACACGCTGTGCTCGCACCGCCAAAGTAACACCTTGCCGTGCTAGTATCTCCAGCTTGACCTTGTCATAATCCATGGCATCCACAGACTCCAAATCATAATATGCTTTCTGTGATTCGCCAGTTAGCAAGGGTGCCACCAGTCCTGCCCACCTTGTCTTAGGTCATGCTTCCCTCTCAGCGGTTCTTTCAAATGTTAACAGGAAGGCCTCGGGATCATCCTCTGCTGTAATCTTGGAAAGGAAGCGACTAACATTGATGGGTGAGGAGTTGTCAGAAGAATCTGCAGCTTGCATTGGAGGCCTCTGTGCCAGCGTCTGCACTACCTCCGTCAGAGTCTTCCGATGGTCTTCAGCAGCAACTGCAAGGTTTTCAAAAAACAATTGTGTCTGTTCCTGTACAGCACTGATCTGCTGCTGCGTCTGTGTGTGCAGCACCTGAGTCTGCTTCTGCAGAGCATTTAACATGCCCCGCTGTGTAGCATTAGCCTGTTGTTGTGCTGCATTAGCCAACACTAACTGTTTTATAACTTCATCCATTTTCTGTCACTTCAGGTACTGGCCCTTTAAATAGCAGGTTCTTGCTATCACTTGCCCGCATTCTCCACCATATGTGAGCTGGGAAATGGGTAGCGGGTGCAATTGCTCTCTAGGATGAGCACTCTTGAAAGGTTCAGAGACCAGACCAGTGACTTGCCTTCAAACGGTGGTACATTTATTGCTGCAACACACAGGCTATATACTGTCTTGTACAAAGAAAATTCATAGCCGTGACCTGGCACTAACTAAACTTAAGATAGTCCTGACTACCAACCTGTGCAAACCTATTTTATTTCAGGCTTCAGCAGACCATCCTGACCACCCTTGTGCTCCAGCAGATAGAGACTGTCTGCTCCCCCAGGCTCCAGAGCAATGTCTGTTTGCCTCAGCTGCACTAAATTGCCACTGAGGCCAATTGCAAAACCTGGGGCTTACTAGAGGTTCCGGAAGGTGTAAGAGAGGAATCTGGGTGACACATAAACCCCAGACAAGACCTTTCCTTGCTCTGTACATGATGACCTGTTACAATATATATACATAAACACAGAAATACGGAGAGTATGTAAACCACTTATCTCTCTGCTGCAGCAGCAAGAAAAGAGGATGCATTTCCGGGTTTAAGCCCATTTATAGACATGTACCGCAGCGGGTTATGGACTGGAGGGAGGGGTTAAGGGGAAGTTATGTTAGCTTTTTTCGCTTGTTCACTTTTTTCTCTTGCTGCTGTGATTAAATATCAAGAAAAGAGAAGCAAATAGGAGCCTCCGAGTCCATGACTTAAAATTGGGAGTCAAAACTTTATCCCAAATATTAAGGCGCAGCCACATAAAAACAAACAAACAAGTGTGAAGCCGTGCCCAATGAGCCCCAGTAATGTGTATGTATGTATAAAATCAGAAAGCACTGAATCTCATATCATGAATGCCTGAAATAACTTAAACATAAAAGGCAGTAAGAGGAGGTAGAAAATAGTATAGAGTAGGGCTGTGCAATTAATCATAATGGCAAAAAAATCGCGATTTAAGCACATGCGATTTCTAAACCGCATAAGGCTGCGATTTTATCTATTCATTTTATCGGCTCCCTGTAAGCTTTCGGCGGCATGGAGTTTTGGGCGCTCGCAGGGGGAACCACGTGTACAGCCGCGTTCTCGCAGCTCGTCACGTGGTTCCCCCAGGCGAGCGCCCGAGCTCCATGCCTCCGGAAGCTCACAGGGAGCCAAACACGCAGCGCAAAGAGGTGAGCTGGGGCAGTATCCATGTGCTGGGGCAGTATCCATGAGCTGGGGGCAATATCCATGAGCTGGAGCAATATCCATAAGCTGGGGCAGTATATCCATGTGCTGGGGCAGTATATCCATGTGCTGGGGCAGTATATCCATGTGCTGGGGCAGTATATCCATGTGCTGGGGCAGTATATCCATGAGCTGGGGCAGTATATCCATGTGCTGGGGCAGTATACCATGTGCTGGGGCAGTATATCCATGTGCTGGGCAGTATATCCATGTGCTGGGGCAGTATCTATGAGCTGGGGCAGTATATCCATGAGCTGGAGCAATATCCATGAGCTGGAGCAATATCCATAAGCTGGGGCAGTATATCCATGAGCTGGGGCAGTATATCCATGTGCTGGGGCAGTATATCCATGTGCTGGGCAGTATATCCATGAGCTGGGGCAGTATATCCATGTGCTGGGGCAGTATATCCATGTGCTGGGGCAGTATATCCATGTGCTGGGGCAGTATATCCATGAGCTGGGGCAGTATATCCATGAGCTGGGGCAGTATATCCATGAGCTGGGGCAGTATATCCATGAGCTGGGGCAGTATATCCATGAGCTGGGGCAGTATATCCATGTGCTGGGGCATATCCATGTGCAAATCGCAAATAAAATCGCAATCGCAATATTCATTCAAAAAATCGCAATATGATTATTTTGTCCATATTGCACAGCCCTAGTATAGAGGTATAAATGCTAGCTCATACCTCGACAATCGAGCTGCCTACACACCTCCCTGACTACCACAAAAAAGGAACCAGGCAATGCAATAATTGAGAAAATATTGATAATGAAATAAACCTAATGTCTGGGATAATAGGACAAAGAACCAAAAGTGACTATTAAAAAACAAAAATAATCATTGCTCAACGCGTTTCGCTCACAAAGGCTGAGCACGTCTTTACCAGCTGTGATATATATATATACAGAGTGGGGATATCAAGGGCGCCTGTTTAAGCGCCATGCATCCAATCAGCAGAGGTACATGATGAACAGCCAGGGGCAGAGAATACGTCTTCCCCGAGTTTATACAGAGCCAAACCACGTGTGGCATGGACTCCAGCGCTACGTCCTGCTAACGTGAAGGATTCAAGAGGCGCTGGCCAATAAGAAGCGAGTGACGCAAACTGCATCACACCTGGAAGATGATGTGAGTCCGCGCATGTGCAGACCCAACCAAGGGACCCTCAGAACTTACGCAGGGGCTTCTGGCCACAAAGCCGGGAAATCAGCTCTCTTTTGCCCAGGTGCATCACAGCTGGCTCAGAAACCGCAAAGATGCACTAAGGGGCAAACGTGCTGATACTCATTACCAATTATAATAGTGAACCTAACCCACATAAATGAATCAAAACCAAAACATGTGGCAAAGGCGACTAATGATAAAAGCTAAAAAAAGGAGACCGA
This sequence comes from Leptobrachium leishanense, assembly GCA_009667805.1. Taxonomy (NCBI): domain Eukaryota; kingdom Metazoa; phylum Chordata; class Amphibia; order Anura; family Megophryidae; genus Leptobrachium; species Leptobrachium leishanense. The sequence goes on from CM019063.1 coordinate 539,259,493, forward strand.
ATACAAAACAATTGTAGTATGAAGGGATAACAAATAATCAAACCTCAAAACATGAAATAATACTAGTAATTATTTATAGTCTCGTGTTTTAGGTTAAGTCCATGTGGAGAACATAACCCCCCCCCTTTTTTTGTTGTTGGACATCATATATTACCTTTTGTGACCGATCTCTGTACCCCAACAGGGTCACATCTGCCAATGCCGCTTCCTTGCAGGACCCCCGGTGTGCTTGGTTGTGTAGGGAGAGGTATTAGCAGTAGGAAAAGGGAAGTGCTCATGCCACTGTACAGAGCACTGGTGAGACCTCACTTGGAGTACTGTGTGCAGTACTGGAGACCGTATCTCCAGAAGGATATAGACATCTTAGAGAGAGTTCAGAGAAGGGCTACTAAAATGGTGTACGGCTTGAAGGAGAAAAGTTACCAGGAAAGGCTTAATGATCTTAACATGTACAGCTTGGAAAAAAGACGAGACAGAGGAGATATGATAGAAACATTTAAATACGTAAAGGGAATCCACAAGGTAGAGGAAGGGAGTATATTTAAACGGAAACAAAGTAGCAAAACAAGAGGACATAGTCTTAGATTAGAGGGGCAAAGGTTTAAAAGTAACATCAGGAAGCATTATTTTACTGAGAGGGTGGTGGATACATGGAACAGTCTTCCAGTAGAAGTGGTAGAGGCCAAAACAGTAATTGAATTTAAGCAAGCATGGGATAGGCATAAGGCTATCCTAAACAAAAGATAAATCCAGGTTAAGTATCCATGTAATTGGGCAGACTAGATGGGCCGAAAGGTTCTTATCTGCCGACATTTTTCTATGTTCTAGCCAGCCAGACTCCCGTGCCTTCCTCCAGTCCTTAGGCGAAGCTAAGGCCTGGGACACACAGAGCCTGCAAGCACCCCCAGAAATAAGGCGACGCTGTAGATCTGTGGTCTTTCAGGGTTAGAATGAATTGCTTTAATCAGAGGCACATTTATACAGTCAAACATAGGTCATTTACATACACAAAATCACAACATCTTCCAGTGGGACCTAATCATACTGGCACATAATTGCACAAACATTGACTTCTTAGAATGATAAATCTAATTTCATTAGGTCAGTTACAGTAAACATTACTTAACATTTCTAACAAGGCTGGACAAACCGAAAACTAATTACATTACCTACAAACTATTCAGATAGAAACAGATAGCAGGTAAACTTCTGAGGGGGCGGGGCTTGGTGTGATGACATGGAGCCGCCGGCCTTAAATGCAGGGCGCGAGATTCAGCTCGTCGCCCTGATGTGGAGTTATTGCTGCATTGCCAGCTGATCTCAGTTTACTGTCTCAGTCTTTCTGCCTAGTTGCCAATTCTGATTGTATGAGGACCCTGCTTGTGATTGACTCGGACTACCCACATGGCGATTTTTACACTTATCCCATATATGTGTGTATGTTGTACTCTGTAGATACAGAGTGTCTGTTCAGATCACACCGCATGGTCTCTGATTGTGGGTTTGCCCTGCAGATTGCTGAATCCATCAACCCCTCATATTGCCTGTCTGGTACTGAGTCTATGAACACATCATACTGCACTGTCATTGATAGCGGGTCTGCCCTGCAGGTTGCTGAATTCATTGTTTGTGCATTCTACGTTGCTGAGAATAAGTATATGGGAGTCCTCTCTGTTGCCAATCCTGCCTGTACGTCTACCCTCTCTGGTGCCAACTCGGAACGTACTTTTGACCACGCTCTTGTTAAACCAAGTTATGCTTATATCTTGTTAAGCTATATCTGTCTGTGTATAGTTCACTTGCCTTCACTCATCAGACACTTGGTCACGAAATCATTTGCTGCTGAGAGGTATTTAGTATTCTATATCACCTCCCTGGCTGGGAGTGCTAGGTGTGGCAGTTCTGCTATAAAGTCAAGTCTCTGAGAAATCTGTCCATAAAGATCCAAATCACGTTGATCTGGGGTGAGCGCCGTTAAGAACGTGACATAAACAAAGACTAGACAATGCATTCTTACCTAATCACAGATCACACATTCTGCACACAAGAGGGCAATGAAAATAATAACGAAAGTCAGGCCTGCACCCCAAACCCATCTCCTGCCCACACACCCCGTCTAAAGTGACGCACATCACACCTTTCATTTAAAATACTTGCAGACAAGTTTTTGTATTAAGGAAATCAATCCAATAATTACAATACTTGCAGAACCAATCTATGAGCCAGCAAGCTGCTGAATCACTGGATCATCTCTTGATCTACACCCTTTATTATCATTCACAAGCTATGAGTACTTAATAAGGTCTGCGATTTAATTACACAAAACTGTAAACAATCTAGACAATATACACATATCTCTCAATATACTCACCTCTCCTTACAGGTCCTCTGTGTCGGCAATTGCAGCAGGGATGTGTATGGAGTGTATATACTGTATATCTCAGCGTGTATGTGTAGAACAGATTGGTCACACCCGATCTGTTTTGAGTAAGTTTCCGTATGCTTGAGTGCTAGAGCAGTGATCTCTTCATCTCTCCTCTTTGCCAGAAAGTGTAAGTCTGCATTTGTCTCTGAGTTTGTCCACCATCTAATATGCCGTGTCAGCAGATTTCTCACTGAGTGCGAGAGAGATAGTGAAAGTAGATGATCTGGAGGAGAAGTGAAAAATGAAGAGAAGATCTGTTTCTTTGTTTTCTCTTCATTATGTCCTCTTATCTTACAGTTATGCCTTAATTGCATTCACCAATTATAAATTAGCTACGAATTCCTATGGAACAAGTCTCCTGGAGGTCATGGATGACACCTGAGTTACATTCTCATGGCGTCTTTCAGTCTGTATTTCAGCTTATTTTGTGACGGTGGAAGGTAACTACTCTTCTCTGTAGCATCTCGTAAAGATACCACCGACAATAAGCATATATATATATATCTCCTCTCGCTCCTTACTTGGGAATTCGAAGGCCGTTTGCACACAATGACATATACTGTACATTGCATTCATTCAGCTAAGATATATTTCAAGTCTTGTCCAATCATAATTACATATATATTTATATTAGAAACCAAATGGCATCTAAGCTAAGAATCCACCATGTTTTTTTCTGAGCTATATAAAATACCTTACACAATAAATAAAGTAGCGCCAGTATAATACCGGTATACGAATTTAGACACAATACATGTCCATCAGCAATCCCTTCTTTTCTCTTCCAAAGTTCATCCCTTGCAGTGGTGTTATAAACTTGGTGATACTACAAGAGAAGAAGAGGAGACCAAAAATTGCGCAGTATGTCAATCCAATAATATAATAAGCAAAATTTGGTATAGAACTCACATTCTTCTGAGCCTGTGTCCGGCTCTAGAGTGAAGTACTTTATGGGTCTTAGATATATTCAGGCGCCCATCAACCCCTCAATGGACTGTTGTTCTCAGCCAATCTTTCACTTTACTGAGCCCCAATTGGCTCCCAAAAAAGCACACAGGAATTGTAAGGTAATCCCCAGACCTTCTTTAATCAAGATGGGAGGAAGCCGCAGTACTTAAAATTATTTAATAAACATAAGTAATTAAAACATAACTACCAGACCAGAACGCGTTTCGCCCCAAAAAGGCTTCTTCAGCTGGTATCAATTGTCCTTATGTCTGCTGCTCCCTTATATAGTTTAATACAAAGTCCCATCAAATCCTTTACAAGTTCAATTAAAACCAATTAAAAACAATTTAAAACATATGTGGTGGAATCGCCGATCCGCCATCTTGGCGCATGCGTATCTACAATATTATCCACCATGGAACGCGGAAATGGAAGATCCCCGTCCGCCATCTTATTGCCTTAAACCACCTTGGAACGCCAAATTATAACGCCCCCGTCCACCATCTTGGCGCTTGCAATTTAGTTTTTAGGAAATATTGGCACATTTTTAAAAAAGATAAAGACCTAGATATGTTTTTGAGAGAAAAACCCAAGATTATTTTTCAAGGGGCCAAGAATATCAAAACAAAATTAGTGAAAAGTAAATTTATGAAAAAAGAGACCCGAAATGATTTTCTCATTGTGGCCAATGTTTGGCCTGAAGGTCCACAGGAAATGCTAAAGCTTTCTCAGGAGATTTTATTAATAAAAAAACAGGGAAGAATGAAAAAATTAGATTTTAACTTGCTGTACAAAAAATGTTGTATACCTTTTAGAATGTCCCTGCGGGCTCCAATATGTGGGGCGTACTAGTCGAGCCCTAAATGTTAGGATCTCAGAACATGCCAGAAACATAAAGAAGGAATACGAAAAGCATTCAGTATCCTTCCACGTCAAACCGGCACATAATAGCTGCCCTAAGGGTTAAAAGTTATGGCCATTAAAAAGTAAAATGTATGAATAGAGGCATGAGCGAAACTATGGTTTTAGGGAGGGAAGAAATTAAATTCATTTTTAATTTAGGGACTTTGGCCCCCAATGGTCTAAATAGCGATTTTGAATTGGTCCATTTTCTTTGAATTAAGAAAACCTAATAATATATAATTATTTTGCACACTGTAGATTATTCTACCGTTAGCACATTCTACAGTACATAGATTCAATATATATTATATATCACTTGGCATTAGGAATAGAATAGATTTATTACAATTATATGATTCTAATTAATAATATGCTATATTCATTAGAGATCATGTTATAATAGATATATACTAATTAATAGGTATAATTAACATATTTCTATATACAAATAAAAAACCTATTATTTATTGTACCACATGGCACTTTATAAAGCGTTTATTGAGCTTATTTATGGAATGGATCACAATTATGGACATGATCAACTGACACTATTCGAGCACATTTTGTATAGTTTACTTAAGATAATTGATGTAAAGGACCTTAATTATGGATAATACTGATGGTGTTTTTAAAAAAATCCATACCCCAAGTACTTTATGTGGGATTTGTTAGTATTAATACACTTTTATTTGTTTATTATGAAAGATTGATACTATATAGAGCTCTCTATGCTAGAAAGGAATATAATAATGTTCATGTATAACACTCTGTCTAAATAGATGGGCCCTATATTTGTATTGAGAATGTCTGTGTTGGTGGATTCGGGCGCTGCCATTTGGAGGATCTGTGGGATTTATGATTGGGAATATGGACCTGATGTGGCCAATGGGAAGGGGATGTCGGCGATGTGCAGGTCGAGAGGCAGAAGTATGTTGGAGACAGACAGATGGTGAGGTGGTCGGCGCTTGTGAATAGGAGAGTTCTGCGGAGGATTCCATCACTGAGTACATAGAGACTCTGACAACTGAGCCCGCGGAGGAGGAGCCCATGGTAGTGGAGGTCACCTTACCACGGACCCAGGACCTCTGGAACCCATGGAGGTTGCTCCCCTCCTGGTGGCTTTTATTGTTACCCCCCCCCGCAGACAGCTAAGCATCCTCAATGTGGTCCGGGGCGACAAATTGGGGCCCTGCTCAAGAGACCTGCAGACAATGCAGGGTTCTATGGCTGTGACACTGTGCCTTCTGGGACTCTACCAAGCCCACCAGACCAAGTTCAGATGCTGTCCATAGCATCTAATGGCTTCATTGTGCTGGACTCTGACCTTGCTGCATATGAACAGCGCCTGGCAGCTAAGGAGCCTGTTCCTTCACCCATCATCGAGGGTGTGGCCACCAGCAGCCCTCTCACGCCCGTGCCACCTGTGGACAGTCCTACTCCTGAGGGCTGCATCTGGGCATCCAATGGGACTTTAGTCCGGAGGGAGGACTTGGAGATCTTTGAGCAGGCCCTACATGCTTATGGCGACATTTACGATGATCCAGATTAAGACTCTGATAGTTGGTGGTGACCTCCTTGCTACTTCCCTGATATGGGCATGCCCTAGGTGCCCAGAGTGCACCTTGTAAGGAGGGAGGTACTGTCATGCCTCAGCCCTGAGAACCTGTTGTGGCCAGCCTGGGTCACTAGCTCTCCTTACCTGCTTCCCACCTAAGGGTTAACTCCTGTGTCTGAACCTGAGGTTCTGCATAAAAGCAGACCACACCCTCCTCCCCTTTGCTCTTTCATTTTGTGTATTTTATTCCCTATAGAGGTCCTGAGAGCTCCCTCTTGTTTATTTTCCTTGTCTCCTGATTTATTCCACTTTGCCGTGTATACCAGTATTGTTCCATCCTTGCTGTGTCTGCATGACCTGGTTCCTGCTTGCTGGAAGATCCACTGCGTGGCCCACTATCCAATGGGTCCAGAGACTCTCAAGTGACTCCCAGCCCTCAGCTCTCTCCTAGAGTTAGACCTTCTATCAAGGTCCTGTTACCTAAGGCTCCTGCTTTTCCTCATAAGGATCCAGAGAGAGACTACGTGGCCCACCATCCACTTGCCATTGCTTGTATTTTTGTGTTTTGCAAGGACTGTTTGCTGTGTACCAGATTCTACAATACAAGCTTATTGTGCCAATACAGCCTCCATTGTCTGTTTGCCTGCTCACCCCCAGCGCTTGGGGGTATATATCACTACACAGAGGCTGTGCCATGGCTCCTTCATGGCGCGAGTCTGACACTAAGACCCATAAAGTACTTCACTCTAGAGCCGGACACAGGCTCAGAAGAATGTGAGTTCTATACCAAATTTTGCTTATTATATTATTGGATTGACATACTGCGCAATTTTTGGTCTCCTCTTCTTCTCTTGTAGTATCACCAAGTTTATAACACCACTGCAAGGGATGAACTTTGGAAGAGAAAAGAAGGGATTGCTGATGGACATGTATTGTGTCTAAATTCGTATACCGGTATTATACTGGCGCTACGTTGTTTATTTATTCTGTATGTTATTTAGGGTTCTTAGAGGAACCCTGTCAC